>CM077834.1:10218315-10818315 GCA_039720395.1 Liquidambar formosana | reverse complement strand
ACGTGGAAATAAAAGGAGGTGGAAACAGAAGATGTCTTTTCCTTTTCTTTTTTTTTTTCTTTTTTTAATTTTTTTATAGCTTAATGGAGGTTTAAATTCCCTAACTTTTATAATTTTGGAATTATAAGGTCGCATTTGAATTAGTAATAATGTTCATACTCATAGGTATGTTTTGGTGCTTTTAAACATCTATCGTACTACATAGTTGGATTGCTAGAGCTTCCAATTAGTCTTGGTCCCATAATTTTAAGGCGATCATGTTTTTTTTTTTTTTTTTTTTTTTGGTTCTAATTTCATGTCCAACAAAAATTATGGATTTTTTCTTCTTCTTTTTTTTCTTGGTGGGGGGGGGGGTGTTATGATTCTAAATTTATATAGGCGCATTCTCATTTTAGAAACCAATATCTACATAAGAATTGAATTTCATTCATAATAGATTACTTGATTACAAACCACCCTTGTTAGGGTTTAAATAGAAATCTAGACATAACATAATTATGGAAAGGAAGTAATCCAAGCTTAATCAAATGTTCATCCTCCTAATCAAATCACACCAATCCAATCTCAAAGATTGGGATTGAGATACACCAAACCAAATCACTTTTGGTATATCTCAATTATATTATTCTTATGATTCTAATTAAATTCTCCTATACCCTCCTTCAAATTCATGGGGATTTTAGCCAAAAAATCTTCATGGATTTGCCATTGAAATCTTCGCCATGTTGCTTACTTGCATGCTTGTTTGGGGTTTTTCCACTACTAGATTGTGTTGGCGAAGTTTATTTGGATGAAAATTGAGAACAAAGATAAGTCTCATGGGCTAAAAGCAAGGGTTTTTATGGGCTAGGGCTTCTTTGTGCCACGATGTGCCTCAATGGACCAATAAACTTGGACTTTTCAAAGTCCTCAAGTCTTCTTTTTCTTGTTCTTCTTCTTCTTCTTCCTCAAAACGAACTAGCAGCTAGTCTAGGGTTTTGAAACCCGATTGAACATTTGCGCAAGCCAAAAAATTGATGACAAAAGATGAACATCATAGACTTTTGAATATGACAAGAATGCTTAGTTTTATTTATTTTTTTTAAAAAAGGATTGGAGCTTTTTTTTATTTTTATTGAGTAGAAAGAAAAAAAAAAGTTTAAATCGGACAGGTGGCAGAGCGCTGGAAGTGTGGATGTTGTTGAAGAAAAACTTAGGTTCAATCGATCCGCTCTGATACCATGTGGAAGAATTGAATTTCATTTATAATAGATTACTTGATTACAAACCACCCTTACTAAGGTTTAAATAGAAATCTAAACATAACATAATTATGGAAAGGAAGTAAGCTAAGCTTAATCAAATGTTCATCCTCCTAATCAAATCATACCAATCCAATCTCAAAGATTGGGATTGAGATACACCAAACCAAATTACTTTTGTTATATCTCAATTATATTATTATGATTCTAATTATATTCTCCTATAAAATCAACTATTAAATGCTTTCTTTCCACCACTCTAGTTTTTTGGCTTGCAGTATTAGGACAAGCATTCAACAAGATAGTGTTGAAATGTCAAAATTATCAAATTCTTTCCCTCTATCAGCCACTGCCACCAATGCCATACAACAAGTCATAACTAAGAATATGTGGCCTAACAGTCTTTCTATAAGAGGATCCATCAGGTTGTTCATCTTTAAATGTGTAAAGCGACCACTTCGGGTGCAACGAATATTTCCACTAGTTTCCTGAAATTGTTTACACGACATGTAGTTGTCTTGTCCACTCCATGACGCAAAAATTTTTGACCCAAAACATGACCCCAGCACTAATAAAGTATGGGTCCACATCGAACAGGTATTAGACTCGCTGTATAAGCTAAACTGAGTGCCTATTGGCTAGTCGACTACTCCACGAAGGTGACTTATTTTAAAATTCAAATATATCCAAGGAAAAACTGAAAAATGAGTCCATCAACGATGTTGGCACTGTTATCCCTCTTGCAAGGAATTTTCTCAAATTCTCACTTATTTTGCACATATAATCTAAAATATATATATGTTATGTCATCATATATCTCAATGAATCCATCCTACTAGCTCATGTGCTATCAAAAATATGTTAAAATATGCTAACACAAAACAATCGAAGTTAACAAAAAAAAGTTATTTTCAGTTCTTCTTTTTGATGAAGGTAAGAAAAAAGTAAATAAATAAAAGAACTAAATTTATATTCTAAAAATGTCTAAAATATTATTTAGGCCATAGGGTTGCTCCAGAGACACAGTCTTCGATTGTGGAACCTATACCTGATATTGATGGCTCTATCAATTTATCTGTCAACTTGACTCTAGGATGTGAAAACACCCTTTTGTCAAGTCCAGTCCATTTCAGTCCAATCCATTTATGGGAAATACTTTTTCAATCACAATCCATGGCTCCTAAAGTCCAACAAGAGAGATTGTAAATGAGTTATAACATGGTTCAAGCAATGCCCCTAGTCCCCTACGTCCATGACACCCAAAATAATAATAAACGTTAATAAAATAATAATAAACGTTTCATAAGAGAATCCAATTTTATTTTGAATCTAAAAAATAAAATTGAAACAATTGAAGGCCTATCATTATACTTCTTATACTTCTGTGGCAAGTTGAAACTATTGCACAACATTAATTTGATGGGCTATACCTTAAGGAAGACTTGGAAGTTTTTGTTGACTAGGCAGTCTATAAGTACTTCTATTTTATCTTCTGCCTATTAACAATCATTTCATCTTGAAGGAAAGATGGGGTTGTTTACGTGCCTCTGCCTCATAATCTTTCTCTCGCATTCTCAAGTTAATTGTTCTTCATCTTTTTATTTGAATTCTTCTTCTACCCACATATGCCGTCATGACTAGAGCTTTGCCCTTCTTTAGCTCAAGCACACCTTTTCTTTTGATCCTTCTGCTTCTTCTGATTGATGTGATGAATCTCATCCAAAGATGCTGTCTTGGAACGAGAGTACTAATTGCTGCTCATGGGATGGCGTCACGTGCAATGGGGCAAGGGGCCACGTGATTGGCCTCAACCTCAGTTGCTGTTGGCTTAATGGCACATTCCATTCAAACAGTAGCCTCTTTCTTCTTTCTCACCTCCAATGGCTCGACCTTGCTGACAATTACTTCTATGCCTCCCTAATTTCATGTGAATTTAGTGTGTTCGCAAGGTTAACGCATCTCAACCTCTCCTACTCTGTATTTTCTGGCATTATTCCATCAAAAATATCCCACCTGTCCAAGTTGGTTTCGCTTGATCTCTCTCAGAATTATGATTGTCAACTAGAAATAAAGAGTCTCAAATGTTCAAAACCTAACTGAATTAAGAGAACTTTCTCTCAACGGAGTAAAAATGTCTTTGGTTGAACATGGCTCCTTGATGAATCTGTCTTCTTCCTTGACATCTCTCGATCTGGGTCAATGTATGCTGCAAGGGAAATTCTCTAATAACATTTTTCACCTACCAAACCTACAAATGCTCAAGTTAAACAGAAACTATGATCTTTTAAATTGGTTATTTTCCAAAGATCAACTTGAGCAATTCCCTCAAGATTTTGGATCTCTCTTCCACGAGTTTCTTAGGAGAAGTACCTGATTCAATCGGTAATTTCAAGCTTTTGAATTATTTGGATCTCTAT
The DNA here is from genome assembly GCA_039720395.1 of Liquidambar formosana. NCBI lineage: Eukaryota > Viridiplantae > Streptophyta > Magnoliopsida > Saxifragales > Altingiaceae > Liquidambar > Liquidambar formosana. The sequence continues at coordinate 10,814,657 of CM077834.1, read as the reverse complement.
GGTTGTGAATTATCTAGCTCAATTCCAGAATCCATTGAAGCCTTACACAAATCACTCATTTGAGCCCCTATTCTTTGCATTTCATCAGTCAAATCCCATCATCATTGTCAAACCTTGGACAGCTCACTTATTTAAGACTCTCAGGCTTTAATTTCAATGCCCAGTTTCCATCCTCAGTTGCCAACCTAACACGCCTTGTTACATTGTACCTTTCAAATAATACTTTTTTGGGGTCCTATTTCTTCCCTCGTTCTTCCAAATTTAATGTACCTCGACTTGTCCTATAACTCACTTGACGGGACAATTCCATCTTGGGTGTTTACTTTACCATCATTGTCGTCCTTAGACCTCAGTGATAACAAGTTCTCTAGTCAAATCCCTGAATTTCAATATAATCAACAATCCGATTCCACTGCTTCCCAATTACTTCCAAATTTGGATCGTCTCGAATTGTCTTATAACTCACTCAATGGGACAATTCCATCTTGGGTGTTTATTCTACCATCATTGTCGTCCTTAGACCTCAGTGATAACAAGTTCTCTGGTCATATTCCTGAATTCCATAACAATTCATTAGAGGAAGTCTTTTTGAATGATAATGAGCTACACGGGCCAATTCCAAGGTCAATTTTTCGACTTGTGAACCTCATTGTTCCTTCACTCTCATCAAATAATTTAAGTGGGATTGTGGAGATAGATGAGTTTCTAAAGCTCAAAAATCTAGAAGAACTTTATCTTTCATATAATAGTCTATCATGGAGCACCAACTACAACATCAATTCTACCTTGCCCAAACTTCATTTTTTGAGTCTATCTTCCAACAACTTAAGTGAATTCCCATATTTCTTAAGAGCCCTAGAGAATTTGATAGAGCTAGACCTTTCCAACAACAAAATTCAAGGCCAGATTCCAAAGTGGGTCTGGGGCGTAGGGAAGGATTCATTAGCCTCTCTAAATCTTTCTCTCAACTTTTTGACAAGTGTAGAGCAACTTCCATTGAAGAATCTTCAATATATTAACCTTCAGTCCAACTTGCTTCAAGGACCACTTCTAGTTCCACCGCTTTAATTTCCATGAATTTCTTTTTAATCTCAAACAATAAATTGACCAGAAACATCCCTCCTTCGATTTGCAATCTGAGCAACCTTCAAGTTCTCGATTTATCTAGTAACAGCTTGAGTGGCATGATTCCAAAGAGTTTGGGAAACGTCAGCAATTATCTTTCGGTACTAGATCTGTGTATAAATAGCTTTCATGGCACCATCCCGGAGACGTTTGCAATGGGCAACTAGTTAAGAAATCTTGACTTGAATGGCAATCAATTAGAAGGACTAGTGCCACAATCTTTAATCAATTGTAGCAACTTGGAGGTCATAGATCTCGGAAACAACAAAATACGTGATGCATTCCCCAACTGGTTGGATACTCTACCAAAGCTAAAAGTTCTTGTGCTACGATCAAATAGATTCCACAGTCCCATAGGCATTTCCAAGACTAGGCTTCCCTTCCCCAAGTTGCGGATTACTGACCTCTCTCACAATGAGTTCACTGGCCCATTGCCGACAAATTACTTCAAAAATTTGAAAGCTATGATGAATGTGGACAAAGGAAAAACCAAATTAGTTAGGAGACTACATGAAGCAACAATATTATATCAAGATTCTGTGATGGTAATAATGAAAGGGTTTGAGTATAAATTGGTGAAAATATTAGCCATCTTCACAACCATTGATCTGTCGAACAATACATTCGAGGGACAGATTCTGAAGATCATTCGAAATCTTAACTCACTTAAAGTGCTCAACCTTTCACATAATAGCCTTGTAGGACAAATTCCACCATCACTAGGGAACTTGACGCAGCTTGAATCATTAGATCTCTCTTCAAACAAGCTCGATGGAGGAATTCCTTCGTAATTAACAAATTTGACATTTCCTGCGGTCTTTAACCTTTCACATAACCATTTTGTGGGATCGATACCTCGAGGGAAACAATTTGACACATTCGAGAACAATTCATACAATAAAAACTCGGGGTTGTGTGGATTTCCATTGTCAAAGAAATGTGGGGATGTGGAGGCACCACAGCCACCACCATCAAGTGAAAAGGAAGACAAATCCGAGTTTGCTGGTGGATTTGTCTGGAAAGCGATAGTCATAGCCGGGTTATGGATGTGGAATGATTTTTGGCTCAATTATGGGATTCCTCATATTTATAACTGGAAAACCTGAATGGTTTGTAAGACTCGTTGAAGGAAGACCACACAAAAAGGTGAAAAGATGGAAGAAGAGTGCTCTTAGGCGGGGTGGAAGAAGAAATTAGTAGTTGATGGCTTTCTTTGGTAAGTGATGCAAATGTTTTTAGCTTTATGGAGTTAGATTAAAGAGTTCCTTTCATAATTTTGGAAGTATAAGGTTGTGTTTAAATTTGTAGTAATGTTTTTCAGAGGTAAATTTTAGTGTTTTTAAACATCTATATTCAATCACAGTAGCTAGTTGGACACTTGGACTGCTAAAACAGCCAACTATTCTTGGTTTGAAGCCCTGGGTTTTTAATCTAATTTCATGTCCAACAGAAATAATGGATTCTTTTTCTTTTCCTTCTTAAAGGGTGGGGAGAGGGAGGTAGAATTATAAATAGATTTATACGTTATTAGTATATTTATATTTATTATTAATCTGCATTGTTCTTTTTTCTTTTCTTTTTTTTCCTTTTCTTTTTGTGGGTTTTAATTTTCTTTGAGCTAACGATGTTTTTCTATTTTTTTTTTTTAATGCATTCTTCGTCATATTCGACTACAAGATCGAATAGTACTCCTAACTTGGAGCAGAATAATGAGGCTAAAAGGAAGATGTGCAGTGTGGTAGTGCTTTGTTTCCACCATTCTAAAAAGGAGATGTGCACTCCAATTTTTCAATATTGGAGTGCACATTCAGCTAAGTCACACCTAATGCATGGAGCAAGTCAAAGGAGTATCATGTAGACCTATGTAGAGTTGTATTGTTTCAAGTTGTTGTCGTTGTTGTTGTTATCTCATATTTTAGCTAGAATTTGATAAACAATACATTTCCATATTTATATGTGCCTACTTGATTAGGCCGGTTTCTACGCGTAGGGTACTGGATACCACGAATTCGAAGTTGATCCAAGCCATCTAAAGCCAAATCTTTTAATTTATTTCTTGAGAATTTCTGGGTTATGATTAGTTGGTGGATTTCTTCCATGAGATCTTGCATTTATTTCAATTCTCCTAAGGAAGACTCCAGGAATTTACCATAGCACAAAGCCCTTCTAGGTTGCCAGGTTGGTTCCAAAACGCTTCCATCTCATGGAAATAAAGATATATTCCAAAGGTTGCCTAAAAGCAAATCGTGGGCCTGCTGGCAGCGGGGTGAATTTTCAGAAAAAGGCTTGGGCCTTGGGCCATAACCTTGGGACTATCTCTTGCTTGGGAATGGGGCTTCAAAGATGGTACTCCGTATTCTAGAAGAGAGCGGCTGTTACAACCCTCAACTTTATTTGTAAATCCTACTTCTTTTTACTTTTTGAGATTTCAAGAAAAATATATAAAGTTTTTGTAAAAAATGGGCATGTTGTCTATTCTAAACATTATTTCGAACAACTTTGTAGAATAAATTTTTTCCAAAATCTGTTGTTACAGAGGACTTTTTTGGTCATTTATAGGTCTGTACTTCATTTTTATAGAAACGCAAATTATAAATTGCCAAAAAATCTATTTAAACAATAGATTTTAGAAAAAAAAATTTCTACAAAGTTATTTAAAATGATGTTTTATAGTAAACTACGTAGCCAATTTTCATGAAAGCTTTTTATATTTTCATAAAATCTAAAAAATTTAAAATAAATGGGGTATACAAATAAAGTTGAGGGGTCAAGTAGCCTTGGCCATCCTCATTGATACGGGACCCTAAATCCAAACCCTATTATGGGCCTATCATCCATGTTTGCAAAGTGGAAGACTTGAGGAATTTGGGACTGAAAGTTTAATCAGATCAACATAAGAATTTGGACCATTTTATGAAAGTAGCATTTAGGTGGACGGGGTGGAAATTTTGGATGACTTTGTTGACTGGAAAGTCATAGTGGTGGGATATAATATTCTTGTGGAGGAACGATTGGAGTGCCACTCGGAAAAAGAATAACCTCTTAGATCCTTCATTAATGGTTCACCAGGGACTTTTGGAAGCGTGTGATCCATGTGGGAAAAAAGGCGTCAATCAAAATCTCCAAACAAATTATTTGTACGAAAATGCTTGTCCCTGATCATCTCATTTCCTGCCTCTCTTATCGTCTTCAAAGAAATTATTTGTAGGAAAATGGGTGATTGGATTAGACGTGTTGATTGGGATAAAAGTAATGTAAAATGGATGCACTCATGCAGTCATGCATTATACTTATTAATGTCGGTCGCACGATTGATTTAGATTACTTTAATTTTCTCATTTTCAATGGGCATATCCATTCAACAATCCAAGATGATTTCGAGGTAATTCCCATTGTTGTGACGAAGAATGTGCCACTTTAGAGTGGGAACAAGAGAACTTAATTAGTAAATTTTTTTGATTTATTGGAGTTTGAAACAATGAAATGCTAGGAAAAAGCGTAAAATGAATGCATTCATGTTGGGTGCTGGCACTGGTAGAGAAGGCGTTAATAAAAAAATGAACCACGAGATTATTATTATTTATTATTAATTGACACTTTAAATTAAGATTTCTTTGGTTAGGTGATTTTGGAATCCTTTTTTCTGGGATTTCTTATCTTGTTTTTTTCTAAAATAAAAAATTAGATATTAGAATGATATAATCCAAAATCATATGACATCATAATTATGTGCCATGTTAATGCTTTGTTTGGGTCCCCATTTTGTTAGCGAAAAAAATAAAATATAAGAAATTATACTTTTTTCTTTTTTTGGTAGATAATGGAAAATTAGAAGAAGATATTTTATATTTTGTATTGTCATTTCATTTTCTTTTCTCATTTTTTTATTTTAAGTTTGGTAAATAAAATAAATTTCATCTACTATAAAGACCGTCAGATCCTATATTTGAGTTGAGATTGGGAGCACATGCTATTGGTATGATGGCGGGGTAAGACCTCAAGTGGGAAGACTACTTGGACTTTTCCATTGACTTGGCAGTCTATTAATAGTACCCATATCCGCGTAATCTTCTGCCTCAAAAAAATTATTCCACTCATTTCTTCAGTTTTTTTGGCATCTTAAAGAATAAATGCAAAAAAAAAAAAAAAAAAAAAAAAAAAAAAAAAAAAGGGAAATCACTACAGAGCATCGGAGGTTCATTTCGACTTCTAACATTTCTTGCTGTGACTTGTTAGACATAATCGTTTGTTAAAAAAATTTACAAAATGGAGTAAGATGTTTTGCTCACTTTTGCTTATTGTTTGCCTTTGTGGTTACTGGCACAATCGAAAAATCCCCGTAATTTTCAGTTGGTAGTAACTCCTCTTGATTAGTCTTTGCAGAGGACCAGAGGAATTTGATATATTGTAGCATAACCCCTTTCTTGGGTCCAAAATGTTTCCAACCCATGAATATAAGGTGGCACAAACTAATTATGGCCCATCAACTCATTTATATATCCTGGCCGTTCAATTGTCTGGCCATCTTGTAAGACTGTGGTTAATTAATTTAGCCACAGTTTAGAGACAAATGATAAAGTGAATTGAAATTTAAGCACTAATATCTCCACAAAAACAAAATTTATGTGAACTTATGAACCTTTTACATATTTGTGCTCAAATTTTTAAATTAATTAGTTTGTTTATTTCAAGCAACGACAATTAAATGCAATGCAAATTTCTTGTAAATTACACTAAAGACTAGGAAGATGACTTTGTGCCCTAGAGAAACTTGCTACAACCCTACTCATGCCATTTCAGCTTAACGTGAGAAAGTGGAAAAACTAGAGACGGCATGTTGTCTTGTCCAATCCATGACCCAAAAATATATTGACCCAAAACATAACCTTTGCAGTTTGCACTAATAAGGTATGGGTCCCCTTGGAACCGGTATTACACTCACTTTAGGCTTTATGCTACCATTGGGTGAATGGGACCAACGCAATGGATTCGGATTTGGTGAAGTCAGCTACTTTTACTGCATGGTGCAGTAAACGTAGGATGAATGACACATGGGCAAGGAGGAGAAATAGAAAGCTGTTAGGCGTTGTGTCAAATGCATATCTTGAATTTCAGCCTTCTATTTCTCCTCTTTGCCATGTGTCATTGATCCTACGTTTACTGCACCGTACAATAATTTCACCAAATTCAAATCTGCAATGATAGTACACGCATTCCACGTTAAGAGTTTTTAGCGGGGCCTAGTTAAGCATTCTATTGCTTTTCACTCGGTTTTAAAACTAAAGCACCTTTAGAGTGTGAACATGAAAAAAAAAAAAAAAAAAAAAAGAAAAAAGAGGCAAGCTTGTCTCTCGGGTTTTAAAACTAAAGCACCTTTCAATGTGTGAACATGAAAGAAAAAAAAAAAAAAAAAAGAGGCAAGCTTGTCTCTCGGGTTTTAAAACTAAAGCACCTTTCAATGTGTGAACATGAAAAAAAAAAAAAAACAAAATTAAAAAAAAATTAATTAATTAATTAATTAAAAGGGCTTGTCTGTGGGGTATTAAAACTAAAGCCCCTTTAATGTAAAAAAATGCTTATGTGATGATGTCATTGGTTCCTCTCTCCATGTTCATGAGTGTGAGTCCAATCCCTTATACACTGTACTTAATGTTGACCACACGCTTTAGATTACTTTAATTTTCTCATTGCCAATGCATGTCGTCTCCATTCAACGAGACAGGTCTTCAAAGCTAGGATGATTTCGAGGTAATTGCCCTTGTTGTGATGCATAGGTCTAACAAGCATTCTATGGATTCTCTCGCTAATGGAGTAGAGAGCAAGAACAACTAAACTTATAGTAATCTTTTTGACTTAATGTGGTTTCAAGCAATGAAATGCTAGCAACAAGCGTAAAAAAAGGAAGGAATGCATTCATGCAGGGCGCTCGCACTGGTGGAGAAAGCGTCAATAAGAAAAGGAACTACGAAATTATTATTATTATTATTTAATATTAATTGACACTTTAAATTGAGATTTCTATGGTAAGGTGATTTTGGAATCCTTTCTTCTGGGATTTCTTTTGTTGTTTTTTTTCTGAAATAAAAAAAAAAATTAGATATTCAAAATGATATATGATCCAAAATCATATGACATCATAATTTTCTAATAATGTCTGACAAGTGGGACTTTAAACTGTTGGGTCTTTTCATGAGATTGTTAGCTATTGACCTACATGCACATGGGGCAATTATGCACGGTGGTAATATATTGACAATTTACAAGCCATTTTAATCCCACACAAGACAATCTTCCAAGATATTATGTCAATGATGTGCCACAGTAATGCTTTGTTTGGTTCTGGATTTTATTTGGAAAAAAATAAAATATAGGAAATTGTATTTTTTTCTTGTTTGGTAGATAACAAAAAATTGGAAGAAGAAATTTTATATTTTATATTTTCCTTTCATTTTCTTTCCTTCTCATTTTTTTATTTATTTTATGTTTGCTAAATAAAATAAATTTCATCTAATGTAATTTTATATTTTCCTTTTATTTTCTTTTCCTCTCATTTTTTTTTTCCTTCTTTGATTTTTCCCTAGTGCAATTGTTGCCACGTTATTAGAGAACGAAATTAAGTATAAAATATAGGGATGAATAGCACATTAGCACTGCTCATCAGTTTATATGTGGGAATATAACTCGTAAAGGATAAAGGGAAAAAACAAAAAAAAAAAAGGAAAGCCCTACAGAGCATCGGAGGTTCATTTCGACTTCAAACATTTCTTGCTGTGGTTTGTTAGACGTAATCGTTTGCTTAAAAAATTTGCAAAATGGAGTAAGAGGTTTTGCTCACCTTTGCTGACTGTTGCTTTTGTGGTTATTGGCACAATCGAAAAATCCCTGTAATTTTCAGTTGCTGGGAAATCCTCTTGATTAGTCTTCTCAGAGGACCCAGAGGAATTTAATTGTAGCATAACCCCTTTCTTGGTTCCAAAATGTTTCCACCTCATGAATATAAGGTGGCACAAACTAATTATGGCCCATCAACTCATTCATCCTAGCCGTTCAATTGTCTGGCCATGCTTGTAAGACCGTGGTTAATTAATATATATATAGCCATAGTTTAGGGACAAATGATAAAGTGAAATGAAATTTAAGTACTAACATCTCCACAAAACAAAATTTTGTGAACTCTTTTACATATATGTGCTCAAATTCTCAAATTAATTAGTTTGTTTATTTCGAACAACAACAATTAAATGCTACTCAATTTTGATTGTGAATTTGATAATCAAAACAAATTGGGGTTGATGCTAATTAAAGTGTACTTTAAATTCTCATTTTAGAAACCAAAATCAGCTATCAAATGCTTTGCTGTGCAATTCTATTTTGGCTTGCAGTAGTAGGACAAATTTTCGACAAAATATTGCTGAAATGCCAAATTTGTCGACTTGCCCTCCATCAGCCCCTTGCCGCCAATGGCATACAACAAGTCATAGTTAAGAATATGTGGCCCGACAGGTTTTCAATAAGCTAGAGCTCCATCAGGGTGCTCATCCTTAATGTTTAAAGCAACCACTTCTAAATCAAATAAAATCTAGTTTACACAACAGTCAAACACGCAATTCTTATAAATTTCAGGTAGCTACTGGCCATGAAATTTCTTGTAAATTACACTAAAGACTAAGGAAGATGACTTCGTAGCCTATAGAGACTTGCTGCAACCCTGCTCATCACTCTCTCTTTTTTTTTTTTTTTTTTTTTTTTTTTTTTTTTTTTTAATATAACGAGGGAAACCCTTTGGGTAAACCCCAGGCCCATATAAGACCCCACAATCCATATGGACCAGGTAAGTCCAAGGAACATGAGAATCATGAAATCTTGTGTAGGTGACCTCAAAGGAGTTAGCAAGAGTCGTAGTCAGGACCTCTGCTTCTTGAGGAATGATCCCTAGCCAACTAAACTACCCCTTGGGGTTTACTCATCACATTTCAACTTAACATGTGAAAATGGAAAAACAAAAGACAAGAATAAATTTTGTTTACATGGCGTGTAGTCTTGTCCAATCCATGACCCAAAACATGACCCAGCTCTAACAAAGTATGGGTCCACAACTCCACATCGAAAGGGTATTACACTCACTTTACAAGCTAATTAATTGACTATCCATAGCCTAATCGACTAGTCCATGACTGTGCTCAATTTGAAAAATCAAATTAAACCTAGAAAAAATTGAAAAATGAATCCATTGAAAAATCAAATTAAACCTAGAAAAAATTGAAAAATGAATCTGTCAATGACAGTGGCATCGTTATCCCTCTTGCAAGGAGCTTTCTCAAATTCTTCACTATTACGAACATGTAATTTAAGATATGTGTCTTGTCATTATATTTATCAAATTGAATCCATCCTAACAGTTTACATTCTATCAAAAGTATGTTAAAATGCGCTAATAGGTGGCAATTCAAGTTATTAAAAAATTTTGTATAAGAAAGAATATCAAACTTTAATCCGCACATTTGATTAAACACTTGGTCATTTTATATATAGTGAAATTTTGTTTTGGGGACCTTTATATGATCTCTATCTAATGATACAAAAATAAAAATAAAAAACTCGTTAATATACCTATTACGATTAGAAACGGAGAAGGGAAAAGTGGGTAAAACCCTTGTATTCAGTATGAATGATACATGTACATGAGGGACCTATATATAGGTATGAAAGAGAGAATAATATTGGGAATATTCCTAGGTATAGCTGTACAATAGGGAAATAGCTGTACAACAGTATACAGTAACAGTAACAACAGCTGTACAACAGTACACGGTAACACCCCTCCTCAAACTCAAGTAGGGTTTGTAGAGACCAACTTGAGTTTGGAAACTAAATCGAGATGGCATCCTGGGGGATGAGCTTTGGTGAAGATGTCTGCAGGCTGATCTGTGGAGGAGACGGAGAGGAGACGCACAGTGCCACTGTTAATGTGTTGACGAATGAAGTGACAATCAATTTCGATATGTTTGGTGCGTTCGTGGAATACATTATTATGAGCAATTTGAATAGCACTGCGATTGTCACAATAAAGAACAGTAGCAGTCGGAAGAGGAACCCCCATAGTAGTAAGAAGCCAACGAAGCCAAAGAAGTTCCTGGGTAGTATCGGCAAGAGCACGATATTCAGCCTCAGTGCTAGAGCGGGCAGTGACAGTTTTGCTTCTTGCTACGCCAGGAAATAAAGGAGGTGCCAAGAAAGAAACAGTAGCCAGTGGTAGAACGTTGGTCAGTCGGATCATCGGCCCAATCAGCGTCGGAGTAGGCACGCAACTCAAGGGAAGAGTCGATAGAAAAATGAAGACCATGATATAGGGTACCTTTAATATACCGAAGGATCCGAAGAACAGCTGCATAATGAGAAGAGCGAGGAGCAGACATAAACTGACTGACAAGATGCACTGCATAAGCAAGATCGGGCCGAGTAACAGTGAGATAAACAAGGCTGCCAACTAACTGTCGGTACAAGGTAGCATCATGGAGGGGTGTATCATCGAGAGGAGTGAGACGAACATTAGGCTCGAGAGGAGTTGAAGCAGTCTTGCTATCAGTAAGACCAGCACGGGTGAGGAGATCAGAAGTATACTTGGCCTGAGAAAGATAGTATCCCCGAGAATCAGAAGAAATCTCAAGACCCAAAAAGTAGCTAAGGGAACCAAGATCCTTCATCTCAAAGTGCTGGCTAAGAAACTATTTCAGAGTAGAAATGCCAGTAGAGTCATCACCAGTGATAATCATATCATCAACATAAAGAAGTAGAAGAGTGGTGCCATGATTAGTCTGATGAACAAAAAGAGCGGAGTCATAGGGACTAGATGTAAAACCGAAAATTCCAATAATAGAACTGAATTTGGCAAACCAGGCTCGAGGAACTTGCTTGAGACCATACAAGGTGCGACGGAGTTGACAGACCTGGTTAGGAGGATGATCATACCCAGGAGGTGGTTGCATGTAAACTTCTTCATGAAGATCACCGTTAAGAAATGCATTCTTAACATCCATCTGAAATAACCCCCATTGGCGGACAGCGGCCACAGCCAAGAGACTCCTGACAGAAGTAAGACGGGCGACGGGAGCAAAGGTCTCTTTATAGTCAATCCCATACTCTTAAGTAAAGCCTTTGGCAACGAGGCGAGCCTTATAGTGTTCAATAGATCCATCAAAGCGGGTCTTGATCTTGTAAACCCATTTGCAACCAATGGCATGTTTGCCCAAGGGAAGATTAACCAAGTCTCAAGTATAAGTTTGGTGTAAAGCCTATAATTCATCATCCATTGCTTGCTGCCAAAGAAGGTTAGTACGAGCCTTTCGATAAGATTGAGGCTTATGCTGAGAAAGAATAGTGGAGAAGCAATGAAAGTCACGAAGATGGACTGGCAGTTTTCTTACCCTAGTAGAACGGCGAAGAGATGAATCGAGAACAGGAGGAGATGGGGGAGGAGTGGGAACAGGAGCGTCAAGATCGTCAGGCGGAACGGGCACTACAGGAGGGGCCGTAGTTGTTGTGTCTGAACCTATGTTAACATCATCAGAAAATAAAGGAATAGAGGGGTTAGTGAATAGAGAAAGGGTAGATGAGGTAGGGAGATAAAATTTGGAGAGGGAGGAGAACATTTTGTGTTCCCAAAAGACCACATGACGGGAAATACGAAGGCGTTTGGAGATAGGATCCCAACACCTATAGCCTTTGTGTTCTATCCCATAACCCAAGAAGCAGTAGAGACGTGCACGAGGTTGAAGCTTGGTACGCTCATGTGGTTGAAGTAACACAAAACAGGCACAGTCAAAGACACGGAGAGTACTGTAGTTAGGAGGTGTACCATAAAGCCGTTCATGAGGAGATTGATTATTAATGATAGTAGAGGGAATGTGATTGATGGTGTAAACGGCGGTGAGAGCAGCTTCTCCCCAAAAATGCTCAGGACAGGAGGAAGAGAGAAGAAGAGAACGAACAGTGTCCAAAATGTGACGATGTTTGCGTTCGGCAAGACCATTTTGCTGAGAGGTGCCTGGGCAAGAACGATGAAGAAGGGTGCCTTGTTGTTGAAGAAATTGGAGGAAGTCAGTGTCACAGTACTCCATAGCATTACCTGCATGAAAGATTTTAATAGGACGCGAAAACTGAGTGGTAATCATGCAGACAAAGTTATAGTAAAGCTGTTTCAATTCAGAGCGATGCTGCATAAGATAAATCCAAGTAAAACGAGAATAATCATCAATAAAGATAACAAAATACTTGGACCCACCCATGGTGGTGGTAGGAGAGGGACCCCAAATATCAGAATGAACTAAGTCAAAGGGGGCATCAGAAACGGAATCACTATTAGAAAAAGGTAAAGCAGGTTGTTTACCAAACTGACAAGATAAACAATCATCATGTTTATTTATTACAGGGCCCAAAAGACCACTAGAAGCCAGTTTTTGTAAACGACTAAAAGAAACATGTCCTAAGCGAGCATGCCAAAGAGTTAAAGAGGGAGGAGTTTAGGCAGCAGCGGAGTTAGCAGGAGAGGTAAGGTGGGATGGACTGTGGAGGTTGACCAGTTCAAATAAACGTCTAACTTTACGGTCAGTCCCAAGCGTCTGTCCCGTCTTTGGATCCTGTACAAGACAACCAGTAGAAGAAAAAGTAACATTAAGACCAAGTTCACAAAGTTGTCCTACAGAAATAAGATTTAAAGTAAGTTGAGGAATGAAATAAGTATCAGGGAGAGACACTTTTGAGTTAGAGACTTGTCCAATGTGATTAATATGCATGTGAGAGCCATCAGCAGTATGAATAGCAGGAAAATGGGAGGTATGAGCTTTAGTAGTGAAAAGAGAGTGATCAGATGTCATATGATTACAACAGGCGGAATCAAAATACCAAGAGGAAGTACCTGGTGTGACGGAGAGAGTAGTAGGAAGAAGATTATCAGAAGTAGAGAGGACCTGTTTGAGAAGAACGGTGAGATCGGCATTAGAAAAAGATGAAGTGGGAGAGGTAAGTGGAGAAATGTCCTCAATAGCAGCAGCAGTAATGGAACGATGGTGAGGCTTGAGTCTGTTAGACTTGGATGAATTTCCTCTGGAACGGTCACGTCAAGGTTGTGGGTTTGGATTGCGTGAACAGTCATTCAGGAAATGGCCTGGACCGTGCTTGTGATAGTGTTTGTAGACTCAAGTAGGACAGTAAAGCAGAGTATGATCAGGCTCATGACAAAATTTGCAACCTGATAGAGATGGACGCTCAGAAGGAGGAGTAGCCAAAGTAGTGTGGGTCGATGTTGAGGAGGGAGCTGCAAGAGCAGATTCAGTAGAGGGAGGGAGGCGAGTACAACACCAAGTCTCATATGCAACAAGTTCAGAAACAGCACTTTCCAAGGTCGGTAATGGAGTGCGATGAAGCAAAATGGCACACGTAGGTTCGAAGACATCATCCAAGGCCATCAGAAAATGGATTAGATGCTGCTGATTTCAGTAACTGAGAAACTTTTCCGCATCCTGAGAACAGGTCTAAGTAGATTCTGAAGTGGCCAATTGATCCCAAAAGGCCTGCATGCGGGAGTGGAAACTGTTGATTGCTTCTCTAGGTTCTTGACGCATGCAGTGAAGTTGGTCTAGAAGTTGGTACTGATGAGAGAGACCAGCAGTGGTGTAGTGGTCGGCAAGAAAATCCCAAACAGCTTTGGCGATTTCAAAACGGCCAAACTGCATACTAATGGATAGAATAGAGGTATTGCGAAAAGCAGAGATGATCTTCTGATTCTTACTGTCCCACTCTTTAAGACGATCCACAAATTTCTCTTCAAGTTCTTTTGGCCCTTTCTTTGGTTCAGTGATATCTCCAGTGACAATTCGCCAGAGTTTGTGACCTCGAAGGTAGCCAGACATGGCTTGAGCCCAAAGAACATAATTCTGGCCATTTAAGACCAAAGGGATGTTGATAGCAAGCTCTGAGTTACTCATAACTGCACACTTGGAGTAGAATTAGCCAAAAAGGAGCTAAAAAATGAGATCAGATGACTGAAAATACCTAAGAGTGACTGTCTGTTTACTGAAAATAGCCCAGAAATGGAGAAAATGAAGAAAAAAAGCAAACGGATGCAGTAAGGCTGACGTGGCAGCAGTGATGACGTGGCAGCTGATGCGGCGCTGACGTGGCAATGCTGACGTGGCAGCTGACGTGGCGCTGATGGGGCGCTGACATAGGCGAAGCAGGATGTGGCAGCGCGTGTGATCTGCAGTGCGAGTAGATCTCACGCGCGATTCTTCAGGGGGTGCATGCAGTGGCTTCAGGTGGTGCGTGAGGGCGCGTGCGGTGGTTTCTGGCGACGCGGTTGACGGCGTTCTACGGATCGTGGAGATACGAAGCTTTTGAAGGTTGGTTTAGGTGGTGGTGGTGTGCGGAAGGCTTTGAACTGGGATGGACAGAGGTGGGGCGACAATGGTGTTGTTTCTCTTCACCGGAAATGAAGGACGGCGACGGTGGGCGGTGATCAGCGGTTGTGGAAGGCCGCACTTGGCTCTGATACCATATTACAATTAGAAATGGAGAAGGGAAAAGTAGGTAAAACCCTTGTATTCAGTATGAATGATAAATGTACATGAGGGACCTATATATAGGTATGAAAGAGAGAATAATACTGGGAATATTCCTAGGTATAGCTGTACAATAGGGAAACAGTTGTACAACAGTACACGGTAACAACAGCTGTACAACAGTATACGGTAACAGTAACAACAGCTGTACAACAGTACACGGTAACAACACCCATGAAGCATCATAACCTTTCCCTGGGAAATATATCTACTTGGTAAAGAGTAACATTTCATTTTATTTAACTAGCTAAAAGAATATCCAATCAAATTACAGTGACGATTAGATTCAATTCCTTTGTTTGATGAAGCTAAAAAATATAAAAATAAAAGAAGCATATTTATATTCTAGAAATATCTATTAAAAAAAATGTAATTTAGGTCATACGGTTGTTCCGAAGACAGAATCTTTGATTGTGGAATCTATACCTGATATTGATGGCTCTATCAATTTATCCGTCAACTTGACTCTAGGGTGTGGAAACACTTTCGACTGATCAGTCCAATCCATTTATGGGAATACTTTTTCAATCACAATCCATGGCTCCTAAAGTCCAACACGTAAATTTCAAGCAAGAAAATTCTACAGAAGATGTCTTTTTTTTTTTTTTTTTCTTTTTTCTTTCTTTATAGCTTAATGGAGGTTTAATTTCACTAGCTTTTATAAGTTTGGAATTATTAAGGTCGCATTTGAATTAGTAATAGTGTTCATACTTGTAGGTATGTTTTGGTGTTCTTAAACATCTATCGTATTAGATAGTTGGATTGCTAGAGCTACCACTTAGTCCTGGTCCCATATTTTAAGGCCGTTGTTTTTTTTTCGTTTTTTTTTTTTTTTTTTTTTTGTCTAATTTCATATCCAACAAAAATTATGGATTTTTCTTTTTTTTTTTCCTTGGCCGGGAGGGGGGGGGGGTGGGGGGGTGGTTTTATGAACTTATGATTCTAAATTTATATAGGCCCATTCTCATTTTAGCTATTAAATGCTTTGTTCCCGCCATTCTATTTTTTGGCTTGCAGTATTAGGACAAGCTTTCAACAAATACTGTTGAAATGCCAAAATTATCAAGAATATAGGACTCGACAGTCTTTCTATCAGAGGCTCCATCAAGGTGTTCGTCCTTAAATGCGTAAAGCGACCACTTCTGGTGACTGGTGCAACGAATATTGCCACTAGTTTCTTGAAATTGTTTACACGGCATGTAGCCATTCCATGACTCAAAAAATTTTGACCCAAAATATGACCCGAGCATTAATAAAGTATGGGTCCACATCGAACAGGTATTAGACTCACTGTATAGGCTAGATTGATTGCCTATTGGCTAGTCAACTACTCCACGAAGGTGACTTATTTGAAAATTCAAATCGGTCCAAGGAAAAACTGAAAAATGAGTCCATCAATGTTGTTGGCACTGTTTTCCCTCCTGCAAGGAATTTTCTCAAATTCTCACTTATTTTGAACACATAATCTAAGATATATATTGTGTCATCATACCATACTTTATTTCAATGAACGTATCTCAATGTTAATAAAAAAAACTAAGCCAAATACTTCCATATGAGAAAGAACCTCAAACTTTAATCTGCACGCATAATTAAACTTTGTGAGAAAGAACCTCGAACTTTAATCTGCATATATAATTACGTTTTATTGGCTAAACGTACTGAATGCCTATATAGCCTAGTTAACTAGTCTATGAAGGTGATTAATTTGAAAAATCAAACCTAGAAAAGACTAAAGAATGAGTCTGTCGATGGCGGTAGCATCGTTATCCCTCTTGCAAGGAGTTTTCTCAAATTTTTGGCTATTACGGACATGTAATTTAAGATATATTGCATAAGATATATATATATATATATATATATATATTAAGAGCGTGCCAACTTACCACAACCAAATTGGTTAAGAGAGGAGATGGTGGTAGTATGATATTACTCACAAAATCCTTGAGCAATTCATGCTGATAACGTGTTGTAAAACTAAGAATTTAGAACAAGTTGTAAGGAGAATAAATTTCTCATTCATCTTCTTTAATTCATTTCCATCTGAATATGAGAGCATCAACAAAAACTCTTTAAAACACACACTGTCTTTTGGATCCCTTTCGTTCATTCTCTCATAATGTGCTTCTCTTCTTTCTCCCCTTCCTCTTTTATCTTTTGTTTGGGCTAGGCTATTGCCACCACATAAAATACTCTAAACCTCCCATTTAATTTACATTTTTAAGGTTTTATGAAAAATATATAAAAAAAATTATGAAAACTAATCACATGGTCTACTAGAAAACATCATTCCAAACAACTTTGTAGAAAAGAGTTTTTCCAAAATCTATCATTTAAGTAGACTTTTTGGTAATTTTTTTATGTAAAATGAAATAGAGATTGTAAATAGCCAAAAAGTCTGCTTAAATGATAGATTTTGGAAAAAATTTCTTCTACAAAGTTGTTCAAAATGATATTTTCTAGTGAACAATGCTATTAGTTTTCATAAAAACCTTTTATATCTCTCATAAAACTTCAAAAAATATAAACTAATGGGGGACTTTGAGTACTTTATGTGGTGGCAATAGTCTCACTCCTTTTGTTTTCATTCGGTCCACCGGATGGGATTACCTAACCCATGCACTTGTGAAGTGGTATCCCATTCATCATGAAGTGCGACGGGGTGTGGACATCCACTCAATGTTTAATATATATAACAAAGTAGACGTTATTGAAAAATAATAGAATTTGATGCGTATGTTATTCAATAGAAAATGATTGACAGCTCATACACATTCAATTTCAAGCCCTTTAGGTCCCTCCAATCGACTTTTGTGGCAGAGTAATGGAAACGTCTGCCGTGGGCCGACCTCTGTAAGAAAGATTTTCTTCAGGCACAGGTGAAGTACTTCAGCCTCTAGTTTTTTATATGACCCTGGGAAAATAGAGTCCATAATTTCTATTTAATTTTGAAAAAATGTCTCATAAAGATTTCAGCATATAACCAACCGTGGAAAAAATTCAAAAAGATTCAAAGAACCCATGAAAACTATAAAATTTATCGGGAAAGTGGAAAAAAAATAACTTACATATTTGATTTGAATTGACATACATGGGAGGAATATATAATTCAATTGCGAACTCATTTAAATACAAGTTCTACAAAAATGTTACTTGAATAGTTTAAGTATTAAGAGTTTACACTTGGGGTAAATGAGGTGGCGCGGCATCAACTTGCACTAGGTGTGATTTAATTAGGGGTTTTCTCGAGAGCTCCTATTATGTGAAAGGTGTAAAAGACAAATATGTGGAGCAAAACAAGTAAGCACACATAAAAAAGGTATTTGGGTTATTTCATGGCATGAGGATCTCTTCATCCAAGTGTCATTTTGTAAATTGCAGTCTCATTAACTTTTCGATCTCCCTCCTATGTATGGAAAAGTTCTGGGTTTTGATTCTTAATAGTGTTAAGTTTTTTTTTTTTTTTTTTAGGTACAAATGGAAGAGTTTAAACCCTTAACTTATTTCAGTTCTACCTTTTACCACTCTATCCCACACCACTAAAGCCCATTGGCTTCTTATTAGTGTTAAGTTGATGTAATAAATTTCTTATCCATATTATCAAAACTATATATATTTAATAAAGGAAAATGGTGAGCATTTCGTAAAAGGAATCTCATAGAAATCTTACTCAATTACAAAACTGGATTTACCTTTGGAATTTGGAAAATAAAACATTATTTTAATCTGGATTAGACAATGAAAGCCAGTGTGTTCAAAACAATATCATTTTCAGCTCCTAACCCATTACTGTAGTTCCTCGCCTTTTAGTCAATTGAAAGGCACATTTGGCAGATTCATAGAAATTTCTCCGCCTTGTTTCCATTTTGGCTGCTAGAAAACTATATTCAATTTTGACCAAAAAGTTTTACTTGGGGAGACCAATAATAAATAATGCTGTCTTTTGAAAAACAAAAAAATAAAAACAAAAATTTATGAAGGTTTACTCTTGGGGCTGGTAGGCTAGGTCTTCACTCTTCATTCGATTTTTCTCTCTGCCTGTCCAATCCTCTTTGGAGTACCACACAATATTTAGCGGAAGAATCATGAAGCCATCAAAGGAAGGCTATAGCATGCTTCTTTTCTCCACCTCTCTCCTATCGATCTTACTATTGTCCACTGCAATAGATACCATAACTATTTCACAATCCCTAAGAGAGGGCGAGACCATTGTCTCAGCTGGTGGCACCTTTGAGCTTGGATTTTTCAGCCCAGAGAATTCCTCATCAAAACGATACTTGGGAATATGGTACAAGAAATCCAATACGACAGTCGTTTGGGTTGCAAACAGAGAAATCCCTCTCGTCGATTCATCAAGTGTTTTAAAGGTCACCAACCAGGGAACTCTCCAACTCCTCAATCACAACGACAGCATCATTTGGTCTTCCAATTCAACAAGACTGGTGCAAGATCCAGTGGCAAAGCTTTTAGAGTCGGGGAATTTTGTTATAAAAGATGCGAATGAAAACAACCCGGAAAACTTCCTATGGCAGAGTTTTGATTATCCTGGCGACACGTTTCTGCCTGGCACAAAGATTGGGAATAACATGGTAACGGGCATGCAACGTTACCTATCGTCTTGGAAGAGCGCTGCCGATCCTGCTCAAGGTGATTTCATGTTTGGGCTTGATCCCCGTGGATTTCCACAGTTTTTCATAAGGAAGGGTTCTCAAGAGCAATTACGATTTGGACCATGGAATGGTCTCCGGTTCAGTGGTACAAATGTAGGACAAAATCTAAGATGCAAGGTCCGTTTTCTTCGTGATGAGAAGGAGATATATGTCACTTGTGATGCTATTAACCGCTCTGCTTCAATGAGGGTGGAATTAAATCAGAATGGAGTTTTGCAGGGCTCACACTGGAATGACCGAAAACAAGTTTGGAACCTCTACGGAAGTCCAGATGACTGCGATATTTATGCCTTTTGTGGTCCGCACAGCTACTGTAACATAAGCAACTCCCCACGATGTGGGTGTTTGAAAGGATTTGTGCCAAAATTCGCAAAAGATTGGGATAGAACTGATGGGTGCATTCGGAGGATGCCATTGGATTGTCAAAGCGGAGATGGGTTTATAAAGTATCCTGATGTTAAACTGCCGGACACACGGTATTCTTGGTTCAATGATAGCATGACCCTTGAGGAATGCAAGTTGGCGTGCTTGAAAAACTGCTCCTGTATGGCTTATGCAAATCTGGATGTAAGGGAGGGAGGAAGTGGATGCTTGCTTTGGTTTGGTGACTTGATTGACATTAGAGAATTCACAAAAGATGCGCAAGATCTCTACATACGGATGGCTTCTTCTGAAACAGGTAATCATATTTTCGTTCTAGCCAATGCATACCCACATATGCTATAGAGCATGCATGGTTAGATTGTTCCACCAAATCCTCAGGTTGGTAATTATATGCTTGCTTTAGTCTTCACATAATAGCAATTAGCAAGCCAAGAAAATAACAACAAAGCAAAAATTGCCTATGAGACAATTTCTCAAACACTAAGAGAGCAATAATGCAAGCACACATTCAAGTACACCAAAACATACGCGAAAAGCCCTCTAAGGAGAAGGGAAAAAACCTCGGGACAAGCTCTGACAAAATTCACTATATGAAAACTTGGATTCAATGGTTCTTTCCTCAAGTTTATGTCCAAAACTTGTGATAATACAACAATGGAGAAACAAAACAAGATTACCTCTTGAAGCTTCACAAAAACAAACCTTCCACCACAAGAATGAACCAAACAACTTTTTAAAAATGAATAAATAAGGTGAGACAATGACCTGTCGAGCCACAATTGGACTTACAAGGATTGATGGAAGCTAGAAGAACAAGTTCAAGCCCTAACCTTTTCTCCCCTGTTTATTTCTTTTTCTTTTCTCACCCTCAGAGGTAACTAAAAGAGACTTGTCAAAAACATGAGAGAAAGTTATAAAACCAAACAAGGCTCTTATCAACCTCACAAGATTTGGGCCTTGGGGCTTAACCCACATGGGCCTGGACCCCAAAAGCAGCCCATTATACAACAGCTCCCATACAAAAAAAGGGAGAGGATCTTCATCAGCCTTTCCATTTTTGTTCTTACCACTATTAACCCCCAAGTGAGAAAATGTTCATGCGCATAAGCCACTATGGCTAGCATAGTAGCAAGAGAGGGGGGGATAAAAGGTAAAAGTAGAATAGATTAGGGGTTCAAACCCCTACAATTGTACCAAAAAAAAAAAAGAGTTCATGTACATGAACGCCATCAAAATTCCTCTATATGCATGCACCAAAACAAAATGTGATTAGATTGCTTTCCTTTCCTCTTCTTTTATTATTATTATTATTTTTTTGTTGGGGGGGGGGGGGGGGGGGTTTCAAAATTGCAGGAGTTCTTGGTTTTTTGGCTTTCTAATTCTTGTTTCTTTTTGTTTTTTCCCCGCAATTAGTTGCTTCACATTTAAGTCAAGGTGGCTCCAATGGGAAGAAACGAAGGAGGATCATAGTTAGCTCGGTATTATCAACGGGAATACTTTTCCTAGGTCTGGGTCTGACCTTGTACGTTTGGAGGAAGAAGAAACTAAATAGAGGTAAACCAAATAGTCACATTATGGTAAAGTTACTCATGTGCTTTTATACACTGCAATATAATGGCATCTACATGACTTAGATAGATTATTGATAATGCTACAACAATGAGCCCGTAGATCAGTTGACCATGCTCATGTATGCTTAACATGAATTCTCCTTTAAATCTGTCCATAGCATATTTTTAGATAGACACACATGCCTCAATACCTTGTGGGGTGCCTACATATGTAATCCATTATCGAAACTTTATACACATGTTCAATTGGTTGCATACAGCAGCTCAAAAATCCAATTATTATTCTTTCAGTGAAATAGATCGATCTTGCTTCATTCAATTTTAATTTATAAATCCAAATTAAAATCGGTGGTGCAATGCCTCGAATATGTGGCAATAAATTTATGCTCGAGTAATGCATGAGAAGTGGGCATTGGATATTTAGTGAAGAATAGAGATATCTCATGGTAAAAGTCTTGGGAATTCCTCTTGATGGACTTTGTTCAAATCCTTTGACAAAGGACTTGACTTTACTCTTTCTCCTTTGTCTACTCCCCTTCGATATGTGATTTTAAATTGGGCATCATCTGATGGCTTCCCTTCAATATAGTTGGTTGATTTTAGCCTTTTGTTCTGTAAACCTTTTTCACTTTTGATAACATTTTCATAGATTTTCTAACCCCCCCACCCCCCCTATATGATTTGATTATAGATGACCGAAATCATCCAACAGAATTAACAGATATTTGTACCCCGATAAGTTCATCTTCAGAGGGTGGAGAACCTAATAAAATTGGGAGGCATCCACAAAAGGGGTGTGTGATGAGAAAGGAATCCATTAATTCAATCTTATATACCATTTGGAAATCCAAGAGGACCCTATATAACTCATGAAATTTTCCATGCCTCAATGAATTAGACTTCCCCCCCCCCCCAGTGTTCAAAGAAAAATGTATTCAGTGTTTCATTTTGATTATATCTCTAATCCATATGTTGCAGGGAAAAGCAATTACAACGCTAAAGAACTTGAATTACCATTATTTAATTTGGCTACAGTTGCTAAAGCCACCAACAACTTCTCAATTAGCAATAAGCTTGGAGAGGGCGGTTTTGGACCAGTCTACAAGGTAAACACTCATATTGACTTCCATTTAATGTTTCCATATATGTTAACGAGTGTGCATGGTACCAACTCTAGGCACCTAAATCTATATTTTTGCCGGTAGCACTTTTCTATCACTACTTTTGCCCTTCAACATTCCTTTTCCTTTTTACGAAAAACAATGACCCTTTCTAAATGTAATTGTAACTATTTAGAAATGTGACGATTTATAGTTTTATGCATCATTAATTGAACAAAATTTAAAGCCTTCACAAGGGAAAAATGAATCTTTGGGCGTAATGCATGTGTAGTGGTAATTTTCAGGGTGTGTTGGAAGATGGACAAGAAATAGCTGTGAAGAGGCTCTCAAAGGATTCTAGACAAGGACTCAATGAGTTCAAGAATGAAGTTATATACATTGCCAAACTTCAACACCGAAATCTGGTAAAGCTTCTAGGGTGCTGCATTCAAGTAGATGAAACAATGTTGATTTATGAATTCATGCCCAACAAAAGTTTGGACTTCTTTATTTTTGGTATGACTCTCTCTCAAAACCCTTGCATATTTAGTTCAACTCATCTGTGTTTTTAATTAGACAAGCTCATAAACCTTCTTACTGTATGAGAGTGATGCTTTGACCAAAGATGCTAGGGTAAATTTAGGGTAACAAGATCTAGTAGTGACACATGAATTAAGGGAAAGGGGCAACAATACGAGCCATTACCTACTATTGTCTAGTTTAATGGATGTCGCCACAGGATAGCTTTGATTTCATTGTTACACATGTACGTTTCCACGATAATTCTTTCCATTATTCTATTAATTATGTAGTCAATCATAGAATCATTTTCTATATATATTCAAGAATTTACATAGATGCTGGAAAAAATTGGGCAGATCCCATACAAAGCATTCTATTGGATTGGCCTAAGCGCTTCCAAATCATTAATGGAATTGCTCAGGGGCTCCTTTATCTTCATCGAGATTCTAGACTGAGGATAATCCACAGAGATCTCAAAGCAGGCAATGTTTTACTCGATAATGAGATGAACCCAAAAATATCTGATTTTGGCTTGGCTAGAAGTTTTGGTGGAAATGAAACTGAGGCTAACACGAAAAAAGTGGTTGGAACATAGTAAGTATCTCTGGAATGTTGATTTTAGTCTAATCTCATTGATTGTCAATGTATTCATTTGTTTAATGGTCTCATGCAGCGGTTATATGTCCCCTGAGTACGCAATTGATGGGCTTTACTCTATAAAATCCGATGTCTTTAGCTTCGGTGTTTTGTTGCTAGAGGTAGTGAGTGGGAAGAGAAACAGAGGTTTCTATCATCCAGATGACCACCTTAACCTTATTGGCCATGTAAGGCATCTATCGTCATTGATGCATAAATAAAGATACCAATTAGTAGCTAGTGATTGAATTCCTTCTCTAAATTTAACCTACTACTGATAATATGTTTTCAAATTATTTAGGCATGGAAGGTCTATATAGAAGGTAAGCCTTTGGAGCTAATAGATGCATCAATAGGGGACTATGGCAATCCATCTGAAGTGTTGCGTGCAATCCAAGTGGGTCTATTATGTGTGCAACGATGTCCAGAAGATCGGCCTAGCATGCCATCAGTGGTTCTAATGTTGGCTGGCGAGGGTGCATTACCTCAACCTAAACAACCTGGCTTTTACAATGAAAGGAATTTGGTTAGAGCCAATTCTTCGTCAAACAAGCTTGAACCATGTTCAACCAATGAAGTAACCATTACTGTATTAGAGGCTCGATAAAAGACATCTCAAGTAGATGTTTTTATGTCTTAGGACCTTAATTTTTCTTTTTTAAAGATAAATCCTATATGGGTCAAACAACATTTTCCCTTATCTAATGGCTGTTAAATTTCTGATAATTTGTTTATATATAAAACTATAGTATAATTTAGTGGATGGAGCAAAATGCATGGTTGGTGGAACTACTGGCATGCTCTTGCCAGTACGACGGGGTAGGGACTTTACCACCCAAGTTGGGAGACATCTTAGATCAATTCTCTTGATAAATTCTCTTGATATAGGTGTTTATGGCCTAATATTTCTATATAGTTTCATCAATTATTATATACATATGAATGGCTTTTTCTTGGGCTTTATTTGGTGTTGGAAATAATTTGTCTGTAGTTTCTTGCTTCAGTTTCTTTTTTGTCTCAATAATTTTTCCAATCCGAAAAATCTTGTGGTGTATGACTGACTCTCTCTCTCTCTCAAATTTCACGTCACAAGCAAAACCAAAGTCTAAAAGGGAATATAAAAAGGAACTTCTATTACAAGCATGCTTGACTGGCCTATGGCATGGAAGTGAGTCTTGCCAGTTGTGAAACATATGATTAGCCTGCGACCTCTAGGCAGCTGGGCTACATCCCAATGTATTGAAACTGATAATGAGGAGGATTGAGGATTGGCCCTTCCGAGTAATGATACACATGCACCCATTTCAGAATACTGCAAAGAAAACAAAGAAATGTGGAATACTACAGTAGGTATAAGCTAGGGACATCTTTCGTTCAGCAAACTCCTCTATAAAATTCGATGTCTTTAACTTTAGTGTTTTGTTGCTAAAAGTAGTGAGTGGAAGGAGAAATAAAGGTTATCCCACCTTAACCCGATTGGATACGTAAGCGTTTTGACTAATATTTGCTTATTCTTTATGTTTAAGCTATAAATTATAGTATCATTTTGAATTGCTTAGGCATGGAGGCTCTATATAGAAGGCAACCATATATTCAATCTTATAGAGTTATATACCATTTGAGAATGTGGTAGGAGGAACCAAACTTGTGGAAGCTGGTTTCCACGCCTGAATCAGACTTCCCTCAGTAATTAAAGAAAAGGTATTCAAATGCTTCATTAGATTATCTCGATCTACTCCCTATGTTGCAGGAAAAAAGGGACACGATTTAGCAAGCAGTCACACCACTGAAGAACTAGAGTTACTATTATTTGACCTGGCTGCGCTGCCATGGCTAAAACCACCAATAACTTCTCAATTAACAATAAGCTTGGGGAGGGTGGTTTTGAACCTGTCTGCAAGGTGAACTCTCTGATTAACTTTCATTCAATGTTTCAATATTACTAAGTTTGCATGCTCACAACTATAGGCACGCACCAAAGTCTATTTGTACCTGTAGGGTGGTTTTGGATAGAATCAATATAGATGTTTGGAAATTTATCAACACTTTACTAGCCAAAAAAAAAAGGATTTATTTTCTTTTCCATTTTACAAAAGATATCTCTCATAAGCCCGTAATACGAACCTTTGGGTAGAACTCACCTTGAAAAACGGCTTACAAGGGAAAGTGCCCAAGAACTAATATACACATGATCAAGCCCATACTTAACCACTGTGGGACATTAGGATCGTGACACATCACCACGCTTTTGAAAGCAAACACCAATAAGGCAAGAATAAAGGAACCAAAGTAGAGGCCCATTCTAAAGTCTAGGCAAGAGGCGAGGCTGCCTTGGTGAATCTATCTCTACTTACCAATTACTTACCAATTTTACTTTAACAAGGAAATGTGGTCCCAATGTAAATCTTAATCTAGTTCTTCAACCATCATAGAAATCCAAATTAGTTGAAGACCAACAATGTATATTCTTAAAATTTTCGTCAACCATTTACTTTGTCAATCCATCCAAAACTATGTCTTCAAAAATATTGGATTTATTTGTTGGCGCACTCTGCTTATGCTGTCTGCTTTTGCTTCATGTTCTTTCTGCGTATGTTGTTTTCTGCTCATTTTTTTGGTTGGGGTTTTTGTTTTTCTTTCATCTGAGTGTTTTCTATTGGTTTCTAAGTAGTTTTTGTTTTGGGTGCATGTTTGTGTTGGGGATGCGGGGTGCCTAGCTCCTTAGGAGGGGTTTCTTTGGTGAGGGTGCTTGCTTCTTGCTTTGGTGTATTCTCATGTTTTTCTTAGTGTATTGGTAGTGTTTTCACCTTAATAAAATTAATTTTTTGCTGATAAAAAAAAAAAATTTATAATTCGTCAGTAACTTATTGTATGGGGTACATGTTTATTCATAAATTTAACATGGTTAATTGGCCTTGTGAACAGCCAATTATCTCTACCAGTGTTAGCCTCTTGGAGCGATCACTTAAATTCCTTGACAAACCGTCCCCCAGATTTTGCATGAAATCAAGTTAGATCATGATAAAGATCAAGCTTCTGATGAAAATAAAGAATTTTTAATTCTCTCAATGAAGATTTATTTCCAAGTTCTTTAATGTTTTAGTACAAAATCCTCATATGTAGAGGTTTTTGAAAAAATTACACTCAGATCCCTTAACTCAATTAATTGTATGACGGTATGATAGTTTAATGGTATTTGTAACACTTGTTAAATCAATGATCTTGGCTTTATTAACAAAAAAACATTGATATCCATTTATTGATATTATGAGATGCTAGGACAGCTGGATAGGAGTAGGTTTTGTCCATTGTTTAAAAATAAATAAATAAATAAATCTCGGTAAACTGAAATCATAAAATGACAAATATATCCATATTAAATGAAACGGTGTGTTTTCGTGGATTTTTTTTTTCTTCTTAATTCTCAACTTCAACTTCACTCTTTACACCTAGACAAAAGAGAGAATAAAGAAAGAAAGGGGTTTCAGCCATAGTGGCCATGGCCACCACCATTGCCAACGACCATCTCCATTCACGGCTCCGTTCACGGTTACAATCGAGTGATAATGAGATGAACCCAAAAATATCTTACTTTGGATTATGTAGAAGTTTTTGTGGAAATGAAACTAGGGTGAAGATGAAAAACGTGATTGGAATATAGTAAGTAATTAAGTATATTTAGAATGTTATTTTTAGTCTAATTGCATTGATTGTCAATGTGTTTCTTTGTTCAATGATTTCATGCAGTGGTTATATGTCTCCTAAGTATGCAATCAATGGGCTCTACTCAGTAAAATCTGACATCTTTAACTTTGGTGTTTTGTTGCTAGAGGTAGTGAGTGGGAAGAGAAACAACTGTTTCTATCATCCCAACGACTACTTTAACCTTATTGGGCATGTGAGTATTTTGACTAGTATTTGCTTATTTCCTTATGTTAAGACTAATACTGATAATATGGTTTTAAATTGTCTAGGCATGGAGGCTCTATATAGAAGGTAGAAGGTAGGTCTTCGGAACTAATAGATGCATCAATAGAAGACTCACATAATCTAGCTGATCGAAGTGATACGATCAATCCATGCGGGTCTATTATGCATGCAACAATGTCCAGAAGATAGGCCTAGCATGTCATCAATGGTTCTAATGTTGGGTAATGATAGTGTGCATTGCCTCGGTCTAAACAACCTGGTTTTTTCATTGAAAGGAATCTAGGTAAAGGCAATTACGCATCAAATAAGCATGAACCGTGTTCAGCCAATGAAGTAACTATTACAGTATTAGAGGCTCGATAAAAGACGCCTCATATTGATGTTGCAATTTGTATGTCTTAGAACTATTGATTTGTCGATGGCATGATACCTAGTGACATGTTCTTCACTTGTTGGATGAATAATCTTGGGTTCAAGGGTGAAGCCACCTGAGTAGCAGGTGGGGTAGGCGCCTACCCTCAAAATTTCTAAATTTTTTTTCATTTTCTCATTCTATAACTTCTGGAAGCCATGTGAGTATAACAAGAGCAGAAGGAATTCTATACTTTCAAGAGTACATTGTGTTGGGTAGTTCATGTCATGGAGAACTAGAGTTAAAATGGCAGCTTTGCTAGAAGGGTAGGAATTTATTAGCATAGATAAAAAAATAAAAAATAAAGATGAAAAAAGGTATGATAGTAGGGCTCTTTTTTCTTCTTCTTCTTTTGTTTTTATTTTTTAATTCATCTTGACTCGTGCAAAAGGAATAATTTTTTATTTTTATTCTTTTGCTTGCCTATATTGTGATTTTGTTTGGGTAATGATAACTCTTCCATATGTGTACATGTGTGTACATATATTTACATGATAGCTTAGTTATGTTTATTGAAAAAGGGGCATTTGATAGCGTTGAAAATAAAGTAATCATATAATGCTTTCAAAAGATAGAACCTTATCAAGAATAATTGTAAATGTATTCAATTGAAATATAGTTTGTCAAATAGTAATAGATTATAACTTTTTGTAATTTTCGTTATCTTAAAATAAAAAGATATATAAAAAAAATTCTTGAATAAAAGCATATGAAGTTGATTTTTAAAATCAAGATAAAGTACTAACACTCAACTAAAATTTGCCTCACCTCACTCAAAATCTTGGTTTCACCTCTGCTCGGGTTCAAACTTATGGAAAATCATTGATATCCATTTATTGATATTAGGAGGGTTCAGTTTGTATATGTGAAGCCATCAAGGATAGTGATGAGATGGGTATTGAGTTGAATATTACAAAGGCAATGACTCTCCCTTCTGCTTGTAGGGTGTCTGCTCCTCCTCTCAGTAACTGTGGAATCCCTGTGGCTCCAGATGCTGCTCCTGCACACCCTCCGAAATCGCCACGAAAAAGTGCTCCATCTCCATCCTCAAAAGCCCCCTCTCCAGTGCCATCACCTGCCAAAACTGCAGTTCCAGCTCCAGGAAAGTCGATCATCAATGGAGGAGGAGCAATCACTAAAGTTCCGGCGCCATCCCCACTAACCTCTGGAGCTTATTCTACATCTACTTCTGCTGTATTTCTTAGTATTATGCTTGTTGCTTCATTCTCTTACATTTCAGCGTAGGCTTTGACATTATTAGTGATTGTGTTTTCTTTTTAGCTTTTTGCATGTCCTCTCAAAGACTAGCTAGTGACTCTTGATAATGGCATTAGTTTCTCTGCATGATTAAAAAAAAAAGAAAAAATATTAGGAGGGTTAAGGGTAAGAATAATTTTTATCAATTAGCAAAAAGAACCTTTGATTATTTTTATTTTTATCTTTCAAATCAAAGATAAAAACCCTGATCATTATGGAGTATTAGTTTTCAAGGCTATTTATCTTCTTTATGTTAGTTATTGCGGGGGATACACCTATAGTTCCCATTTTTGCAAGAGTTAGCTCTGTTTAACTCATTTCAACCTATTGATCTTAATCAAATTCTTTGGATCTTTTAATATATGGCTAATCACATTTGATTTTCCACCCTTAACGTTGCTAGCACACCAACTCACTGAGTTTGATCCACGTGACGGTGGATTCATATCTTTATTTCGATTTTCTTACTAAGGTGGCATAATTTCAAAGCAAACTTGAGAAGATTTGTAGTTGATGTGAACCCAATTTTGTACTTACCTGTCTTAAGAGCAAAGACACCCTTGTGTCTCCATTGATTCCAAAAACCTAATTATTGGCATATATATTGGATGATTAGTCCTCTTCTTGTGAGGTTAATATATCGTAACTTTGTGTTAGGTCATCTTCTAAAATTTTACATGTGCCTTGTATTTTTGCGAAACCAACCGTTGGATTAAATAGCCTTATCATGTAGGTGATATAGGACAAAAATCAAGTTAATTCAAAATTGATTGCTATTCGATTTAAAACTTATATATTTTAATAAATGACAATCGCTCGTTTTAGACATTTATAGATGAATAAGCTTTCAATCTCGAATCAACTTGATTTTTAGTACACATGACTTTCATATGAAATAGATTTAATATAACGATTGATTTTGCAAAATTTAAGTCACAGTTAGAATTTTGAAGAGTGACCTAACACAAAATTAGGTTAGGCTAATTTCATAAAAAAAAGATTCATTGGATAATATGTCATAAACATGGTTTTTGAAGCCGTCTCTTATAACGTCTTTAGAACACCCGCTAACAATTAGAATCTGATAATTCATTAATTATTAAATCAAATATAGATATTACCTAATCCTATATGATAATAATTTAATTTGATGAATTAAATAATATATCAGATTATATATTTTATTAATTATTGGTTTATCACAAATCTATGATTATTATAAACACTTTGTAGTATGAATGTTAAAATTTATTCTCACTGTTTTTATGATTTGTATGGTATGAATACGTTGGGTTATCCGATAGAAATCATTTCTTTGTTTTTTTTTGGTTCGCATGGAGGGGGAGTAGAACCCCTCACCTACCCAAGCCCAACCCCACCCGGTGCCATCAGAGCTACAGCTCGTTGGCGATGGAAATCATTTCTTTAACGGATGGAATCTGATCCTAAAAGAATAATAATAAAAAAGGAATGGAATTGAATTACTGTAATTCGGACTAGGATTGGATTAGTTCGGCTCGATGCTCGGATTGACAGGACCTGCTTCCAAATAGCATATAGCCCGACCACTTTAGAATCCCATCCACCCCTCAAACCATTCATCAAACACTTCATCCGCACCTAACCACCACCCCATTCATTGTTCCACCCCACCCACTCCTTGTATCTCCACTCACCATGCACCATACCTCTCCTTTCTCCTTCAACAGAAGAATGTACAGCGAAAATTACCCTGTGAAGCTATTGTCTTCTTCAATGTTTATTTTCCTAGAAAGACATTTGTATTGCAAACATAGAGGGCCAAAGAAAACGAAAACAAGAGAAAGAGGCAAAGAAGAAAGCAGATAAGCTTTTGCTTTGAGTTTCAGAGGATCAGGTAACTTCCCACTCGAAAACACAAAGCTTTTCGGGATCTTGTCTCCCGTAATATGATCAATGCTAGACTGCTACTGTGGGGATAGGGGTTAATGGGTTCTTCTTCAAAACGGGCTTAACTTCTTCTGCTTCTTCCCATGGGAAAACCTTGTTAATCTTATGATTTTAAATTCACATAATGATAAAACATAAACCCAATGTCAAACAATGACGGAAAATATTTATAAAAATTAAAAATTAAAAAAGAAAAAAAACCTGTTTGGTTGCTTAGAAAACGTAGGATACCTTTCTGGGTCTTTTGGCTGATTAAGTGTAGGATCTGTTCTTATCAACTTAAAACGTACGAAAAAAGAGAGAGGAAATTTTACTAACCTGATACAACTATTTGGCTTAAATGAACTGGCCTCTTCATTTTATTTGAAACCCACCAAAAAAATTACAGAAAAGATATCAAAAATAGACCCAAATTGATACTGGATTGGTTCATTCTGACCGAGAGAGATTTTCCAAGTTCTAATTTCTTGCAATTTATAAAAATAGAACATTATTTTCTGCATAAATCTGGATCATCTAAATTTGATGTTTTATGTAATGCTAGCCAGACTGTTCAAACGAAAATTCATTACGGCTCCTATACCCATTTAACATCCTCTTTGGTCAACTGAAAAGCACATTTGGAAGATTATGGAAATTTCTCCTTGTTGTTTCTTTTTGACTGCCAAAATATTATGTGTACTCTTGACAAAGAAGGATTACTTGGTGGGTGTGTGGTGTATTCAGTCCTTAGATTTTTCTATCCTATCCTTTTAAGTACCACAAAACAGTCCACGGAAGATTCATGAAGACATTAATGGGAGTCCATACCATGCTTCTCTTCTGCACCTCTTTGTTATCTATCTTACTACTGTGCACTGCAACTGATACCATTTCCATTTCTCAATCCATAAGAGACGGCGACACCATAGTTTCAGCTGGTGGGACCTTTGAGCTTGGATTTTTCAGCCCAGATAATTGACAAAACAATATTTGGGGATATGGTACAAAAAAATATCTATTCAAACATCTGTATGGGTTGCCAACAGAGAAGCCCCCCTTGTCGATTCATCAGCTGTTCTAAAGATCACCAACCAGGGAATTCTCCAACTTCTCAGTCACAACGAGAACATTATTTGGCCTACAAATTCATTGAGATTGGTGCAGAATCCAGTTGCAAAGCTTTTGGAGCCAGGGAATCTTGTCATGAAAGATGAAAATGATGATAACCCTGAAAATTTCCTATGGAAAAGTTTTGATTACCCTTGCGACACGAATTCACCTGGCATGAAGATTGGGAAAAACATGCTAACGGGCATGCAACGTTACCTATCGTCTTGGAAGAGCACTGATGATCCTTCTTAAGGTGATTTTACATTTGAGCTTGATCCCCATGGATATCCACAAATTTTCATAAGGAAAGGTACAGATGACCAATTTCGTTTTGGACCATGGAATGGTCTTGGGTTTAGTGGTGCGTATTTAAGACCTAATCAATTATGCAAGTTTTGTTTTGTTGTTAATCAGAAGGAGATGTATTTTACTTGTGAGGTTGCAATTAACAACTCAGTTGCTGTGAGGACGGTGTTAAATCAGAATGGCATGTTGCAGAACTTCCAATGGAGTGATAGAACCTAAAGTTGGAACCTCTACCAAGCTGGACCGACAGATAACTGTGATAGTTATGCTTTTTGTGGTCCATACAGCTACTGTAAGATCGGAAACTCTCCAGAATGTGGGTGTTTGAAAGGATTTGTGCCAAAATTCCCCACAGATTTGGATACGGCTGATTGGTCAAATGGGTGTGTTTGGAGGACGTCATTGAATTGCCCAAGCGGAGATGGGTTTAGAAAGTACTCTGGTATTAAACTGCCAGACACAAGGTATTCTCGGTTCAATAAGAGCATGACTTGATGAATGCAAGTTGGAGTGCTTCAAGAACTACTCTTGTATGGCTTATGCAAATTTAAATATAAGTGAAGGAGAAAGTGGATGTTTGCTTTGGTTTGGTGAACTAATTGACATTAGAGAGTTCACTGAAAATAAGCAAGAGATCTACATAAGGATGGCTTCCTCTGAAATAGGTATGAATTTTATCTCCTAAGCTAACAGATGATTGAGTGTCTTAATAGCCAGTGTAAACCTCTACATGGTATAGGCTTTTTTTTTTTTGGGTAACAATAGTATAGACTGTAGAGCATGGTTAAATTGTTTCACCAGCTTTTCCAGTTGAATCCATCTTGGGTTGCCCTAAAGCAGGAAAGAGTGTCTGACCCAGTATCCAAGTTATAGGGGTTGATAATCCATGCTTGGGACTGACTAACTAAAGCTCTATGGTAGTCACCCATTCGAGTCGGTTTTCTTTTTCTCCCCACAAAACCTGCACATTTGGATGTCCTGAGAAAAACTATACTGGTTTTTCATAGCACTCTGTTTTATATATGATAGTGAAAGTTGGAACAATATATATTTTTCAGAGAAAACTAAATACAGATCCCTTGAATCAATTGTTGTGGAATGCTCAAGATAAAAGTGATTTTTGGTTTGTTTCAAGTTTCAACCAAGTAAAATGTTTTTCAATCTTGTGTTCAAAGTTTATTGAAGCGTTTTGAATATTAACCCAAGTAGATATGTGAAACTGTGGTGAAACTTAATGAACACCCACATGCCACATATGTAATTTCTTTAAAGCACATGATAGTGCACATACACATCATCTGGCTTTGCTTGTACGCATGCCCAAACCAAGTGTGATTAGATGACTTTTCTTTCAAACAAGTGTAATGTCAACCATCCTCCCAAATACAGTAAAAATAGCAGGAATTCCTTCTATTTTCTGCTTTCTAATCCTTTTTTTTTCCTTGCATTTATTGCTTCATATTTAGGTCAAGTTGACTCCAACAGGAAGAAACGAGTGTGGATCAGTATTAATGGTTCTCTTTGGCCTGGGTCTGGCCCTGTTCGTTTGGAAGAAGAAGAAGCTAAGTACAAAAGGTAAAGCACATAGTCACATTATGGTTGCATGCAGCAGTTCAAAATTCCAAATTTCCATTCTTATAGTAAAGTAAATCAACCTTGCCTCATTTGATTTTAATCTATTCACATAGCAAAATTAAGCTTGGCAGTGCAACCCACAAAATAGGCCATGAAAAATTTTGGCGCAAGTAATGATCTAAACTGGGCATTGGATGTGAAGAATAAAGATAGCTCATGGCATGGTGTTTGTATGACGGCTTCCTCTCTATCTTCAAACCTTTTCACAAAATAATTTTTTTTACTTTGCCTCTTTAACTTAATCCCCTTCCATGCGACATTTTAAATTGGGCAACATCAACCTATCAAAGAGATGATGGGTTTGCCATATATGTGATGGCATGGGTTTCGTTTTAGGAGACTAAGAAATATTAGCTCAGTTGGCTCATTTTATTCTTCTGTTGTGCAACCTTTTTTCATCTTTGGTAGCACTTCTTCATAAAAATTTATGCGTGGAAGTTTCTCTTTAGAGGTTGGTGTAACCCAATTAAAATTGGAGGCATAGAAGAAGGGGAGGAGGATAATGAAAGGGAAACCATGCTATGGTTGAACCATAGCATTTGGGAATTGAGGAGGAGCCCAACTTGTGGAAGTTGCCAAGCATGAATCAGACTTTCCTCAATATTCTAAAGCAAATGTATTTGATGTTTCATTTAGATTATCTCTATTTCCTATGTTGCAGGGAAGAAGAAACAAAATCCAGAAAGAGGTTACACCGCTGAAGAATTAGAGTTACCATTATTTGACTTGGCTATAGTAGCTAAGGCCACCAATAACTTCTCAATTAACAATAAACTTGGAGAGGGCAGTTTTGGACCCGTCTACAAGGTAAATACCCTGATTAATTGTCATTCGATGTTTTAATGTTGCCAAATTTGCATGGTATAGAACCATTGTTAGTATTTGCACGAGTAGTTAGTTTTCTATCACTACTTTGCCTTTCAACGTCTGAACAAGTTAATGACATAGAACTCAGCATTCTAAATGTTTGGAAATTTTTCTCAGTACCCAGGTCCCCCCCCCCCCCCCCCCCCCTTTTCTTTCTTCTTTTTCTCTTTTGCCTAAAGACAATGATCTTTATGTAGAAGTAAATGTAGTAGTTTAAAATGGCTTGTTAAAATTTAGTCACTGTATGCAACTTCAACCAAATTTTGGGGCTTTCATAGAAAAACCATAATCTTTGAGCATAACATGGAGTGATCATTTTTAGGGTGTGTTGGAAGATGGACTAGAAATAGCTACGAAGAGGCTCTCAAAAGAGTCTAGACAAGGACTCAACGAGTTCAAGAATGAAGTTATACACATTGCCAAACTTCAGCACCGAAATCTGGTAAAGCTTCTAGGGTGCTGCATTCAAATAGATGAAACAATGTTGATTTATGAATTCATGCCCAACAAAAGTTTGGACTTCTTTATTTTTGGTATGACTTTCTCTCAGAACCCTTGCTTACTTAGTTCAACTAGTCTAAATACACAATTTTATGTTTTTTATCAGACATGCTCATAAACTTTCTTACTTTATGAGAGTCATGCTTTGACAAAGATGCTAGGGTAAATTTAAGGTAAGAAGATCTAACAGTGACACATGAATTAAGGGTAAGGGGCGACTATACGAGCCATTTCCTACTATTTTCTAGTTTAATGGTTGTCACCACAGGATAGCTTTGATTTCATTGTTACACATGTTTCCCCTATAATTCTTTCCATTATTCTATTAATTATGTAGTCAATCATGGAATCACTTTCTACATATATTCAAGAATTTACATAGATGCTGGAAACATTTGGGCAGATCCCACACAAAGCATTCTATTGGATTGGCCTAAGCGCTTCCAAATCATCAATGGAATTGCTCAAGGCTCCTATATCTTCATCGAGATTCCAGACTGAGGATAATCCACAGAGATCTCAAAGCAGGCAATGTTTTACTCGATAATGAGATGAACCCAAAAATATCTGACTTTGGCTTGGCTAGAAGTTTTGGTGGAAATGAAATTTGAGGCTAACACAAAAAAAGTGGTTGGAAAATAGTAAGTGTCCCTAGAATGTCTATTTTAGTCTAATCTCTTTTATTGTCAATGTATTCATTTGTTTAATGGTCTCATGCAGCAGTTATATGTCCCCTGAGTATGCAATTGATGGGCTTTACTCGATAAAGTCTAATGTCTTTAGCTTCGGTGTTTTGTTGCCAGGGATAGTGAGTGGGAAGAGAAACAACAGTTTCAATCATCCAGACGACCACCTTAACCTTATTGGACATGTAAGTGTTTTGACTAATTTTCCTTACTTCTCTAAGTTAAACCTACTACTGATAATATGCTTTCAAATTGTTTAGGCATGGAGGCTCTATATAGATCGGAAGGTAGGCCTTTGGAGCTAATAGATTCATCAAGGGGGGACTATGGCAATCTATCTGCAGCGTTGCATGCAATCCATGTGGGTCTACTATGTGTGCAACGATGTCTGGAAGATCGGCCTACCATGTCATCAGTGGTTCTAATGTTGGCTGGCAAGGGTGCATTGCCTCAGCCTAAACAACCTGGCTTTTTTCAGTGAAAGGAATTTGGTTGGAGCCAATTCTTCATCAGACAAGCTTGAACCATGTTCAGCCAATGAAGTAACCATTACAATATTAGAGGCTCAATAAAAGACTTCTGATGTAGATGTTTTTGTTGCTTTTCAAGGTCATTTATATTCTTTGTGTGGTGGGGATACACCTATCATTTCCATTTTCTTAAGACTTTTTGTACTTGTGTTAGCTCACATCTGGTCCATCGTCACATCATGCATGTTAAAAGTTGGCTCTGTTTGACTTATCCAAATTTGATAAGGGACTTGAGATGAGCCCAATTTTGTATGTTTCCTCTGTATCACACTATATTTAAACTCATTACATAGATGATGGGGTCAATTAGGATGTGAACAGCTCAAGTTGGAAAACTGTGATTATGTTGACAAGTCGTTAGTATTATACTAAACCCTACCTGAATTGGGAACCCAACAGCTCAAATCCATGACTTTTCTCATTTAATCCTCCCTTCACTTCATCTTATTAGACATCGCAAATGCAGATGGATTGGAGAGTTTCTTGGCTTGATAATACGATCTGATATTGTTCCTGGCATGTTGTAGCGCCCTTAGAGGGTAATTCCATCTGCATAACCCTAGTTGGTCTTTGAGTGCCTCTACTGTCCCAATGCTTGCAGCCACCATCCAGGCTCTGCTTGTGTAACTCATCTTAAAATGTTTGCCTTTTTTTGTATTGAATGAATAGATGCAAACGAAATATATGAGAATTTGTGTTTGGATAGGATGGTGTTTGAGGTATGAAGGGGTGTTTTCTTATGTAGAGACCCAATATCAAACACCTGATGTACGAGGGGAAAAAAAACACAAAAAAGATTCACGGTATCACCAACAGACATCCTCAAGCAGCCTAGATACACAAATACATCACATATTAATAAAGACACCGCCCAACAAGAATGCTTGTCACTGGCCCGAAAGCAAACACCAATAGGGCAAGAATAAAGGAACCGAAGTAGAGGCCCATTCCAAAGTCCAGGCAAGAGGCGAGGCTGTACTTGTGAATCTATCATTATGGTCTACTCTTGCGTCTTGACCTATTTTACTTTAACAAGGAAATGTGGTCCCAATTTAAATCAAAATCTAGTTCTTCAACCATCATAGAAATCCAAATTAGTTGAAGACCAACAATGTATATTCTTAAATTTTTCGTCAACCATTTACTTTGACTTTGTCAATCCATGCAAACTATGTCTTCAAAAATATTGGATTAATTTATAATTCATTGGCACACTCTGCTTTTGCTGTTGCTTTTGCTTCATGTTTTTTCTAAGCATGTTGTTTTCTGCTCATTTTGTTGGTTGGGGTTTTTGTTTTTCTTCATCTGGGTGTCTTCTATTGGTTTTTTAGTAGTTTTTGTTTTGGGTGTTTGTGTTGGGGGTGTAGGGTGCCTCCTTAGGAGGGGTTTCTTGCTTTGGTGTATTCTGGGCTTTTTCTTGGTGTATTGGCAGTGTTTTCACCGATTTTGCATGAAATCAAGTTAAATCATGATACATAATGAAATGTAAGTAACCAAGAAATCCATTTTTCGATCCATTTTTCAATATATAATAATATTAGAAGCACAAAAGAAAGATGCTTGTTCCTAGGGCCTTGTAGTTCTGATGGTATATCTCTTCCTTTTGGAGGCCGAAGGTTGAAACCCAGCCTACTATTTGAAAAATTGGAGGCATATACTATGGGGTGGAATGCTGGCCATCGGATCAACCATTGCTTGGCTTGCAAAATATGTACTGTCACCAATACTATCTAGCTTCCACACCTGCAATTCACCCAAGGCCTTTCACGCAAGCTATTCGCACTCAAGTCACTAAATCAAGCCTTCCTTCCACTCTTACGATGTTTCAATTACTGCAAAAAAAATTGCAGCCATTTCTTCTACATCATTTGTTAACCTTTTGCCTTTGCCGACGGTGGATTATAAAACGGTTGATATCGTCATTGTTGGACGAAATTGCTGCATTGATTGGCCATTTAAACAGCCGGCAACACCAAACTTTCTTGCAGTATTAATCATATTCTTTAAACAGTCGTTGACAGAGACGTTGACAGATTAAAATATTGAAAAGTAAAGCATTATTTTTTGCATTACTGGTCATCTATTTGTCCTGATGTCTAAGCTAATGCAAACCCGATTATTCCAAAAAACAAAAATAAAATATTAATACCTTAAACTCATTTAAATCCTTCTCTTTCGGTCTTCCAATTCACATTTTGCACATTATTATTTTTTTTCTTAAATTATTTTTCTTCTACTAATAGAAAATTATATATGTTGGGTCTTGAAGGAAAAAGGTCTATTGAACTCTGGAAGACTGGTTAGGTCTACCGTCTTTACTGACCATATTTTTTTTTAAAAATGGGTCTTCGATCAGTCTTTAATTATATTTTTCTGTCGGTCCTATCTTTTTATTTAGTGTGTTGGGAGAAAGAATCATGAAGACAACAATGGAAGCCCATTTCAAACTTCTTTTCTGCTCCTCTTTGTTATCTATCCTAGTAACATCCACTGCAACAGATACCATAACTATGTCTCAATCCGTAAGAGACGGAGAGACCATAGTTTCAGCTGGAGGAAGCTTTAAGCTAGGATTTTTCAGCCCAGGTAATTCCACAAAACGATACTTGGGAATATGGTACAATGAAATATCTACTATGACAGTAGTATGGGTAGCCAACAGAGAAATCCCCCTCCTCGATTCATCGGGTGTTTTGAATGTTACAAAACGGGGATTTCTAACTCTTGTCAACGGTAATGAGCACATCATTTGGTCTTCCAATTCATCGAGATGGGTGCTTAATCCTGTTGGGCAGCTTTTGGATTCGGGAAATCTTGTTGTGAGAGATGGAAACGACGATAACCCAGAAAACTTCTTGTGGCAGAGTTTTGACTACCCATCCGACACACTCCTACCAGGCATGAAGCTTGGAAGGAACACAATCACCGGCCTGGACTCATACCTCTCATCATGGAAAGCCACTGATGATCCTTCTCGAGGTAATTTTACTTTTCGGCTAGATCCCCAAGGATTTCCACAACTATTCCTACGGAAGAATTTGACCGAACAATTTCGTTTTGGACCATGGAATGGTCTTCGGTTCAGTGGTGCACCTAATTTAAAACCGAATTTGATATATAACTTTCAATTCGTTCTTAATCAGAAGGAGATGTATTATACTTACGAGCTTGTCAACCAGTCGGTTCTTTCGAGGATGGTGCTATGGCAGAATGGCATTGTGGAGCGGTTCACTTGGATTAATCGAACCCAAGGTTGGGTGCTCTACCTGAACACACCAGGAGATAGCTGTGACAATTATGCTGTTTGTGGTGCATATGGAAGCTGTAACTTGGGCAACTCCCCTGAATGTGAGTGTTTGAAAGGATTTGTGCCGAAATTCCCGAAAGAATGGAATGTAACTAATTGGTCGAATGGGTGTGTTCGAAGGACACCATTGGATTGCCAAAGTGGAGATGGGTTTGTGCAGTACTCTGGTATTAAATTGCCAGACACGCGATATTCTTGGTTCAACGAGGGCATAAACCTGGATGAATGCAAGATGGTGTGCTTAAAAAATTGCTCTTGTATGGTTTATGCAAATTCAAATATAAGTGCAGGAGGAAGTAGATGCTTGCTTTGGTTTGGGGACTTGATTGACATTAGAGAGTTCACAAAAAGTGGATAAGACATCTACATAAGGATGGCTTCCTCTGAATTAGGTATGAATTTATCCTCTTAGCTGTAGGGAAATAAGTGAAAAAAAAAAAAAAAAATTCTTGCTCTGATTTATGAGAAATCATAGAAACTAGAATGAAAAAAAAGAGAAAAAAAACAGAAGAGAGTTTCAGATTTTTTTTTTGTTTTTTATTTTTTCCCTGCTTTCTATTGCGTTTTTCCCCTGCAAATGATTGCTTCATATTTAGGTCAAGTTGGCTCCAATAGAAAGAAACGAGAGACGATCATAGTCAGCTTGCTGTTATTAGCAGGAATCCTTCTTCTAGGCCTGGGTCTAACTCTCTACGTTTGGAAGAAAAAGCTATATACAAAAGGTAAACCAAATAGTCACATTGGTAAGAAAAAAGCTTCATACATCTACAAGAAAACACTACAACAATTCACTATTGTCGCGGCCTATTTAGTGGTGCAACCCACAAAATAGACCACGGGAATTTCTCTAGGCGAGACTTCCTCTTGATAGCCTTTCTTCAACATTTTTCACA
The DNA here is from genome assembly GCA_039720395.1 of Liquidambar formosana. Taxonomy (NCBI): domain Eukaryota; kingdom Viridiplantae; phylum Streptophyta; class Magnoliopsida; order Saxifragales; family Altingiaceae; genus Liquidambar; species Liquidambar formosana. The sequence goes on along the minus strand of CM077834.1, from coordinate 10,773,688 downwards.
AAAGAATTTTCTTTTCTACTCTGCCTCTGTAGCCTACTCTCCTTCCATGCATGCGTCCTTCTTAATTGGGCAACATCGAACTCTCAAAGAGGTGACTCGATTAAAATGGAGGCATGTTTAGAATGGGCTAGGAGGGCAATGAGAAAATTAAAGGGAAATTGTTCAATCTTATATACCCTTTAATTTGACAATCCAGGAGGAACCTAACTCGTAGAAATTGCCAAACGTGAATCAGAATTCTCACCCAGTATTCTAAAGAAAATGTATTCAATGTCTCATTTAGACAGTCTTTGTTCCCTATGTTTTAGGGAAAAAGGGGCACAATCCAGAAAACAGTTACACCACTGAAGAGCTAGAGTTACCATTATTTGACTTGACTACTGTAGCTAATGCCACCAATAACTTCTCAATTAAGAATAAGCTTGGAGAGGGCGGTTTTGGACCTGTCTACAAGGTAAACTGTACTTTAATTAACTTCCCTTCAATGTTATGGCATCACCGAGTTTATTTTCATACTTTGGGCGTAATATGGGAGGGATGATTTTCAGGGCGTGTTGGAGGACGGTGGAGAAATAGCTGTGGAGAGGCTCTCAGAAAATTCTAGACAAGGAGTCGACGAGTTTAAGAACGAAATTATACACATTGCCAAACTTCAGCACCGAAATCTAGTGAAGCTTCTAGGATGCTGCATTCAAGTAGAAACGATGTTAATCTATGAATTCATGCCTAACAAAAGCTTGGACTACTTCATTTTCGGTTTGACTCTCTACCATAACATAGTCATGTGTAGTTCAATTCGTCTAATCCTCAGTTTTTCATCATACACAAGAAATTAAAAAAACTGCTAAATGAAATTAACTATTTGGACGAAAAAATTGGGCAGATCACACACAGAGTATTCTACTAGATTGGCATAAGCGCTTCCTCATCATCAATGGAATTGCTCAAGGGCTTCTTTATCTCCATCGAGATTCCAGACTAAGAATAATCCACAGAGATCTCAAAGCAAGCAACATTTTACTAGATAATGAGATGAACCCAAAAATATCCGACTTCGGCTTGTCTAGAAGTTTTGGTGGAAATGAAATTGAGGCGAGCACGAAAAAGGTGGTTGGAACATTGTAAGTATCTCTCTCTGGTCCAGAATATTATTTTAGTTTGGCTTTATTAGAAGTTTTGGTGGAAATAAAATTGAAGCGAACATGAAAAAAGTTGTTGGAACATATGGAGTAGTATCTCTAGAAGTTTATTTTTAATCTAATTTCATTGCTTGCCAATGCATTTCTTTGTGCAATGGGTTCCTATAGCGGTTATATGTCCCCTGAGTATACAATTGATTGGATCTACTCAATAAAATCGGATGTATTTAGTTTTGGTGTTTTGTTGTTAGAGATAGTGAGTGGAAAGAGAAATAGAGGTTTCTATCATCCAGACAACCAACTTAACCTTATTGGGCATGTAAGTATTTTGACTAATATTTACTTATTCTCCATGTTAAACTACAAATGATTGATAATATCATTTTGAATTCTTCAGGCATGGAGGCTCTATATAGAAGGCAAGTCTTTAGAACTAATAGATGCATCGATAGGAGAGTCATGGAATCAATTTGAAGTGTTACGATCAATCCATGTGGGCCTATTATGTGTGCAAAGATATCCGGAAGATCGGCCTAGCATGTCGTCTGTGGTTATTATGTTGGGTGGTGAAGGTACATTGCCTCGGCCTAAACAACCCGGTTTCTTCATCGAAAGGAATCTAGTTGAAGAAGATTCTTCATCATCTAAGCATGAACCATATTCGGCCAATGAAATCACCTCTACCATATTCGAGGCTGGATAAAAAGATATTCCATGTTGTGTTTTAATTTGTATGCTCTAGGCCCATCTTTTTATAATATACATATGTATATATATAAACCATGACCACTATTGTTCTTCATGTCTCTTTACCTTCTTTGTTTGGGTTATGTATGGGGGATATGTGTATTAGTTCCCTTCTTTGCAAGTGCTTTTGCATTTGGGTTTGGCTTACCTCTGGTCCATTTATAATTGAGTTCCCTCAAGTTTGTTATCGAGTCACTATCACCCCAACATAAAAAAAAGAAACAATGCCCATTATAAGACCAGTCTCATGTATGACATTATGACATCATGTGTGCTAAAAGTAAGCTCAGTTTGAGTCATTTTAGCCCATTATATTAATCTTAATCCTGCTTGTTGGATCAGAACCATATGGTTAATCACATTTGATCAAATTAATATTTTTCACCCCCAATGTACCACGTGAGATCCACATGATTGATGGTGAGTCCATCTCTTTTCTTCGTGTTGACGTTCGTGACATAATTTTAAAGCGAAATGAGAAAACTTGAGGGTCGATTAAGGGACTTGAGGTGAGCCCAATTGTGTAATTTTCTCGTCTAATATCCAGTTTGGGATTTGATTTGGGAAGTCTATTATTTAAGTCATGGGCTGCATTTGATTAAGGGCCTTGAGGCCGGTGAGCCCAATTTTGTATTTTTCCTCTGAAGGGAATGGCTATTGCAACCCCCCATTCTTATCACCCCACCCCCCCATCCTTTAGGTTTTAAGGTTTTATGCAAAATGTAAAAGGTTTTTATGAAAATTGGGCTCAATTTCCACTAGAAAACGTCATTTTAAACAACTTTGTAGAAGAAATTTTTTCCTAAATCTATCATTTAAATATACTTTTTAGCCATTTATAGCCTTTATTTTATTTTTTGCCAAAAAATCTACCTAGACAATAGATTTTGGAAAAACTTTCTTCTACAAAGTTGTTCAAAATGATGTTTTCTAGTGGACCAAGTGACCAGTTTTTGTAAAAACTTTTTATATTTTTCATGAAATCTTAAAAACCAAAAAGAAAGGGGTGGGGTTATAAGAATGGGGGGTTGCAGTAGCCGTTCCCTCCTCTGAATCACATTATAGCTACACTCATTGCATAAATGAAGGGACTCAATATATTAGGACCTCAACAGCTCAAGCCTATATTGAAAAACTGTGATTATGTTCTCAATCAAGTCATGAGTGTTATACTTATTAGTATCTCATATTGGTTGTAGATGATGCCTAAGATGGGTTTATAAGACAATGTTTGACACCTTCTTAGAAATACACTTTTTGGGCTTAGGATCTACAATGACAAACCTTTGAGGCTAGCTGCTGTGCAGAGCCCGAACGGATAATACTTTGAGGTAGGGTACGATGCCTAATGCGGGCTTATATATTGTTCTTGCCTTCTTGGCATGTTGTTGTAGCCCCTTTAGAGGGTAATTCCAATACTTGCTGCAACAATCCAAGCTCTGCTTGTGTGACTCATCTTAATGTGTTTGCGCGCTTTTTGATATTGAATTAATGAATGGATACAACTGAAATATATGAGAATTTGTGCTTGGATGGTGGTTGAGGTAACGGTACAAAGAGAACAAGTGTGCAGACATTCTAAGGGACATAAAAAAAAAAAAAAAAGAGGAGAAAAAAAAGACATAAACTCCGCTAGTATTTTACATATAAAATGATGTTGCTTCATCAACTTTCAATTAATGAACTAAAACTCCCCAACATATATATATATATATATATATATATATATATATATATATATATATATATATATATTCCAATATGGGATGCCAATAAGAATTTCATCCAAGCTTCCTTTTTAAGCTATTGGATCAAGATTCACGTAAATTAATGATTTGAATGATCTCAATCCGAGGGCTTGAAATAATCCAAATGGAAATTTCATTCGGAATCCTGGACTAGAAGAAGAATATATATATATATATGTTCCCATCAGCTCATATTGATATAAGTTATATCAACACCATGCATTGGAAGTTATACCTTTTGCATTGGTTTAATATACCTCGTATTCCACTAATACACAAGGTACAACTCATAATGCGGGTATTGACATAAATTATATTAGCATGTACTTACATGCTCATCATCATCATCATCATCATCATATATATATATATATATATATATAGATTTGTGGCTATATATCAACTTATGACGGAAAAGCATAATTAAGCAGTTTATTTGGCCAAGTTTTCATGTTTTCCAAACAGCCCCTAATGCTCACCTTCGTGCGTACCCATACAAATCCCAAATCCCACACCTACTCAAAAGAAGTACTCCCATTTTTTACTAATTGGTCTCCTTTTTTTTCTTTTTTTTTTAGAATGTTTCAAAATTATTGTCACATTAAAAAAATCAATGTTTTTTTGTTGTTTGATTTTCTAAAATACCCTTTTCGTGGGTATTTTATTTTATCTTTTTCCAATATTTCGTATACTTGAGGGCAAAATTGAAATGTTAAAACACATATGTTGCTGTGAAAGCATTTAATAGGATTTCCTAAAAAAATGTGTTTTTATCAAAAGGGACAGTCAATTAAGAACGGAAGGAGTATTCTACAAGTTGGCTGAGAGAGAGAGAGAGAGGGTCACGAATGCCATGATAGCCTAATGACATTTGTCTCACTTGTTAATTAAGTGATTTTGAGTTCAATCTTATAGAGAAGCATTGATACCCATTTGTTAATATTTAAGGGGTTAGATGAAGGTAGGCTCAATTGATTGTTTTAAAAAAATAATAATAAATAAATAAATAAACCCTAAGCCTCATTTCACTAATAAATTGTATTCCGTTCATCCCTGAAGGCTTCTTTGACAAAGCCTGCAGATTAAGAAATTCAACTAATTCATTAAGTTGTCATGCATTCAATGCATTGGTCATGTGTTTAAAGTAATTCTTAATGTAATAACGGATAGTATGGAATAGTTAAGAAAATTTAGACGAATACTTTGGGACATCCAAAAAATGAAAAAAAAAATACCTATTTTTATGGGACTGAGAGAATAGGTTCCTCAAGATTTCTTAATCTTTGAAAGGGCGAAAGCGCGCTAAAAAGATAAAAATATATTTATGAAGATGGAGGGTTCGTAAAGGGTTGATCCAAGTGCAATATTCTGTCAACAAGAGTTCACCGAGATTGACTGATTAAAAAATTGCAGAGTACGTGGAACATTATTATTATTGCATAAATCTAAATCATCAATTTGTCCCGTAGTCGATGTAATGCAAACCAGATTATTGGAAAGAAAATTATTGTCACCTTATGCTAATTTAACGTACTCCATGTCCTTTGGTCCCTCAGTTCACATTTGGCATGCAGATGAATTCACATTTAGTCGGGAGTCTGATGAGGTCTTCATTATTCTGTCTGTCCTGTCTCTTTTTAAGTCAGTATTTGCACCACTCTAGTGCACGAAATTAAGAATCATGAAGACATCAATGGAAGGCTATACCATTCTTCTTTTTTGCACCTCTTTGTTACCCATCCTGATAACATCCACTGCAACAGATACCATAACTATGCCTCAATCCATAAGAGACGGCGAGAGTCACGAGACCATAGTTTCAGCTGGTGGAAGGTTTGAGCTTGGATTTTTCAGCCCAGGTAACTCAACAAAACGATATGTGGAAATATGGTACAACAAAGTATCTATTCAGACAGTTGTATGGGTTGCCAACAGAGAAATCCCCCTCGCCGATTCATCAGGCGTTTTAAAGGTCACCTACCAGGGGATTCTTGTACTTCTCAATCGAAATGAAAGCATCATTTGGTCTACCAATTCATCAAGATCGGTGCAGAATCCAGTTGCAAAGCTCTTGGATTCGGGGAATCTTGTTATGAAAGCTGAAAATGACAATAACCCTGAAAACTTCCTATGGCAGAGTTTTGATTATCCGTTCGACACGTTTCTGCCGGATATGAAGATTGGGACAAACATGGTGACAGGCATGGACCGGTACCTATCGTCTTGGAAGAGCACTGATGATCCTTCTCAAGGTGATTACACGTTTCGGCTTGATCCCCGTGGATTTCCACAATATTTCATAAGGGTACCGAAGAGAAATTTCGTTTTGGACCATGGAATGGTCTCCGATTCAGTGGTAATTATTTGAAATCGAGTCCACAATATAAGTTCTGTTTTGTTCTTAACCAGAACCTCTAGATGTAGAGTAGTTGAGTCACACCAAGCTCAGTAAGAATGGCCACGCACGCTTCTCTCATTGCTCACTATGATTTCCAGGAGAACTAGAATTACACGTTCATGAAGCGAGGAATGAGATCACAAATGTACCTCAAAAATGGTTGCTATCAGTACCTTGCGGCTCCAATGATAGCTTCTCTGAAATGGGAAGAATTAAGGAGAGAGAGAGAAAGAGAGAGAGAGAGGTGGGAGACCGCAACAGTAAGAAAAGCAGTGACGATGACGGCGGTGTTCGAAGTCTTGGATGATTACTCCGGCAGGTAGAGAGACATAAGGGAATGGGGAGAGATGAGAGTGGAGGGATAAAAGGAAGAGCATCTCGAGAAAATGAATAGTTTATTGAGTGTCTAGTCTCTTGCTGACCAAAGGATGTATTATTGTTTGCTTTTTGGAAGGGCAAAATGGTCCGTTCACCCATATATTTTTATGCTGATGTGGAAATAAAGTTTTTTGCTACGGCATTATCGCCACCCAAAATTAGTACAGCCAAATTCCTCAATTTTTTCTCCAAATCATCATTGAAAAATTGCCAAATTTTCAAAAAAATAAAATAATAATTAATATTCCCATCCTTCTAAACTATTCCTAATTAATACAATTAAATCAAAAGTTTTTTTTCCAAACACATTATCTCATAATTTACTAATCGAGATATTAGAAGGATGGACGACAAAAAAAAGCTATTTGAGATGAAATAATGGAGCATTTGTTTCATAAAACTTGGTTATACAATTACTCTCATTATACCCAACTTTATGTGTGGAGCCTCAACTAGGACGCTAACAGAAGTGTAACAGCTCAAATACATGACTTCTGTCAGTGATACCTCATTACTTCCATCTTCTCTTCTCTCACCTTCTTAGATTTCATTGAAGAAGATGGAGCAGTGAGTCTCTCAGATTGAGAATAATGACTGATGTTCTATTTACGTTGTTCTGGTGACCTTAAAGCATTCATAATTCCATCGATCGGCAGATTCCTTGGTATTTCAATGCCTCTGAGGTGCTCTACTCCACGACTTGCTGCCACAATCCATGCCCTTATTTTATTTTATTTTTTTTAACGAGCCACAATCCATGCCTTACCTGTTGAACCCAGTGCTTGCTCTTCTTGAAATTGGATTGATACAAATGTAGATGAGATCTTTAGTGGGTAAGAATTTAGATATGGGTATAGATGTTTTGCTGGGTTTGCTCCACTATTTTAATGCTTGATGTATACTTATTTTTTGATGGGTTTGCTCATATATTAGAGTCATTGACCTTTGGTGGGCTAAGGAGTTACTATATATAGTCACGCCTAGTTAGTCACCATGATTGATTGCTCCCTTCTACCTTGTTTTGCTTAGCAAAAAATTAGAGAGCCTCAGATTTTATTGACACATATTAAGAAAAAATACATTGGAATCAAATAAAACATGAATTTCCTTTCATATAGATCGGAATTATATTTACACACATAACATAAATGAAAAGGCTCAATTAGTAGGACCAAAAGAAAAAGGCTCAATTAGGACCCCAACGAACAACTCAAGTCCATAAAATGGAAAATTGTAATTATGTTTACAATCCATTAATATCATACTAAAACCTAACAGAATTGGGACCCCAACAGCTCAAATCCATGACTTTTCTCATGGAATCCTCCCTTCTCTTCATCCTATTGTCTCTCATCTTTTTAGACATGGCCGATGCCGACGGAGTAGAGAGTTTCTTGGCCTGATAATACGATCCAATATTGTTCTTGGCATGTTGTTGTAGCGCCCTTAGAGGATAATTCCATCTGCAGAAACCCAGTTGGTCTTTGAGTGCCTCTACTGCCCCAATGCTTGCTGCCACCATCCAAGCTCTGCCACTGTAACTCATCTTTGCTTACTGCTTGGTATTGAAATGAATGGATACAAATGAAGTAAGTGAGAATTTGTTTTTGGATTGTGTTTGAGAGATGAAGGGGTCTCCTCTTTTCTTATATAGAGAGAGAAAAAGTGAGATCGAAGAAGAGATGTGTGAGTCCAAAACTATAGACAGTTTCACCAACGGTATAGGAGACATCGAGACAATCCATAGTTTTGAAATATTAAAACCGTGTATTAAGGTGAATATATGAGGGTGCTGAGAGAAAAACGAGTGACACATGACTAAAGTAATTAATTAATTATTAATTAAGGTAGGGTAGCATTTGTTTCTATTTTTAAGGTGAAGTGCCACTCAGCTTCTGTGTAGACCATGGTTTTAAATTGAATCAATCCTAGTATCGCGGAAAGCTGTCTTAGCTAGAAATGTCACTACCAGATTTATTATATGGTTGGATTTGAATAAAAGGACCAGGTAGGTGGGGTCCACATGCACGATATGCATTTTTATTTATTTATTTTATAATTAACATACATAAATATACAATAAAACACGCAAACACATTAACACATGGTAAGAAAACCCACATACACCGGTATATCCCAAAAGGGATCTAAGAGCCTATCACACGTTATACTTTTCGAGCATAAACATGCTCTACATATAGGGATTATAACAACTTAGCCAAAAAATAAAAAATAAAAAAGAGATAACAACAGGCTTTGAGATGGAGAACCTCGCCTGAATCTGACTTCAATTTGACTAAAGGTAGTCCAAACTCAATTTAGACTAGGATTGAACCTGTTTATCCTAAATCTTGCCCCTATCTCATTGTGGAGGATTTCTTTATGACTTTCATTTATATTCTACCACATGCATCTCAAAATTATTTTAATATGTATTTAAAGACAAAAAACAAAAGGATATACAATCACGAAGGCATGAGTATACATCCATGTTCATCAAACATGGGATGCATGTATATGCTCCATTTTTTTTAATCATTTAAACAAGTAGTGAAATATTAAGGGAAGATCAGATTAGGGTGGAAAGAAGTATTTTTCAAGTTGAGATTGGTTATTTGAATAATTCAATTAAATATGTATTCTTTAAAAGATCATATACTTTCAGAAGCATGCATTTATCAAATTTATATGTGGAATATCATTTTACTCACAAAATTCATCCAAACCCAAACCCTCCCTCGAAATTGAAATCTCCTAACTAAATCCATTCGGACCAGTTTGTCCTACTCTTAAACCCATCCTAAGGATATGACAGGATGGGATGGGACAGGTTACCCAATTATCCGACCCACTGGGATCCCTATCCAAGTAATACCCGAATCAAACGCTGCCCCACACCACTCAGCCAAAGGAAAAAAAAATAATAATAATAAAAAGAAGCTACCCCACACCTTTTGGTTTTTTTATATGTCCGTTGTCTATTGTCACCTGTTTTGTCTTCTCTAGTCTCTAGTGTCCAAATTCAAAGACACCAGCCCCACCTAGGTTGATGGTTTTGGTAACCATATACCATGGTTTTTCCCAAACCATTGGTAGAACTACCTCTGGTTTTGTGCCACCCCAGCCATTTCCACTCAATAACAGTAACTATATAAATCAAAGACCCCCTCAGTCCCTCCCAACACCATCAAAACATATTTTCTCAAACCAAAGTCCTTACCTGCTTTAAAGATCTTGTTTCCATTTTTTGTCAATCCAAATTCCAAAGAGCGACTAGTATGAGTTCAACAATTAGAGCTTGGGTTGTGGCAGCTAGTATTGGAGCTGTTGAGGCATTGAAAGACCAAGGGTTCTGCAGATGGAATTATGCTCTAAGGTCACTACAACAACATGCCAAGAACAACATGAGATCATACTCTGAGGCTAAGAGACTCTCTGCTGCATCTTCTTCGGTGATGTCTAAGAGGGTGAGAGAAGAGAAGATGAAGCAATCTGAGGAGTCACTGAGGAAAGTGATGTATTTGAGTTGTTGGGGTCCTAATTGAGTCCCCTACATTTTTTTTTTTCTTTTTTGGGGACAAAATTGAGCCCCCTACATAGGGTTTGGTATAACGAGTTTAAATGTAACGCCAATTTTAAATGAAATACATGTCTTATTTCGTATCAGATAGCTTGTATTGGAAAGTGTTTTGGTGTATGGGAATTTTATTCCCCCACCCAGGGGCAGAGGGAGCGGGTGTTCAAGGCCCCCAACCTTTTGTCTTTTTTTCCTTTTTGTTTTTTCTTGAACTAATTATGAGTATTTAAAATTTTGACCCAGCCGATTTTTATTTAACCTCTCAAAAAAATTTTATTTTAACCTTCTAGTTGCTTTTTTATCCAAAAAATTGATAAGTTCGACCCTTCTATTTATTATAATTATTTTTCTATCTTATACAAAATTAAAGAACAAAATCCCATTATTATTCGCCATTGAGAAAAAAAAATAATTAATATTTATTATTAGTCTTGAGTCTTAATCCTGCAAGACTAATGGTCTGACTCTGCCACTACCCCCACCCTTCTTTTTCTTTTTCTTTTTTTGGTTAGGGTTGGGGGATGTTGAATAGGGTGCCCGAATTAAATCGAAATGAATTTGGGTGAAAACTTTTGCATTTTTCCGACTGGAAAAATACTTGAAAATTTTGGTTGAATTGGTTTTTATAACTTTAGTTGAGGGGCGAAAAAAAAATATGGGAGACTTTCTGATTAGTATGGCTGTGGACAAATAATTACATATCAGTACAAATGACCACAAATTTCATAATAAATTGCTACTAACTATAATTATTTCTCCTTAACCAGACCAATCTGCAATCCTCCCAAAGAATAAAAGGACTAAAAGATAGGATTGGTCCATATCCACATCTTTTTTGCTAAATCCAGATCCCCATGAGTAAAAATAAAAAAAAAGATGTGCGAAAATAAAACATAAGGAGTGTGGATTTAAACTCACCCAAAAGATATCATTGTGATTTGAGGGAGTTGGAAAGTTTTTATAATTTTTTTTTAATAATTATATATCTTTGTTACATAGAGATGATAAATCTTTCACCTGTAAATTCAATGGGATGAATTACATCTCCATGATATATATGCAGTTGTTGTATAGCTTTTAACGTATTAACTAAGATAATTAAAAGGTATTTTCTTTAAATAAAAGGAAAAATAGGAAAGGAATTAGTATTTTAAAAATTAGACCTCTAGCTCTGTAGGGGATCCTTCAATTCCAACACTCTGGCCAGGCAGATTTCATCTCTCATATATGGTCCTCCTACTTTGTGGATTTCTTCAGACATCTACTAAAACTTTATAATCACTTATCCAAGCTCAAGTGTAAACCCAAATTTTTGTACTAGCATATAATGGAGGGCGCCTTCGTTGCCTTGCTATTAGTGTTGCTGACAACCAAAGGATTAATCACTGTCGCGACGGGTGAGCAATGATAAATCGCTAGTCCAGAAAATTTTTCAAAAGTATTGGGACTCGAACTCGGGATCTTTCATCTCCATTCGAGACAACCACTTTGGAGCCAAGTGCCTAACCACTAGACCAACCCACTGAATTGCCTTGCTATTAGTGTTTTTTATTAATTTGGCTTGCACTATCATTGTGTAGAAATCTACGCACACCCCACATCAACGTAAACATGTGAGACCTTTCAATGATTCAACCAGCAAAAACTCTTTCTAAAATACATTATAAGATATGATCATAGACTTCAATTATATTGTTAGTCAACACAATCGAAATGGGCATCGTGATTTGTACCGTACCATTTAAGAGGAGAGCTCATGAAAGTTCACAGCAAAGAAAGCTTTATGAAAGCCTCTCTCTTCTTCTTTTTTCTTCTTTTTTTCATTAAAAAAAATTAAAAACAGCAATTGAGATGAAAGAAATTAAGCATGCATTTCTTCTAAAATTGGCTTTCTATTTACGCTCAAATCACCTATTACATAGATGGAGGGGCTGGATAAGCTTAGGACCGGCCCCAACAACTCAAGTACGTACAATACTTTTCTCAGTGACTCCTCAGATTGCCTCATCTTCTCATCTCCCATCATAGATTCCTTAGTTCCATAAGGATTACTCCCACACTCGATTGTCCATAAGAAAGAATGAGGCACATTGATGTAATGTCTCATTTATCCTTTCTGCAATCCAAAAAAGAAAGAAAGACTTGTATAACTTATTCACCAAAACTAAAATGAAAAAAACTATTACTAGGCACTGGACATAAGGAACCATATATTGTTCCCTTGGGGCTTTCTCAGAATCCCAGGGTCCAGAAGGCTTGCTAATTACCCAATGCGTACAGGATGAGGAGACTGCACATGCTCAAAAGATTAATTTGGGCCAATGTTTTAGACACTCTTGTTATCAAAAAAAAAAAAAAAAAAAAAAGAGAGGGAAAAAAAGAAGAAGGAACCATGGTCCTAATTCGAACAGCATTGGTTGGTCAAAATTAAGCACTAGCTTTTTTTTTCTTATTTTGGGCTGGGTTTAAGCATTAGCCCTTGCATGGTTTACCATGATCCTTTTCAGCTGTTTCAACGCCTTCCCTTCCCATAGTTTCATCACTTCAAATCAGAGATAAGTACTTATAAGTATATCCACTTCCTATCTCATATTCTCATATTTTTGTCCACTTTAAGCAGTAGCCTTGCTTGGAAAATTATTTACGTCTCATCTACTCGCATAAATCCAGACACTTTGGTCGGTTGGGGGCAAGGTACATTTGGCTGACTATTGACGTTTGAAAAAAGATGTTTAATTGGTGGCCGAGGCAGGGCGGCTGATTGGAACGTTCTTCACTGTCTAGAGTTTTCTCTTTCATCCTCTCCTTTTTTAAAGTCGTTTTTGTACCATGGATTGGTGCACAAAATCAATGGAAGGCTATAACATACTTCTTTTCTGTTCCTCTTTGTTCTCCATCTTACTACTTTCCACTGCCACAGATAACATAACCATTTCTCAATCCATAAGAAACGGTGAGACCGTAGTCTCAGGTGGTGGCACCTTTGAGCTTGGATTTTTCAGCCCAAATAATTCAACAAAACGATACTTGGGAATATGGTACAAGAAAATATCTATGAGGGCAGTTGTATGGGTTGCAAACAGAGCAATCCCCCTCATGGATTCATCAGGTGTTTTGAAAGTCACCAACCACGGAATTCTCCAACTTCTCAATCACAATGCGAGCATCATTTGGTCTTCCAATTCATCAAGACTACTGGTGCAGAATCCAGTTGCAAAGCTTTTAGAATTGGGGAATCTTGTCATGATGAAAGATGAGGATGACAATAACCCTGAAAATTTCCTATGGTAGAGTTTCGATGATCCTTGCGACACGTTCCTGCCTGGCGCAAAGATTGGGGATAACATGGTAATGGGCCTGCATCGTCACCTATCGTCTTGGAAGAGCACTGATGATCCTTCTCAAGGTGATTTTACATTTGTCCTTGATCCCCTTGGATTCCCACAGTTTTTCGTAAGGAAGGGTACTAGTGATCAATTTCGATTTGGACCATGGAATGGTCTCCGGTTTAGTGGTACAAGTATAAGACCGGATCCAATCTGTAAGTTCTATTTTATTCTTAACCAGGAGGAGATTTATTATACTTGTGACCCTATGATCGAACAGTTCATATCCTATGAGGGCTGTGTTAAATCAGAATGGAATTTTGCAGGCTTTCCTTTGGAATGATCGAACCCAAGTTTGGAATCTCTACGGAACTGCACAGAAAGATGACTGATACTTTTGCCTTTTGTGGTCCTTACAGCTACTGTAACATAAGCAACTCTCCAGAATGTGGGTGTTTGACAGGATTTGTCCCAAAATATTCAAAAGAATGGGATATAGCAGATTGGTCGAATGGATGTGTTCGGAGGACGCCCTTGGATTGTCAAAGTGGAGATGGGTTTATAAAGTACTCTGGTGTCAAACTGCCAGACACGCGACATTCTTGGTTCAATGAGAGCATGAGCCTTGAGGAATGTGGGCTGGTGTGCTTGAGAAACTGCTCTTGTATGGCTTACGCAAATTTGGATATAACGGAGGGAGGAATTGGATGCCTGCTTTGGTTTGGTGACTTGATTGACATGAGAGAGGTCACAGCAGAAGATGGACAAGAGGTCTACATAAGGATGGCTTCTTCTGACGCAGGTAATAATGTTTACGCTGATTGTTGAAAAATCATCATATATAGAAATTAGAAAAGGTATAAATGAAGACTTGGAGGCTATCCAAGTCTAGCCATTGCACACTCATAGATGGTTCCACCAATTTCTCAAGTAGTATGTGTTGAGATTTAGGTGTGGGTTTGTTCAACATTAGAAGAATAGAAAAAGAAAGTTGCTTAATATACAAGTAATAGGTTTACTATCAATAGGCTTTAGTCTTTTGTGTGAGTATGAGTTTTTGCTTCTTCTTTTTGGCTTTTCTAATTCTTCTTCTTCTTCTTGTTGATTAAAATTTTTTTTTCCCTGCCTCTGGCCAGCCCCCGTTGTTGTTGGTTTTGTTTTTGTTGCTGTTGATTTAATTAATTATTTATTTTTTTTGCCTCCAACGCCCCCCGCCGCCGTCGTTATTAGTTGCTTCACGTTTGGGTCAAGGTGGCTCAAATGGGAAGAAACGAGAGAGGATCATAATCAGCTCAGCACTATCAACGGGAATATTGCTTTTAGGCCTGGGTCTGGCCTTGTACGTTTGGAGGAAGAAGAAGCAAAGTAGACAAGGTAAACCATATAGTCACATTATCTGCTAAAGAAAGTCCGTATATTGCAAGTTTTCAGACACATATGCCTCGGTACCTAGTAGGAGCCCACATATGTGTTCCACTATAAAAAATAAAATAGAAAAATAGAAAGAAAAAAAATGTGTTCAATGTTTCATTTTGATTATTTCTATTCTCTATGGTGCAGGGAAAAAGTGGCATAATCTGGACAGCAGTTATACCACTGAAGAGCTTGAATTACCATTATTTGACTTGGCCACAGTAGCTAAAGCTACCAATAACTTCTCAATTAACAATAAGTTTGGACAAGGTGGTTTTGGACTTGTGTACAAGGTAAAGACTCAGGTGGATTAACTTCCATTCAATGTTTTGATGTTAATGCAACATGTGTGCTACAATATTTTTACATTCAAAAGAATAAAAAAAAGGCTTTCACAGAAGAAATATGAATTTATGGGCATAATATGGATGATAATTTTCAGGGCATGTTGGACGATGGACAAGAAATAGCTGCAAAGAGACTTTCAAAGAATTCTACTCAAGGACTCAACGAGTTCAAGAACGAAGTAATACACATTGCCAAACTTCAGCACTGAAATCTAGTGAAGCTTCTAGGATGCTGTTTTGAAGGAGAAGAAAAGATCTTGATCTATGAATTCATGCCCAACAAAAGCTTAGACTACTCTATTTTTGGTTTGACTCTCTATCACCTATTGTTGTCCAGTTTGAGGGGTGTTGCCGGGGGGCATCCATCAATTTCCTTCTTACAATTGTTGCTACATCGATTCTTCCCAACTCTTCTAATTGTGGAGTCACGAATCATTTTCCATTTATATTTAAGAATTTGAATAGCTTCTAAATGGAATTAATTATTTGGATGAAAATTTTGGGCAGATCACACACAAGGTGTTCTACTAGATTGGCAGAAGCGCTTCCTCATCATCAATGGAATTGCTTAAGGGCTGCTTTATCTTCACCGAGATTCCAGATTGAGAATAATCCATAGAGATCTCAAAGCGAGCAATATTTTAGTAGATAATGAAATGAACCCAAAAATATCTGATTTTGGCTTGTCTAGAAGTTTTGGTAGAAATGAAACTAAGGCAAACACGAATAAAGTAGTTGGAACATAGTAAGTATCTCTAGTATGATAATTTTAGTCCAATTGCATTGATCCTAAATGTGTTTTTTTTTGTTCAATAACTTCCTGCAGTGGTTATATGTCCCTGAGTACGCAATTGATGGACTCTACTCACTAAAATCCGATGTCTTTAGCTTTGGTGTTTTGTTACTAGAGGTAGTGAGTGGGAAGAGAAACAGAGGTTTCCATCATCCAAACGACTATCTTAACCTTATTGGGCATGTAAGTATTTACTAATATTTGTTTATTTCTTTGTGTTAAAACTACTACCGATGATATGGTTTTAAATTGTTTAGGCATGGAGACTCCATACAGAAGGTAGATCTTCGGAACTAATAGATGCATCGATAGAAGACTCGCGAAATCTACCTGAAGTGTTACGATCAATCCATGTGGGTCTATTATGTGTGCAACGATGTCCAGACGATAGGCCTAGCATGTCATCAGTGGTTCTAATGTTGGGTAGTGAGGGTGTGTTACCTCAACCTAAACAACCTGATTTCTTTACTGAAAGGAATCTAGACAATTCTTCACCAAACACGCCTGAACTCAACTGTGCATGTTCAGCTAGTGAAATCACCTTTTCACAATTGGAGGCTCGATGAAAGACATTTCATGTTGATGTTTAGTATGTCTCAATTAAACCATCCCTTTTTTTTTTCTCTAGATAAAATAAAAACCATGACTTTTGTTGCTCTTTAAGGCTATCTGTCTTCTTTGTGTGGGTTATTTAATGGGGATATAGCGTAGTATCTTTTTCGCAGGAGCTTCTGTATTGGGGTTTGGCTAACCTCTAGTCCATTATCACTGAGTTCCCTAATTAAATTCACTATTGTGTCACGACCATGTCAACATTTTTATTTTATTTTTTTATAATAAGCCACTACCATGTCAACATAAAAGAGAGACAGTACCCATTAATAATGGGTTTCACTTGCAACATTATGTGTGCTAAAACTGAGTTTGGGTTGACTCATCTCAGGCTATTCATTTTAATCATTCTATTTGGATCATAAATCATATGGTTAATCACCTCTAATCAAATTGATTTCTTTTTTACCCTAAACATACTTAGTGAGATCCACATGATGCTGAACACATATCTTCATTTCATACTGACTTGGCAAAATTTAAAGCGAGCATGAGAAAAAGTGAGGGCTCGAGGTGAGTCCAATTTTGTGCTTTTGCTCTTTTAATTAAGCTGTGGATCGAGTGCCTAGTGTGTCAATCTAGTTGGGATATATGTTAAGTTTTCTCTTTGAAGCTTTACCTCTTTTTATGATTTTTTTTTTTTTTTTTTTTTTTTGGTGGCATGTACTTGTGTGTATTAACCAGAAGTTTTAACAAATTTAGAGTAAATGCACCTTTGTGTCTCCCTTGAACAGAGCATTCGTTCATCTTCAAATTTACCCTCACAGAGTCACAGGTCATGTTTCTTGACATCCCTTTTCAACTAGCTTCCACCTCTCTAATTATACATTTCTCAATAACCAATTTCATAACTATGATCCAAATCTATGTGGCCATTTGCCGAATCCCCTTCATTCATAAGTATTAGATTTTTGTCAACTGGAAAGGTATACGTTTGGATCAAATGACAATTAGTCTCCAATCAACTTGATTTTTGATATGCATGACTTATATAGAATTGAGGGAATTGAGATAGAATGAAATAATATTTTAATGGTGAGTGCCGCTATTCTACTTTAATTCTCTCCGATTCCAACCAAACGAACATAACATAAGCGTTTTGAGAAAAAGATGGAATATTATAGAAAACCATAAGCTGTTTTACCAATGGTTTAGGAAAGACGATGGTATTATGACCAAAACCATCCACTTAGGTGTGTCCAGTTGCGTTTGAATTTGGACGCTGACAGACAAAATGGACATCTTAAAGGACAAAAGGTGTGGGGTAGTTATTAATTTGAGTATTACTTGGATGCTAATCAGATAATTTATCCGCATGCTTCTGCTTGGATAAGGATTGCACTAGCTCAGATAATCCGTTCCGTTGTTATCCCTACATGTAGAGCATACATGATTGTGTTCAATGTTCATTGTCAAAAAGCATTATGTGAGGACCCCACCCACTAGGACCTTTTATTCAAATCCAACCATGAATAAAAAAATAATTCCCGTTGTTGTGACATTTCTAAGACAACTTCCTTTGTTTGGCATATAGGAGTAATTGTGAAAGTAAAAGTAATTTCCCCAACACATATTCACACATACCAAATTTTCTTACCCACTCAAGATCTTGCTTCCATTTGTATCAATCCAAATTTAAAATAGAGCAAGTACTATGAGTTCAACAGTACTTTGAGATGAATTTGCATGAAAAAATTTGCCATTTTTCATACTGGGAAAAGACTTGAAAACTTTGGTTGTATTAACTATTAACAACCTACCCAAAAAAAAAATTATTTACTTTAGCTGTGACGGGAGAAAAATAAAAGGGCTAAAAGATATCATTGGGATTTGGAAGAGTTGGAAAGTTTTTATAGAAATATTTTGAAGTTCCCGAAAGAGAAAGGGAAACGAAAAGGAAAATACTTGCCTCTACTCTTGGGTGGAGGAGCTCCTTCCCACCTCCCACTCATATTTCGCCACTTGTCCAAATAAAGGAGGAGAATTGATTGTGTGTATATATTCTCATATTTACATAATTGTGAACACATTTTTATAAATCTATATGTGAGTGTTACATTTTTATATTAGCATGAATGTGTATCCACGTATTTATATTAGCTTATTTATTTGTTTGTGATTTTGAATTCATATTTTTCTAAAATATTTATGACACGTGGTAGAAAATGAATAGAAGTAGGGAGAAACTCTTCTACCTTAAGGTGGAGGCAAGTAGTGTCCAAAAGAAAATTAGGAAGAATTAGGGTTGTGTAAATCTAGCTATTAATTTTCTGATTCAAAACCATGTATCCGCGTTTAAGGTAAGTAGCATTCTATCAGCTTTAAGGCTTTTGGCGTATTAATCAAAGTTCTTAATGAAATGAAAATTGAAACCACATTTCAGGTATGAGTTTTGGGAAAAGATTACCTACGAACAGAAGACATATATCCTTGGAAAAAAGGTCCCAAGAAGGAGAAAAACTTATAATTGTGATACGGTTAACGGGGTATTACAAGCCAATAAGAGTGAAGCAAAATGGAATTGTTAAAGTACTCTTTGACCCCATAATCCCATTTTTCTTCACTTCTATTGACTTGTGATATCATGTAATCATATTATAATTACACTGAAGACTTACTCAAAATGACCAACTTTACAATGCTTCTATTTTAGTATTTTTTTTATTAGTATAATTGTAGTTTTATTTTATCTTTGTTATATATGCAGATGTTGTACAGCATTTAACGTACTAACTAATAAGTTATCCATTTGATAATCAAAAAATAAAAAAATAAGTAATGAATAAGTATTTTACAAAAATTAGGGAAGGATTAAATATTTTAAAATTTAAAGGGGTTCCTAGCTTCCAACACCCTGGGCAGATTTCATTATACAGCTAGGTAACCAAGTTTGAACAGTCAAGTTTCTTTTCTTTTCTTGTTTTTTCTTTTGTTGTTTATTGTAAAAAAAAAAAAGGTACAAAAATAAAGAATCGTTAGTTAATTTTAACTTTCCAGGTTCAAAGAAATCTACTAGTAGAAAGTTTTTAAATTTAAAATCCTGTTTAATTAGTCACCTTCCTTTTGTTCAAACAGGATTTAAAATTACAGTAATACCCCCACACCAAAAATTTAAAAATAAAAAAAGTTAATTCTAACTTTCCAGGTTCAAAAAGGTGGAGCATGCATGATTGTGTTCAATGTTCATTGTCAAAAAGCATTATGTGAGGACCCCACCCACTAGGTCCTTTCATTCAAATCCAACCATGAATAAAAAAATAATTCCCGTTGTTGTGACATTTCTAAGACAACTTCCTTTGTTTGGCATTTACGGGTAATTGTGAAGTAAACGTAATTTCCCCAACACATATTCACACATACCAAATTTTCTTACCCACTCAAGATCTTGCTTCCATTTGTATCAATCCAAATTTAAAATAGAGCAAGTACTATGAGTTCAACAGTACGTTGAGATGAATTTGCATGAAAACAATTTGGCATTTTTCATGCTGGGAAAAGACTAGAAAACTTTGGTTGTATTAACTATTAACAACTCACCCACAAAAAAAAAAAAAAAAAAAAAAATTTAATTACTTTAGCTGTGAGGGGAGAAAAATAAAAGGACTAAAAGATATCATTGGGATTTGGAAGAGTTGGAAAGTTTTTATAGAAATATTTTGAAGTTCCCAAAAGAGAAAGGGAAAGGAAAATTAGGAAGAGTTGGGTTGTGTAAATCTAAGCTATTAATTTTCTGATTCAAAACCATGTGTCCACGTTTAAGGTGAGTAGCATTCTATCAGCTTTAAGGCTTTTGGCATATTAATCAAAGTTCTTAATGAAATGAAAATTGAAACTATATTTCAAGTTTGAGTTTTGGGAAAAAATTACCCACGAACAGAAGACATCCTTGGAAAAAAGGTCCCAAAAAGGAAAAAACTTATAATTGTGATGTGATTAACGTAGTATTATGAACCAATAAGAGTGAAACAAAATGAAATTATTAAAGTACTTTTTGACCTCATAATCCCGCTTTACTTCACTTTCATTGACTCGTCATATCATATGACCGTATTATAATTACACCGAAAACTTACTCAAAATGCCCAACTTTACTATGCTTCTATTTTTATTAGTACAATTGTAGTTTTATTTTATCTTTGTTACATATGCAGATGTTGTACAGTATTTTACGTACTAACTAATAAGTTGTCCATTTAATAATCAAAAAATAAAAAAATAAGTAATGAATAAGTGTCTTACAAAAATTAGGGAAGGATTAAATATTTTAAAATTTAAAGGGGTTCCTTCCAACACCCTGGGCAGATTTCATCCCTCATATATGGTCTTTCTACCTGTGGATTTCTTTAAACAACCGCTAAAACTTTATATTTTCATATACACTCAAGCAACCAAATCTCAATGAATTTTTTTTTTTTTTCCTTCTAAATATTCAGCAATATAAGTTTTGAATCATCCAACCAAACGACGTGAGAGTGAGCTTTTGATTGATTCAACAAAAGCATTGTCGTTATACAGCTAGGTAACCAAGTTTGAACAGTCAGGCTTCTTTTTTTTTCCTTTTTTTTTCTTGGGTTATTTATTGTAAAAAAAAAAAAAAACAAAAATAAAGAATCGTTACTTAATTCTAACTTAATTTCCAGGATCAAAGAATTCCACTAGTAGAAAGTTTTTAAATTTTAAATCCTGTTTAATTGGTCACCTTCCTTTTATTCAAACAGGATTTAAAATTACAGTAATACCCCCACACCAAAAATTTAAGAATTAATAAAAAAATAAACAACGAAATTCTCATGACTCAAAAGTTAATTCTAACTTTCCAGGTTCAAAAAACCCAAATTTTTGTAACATATAATAAAGGAACGAAGAACCGTTAGATCATCGAAACTTATAAGACATGAAAGAACCTTCTAAAGGAAGGAAGTCTTTGTGGCACCCTTGCTATTAGTGCTTTTTATTTGGCTCAAAAGAAGCATCATGATCATTAACCTTTCTTTTCTTTTTTGAGGGAAAAAAAAATGAAAAAAAATTAAAGGATCAAAACAGCAACTGAGATCAAAAAGATAAATAATAACATTTCTTGTAAAATTGGCATTATATTTACACTCAATCACTTATATTTACATAAATGTAGCGGTTCAATTAGGACCCCAACAGCTCAAGTACATAACTTTTCTCAGTGACTCCTCAGATTGCCTCATCTTCTCATCTCTCATCTTCTTGGACATGACAGAAGTGGATGGGGCAGAGAGTCTTTTAGCCTGAGAATATGATCTGATATTGTACTTGGCATGCTGTTGTAGTGACCTTAGTGCATAATTCCATCTGCAGAACCCTTGATCCTTGAGAGCCTCAACTGCTCCAATGCTTGCTGCCACAATCCAAGCTCTGCTTGTAGAACTCATACTTCTTTCACTATATATAGAACTTAGAGAATTAAACCAGTTGGGAAATGGGATGTGTAGTAGTAAGGAAGAGATGTAAGACTTTGCTTTGTTGAAGGATATATATGAAGGTGAAGACCTCTTATATAGAGAAGAACAAAATGGTGAAAGGACTTGTAAAAAGAAAACCACAAGTGAGTTCACCAATGGATAAGGAAAGAACATTGTTTTGGGCAGTAATATCATTAGAACCAGCTCAGCTTTGTCTCTCTCTCTTTTTTTTTTTTTTTTTTTTTTTTGATAAGTAAGAAAAGCTTTGTCTTTTAGAGAGAGAGAGAGAAAGAGATGGTGACTGGATGATGGGTTTGTTTTGTTTTATATTTTGGGAAAGCAAGCGAGTGGATGGGTGGATGATAGTGGGGTAAATGCTTTATTCTATAAACCAAGTGCTACTTGCTACTAATGTGCACAAGGTTTCTCAAATTATTGGTTTACACTATTTGGGACCCTGGAAACATGGGAGCTTAATCATTTCTATCATAGTTGCCACTTCCCACGGTATAAAGTATTAGGCAGATTCTGTTTTCACCCAAACCGCTTGTATGAAACCATTATGCAACTGTGAAAGAGGCGTTTCTAAAATCAATGGGACGCTTGCAATTATTTCAGGAGAAATGAAGGGAGATGACGGCACATTACATTTGCACCTTTTTTTTCTTTTGTTTAGAGATCTTTTGTAGCACCTGTATTATTGTCATAATTATGAGCCATGCTATTAGAACCTCCTAATTTCTCTTCTGAACTTTTTTAATGTGTCTTGACGATTATGTTTATTTTCATCTAGTAAGCCTATGTTTGGACGTACGTTGGAAAATGGGAAAATGGTAATCAGAAATACTTAAGAAAATAAATTATTGTTTAGCAATTTTTAAAATTCGTAACTACTGTTTTTTGTTATTTTCCTTCCCCAGTTTCTCGTACTTTCCTTCCAGATAACCAAAAAAAAAAAAAAAGGGTGGGGGTGGGGGGTTGAGGCACGTGGGGCCTTTGGGTCACGTGCTCCCATTGTCTCAGATAATTTTTTTTTTTTTTGAAAAATTACCTTTTGGTAATCATTTCTCAATGTAATACCAAAAGAAAAAAAAAATTAAATTAGTAATCGTTTTGAAGCATATATATAATCAAATTTGTAATAAGTTGACAAATGATATCCTTTGTTTGGTACTCGTATTATATTAAGTAGTTACCAAAAAGTAATTTTTCAAAAAAGTTCTCCCAAACTTTCAACTCCCACTTCACATAATCACAATGCAGTCACTACCACTTACCTACTCACATCACATAGTCACGCACGATGACGATAGATGATCAATCGACAACTGTCACCAATTCTAGGTGCCCCATTGGAGATAACTCTTAACTCCACTCCTCCCTAACAACATGGATCTGTCTGTCACAAGGAATATTAAAAAAGAGGCAAATTTTCACACTTGCCTCTCCAATACAGGTCGACTCATAGCAGGACACGGGCCCGGTGTCTTAATCTAATCGAGCCCTCGGGCCGGACACTGTAAATTGGGAACGGCTATTGCAACCCCCCAAAGGGTTAAGTTGCCCCCCAAATTTTTTAAAGAGAAAAATGATGCTGCAAAATGACCAAAAAGGGCCTTATGCAACCCACCCCTCTCCGGCACCCTTCTCCGGCGCCCACCCCACCGGCGACATTTTCCGGCGACACCTTCCTCCCCTTCCCTCTTCTTCTCTTCTTCTCTTCTTCTTTTTTTTTTTCTTTTCTTTTCCTTCCCAGAACCCATCTCCTGCACCCCACCCCCCCTCGTCGGCAGCCCACCCCTCTCCCGTACCCCCCTCGTCGGCAGCCCACCCCTCTCCCGTACCCCCCCTCGTCGGCAGCTCACCCCTCTCCCATACCTTCCTTTTCTTCCCTCTTCTTCTCTTCTTCTCTTCCCTTTTTTTTTTTTTTTTTTTCTTTTCCTTCACAGAACCCCTCTCCCGCACCCCCCCTCGTCGGCAGCCCTCCTCCCCGTCGTCGGGAAAAATGGAGGAATACACAGATCTGACCATAGAGGGGGGGGGAAAAAAAAAAAAGGAGAAGAAGAGGGAAGAGGAAGAACTCCCGTAGCCCCCACCCCACCCCACCACCGGAAAAAATGGAGGTTTTAACAAAAAAAACCTCCCCCCACAGATCTGACCAATAGAGGAAGGAAAGAAAAAAAAAAGAAGAAGAAGAAGAAAGAAGAGGAGAAGGAGAGAAAAGAGGAGAACCTTCGTCGCCGTGTTCTCGTCGCCGTTCTCCCGTCGGGGGGGGGGAGTGGGGTGGGTGAAGGGGTGGGTGAGGGTTAGGGTTTTTTAGAAGAGGGGTGTTTTAGTCTTTTAAAGGGGTGGGTATATATATTTGGGGGGTGGGGATATCAACTGGGGGCAACTTAACCCTTTGAGGGGTTGCAATAGCCGTTCCCCTGTAAATTTTAGTAGATTTTGAACCTAGGCCCGTTGAATTCCAAGCGTCTCCAAATAATAGAAAGTTAGAAACTACCAAATAGGCAAATATTTAGAGAAGTCAGGCCGACGATTACTATCAGATTTCAACTTGAAACCTCGAACCAAATTTCCATCAGTATTTGCAAATTGTCAACAATCTTTATAACCATGTCCATAATAAGACTTAAAAATATTAAGGGCACATTTGGTTGTCTAAAGGAATTGAATATCGATCAAACAGTTGACAAATCCATCATGTTGAATGCCCCGCTACTAATAGAAGTTGGAGCGACCATGTAACCAATGATATAGGATCTATTTTAAAAACTCATGAAATGCCTTTGTTTCAAATTTTAACAATGTATTTGTGATGGTACCATTTTCTTGAATGGCCCATTTAGGTTGATGGATTTATTTTAGGAATTGAATGCAAAACGCAATGAAATAATTCAAATTCCATAGACATAGTCCTAACGGACCTTAATCCAATGAAATTAGAAGGAAGATTCTAATTAAACCCTCTCAAATAACTTGGTCAGTTTTCAGCAACCAACTCTACTGTGCTAAACTGCTAATTGAAGTGAAGAAAGAGAATCAGTAGGATTCTGAATGCGTATAACTTTATCAGTAAATTTTTTCTCTCCGTTCCTAATTGACTGTCTCCTTTGAAAAAAAAATATATATTTTTTATAAAACCTTATTAAATACTTTCATATCAATATATATATTTTGATATTCCAAATTTCAATTCAAGTGTACAAGATATTGAAAAAAAAAAAAAAAAAAAAAAGAGAATATCCTTTTAAGGGTATTTTAGGAAATGAAATACAAAAAATCTTGACTTTTGGAATATGACAATAATTTTAAAATATCTCAAAAAAAAAAAAAAAAAAGGACCAATAATTTAAGAACTGAAAAAATACACAAAATTAGTGTCGCCGTGCAACTAATCAAATCATAACAATCAAGCCACTTTTTTCATTTAAAGAAAAAAAAATCGAAATCAACACCAATACCACAACTCTTCAAAGGCTATAATTTGTAGCACACTTGGTGCTGGCATGGGCTGATGCCTGATTGGCATAAGTGGGAACTCCAAAGTTTCTTGAATGTTTTGACTCTGGCCTCAGCTTTCAGTAGCATATTACCCTGTATATATTATGAAATATCACAATATTTAAATATTGGGAAAGAAAAATTGACGAAAGACAGCTATTGAGATGAAATAAAACAGGGATTTCTGTCAAAATCGGCATTATATTTACACCCATTGCAAAAAGTTAGGGCCTCAATTAGGATCCCCAACAGCAAAAGTACTAATATAAAGGAAAATTGTGACCCAGTTTGTAAGTCACCATTATTCTAAAACCTAACAGAATTGGGACCCCAACAGCTCAAATCCATGACTTTTCTCATGGAATCCTCCCTTCTCTTCATCTTATCGTCTCTCATCTTCTTAGACATCGCCGATGCCGACGAAGCAGAGAGTTTCTTGGCCTGGTAATACGATCTGATGTTGTTCACGGCGTGTTGTTGTAGCGCCCTCAGAGGGTAATTCCATCTGCATAAACCCAGTTGGTCTTTGAGTGCCTCTACTGCTCCAATGCTTGTTGCCACCATCCAAGCTTTGCCTGTGTAACCACTCATCTTTGCTTGCCTTTTGGTATTTGAATGAACGAATTACAAATGAAATATGTGAGAATTTGTGTTTGGATGGTGTTTGAGGTGTAAAGGAGTGTTTCTTATATTGCGAGAGAAACTCAGATCTAAGAAGAAATGTGAGTACAAAACTATAGGCGGTTTCACCAACAGTTTAGGAAACAACCCGTGGTGTTTGAATATTAAAACCACTTACTAAGCTGAATCAGGATGCTGAGGGACCATGGTTTTATTTTAAGCTAAACTGGCATCCAATTAAATTCTATGCAGACCATATTTTTATTTATTTATTTTTTTTTTAGACCATGGTTTTGAATTGAGTCATCCTAGCATCGAGGAAAGTTCCCTAAGAAATGTCGACCCACTAATGGTCGATCAGTCCTTTTTTCCCTTCCACCTAGGCTTAGCATCTGGGTGGATTTGGGTAGGTTTAGATGGGTTT
Organism: Liquidambar formosana; assembly: GCA_039720395.1. Lineage (NCBI taxonomy): Eukaryota > Viridiplantae > Streptophyta > Magnoliopsida > Saxifragales > Altingiaceae > Liquidambar > Liquidambar formosana. The sequence goes on along the minus strand of CM077834.1, from coordinate 10,747,229 downwards.
AGTCATAATATCACTCAAACTCAACCCAATCCAACTCATTTACATAAAAAACTCATTTAAGCCAAACCCAAATTCATCGATTTATTGCAAGTAGAAACCAAACTTAATCCAACCCACATACCTCCGTTGACCTGTTTAAAACGTTAATTAGACTCGTGGTTCTACTTTTGAAGTTGGGTGACTTTGCATTATAATTTTTTTTTGTTTTTTTTACCAAAAAAAAAAGGAAAAATGATTTGTCCATTATTTTTGCTACTTTTATCCACAACAACTCATTTTTAGATCTCTAAAATATAAAATCTCAAGGTTGACTAAAACAAAGAAAAAAAGAAATATCGAAAATCTGAAGGGCATTTTCAGATTCCTTCTGGTAAATGTGCTCATTTCATTATTAAATGTTTATTAAAGGGCATTTTCATTTCATTTACAACTAAATGTTATTAACTGACTTGTAAATGTGCTTATTTCATTTTCAGCTAAACATTTCATTTTCAGATTTTAACGGGTTTGTTTCTCACCTAATAATTTTTAAGGAAACCCGACTAGACCCAATTATTAGTTGGGCTTCTTATGGGTACCCATTTACGACCCAATTAATAAAATTATCCATGCACATCTATTTAAATTGGGCGGATTTGGGCGGGTTCATGGATTTGGGCACAAATTGCCGGCCCTACTTCCACCCTTTGCCTAAGTGGATGCGAACACGTGTCTTAGACACCTTAGAGAGTCTTCAACTTTGGACTCCTCACCTAGCCGTAACATCAAAACAATAGGTCATTTTTTTAATCATCTCGACCCATCTGACCTCATTTAGTTTGATCGTGGTTTTAAAATTGTTTTGATGTAATAAGTACTAATTTTTTATTTTTTTAAAAAATGAAAGATTTATAAGTATTATAGACCAACCAAAATCCCAATTAGATTGACACCTAAGTCACTCTTAACTATTTATTTATTTACTTTTTTTTCATATTGTTTTTTAGAATAAAAATAAAAATTGGTATATTTTCAATTGTTGAAGTCAATTTTTCATTAAACGCCTGTGAACCATGTTCAACCAATGAAATTACCTTCACATCATATATATATATATATATATATATGTGTGTGTGTGTGTGTGTTTTTGGATACAAGGATGAATCCTTTATGCTTGTCCTCCACATAGATATTTGTATGTCTTAGGACCTTCCTTTTCTTTTAAGAAAATGTAAAACATAACCGCTATTGCTCTTAAAGGCTATTTATCTTCATTGTGTGGGTTATTTATTGGGGAAACCTGTTCTAGAAATTTAGACCCCATTTCTTCTTCACAAGAGCTTATGTATTTGGGTTTGGCTCACATCTAGTCCATTATTATTGAGTTCCCTTAAATTTTTTAGTGTGTCACTACAACATCAACATAAAAAGAAATTGAAGCCCATTAATTGTTGGGTCTTTCTTTTGACATTATGTATGTTAAAAATCAGTTCGGTTTGACTCATTTCAGCCTTATGGCCTATTAATTCAGATCATAGTTTTTGGAGAATAAATTATATGGTTAGTCACACGACTCACATTATGTTGAATCCGTATCTTTATTTCATGGTGATGCATCATAATTTAAAGTAAGGCTAATAATTAAAGGATTTAAGGTGAGTCCAAGTTTTTCCAACCTAATAGCCTAAATTATTAAATGGATGGCCGAAAACAGGTAAATGAAGCTATATCAAACTTAAAATTTGGGCAATGTGTGATGTTGTATTTTCCAACAAACACTGTAATCCCACAATATCGAACCATGATCGAAGAATTGCAAAATTGTAACATTGATTACAAAATTTTTAGTCCACATCTCCTTTTTTATCCCCAATTAATAAGCTACCTAGACTATGGCCCAATGAATCCCCTAAAAAACAAGTAACCCATTTGGCATCAATGAATGCCCAAAATAAACCTAATTGATAGCTGCTCAAAAAGTGGACAATCAAACGTAAATCCTTTTGCTTCTTGTGAAAGTGTCAAGTCCCCTTATATCTTTGAGCCCTATTTGTTTAGAATATTTTGGGGATTCACTCATCCACTGAGGATAATCACTCCACCCCAAAAAGAAAAATAGTTGATAGCTCAAACCCATCCAATCCAATCCCTTGGATCCCTCAATTGATATGTTTGGTAGATTTATAGAAACTTTTGTTGACTTCTGCACAAAAAGGTTAAAAATCGAGGATAGGTTAAGTATTTTCTCTCTAGTTTTTTTTTTTGGGAATTTAAGCCAAAACCCCCATGTATAAGAGTTCTTTTCTAATAGGCCCTATGAAAGAAACACTTTTGTCAAAACCCCTTTTAACCTCGTACGGACAAAAATGCCCCTACTTTTCAATTTAAATAGAATTACAACGTGCCATTTTTTTTTTTTCCCACATTCTCTCCCTCTCTCCCGTGGTTCCACCGCTTCCCTCTTTTTTTTTTTTTTTTTCATTTTTTTTTTATCCTTTCATTTGTATTTAAAAAAGTAACACTTTACCCTTTTGTTCTTAAACGTACTGTTACTATTGTGACAACTTACATATTGATGTTTTGATATTCACATATAATTTATTGATGTGTGGTTGTTAATTCACAACAGTAACAACTTACTGTTGACTATGCTAGAATGAGAATTCACAATAATAACAACTTACTGTTGACCATGCTGGAATGATTTCTTACAACAGAACAACCTACTGTTGACAACACTATAATGAAATTTCTGGTATCACTTACACTAAAAAAAAATCCAAAGAAGAAGACGACGAAGAAGAAATAAAAGAAGAGCTGTCATTGGAGGAGGTCTAGACATAGCCTTGATGAACAGCCGCCGGACGTTTCCAAATCTGGTTTTTTTTTTTTTTTTTTTTTTTCTAGATATGGTTTCGTTTCCAGATCTGGTTTTTTTTTTTTTCCCCAGATTTGGTTTCGTTTCTAGATCTGGTTTTTTTCTTTTTCCAGATCTGGTTTTCCTTCTCCTTCTTCTTCTTCTTCTTCTTCTTCGTTTTCAGATCTGGTTTTTCTTCATCTCTCCCTCTCTCTCTCTCTCTCTCTCTCTCTCTCTGCCCCTCCCTTCTTCTTCTACGCAAATGGATTTGGTTTGAAATTAACATACCTTGTAAATATAAAAGGAGGTTAAAACAGGTATTTTAAAAAAAAATTTCCTTTTGCTTAAAGAATCTTTTAAAAAAGGGGTTTTGGAGTTAAAAAATCTTATGGTAGGTTTTTTTTGTTAAAAGCAGTCTTCTAATAGGGGTTATTGCTAATTTCCCCTTTTTTATATGAGATTGGGAAAGAAATCCACAATTTCTATTCAATTGTGATGAAGTCTTTCATAAAGACTTTGGCGTATTATTCAATGGTGTTTTTTAAATTAAAAACAACTATACAACGTACAAAAGAAACCCATCAAGACAAGATATAATTTATTCTGAAAATATAAAAGTTACTTACTGATGTAGTGATGTGCAATCTTCATGAAAGGGTTGAAGGAAAAGACAAAACAATTTACCAATTGTGATGGTGAATTTGAAGAAGAATAAGATGTTAAGTTGATTGGAAATTAGGATAAATCTCATCCCTTAAGTGCTCCAAATTATAGGAAATTGGCAATATGTCCAAAAAAATGATGTAATTTTAGCAATTCGTCAAACATCTATTTCCCTAACCCACTATATTATGTTCAAACTTTATTTGCATTAAGTCACTCTTTTCTGCGAAATCCCTGGTTCAACATTTTTTGTTACTAAAGCATTCAATTTTTTTGGTTATTAATATTGGAACCTTATCTAACTCACTCTTTTTCCTTTTTTATTTTTATTTATTTATTTGTATGGATAATTTATCGAACTAACTGGGTTTTTTAGTTTTCCAAACTTTAAAAACTCGTAACATACAATATACACATCTGTTTTTGACAAAATTTATATTTTTAAAATGTATTTGTCCAGATCTTTAAAACAATATCCATGATAGATAGGAAATTATTATTATTTTTTAAAATGAAACAATCAATTTTCTATTTGCCACAACTAATCTGTCAAATAGCAACTTTTACTATTTCAATTTGTTAAAATAATTTCACTGTTTTAGAGTCCAAATAATATACTTTCACTATTGTTGGTGAAGGGGTGGGAAAGAGAAAAGAGTAAGACAGATTTAACAGCAAAAAATAAAATTCTATTATTTTATAGTAAAATTTTCACTGTCCATTGAAAAGTAAAATTTACTATATATTTTAGCACTTTTTGTTGTATCTTGCCTACATCATTTACATGAAAAAAATAAAATAAAATGAGTGAGAAGTGATAAAGAGACATGTGAAGAATTTTTTAAAAAATATAAATATAAATATATTTGGATCAATTTTGAATAGGTACTAAAGAAAAAGGATGTGATGTGCCAAAAAAAGAGAGCGATGTGCCAATGCTAAGTAAAAGTCATATTTGAAAGTATAAAAGAAAATTTCATTGTCCATTTAAAATTTTTACCCCATCCAATAAACAGTAAAATATTATTATTTTATTCTACCGATATAACGCTAGTAAGAAAATGCACTATTGTACAGCACATCTAAACTTCCATTAGAGTATTCTCTCTCTCGTTGTGTTGTTCAGTAGAACCATCAAAGATTATTAACCAAAGCGTGCACACAAAAAAGAAAAAGGAAAAAGGAAAAAATCAATCAAGACGACCCATATAGAAATCACCTCCACTCATAGAACACCTGGGTGTACATATCCTGAATCCACGTGAAGATCTTCCTACGGGACCCTTTGATCTTCCCTTCAACAATATCCAACTCAAGCATAAGCTGGGGATTCCCCAAAGTCCGAAAAGAGGAATTGAGGACACTGGCGGAGCCCGCGGCGGCGCCCCCGGGGGGGAGTGCCCCCACTCGCTCAACTAAGTTTTTTTTTTTTTTTTTTTTTTTGGGGAGAGATATTACCATTTGATGAAGATTTCTCAACATAATGCCAAAACGAGTAAGATGATAGTCATTTTAAAGCATATTTATAGTCAATTTGTAATAAGTTGACAAAAATATCTTTTTTTTTTTTGGTATTAAATTAAAAAATGATTACTAAAAAGTTTTTTTTTTTTTTTAAATGCTTTCCAGAGCACAGTGCCCTCATTGGAGATAAATCCTTACTCCGCCACTGTAGTTGAAGACATTGAGCATTTCAAAGGAAGGCTTCGTTCATTTGAATTTAAAATTATAAAGTGATAAAATTTTCTATGTATATTGACATTTCACTGTGGCCTTCTATTTAAAAAAAAATCATAAGGCCTATTCGTCATCAAAACGTAAGGCCTATTCGTCATCAGGTATCATTTAAAAAAAAAAGAGAAAGTACATATTGATCCTGTTATGGGTAAATAATTATACATCAATAGAAATAATTATTAACTTAACTAAGAATGATTACCAAGTATAATTGTTAACCTATAGCCGGCCCAATTTGTAATTCCCAAAAACCAAAAAAAAAAAAAAAAAAGAAGCCATCCGTTGGTGACGGGTCCCATTATGAAAGGACGCCACTATGTTACCTAGGGGTGCAACTCAGTTCGGGTTGGTCCTGTTATGAGGGAAAATAAAACCAAACCAAACTAATTCGGTTCTTAAAAAATTGGACTGAGATCAAACCGAAAATGCTATAAAGTCGAATTGAACTGATCTGAGAAAAAACGGTTGGTTCTGTTTGGTCCGATTCTTGGTTTTTTTTTTTTCCCTTGTAAAGATGATGACAATACTTATATACAAAGTAGAATATATTAATATTAACATACATATATATATATATAATGGTTCTCGGGAATTCAGTCTAGTTTGGTTTTAAAACCTCATAAACCATGGACCAAACCGAATTGAACAGTTTTTATAAATTTGAAACCAATATTGAACCAGTTACTGTTGATTTAAATTGGACTTGATTGGACCAAATTGCTCGGATCGATCTGGTTCTTGGGTTTAACTGAACCAACTTGCTTGGATTAGTTCGGTTCGCGGGTTTACCTAAACCAACTTGCTTGGATCAGTCCGGTTCTCAGGTTTACCCGAACCAACTTGCACTCCATTGCTACCCCTACCAAATCCTAAAAATTCCTCTTTTTCTTCTGAAAATTAATCTAGCTGTAAGTTCCTGATTAACAAGTTTCTCTAATGTAGACCCGAACCAGACATGAAACGTGAAAGGAATGGGATGAGATCACGAACCTGGCGCAATATAATCACATGTCCACATGAAACAGCAATGGATGACATGCATTCCAAAGAACTAGCACGGGTCTGCATGCGAGATGGGTGTTTGTTTGTGCAAGTGCGCTTAGCCTGTCAACAGATGGAGGTCTGCGTGTTTGGGAAGAGAGGGATATAAAGGTTGACTCATGGCCAGATTTAATTCCCTTTTTTTTTAAAAAAAAATGGTTGTTAGTTTATTGATCAGTCACTACTATGCATGATAGGCATAGTTATTAAATCAAGACCGGATATTGACTTGGTTTAGAGGTCGGGTCACTGATTCAACCGTCGGGTCACTGGTCGAATCGGTCATATAATTAAAAAAATAATAAAAATTTAAAAGAATTATAAAAGTAAAAATTTTCTAAATAAATTGAAAAAAAAAAGTTTATGTGTTAATTTTTACTAATTATTATATTTGAATTAGACTTGATTTAGATTTCAAATAACTACATTTAAGCCTTAAAGGGTTAAATAATATATGTTGTGTTACATTGCTCAACTAACGCCCTTGGTCTAGTGGTCGGGATTTGGATTTGCTCAAGTTGGACACTTTAAATGGACGCTCAAGTTGATGTTGGATGTGTGCCATGTGGCACATCCATTCTTTCAATGGTTGAGATGATAAGGAATCAAGAATAATTTGTGTTTGTAGGTACATATGAGGTAAAATTTTGTGCCATCTCAACCATTGAAAAAATGGTTGCACCACATGGCACACATCCAATGTCAACTTGAGCGTCCATTTAAAGTGTCCAACTTGAGCAAATCCAAATCCCTAGTGGTCGGCTCTATTTAAGTGCTTTGAATTGTTACACATTTCGGTTTCAACTCCCAGCCGTGGCTTTTAAGTCAGTTTATATTCACAATAATAGAACCGGTCCAATCGGACCGGTCTACTCTGGTTTGAAAAAAACATCCGGTTCAAGTGGTTCACTCTGGTTTATCACAGGTTAAATGCATTTCCCATCCGATGATTGAACCGAACCAGTTTGGGGACCAGCCGGTCCGGTTCAGGTTTAATACTATGATGTATAGGTGTATATATAAAGTTTAACTATGAATTTAACTAAATGCGAGTTGCACAACTGGTTGGGGGACTCCTCAATGGTGGTGGTTTCTTAAGTCAATTGTTGCTTCCCAGTGTCAGAGTTTTGTGAATTATGATGTACCTCTTCATAATTTTTTCATTAATAATATATTCTTTGGTGGCCCAAAAAAAAAGAAAAGAGGCGAGTTGATACTCCCTTCATTTCAAATTGACTTTTTTATATGAAAAAACACACTTTTTTTATTTTTATTTTTATAGGAAACTCCTCTTAAATGCTTTTACACCCATCTTTATACTTTAATCCTTCAATTTTTCCTTCAAGTGTAGTACAATCATTAGTTGAGTTTGTTTTGTTCATATCTTGTAAATAGGATCATATTTAAGTGTACTTTAAAAAATTAATTAAAATAAAATCTTGATTTTTTCACTAGGATAATAATTTCAAAATGGTCCAAAATAAAAAGGTAGAAAAAAAAAAAAAAAGAAACAGAGGAATTACGAGCTTTTTCAAGAGCACTTTAGTCAATTGACAGGTTGTTTGGAAGATTCATCGGAATTTCTCCTCCTTGCTAGAACACTCTCTTTTCACCAAAAAGGTTTGCTTGCGGGGCCTGGTGGGGTCTTTTGACCAATAAGAAATCAGTGTTTGATTAAAAAAAAAAACAGGAGGTATACTTTGGGGGCTGCTGATGGCGTCTTCAATCAGTCTTTAGATTCTTCTCTCAATCATGGTATCCTTTTTAAGTACCACATAAGAGTGGACAGAAGAATCATGAAAACATTAATGGAAGGTTACACCATACTTCTTTCCTGGACCTCTTTGCTATCCATCTTACTACTGTCCACTGCAACAGATATTATAGCTATTTCTCAATCCATAAGAGATGGCGACACCGTAGTTTCAGGTGGTGGCACCTTTGAGCTTGGATTTTTCAGTCCAGGAAATACCACAAAACGATACTTGGGAATATGGTACAAGAAAATATCTATTAGGACAGTTATATGGGTTGCCAACAGAGAAATCCCCCTCGTCGATTTATCAAATGTTTTAAGGGTCACCAACCAAGGAATTCTCGTCCTCGTCAATCGAAACAAGAGCATCATTTGGTCTTCCAATACATCAAGATTGGTGCTGAATCCAGTTGCAAAGCTTTTTGATTCGGGTAATCTTGTTATGAAAGACGCGAATGATGATAGCCCCGAAAATTTCCTATGGCAGAGTTTTGATTACCTTTGCGACGCGTCTCTGCCTGGCATGGAGACGGGGAAAAACATGGTGACAGGCCTGGACCGTTACTTATCGTCTTGGAAGAGCAGTGATGACCCTTCAAAAGGTGATTATACGTTTGGACTTGATCCTCGTGGGTTTCCACAATATTTCATAAAAAAGGGTTCTGATGAGCAATTTCGGCTTGGACCATGGAATGGTCTCCGGTTTAGTGGTACAAATATAAGACCAGATCCATTATGTAAGTTACAAGTTAGTCTTGATTATCACGAGGAGATTTACTTTACTTGTGAGTCTCTTAACAGCTCAGTTGCTATGTGGGGGATGTTGAATCAGAATGGACTTTCTCAGACTTTGTATTGGAATGATCGAACCCAAGTTTTGAGTATGGATGGAACTGCACAGAAAGATGACTCTGATGCTTATGCTTTTTGTGGTCCGTACAGCTACTGCACCATAAGAAACTCCACAGAATGTGGGTGTTTCAAAGGATTTGTGCCGAAACTCCAAAAAGATTGGGATTTTTCTGATTGGTTTAATGGGTGTGTTCGAAGGACACCATTGGATTGTCAAAGTGGGGACGGGTTTGAAAAGCACTCTGGTATTAAACTACGAGACACACGGTATTTTTGGTTCAATAGGAGCATGACTCTTGAGGAATGCAAGTTGGGGTGCTTGAAGAACTGCTCCTATATGGCTTATGCAAATTTGGATATAAGGGAGGGAGGAAGTGGATGCTTGCTTTGGTTTGGTGACTTGATTGACATGAGAGAGTTCACAGAAGATGCGCAAGATCTTTACATACGGATGGCTTCTTCTGAAGCCAGTAAAAGTTTTCTCGTTCTAGCCAATGCATACATATACATGCTACAGAGCGTGCACGGTTAGATTGTTCCACCCAATTCTCAAGTTGTATTCATCTTGGGGTTGTCCTAAACCAGCAAAAGTGAAAGGCCTAGCATCCAAGATATAGGTTTTGAGAAATCATGCTCTTGTTGGGCCACAAACACAAAGTTTAGTGTGTGTAAATTTAATGCACCAAAATATTCACTTGTGGATTTAAAGCATCATCAATATAGTAGGAAGACACTAGTAAACAATTAGTAAGCCCAGAAATATCAATATAGCAACTATGTTATTTCTCAAACACGTAGCCAAAAGAAGAAAAGTATTGTCTATGAGGTAATTTTTCAAACGCCTAGGAGGCTAGGAGTAATAATGCAAGCATACACTAAAAAATACCAAGATCTACGTAGAAAACCCTTCAAAGTGAAGGGCACTGGACAAACTCCGACAAAATCTACTATATCAGAACATGAATATAATGGTTCTTTTCTCAAGTTTATGTCTTTCAAACACCTAGGAGGATAAGAGTAATAATGCAAGCATACATTCAAAAATACCAAGATATACGTAGAAAACCCTTTCAAGGTGAAGGGCACTGGACAAGCTCTGACAAAATCCATTGTTATGGTTCTTTTCTCAAGTTAATGTCCCAAACTTGAGATAATACAACAATGGAATATCGACCATCCATTTCTAGTACACTAACAAATAGCAAGGAGTTCTTGCTTTTTCACCTTTGTAATTCTTGTCTGCTTGCTTCTTCTTCTTTCTTTCTTTCTTTCTTTCTTCTTCTTCTTTTCTTTATTTTTTTTTAATTTATTTTTTTTTTTTTTTTTTTTGTCACTTCTGCAATTAGATGATTCACATTTAAGTCAAGGTGGCTCCAATGGGAAGAGGCGGAAGAGGATTATCGTTAGCTCGGTACTATTAACCGGAATGTTTCTCTTAGGTCTGGGTTTGACCTTGTACGTGTGGAGGAAGAAGAAGCTAAACAGACAAGGTAAACCAGATAGTCCATGGACTATGCAATTTAATTTAATCCACATGGCTCATCCAACAGAAACAGCCCGATAAGTTCATCTTCAGAGGGTGGACAAACCCAATAAAATTGGGAGGCACGCACAAAAGGGATATGTGATGAGAAAGGGAATTGAAACAATTAATTCAAGCTTGTATACCATTTGGAAATGCAGGAGGAACCAAACCTGTGAAATTTGCCCTGCCTGAAATTAGACTTCTCCCTCTGTGTTCAAAAAAGGATTTATTCAATGTTCCATTTTGATTGTCTCTATTCCATTTGTTGCAGGGAAAAGCAGTTTCACCACTGAAGAACTTGAGTTACCATTATTTAGCTTGGCTACATTAGCCAACGCTACCAATAACTTCTCAATTAACAATAAGCTAGGAGAAGGCGGTTTTGAACTAGTCTACAAGGTAAACACTTCTATTAACTTCTATTCAATGTTTCGATGTCAAACAATTTTGCATGGCAGTCTGATTAAAATCACCATTTTAAATGTATGGAAATTTATTAGCACCTTTAGTAGCAAAAACAAAGATATCATTTCTTCTCCTTTTTATAGAAGACAGTGACCCTTTCTCGACGTAATTGTAACTTTCAAAGATACCATTATAGTTGTATGCAACATTCAACAAAATTTTAATTTAAGCTTTCATCCAAGAAACATGAATCTTTGGGCATGATATGCAACGATAAATTTTCAAGGCGTGTTGGAAGACGAATAAGAAATAGTTGTGAACAGGCTCTCAAAGAATTCTGCACAAGGACTCGACAAGTTCAAGAACGAAGTTATGCACATTGCCAAACTTCAACGCCGAAATCTAGTAAAGCTTTTAGGATGCTGCATTCAAGTAGAAGAAAAGTTGTTGATATATGAGCTCATGACTAACAAAAGCTTGGACTACTTTATTTTTGGTTTGAATCTCCATCAAATCTCTTGCATATTTAGTTCGATTATTCTAATATTGTGTTTTTCATCATACAAGCTCCAAAACCTTCTTAGTACAAGAGACCTTAGAGTAAGTTTTAGGTAACAAGATAGATACTGATACATGAATCAAGGGAAAGGGGCAACAGTACTAGGCATTATCTGTTTTTGTCCACTTCAAGGAATATCGCCAGGAGTTGGCATTGATTTCCTTGTTACACATTGCTACATGAATTCTTTTCCAAAATTTTGCTATTTGGGGAGTCACAAATCATTTTCCATTTATATTCAAGATTTAAGTAACCGCTAAATGAAATTAATTACTTCGATGGAAAATTTGGGCAGATCGCACACAAAGCATTCTACTAGATTGGCTTAAGCACTTCATCGTCATCAATGGAATTGCACAGGGGATCCTTTATCTTCATCGAGATTCCAAGCTAAGGATAATCCACAGAGATCTCAAAGCAAGAAATATTTTGTTAGATAATGAGATGAACCCGAAAATATCCGACTTTGGCTTGTCTAGAAGTTTTGGTGGAGATGAAACTAAGGCGAAAACAAAAAAAGTGGTTGGAACATAGTAAGCATCTCTAGAATGTTACTTTTCGTCTAATTGCATTGATTGTCAATGTATTTTTATGTTCAATGATTTCATGCAGCGGTTATATGTCCCTGGAGTATGCAATTGATGGGTTCTACTCAATGAAATCCGATGTGTTTAGCTTTGGTGTTTTGTTGCTAGAGCTAGTGAGTGGAAAGAGAAATAGAAGTTTCTCTCATCCAGATAACCACCATAACCTTATTGGGCATGTAAGTATTTTGAATAAAATTTGCTTATTTCTCTTATCTTAAAATTACTTCTAATATGGTTTTAAATGGTGTAGGCATGGAGGCTACATATAGAAGATAGGTCTTCAAAACTAATAGATGCGTCAATGTGTGCAACGATGTCCAAAAGATAGGCCAAGCATGTCATCAACGGTTCTAATGTTGGGTATGTTAGATTTTTTTATATATGTGGGCTTTACATTGATTGAGTTTTCGGATTGCAAAAAACAGGTTGATATGTAGCCTGATGTAATATACGGTATAGCCCAATATAGTTCGTGATCAATTAAGTAATTGGGCTCTAGTGCACCTTGGTCCATGATGAGGGATTATAAAGTGTGGGCCTATTCCTTGTAAGTCAAGGAGTCCATAATGGGAAAGACTCTATAAAGTTTCTTTATAAATAGGTTAGATCCCCTCTACACTCCATAAGTTGAAAACCCTAGTAGCCTGTCCCATTGGTGGCTGCATAAAGTAAGAGGGGCAAGTAGAGGAAGACCGGCCTCCTAACGTGTTCTTTTGCAGAGAGAATTGCTAGCGTGTTATTATGGCTTTCGCAGGTACGCGCTTATTCTAATTGTTATTATTATTTTATGTTCTAGTTTTCTAGTATGAATTTAATATTATTCTATAAGTGGTATCAGAGCCATCATGCTAGGACTAGAACCAATAATTGAATATTCATGTTTTTGTATGGTGTTATTATTTGAAATACACACGTTCGTATGCCTATATCACTACTACAAAAACGTTGATAGATGACTGTATTTAACAGTCATCTTTTACCAAAACAGTCATCTTTGTTTTTAGAAAAAACAGTCATCTCTTCAGGCGTCATCTTTTATCATCAAAGAAGATGACCGTTTTTTATAGTCATCTTTGAGAGTAATAGATGACCGTTTTTTAAAAACAGTCATGTTTAACTCAAAGAAAAAAGATCCTTTATTCATTAACATGGTCATCTTTTGTGCTATAGATGACCGTTAAAAACGGTCATGTATTCAACAAAACATGACTGGTTTATCTTAAAAACAGTCATATATTAATATATAAGATGACTATTTTTCACAGTCATCTTATGTTCTTAAAAGCAGTCATATATTACTATATAAGATGACTGTTTTTCACAGTCATCTTATGTTATTAAAAACAGTCATATATTACTATATAAGATGACTGTATAACTATATAAGATGACTGCTTTTCACAGTCATCTTATGTTCTTAAAACTAGTCATCTTATGTATTAAAAGATGACTATAAAAAACAGTCATCTTATCTATGGCTCCATTTTTTTTTTTTTTTTTTTTTTTTTTTTTTTTTTTTTTTTTTTTTTTTGCTGTTGGTATTCATATATAAAAAATTCGTCATATACTATTTACTACCCTACAAACTTGTTATAAAATTTGATACATCAACCTATTTATACAAATTACTCAATAATTAAATTCTCAATATGAAATGAAAAAAATTAAGACAAATAAAAAAAAGAGAGAAATAAAATAACAAAGGAAATTAAATCACTCATATTAATTATAAAACCATCATTTTCATTTCATTGGATTACAATAACAAGGTTCAAAAGTCATCACCGTTCCCTTGACTTAACTAGTGCTACAAAATTTCTGATGTTAAAATGAAAAACAAATCTAAAAAGGCAACATCCTCAAAAAAATTTCACCTTTTGCCATGATGCATGATTCAACTACACAAAAAGAATAAGCCATCAGGTGAGAAACAAAAAAACAAAAAAAAGGGATGAATTAGAAGAGTGAGCATCCACAAAAGCTTCAGTGTTAGTTTGCTCCCATTTCTTTGCCTCTATCAAAGCAAAATATCCCTTCCTCTCTCTCTCTCTCTATCTCACCTACATGCACCTGCAAAAGGCAAAATCTATTTAACATAATTCTATGTAACAGTGTGCTAATCGCAAAAAGAAAGAGCTAAAAATGCAGAAATGGGAAAAAACAAAATCTCCACAAAATCATACTAGCTTTTGAACTAATTAAGGCCCAATCAATGTCAACATCAAATTTCTCCCTTTAGAATGCAAATAAATGCATAGAAATGCTCTATTACTTGCAAGAAGCAAAATCATTTGTGTAACAATGAGCTAATAGCAAAAAGATAGATCTTTCAACATTTAGATGTACACACAAACAGAGAGCAAACCAAAAAATCAGATCATATTCTGCGCAAAGGCCACCATAAATGGATAGATATCCTGTCCAGCACATAAAGACTCTCCAGAAATGCACACATTCTCAGCACAGAAAAAACTCTCTAGAAATCAAGTACTAGCCCTTTTTGGCAATGAAATCGATAGCCATATTGCTTTTCTATACTCCTACACAATACTCTTGTAGTACAAAACAAATAAAAAACACTTCACATACACTAGCCTTTTTCCATATGTTTCCATGGTATTTTTCATTGTCTTGCACATAAAATATTCTACAAGTTTCCCAATAACAAGCAAAAACACAGTGGCAAAATTTTAACAAGGCACACTCAAAAGTTAAAACCTAATAGAACCCCACACTACAGCCACCTTCACCTCACTCCCACTCCATTGTCGCCACATCTATGGATACCAAGCATTTCAAAGGCTTCCGAAAAAACCCAAAACAAAACAAAAAAAGGTTGCTGGTATCTTGTTAAAAAAGAGGAAAACATGCAACGATCTCATATGAGCCTAAATATTTTGGAGCATGGAGAAGGGGAAAAAAATGATAATTACTACATGCAAAAACACACACACACAGTATACAACAAATTCATTTGTTACTCGATGGTTAATTACTTCCAAAGATGTTGAGCTCAACCATCATCTCCAAATGCTTCCAAGATGTCTTGATATATAAAAGTAACAATGTCAACAAGCTTCTCCACAATCTACAATAATAATAATAATAAATTATTGAATAAAAAAATCATAATTGTGGACTTCACAGCAATATCAAACATTCTATGGTGTGCTATGGATAGCAATACTGAATAATGTCCACAAGTTCTCCACTCTGTTATTAAAAGAAATTTGACATTGGCTACCAAATGAATCCATACACTACAAAAATTATATGCTTTGCTGGCTGACAAAACAGCCGTTAATGTAGCATTTTGGGCTGGGAAAACGTTTGTTGGCAGTTACAACTTCAACTGGCTAATCCACTGTTGGCAAAAGCTTTTCCAACTGTAATGCAAACAACCAATAATAGCGACCATAGCTGGTAACAGCTGGCTAAGTAGTTACTCAACAGCCAGCAAAACTAATTAAATATAGGCTAAAAGCCTAGCCCGTGTGAACTGACCCAACTTATTTAACCTAGCCCAAACCCAAACCCAAACCCAAGCCCAAGCCCAAGCCTTTTCAAACCAATGTAATTACTGATATCCAATTAAGTATCATGTTACCCTCCCTGTAATGGGCAAACCAAACTGCTGAGAGTTGCCTTTTACACCCAATCAATTAAATGGTAGGCAAAAGGGTAAGGCAGACATGTCAATCTTAACCATTTTGTTGAGAAATAACAAAATCTATTTAATAAACCAATAATAAATACTTCTATTTTCTGTTTTAATTCATTTACAGAAGTACCCAAAACAACCAAATACAATATGTTGCATCAAGATTTTTTAAATTCAAACACAAAAGTACCCATAAATCAACCAAGCAAACACAAAAGTCTCTAAACTAGAGCACCCATTCATTTAGCTTTGCACTCTCATGTCCTCAACCTGAAAAAAAAAAAATTAAAAATTAAAAAGACATAAAAAACTAAATTAGGAAACTGTATATACCCCGAGTATTTAACTATCAAATGTAAACATATTCTTGCATGGCAATGTCATTTTGCAATATCACTTATGATGGGTGAGATTTATCATTTTTACAATGGCTTAATAGTACTGGGGATTCAAGAACTTGATAGGGAAAAAAAAAAAAAAAAACTCTAAAAGAATTGGAAGTAACTTGATGTGGATGACATTGAACTATAAAATGTTCAAGTATGATTTAAAGTGAAATTGTCAAGTAGGTATCAGATATATATTTACTAGATCGAATATATACAATAAACTAATAACTAATACCTGGCCATGGACAGTGACAAGAGGTTCAAGCCTTGAGAAAGAAAGAAATATCAGGTCAAATGCATTAAGAAGGCCCATGCCATCATTGCCACATGGCTCATTAGATCTCTATTCCTACAGTAAACCATTGTATCCAGAATGTTAAGATAACAAAACCAAAAATAAACAGGCTAATGCACACAAACTAATATATATATATATATATAGATTTTGCACTACTAGCTTTACTTAGTTTCTGGAGAAATGAATGAAAGGATCTACTATTATCATTCTATATAATGTTGTGGAATGAGAAACAAATAAAATTTGATTTGCAGTTAGACACCACCCCAGGTGAAATTATTATAAGAAATATCTTTGTATACAAATCAAGGAAAACAATAATCTTCTACATAAAATTAAAACAGTAGTAATAAACCATGTGTAATTTTCTTCATATATGTAAACACTGCTTCAAGTTAACTTCAAAAGATTAAACTACATTAAGTGATCCACTTATCTCTTCTAATAGTCTCTCCTTTCCTTCCTGCTCAGTAGTCAAGGGATCTCCCAAAAGTACTACATGATAAGTTAGCCGAGGGAGGGATCACAACCGAAATTAGAAATTAGAAAGTAAAAATAAAATAAACTTACCTTCAGGTTTATCCGCATACTGCCATACTCTATGATACAAAAACATTGCATTCAAGAACATGACATGGGTACAAAAACTCTGCATACTGCCATACTCCCTGGTAGACTGCAACAAAGATGCTGCCCAAATAAACACACGGAAACTAAGGAATTCCATATTCTTGTAAAATGTTAAGAGTTTGACACCTGCACCATATTCTGATGCACAAAAAAACCATAGCATTGCCAAATTCTATCTTGAGAAACTTACTGTAAAAAAACATGGTTTGACACCTGCACCAAATTCTATCTTGAGTACCCCTATGTTGAAACTAAGTAGGCAGTGCAATCTTTAAAAAATTATGCTATATATTCTCCACAGTTCACACTCCAAGAAAAAAACTATAGGCATAAGTGCATAATACTAAATAAAAATAAAAACAAAATCAATACCAAAAAACAAAATGTAACCTAACCAATGGAAGAATATAGTATCAAACAGGCTTTGCACTTCGTAGTAATGATGAAATCATCATTGATACATAAGTTACATAAATTAAAATTAAGAGGGTCACTCAGAACAAGATTAAGTGGCAAAAATATATGGACTCAATCATATAGAGATACACAACAATGGGTTGCTAAAGACATGGTGCCCAATACCAATGCAGATAAATAGGATATTAAGGCCATTTACTGAATTCAGTTTGATGGGCAGATTCAACCCGGTGGCCAATAATGACCTGAATTGCTTTAGGAACTTTATTATACTACAAAAAGAAGCAGAAAATGCTAAAGCTACACTAGATGGCCTTATGAGAAAATGCACTAACAGGAAGGCAAAATTATAGATACAAGAAGTAAATTACCAGACTTTTATATTGAGATGCACTTTAAGCATTTTACTCAACTTATAAAAGTTAATCAATACAAAAGAGCAAAATGGGAATTTGCTATTCTGAGACATTGAACACCTTTAATACTTTGAGATTAAGGAAAACCATAATTTAGGTTAGAAAATACCATTCCTCAATCTCCTAAAGTAGGCAAGGAAGAAGCAGATGCCAAAGTTCCTGACAACATCAACCCTATACTCAAAGTCTAATGTACTAAATTACCCAATTGTGATGTAATGGTTAGAAAAAGAAGAAAGAAAGAAAAAAAATCAAACATCCCATTACTACTTAAATTTCAAATAATGGCAATCAAATATAATTCTTGGTGAGTTGAAATTTATGAAACCTGGGTATGTAATTAGTGGAGACAATTAATTCCAATAATTAGCAGCAAATTCTAATCTACCAAAAACAACATAATAGGGAGTATCAGTCAAAATCTCAAACCACGTCTTTCAATAAATAGAATTTTATGCATACAGACACCAAGAAAAATCTTATAAATTTGCAAAATTGAAAAAAATAAAATAAAATTCAAACCAAAATTCAGAATCCCATCTGGGTATTAAAATCTCTACTACGTTGATCAAAGATCAATGCTTCAGAAGAAATATAGAGTGAAGCTTGAGCTAAAAAAAACTTTTTACCCATCATCTAGAAAATTGAAAAATACAAGGAATAGAAGCTGTTGCGAGGGGGAGTAGTACCTCTTGAGCAGGGTAGCTCATTAGTTGCAGAGCATGCAGGTATCACTTCCAACTTCATTCAATAAAATAATTTACAAAACAAAATCAGTTTCAAAAGAGCAAAACATAAAATCAATACATAAAAATTCTACTAAATTTAACAAAAAAAAAGTTTGAAATTATAGAATAGACGGATTGAGAGAGATGGAGAAGCTCTAATTTTTTAGAATTAGAACAAAAACCTTGAAATCAGAACACAATAGAGAGGATCTCTTCAGCCAAATGATGGTCGCTAGTTAGAAATGAGGAGCACACTTCGAATCTTACTTCTAGGGTTTCTGAAAATGAGATTAAGAGAGACAAAAAAGCTTCAATTTCTGAGATTGAGAACAAAAAACATTAAATCAGAACACCAATTTAACAAAAATATCATATATATATATATATATATAGAGAGAGAGAGAGAGAGAGAGAGAGAGAGAGGACCATAAGCTTCATCATCGTTGGTGAGAAACGAAGAGCACCACTTCAAATCACTCAAATCCAACTCTTAGGGTTTCTGAGAATGAGATTAAGAGAGACGAAAAGCTTCGATTATGAGATTGAGAACAAAAAACTTGAAATCAGAAGACAAATTTAACAAAAAAATCAAATATATAATATGCATAGAGAGAGAAAGGACCTTGAGATTCACCATCGCTGATGAGAAACGAAGAGCGCCACTTTAAATCACCTGGTTATGGAGACCACGACAGCAACAAGGGAAAACGGAAGCAACGGTGTGGGCGACGGCAACAGTAAGGGCGTCGTTGGGCGATGGGGATGAGGCCGGCCTTAGGCGACGGCGACGGCGACGGCGACGATGAGGGCAAGGGCAGTGGTGATTGTTGCGTGAGGGCTCTATGCTGAGGGATGGAGAATAGAGAGAGAGAGAGAGATTGAGAGAGAAAAAAAAAATAGCTTATGTTAAAAGGGGATCGGGGAGCTGATAGACACGGGAGGGTTCATATTAGATTTTTATATTTTTAGAGAGGTGAATTGATGACTGTTTTTTTTAAACTAGTCATCTTTTGTTACACGGTTTTAAAAAACTAGTCATCTTTATTCTTTAAAAGATGACTGTTTTAAGGTTTACCTTAGATTCTAGTCATCTTTTCATCTTAAAAATCAAAAGATGACTGGTTTTTGAAAAACGGTCATCTTTTTAAATTCTATAAGCGTCATCTATTAATCTTTTTCTTGTAGTGTATAATTTTTAAAAATAATAATAATTGCTGCAAAAGAGTGAGGGTCTCTTTTCCTAGAACCTTTGCCCGCCTCCGATTAGTTTATTCGGCCAAAAATTCCGACGTAACCATCTCTCTATAAAACTTGGAAAGGAATTTTGCTTGTTTTGGAAAAGCACGTGCTGTTACAATAAATAATTATGTATTGATTCTAGCACTTATTGTCTTGTACTACCTATTGTACTATGTATTAGTGCCTTTTGCAACACTCCACGCCAAGCCTATGAGTAGGCTTTCATTGCACAGTTTTGAATTACACAATTATTCCTAGAACCTTGACCAAATACCTAAGGAAGCACTTAATGCCACTAGGCCACGGTTTTGGCTTGTTAAATTTAAAAATAAAAAAAATAAAAAAATAAAAAAAAAAAGAGGGGGTGATAATCCCATTCAGGATGTAAACAAATAAATATAAATATTATTCACGCACACTGGATCCTACGCACCCTAAATTAGTTATTAAAAATAATAAAAAAAACTTGTTCTGACTTTTCCATTTGGTTTTGTTTAAACAATTAAAAAATAGTTGGACCATTTCTTGAAGAATTATTATTTAATTGTTGTTACATTTTTATTTGTTTATTTACTAATTATTATTTTGTGGAAATATATACTCTCTCTAGATAGCATAAATAAACAAATAAAAATGTGGAATTATTCTCAAATCACATATAAAGAAATTTTAGCATGCAAATAAAGAAACTTGTTATTGAGATTTTGAATGGACATAAAGACTATCCCAGTTTGGGGAATGCCATTCACTAAAGTAGGTGGTAGCTGCAAAGTGGCCCATTCGTGGAGGTTGATATAATTTCTCATTTAATGTATTGCGGGATAGGATTGCATTTTTGGGTTGTTACATACAATCACTTACCCAAAGGGGGTTATTGTGTGTGTCAATTCAAGGATGGCATGGGGTGATTAATAGGAATGCATAGATTTAGATGGTACTTTCTACCTAAAGGCGATGGACTTTTGGAAAATCTGTGTAGTTTTTGTTAATCAGCCTCATGATAAAGGATTTGGAGAGCACCTATTAACATATTGTATTCTCTGCCCAAAGGGGAGTTTATGATGATGCACCCAGGGCTCTCGCCGTATAAGACTCATAAGGGTTTATTCGAGCTTATTAGGACAAGCATTCAACAAGATAGTGTTGAAATGTCAAAATTATCAAATTCTTTCCCTCTATCAGCCACTGCCACCAATGCCATACAACAAGTCATAACTAAGAATATGTGGCCTAACAGTCTTTCTATAAGAGGATCCATCAGGTTGTTCATCTTTAAATGTGTAAAGCGACCACTTCGGGTGCAACGAATATTTCCACTAGTTTCCTGAAATTGTTTACACGGCATGTAGTTGTCTTGTCCACTCCATGACGCAAAAATTTTTGACCCAAAACATGACCCCAGCACTAATAAAGTATGGGTCCACATCGAACAGGTATTAAACTCGCTGTATAGGCTAAACTGAGTGCCTATTGGCTAGTCGACTACTCCACGAAGGTGACTTATTTTAAAGTTCAAATATATCCAAGGAAAAACTGAAAAATGAGTCCATCAACGATGTTGGCACTGTTATCCCTCTTGCAAGGAATTTTCTCAAATTCTCACTTATTTTGCACATATAATCTAAGATATATGTTATGTCATCATATATCTCAATGAATCCATCCTACTAGCTCATGTGCTATCAAAAATATGTTAAAATATGCTAACACACAACAATCAAAGTCAACAAAAAAAAGTTATTTTCAGTTCTTCTTTTTGATGAAGATAAGAAAAAAAATAAAAATAAAAATAAAATAAAAGAACTAAATTTATATTCTAAAAATGTCTAAAATATTATTTAGGCCATAGGGTTGCTCCAAAGACACGGTCTTCGATTGTGGAACCTATACCTGATATTGATGGCTCTATCAATTTATCGGTCAAGTTGACTCTAGGATGTGAAAACACCCTTTTGTCAAGAGTCCATTTCAGTCCAATCCATTTATGGGAAATACTTTTTCAATCACAATCCATGGCTCCTAAAGTCCAACAAGAGAGATTGTAAATGAGTTATAACGTGGTTCAAGCAATGCCCCTAGTCCCCTACGTCCATGACACCCAAAATAATAATAAACGTTAATAGAATAATAATAAACGTTTCATAAGAGAATCCAATTTTATTTTGAATCTAAAAAATAAAATTGAAACAATTGAAGGCCTATCATTATACTTCTGTGGCAAGTTGAAACTATTGCACAACATTAATTTGATGGGCTATATCTTAAGGAAGACTTGGAAGTTTTTGTTGACTAGGCAGTCTACAAGTACTTCTATTTTATCTTCTGCCTATTAACAATCATTTCATCTGGAAGGAAAGATGGGGTTGTTTACGTGCCTCTGCCTCATAATCTTTCTCTCGCATTCTCAAGTTAATTGTTCTTCATCTTTTTATTTGAATTCTTCTTCTACCCACATATGCCGTCATGACTAGAGCTTTGCCCTTCTTCAGCTCAAGCACGCCTTTTCTTTTGATCCTTCTGCTTCTTCTGATTGATGTGATGAATCTCATCCAAAGATGCTGTCTTGGAACGAGAGTACTAATTGCTGCTCGTGGGATGGCGTCACGTGCAATGGGGCGAGGGGCCACGTGATTGGCCTCAACCTCAGTTGCTGTTGGCTTAATGGCACATTCCATTCAAACAGTAGCCTCTTTCTTCTTTCTCACCTCCAATGGCTCGACCTTGCTGACAATTACTTCTATGCCTCCCTAATTTCATCTGAATTTAGTGTGTTCGCGAGGTTAACGCATCTCAACCTCTCCTACTCTGTATTTTCTGGCCTTATTCCATCAAAAATATCCCACCTGTCCAAGTTGGTTTCGATTGATCTCTCTCAGAATTATGATTGTCAACTAGAAATAAAGAGTCTGAAATGTTCAAAACCTAACTGAATTAAGAGAACTTTCTCTCAACCGAGTAAAAATGTCTTTGGTTGAACATGGCTCCTTGATGAATCTGTCTTCTTCCTTGACATCTCTCGATCTGGGTCAATGTATGCTGCAAGGAAAATTCTCTAATAACATTTTTCACCTACCAAACCTACAAATGCTCAAGTTAAACGGAAACTATGATCTTTTTAATTGGTTATTTTCCAAAGATCAACTTGAGCAGTTCCCTCTAGATTTTGGATCTCTCTTCCACGAGTTTCTTAGGAGAAGTACCTGATTCAATCGGTAATTTCAAACTTTTGAATTATTTGGATCTTTATGGTTGCGAATTATCTGGCTCAATTCCAGAATCCATTGAAGCCTTACACAAATCACTCATTTGGGCCCCTATTTTTTGCATTTCATCAGTCAAATCCCATCATCATTGTCAAACCTTGGACAGCTCACTTATTTGAGACTCTCAGGCTTCAATTTCAATGCCCAGTTTCCATCCTCAGTTGCCAACGTAACACGCCTTGTTACATTGTACCTTTCAAATAATACTTTTTTGGGGTCCCATTTCTTCCTTCGTTCTTCCAAATTTAATGTACCTCGACTTGTCCTATAACTCACTTTAAGGGACAATTCCATCTTGGGTGTTTACTTTACCATCATTGTCGTCCTTAGATCTCAGTGATAACAAGTTCTCTAGTCAAATCCTTGAATTTCAATATAATCAACAAGCCGATTCCACTGCTTCCCAATTACTTCCAAATTTGGATCGTCTCGAATTGTCTTATAACTCACTCAATGGGACAATTCCATCTTGGGTGTTTACACTACCATCATTGTCGTCCTTAGACCTCAGTGATAACAAGTTCTCTGGTCATATTCCTGAATTCCATAACAATTCATTAGAGGAAGTCTTTTTGAATGATAATGAGCTACACGGGCCAATTCCAAGGTCAATTTTTCGACTTGTGAACCTCATTGTTCTTTCACTCTCATCAAATAATTTAAGTGGGATTGTGGAGATAGATGAGTTTCTAAAGCTCAAAAATCTAGAAGAACTTTATCTTTCATATAATAGTCTATCATGGAGCACCAACTACAACATCAATTCTACCTTGCCCAAACTTCATTTTTTGAGTCTATCTTCCAACAACTTAAGTGAATTCCCATATTTCTTAAGAGCCCTAGAGAATTTGATAGAGCTAGACCTTTCCAACAACAAAATTCAAGGCCAGATTCCAAAGTGGGTCTGGGGCGTAGGGAAGGATTCATTAGCCTCTCTAAATCTTTCTCTAAACTTTTTGACAAGTGTAGAGCAACTTCCATTGAAGAATCTTCAATATATTAACCTTCAGTCCAACTTGCTTCAAGGACCACTTCTAGTTCCACCGCTTTAATTTCCATGAATTTCTTTTTAATCTCAAACAATAAATTGACCAGAAACATCCCTCCTTCGATTTGCAATCTGAGCAACCTTCAAGTTCTCGATTTATCTAGTAACAGCTTGAGTGGCATGATTCCAGAGAGTTTGGGAAACTTCAGCAATTATCTTTCGGTACTAGATCTGCGTATAAATAGCTTTCATGGCACCATCCCGGAGACGTTTGCAATGGGCAACCAGTTAAGAAATCTTGACTTGAATGGCAATCAATTAGAAGGACTAGTGCCACAATCTTTAATCAATTGTAGCAACTTGGAGGTCATAGATCTCGGAAACAACAAAATACGTGATGCATTTCCCAACTGGTTGGATACTCTACCAAAGCTACAAGTTCTTGTGCTGTGATCAAATAGATTCCACAGTCCAATAGGCATTTCCAAGAATAGGTTTCCCTTCCCCAAGTTGCGGATTATTGACCTCTCTCACAATGAGTTCACTGGCCCATTGCCGACAAATTACTTCAAAAATTTGGAAGCTATGATGAATGTGGACAAAGGAAAAACCAAATTAGTTAGGAGACTACATGAAGCAACAATATTATATCAAGATTCTGTGATAGTAATGATGAAAGGGTTTGAGTATAAATTGGTGAAAATGTTAGCCATCTTCACAACCATTGATCTGTCGAACAATACATTTGAGGGACAGATTCTGAAGATCATTGGAAATCTTAACTCACTTAAAGTGCTCAACCTTTCACATAATAGCCTTGTAAGACAAATTCCACCATCACTAGGGAACTTGACGCAGCTTGAATCATTAGATCTCTCTTCAAACAAGCTCGATGGAGGAATTCCTTCGTAATTAACAAATTTGACATTTCCTGCGGTCTTTAACCTTTCACATAACCATTTTGTGGGATCGATACCTCGAGGGTAACAATTTGACACATTCGAGAACAATTCATACAATAAAAACTCGGGGTTGTGTGGATTTCCATTGTCAAAGAAATGTGGGGATGTGGAGGCACCACAGCCACCACCATCAATTGAAAAAGAAGACAAATCTGAGTTTGCTGGTGGATTTGGCTGGAAAGCGATAGTCATGGCCGGGTTATGGATGTGGAATGATTTTTGGCTCAGTTTTGGGATTCCTCATATTTATAACTGGAAAACATGAATGGTTTGTAAGACTCGTTGAAGGAAGACCACACAAAAAGGTGAAAAGATGGAAGAAGAGTGCTCTTAGGCGGGGTGGAAGAAGAAATTAGCAGTTGATGGCTTTCTTTGGTAAGTGATGCAAATGTTTTTAGCTTTATGGAGTTAGATTAAAGAGTTCCTTTCATAATTTTGGAAGTATAAGGTTGTGTTTAAATTTGTAGTAATGTTTTTTAGAGGTAAATTTTAGTGTTTTTAAACATCTATATTCAATCACAGTAGCTAGTTGGACACTTGGACTGCTAAAACAGCCAACTATTCTTGGTTTGAAGCCCTGGGTTTTTAATCTAATTTCATGTCCAACAGAAATAATGGATTCTTTTTCTTTTCCTTCTTAAAGGGTGGGGAGAGGGAGGTAGAATTATAAATAGATTTATACGTTATTAGTATATTTATATTTATTATTAATCTGCATTGTTCTTTTTTCTTTTCCTTTTTTTCCTTTTCTTTTTGTGGGTTTTAATTTTCTTTGAGCTAACGATGTTTTTCTATTTTTTTTTTAATGCATTCTTCGTCATATTCGACTACAAGATCGAATAGTACTCCTAACTTGGAGCAGAATAATGAGGCTAAAAGGAAGATGTGCAGTGTGGTAGTGCTTTGTTTCCACCATTCTAAAAAAGAGATGTGCACTCCAATTTTTCAATATTGGAGTGCACATTCAGCCAAGTCACACCGGCCTAATGCATGGAGCAAGTCAAAGGAGTATCATGTAGACCTATGTAGAGTTGTATTGTTTCAAGTTGTTGTTGTTGTCATTGTTGTTGTTACCTCATATTTTAGTTAGAATTTGATAAACAATACATTTCCATATTTATATGTGCCTACTTGATCAGGCCGGTTTCTACGCGTAGGGTACTGGATACCACGAATTCGAAGTTGATCCAAGCCATCTAAAGCCAAATCTTTTAATTTATTTCTTGAGAATTTCTGGGTTATGATTAGTCGGTGGATTTCTTCCATGAGATATTGCATTTATTTCAATTCTAGGTTGCCAGGTTGGTTCCAAAACGCTTCCATCTCATGGACATAAAGATATATTCCAATGGTTGCCTAAAAGCAAATCGTGGGCCTGGTGGCAGCGGGGTGAATTTTCAGAAAAAGGCTTGGGCCTTGGGCCATAACCTTGGGACTATCTCTTGCTTGGGAATGGGCCTTCAAAGTTGGTACTCCGTATTCTAGAAGAGGGCGGCTGTTGCAACCCTCAACTTTATTTGTAAATTCTACTTTTTTTTACTTTTTGAGATTTCAAGAAAAATATATAAAGTTTTTGTAAAAAATGGGCATGCTGTCTATTCTAAACATTATTTCGAACAACTTTGTAGAATAAATTTTTTCCAAAATCTGTTGTTACAGAGGATTTTTTTGGTCATTTATAGGTCTGTACTTCATTTTTATAGAAATGCAAATTATAAATTGCCAAAAAATCTATTTAAACGATAGATTTTAGAAAAAAAAAAATTTCTACGAAGTTATTTAAAATGATGTTTTCTAGTAAACTACGTAGCCAATTTTCATGAAAGCATTTTATATTTTCATAAAATCTAAAAAATTTAAAATAAATGGGGTGTACAAATAAAGTTGAGGGGTCAAGTAGCCTTGGCCATCCTCATTGATACGGGACCCTAGATCCAAACCCTATTATGGGCCTATCATCCATGTTTGCAAAGTGGAAGACTTGAGGAATTTGGGACTGAAAGTTTAATCAGATCAACATAAGAATTTGGACCATTTTATGAAAGTAGCATTTAGGTGGACGGGGTGGAAATTTTGGATGACTTTGTTGACTGGAAAGTCATAGTGGTGGGATATAATATTCTTGTGGAGGAACGATTGGAGTGCCACTCGGAAAAAGAATAAGCTCTTATGGGCCTATCTCATTTCCTGCCTCTCTTACCGTCTTCAAAGAAATTATTTGTAGGAAAATGGATGATTGGATTAGACGTGTTGATTGGGATAAAAGTAATGTAAAATGGATGCACTTATGCAGTCATGCACTATACTTATTAATGTCGGTCGCACGATCGATTTAGATTACTTTAATTTTCTCATTTTCAATGGGCATATCCATTCAACAATCCAGGATGATTTCGAGGTAATTCCCATTGTTGTGACTTGTGAAATGGAAACTCTTCAAAAAAGTGTATGTGCCACTTTAGAGTGTGAACAAGAGAACTTGGTAAATTTTTTTGATTTATTGGAGTTTGAAACAAAAAAATGCTAGGAAAAAACGTAAAATGAATGCATTCATATAGGGTGCTGGCACTGGTAGAGAAGGCGTTAATAAAAAAATGAACCATGAGATTATTATTATTTATTATTAATTGACACTTTAAATTAAGATCTCTTTGGTTAGGTGATTTTGGAATCCTTTTTTCTGGGATTTCTTATCTTGTTTTTTTCTAAAATAAAAAATTAGATATTTAGAATGATATAATCCAAAATCATATGACATCATAATTATGTGCCACATTAATGCTTTGTTTGGGTCCCCATTTTGTTAGCGAAAAAAATAAAATATAAGAAATTATACTTTTTTTCTTTTTTTGGTAGATAATGGAAAATTAGAAGAAGATATTTTATATTTTATATTGTCATTTCATTTTCTTTTCTCATTTTTTTATTTTAAGTTTGGTAAATAAAATAAATTTCATCTACTATAAAGACCGTCAGATCCTATATTTGAGTTGAGATTGGGAGCACATGCTATTAGAATGATGGCGGGGTAAGACCTTAATTGGGAAGACTACTTGGACTTTTCCATTGACTTGGCAGTCTATTAATAGTACCCATATCCACGTAATCTTCTGCCTCAAAAAAATTATTCCACTCATTTCTTCAGTTTTTTTGGCATCTTAAAGAATAAATGCAAAAAAAATAAATAAATAAATAAATGGAAATCACTACAGAGCATCGGAGGTTCATTTCGACTTCTAACATTTCTTGCTGTGACTTGTTAGATTATTGTTGCCTTTGTGGTTACTGGCACAATCGAAAAATCCCCGTAATTTTCAGTTGGTGGGAACTCCTCTTGATTAGTCTTCACAGAGGACCAGAGGAATTTGATGTATTGTAGCATAACCCCTTTCTTGGGTCCAAAATGTTTCCAGCTCATGAATATAAGGTGGCACAAACTAATTATGGCCCATCAACTCATTTATATATCCTGGCCGTTCAATTGTCTGTCCATGCTTGTAAGACTGGTTAATTAATTTAGCCACAGTTTAGGGACAAATGATAAAGTGAATTGAAATTTAAGTACTAATATCTCCACAAAAACAAAATTTATGTGAACTTATGAAATTTTTACATATTTGTGCTCAAATTTTTAAATTAATTAGTTTGTTTATTTCAAGCAACGTTCGACAATTAAATGCAATGCAAATTTCTTGCAAATTACACTAAAGACTAAGAAGATGACTTCATAGCCTATAGAAACTTGCTGCAACCCTACTCATGCCATTTCAGCTTAACGTGAGGAAATGGAAAACTAAAGACAGAAATTTTGTTTACACAGCATGTACTCGTCTTGTTCAATCCATGACCCAAAAATATATTGACCCAAAACATAACCTTTGCAGTTTGCACTAATAAAGTATGGGTCCCCCTGGAATGGGTATTACACTCACTTTAGGCTTTATGCTACTGTTGGGTGAATGGGACCAACACAATGGATTCAGATTTGATGAAGTTGGCTATGTGAGCGCCGCGGGCTGGTGCGGCCCTAAATGTGCGCTATTGCGAAGCACGACCAAAATGGGGTGTCTACGGTCTATTTTTACTACATGGTATAGTAAACGTAGGATCGATGACACGTGGGCAAGGAGGAGAAATGGAGGGTTGTTAGGCGTTATGTCAAATGCATCTCTCTAATTTCAGCCCTCCATTTCTCCTCTTTGTCACGTATCATTGATCCTACGTTTAATGCACCATACAGTAACTTCACCAAATTCAAATCCGCAATGGTAGTACATGCATTCCATGTAAAGAGTTGTAGCAGGGTCTAGTCAAGCATTCTATTGCTTTTCACTTGGTTTTAAAACTAAAGCACCTTTAGGTTCTATTTGGTTTGCCGATTTTATCAAGGAAAAAAAATAAAATATAAGAAATTATACTTTTCTTTATTTGGTTGCAATGGAAGAAGAAGAATAATTGGAATAATTTTGGCTTGATATGACTTTGTCTTTTCCTTTCATTTTCTTTCCTCCTCATTTTTTTTTCTTTCCTTTCTTTTTTTTTCCTTGGTAGAATCCATGAACCAAATAGAGGGTTAGTGTGTGAACATAAAAAAGGAATAAAAAAGCTTGTCTCTCCGGTTTTAAAACTAAAGCACCTTTAATGTGTGAACATGAAAAAAAAAAAAAAAAAAAAAAAGAAAAAAAAAAGAAGAAAGGGCTTGTCTGTGGGGTATTAAAACTAAAGCACCTTTAATGTAGAAAAATGCTTATGTGATGACGTCATTGGTTCCTCTCTCTATGTTCATGAGTGTGAGTCCAATCCCTTATGCATTGTACTTAATGTTGACCACACGCTTTAGATTACTTTAATTTTCTCATGGCCAATGGCGTGTCGTCTCCATTCAACAAGACAGGTCTTCAAAACTAGGATGATTTCGAGGTAATTGCCATTGTTGTGATGCATGGGTCTAACAAGCATTCTATGGATTCTCTCGCTAATGGAGTAGAGAGTAGGAACAACTAACTTAGTAATCTTTTTGACTTAATGTGGTTTCAAACAATGAAATGCTAGCAACTAGCGTAAAAAAAAAAAGGAAGGAATATATGCATTTGTGTAAGGCGCTGGCACTGGTGGAGAAAGCGTCAATAGGAAAATGAACTATGAAATTATTATTATTATTATTATTATTTACTATTAATTGACACCTTAAATTGAGATTTCTATGGTTAGGTGATTTTGGAATCCTTTCTTCTGGGATTTCTTTTGTTGTTTTTTTTTTTTTTCTGAAATGAAAAAAAAAAAAATTAGATATTCAGAATGATATATAATCCAAAATCATATGACATCATAATTTTCTAATAATGTCTGACAAGTGGGACTTTAAATTGTTGGGTCTTTTCATGAGGTTGTTAGCTATTGACCTACATTCATATGGGGCAATTATGCACGGTGGTAATATATTGATAATTTACAAGCCATTTTAATCCCACACAAAACAATCTTCCAAGATATTATGTCAATGATGTGCCACAGTAATGCTTTGTTTGGTTCCGGATTTTATTAGGAAAAAAATAAAATATGGGGAATTGTATTTTTTTCTTATTTGGTAGACAACAGAAAATTGGAAGAAGAAATTTTATATTTTATATTTTCCTTTCATTTTCTTTCCTTCTCATTTTTTTTTTTAATTTTATGTTTGCTAAATAAAATAAATTCCATCTAATGTAACTTTATATTTTCCTTTTATTTTCTTTTCCTCTCATTTTTTTTTTCCTTCTTTGATTTTTCCCAAGTGTAATTGTTGCCACGTTATTAGAGAACGAAATTAAGTATAAAATATAGGGATGAATAGCACATTAGCACTGCTCATCAGTTTATATGTGGGAATATAACTCGTAAAGGATAAAGGCAAAAAAAAAAAGAAAAAAAAAAAAGGAAAGCCCTACAGAGCATCGGAGGTTCATTTCGACTTCAAACATTTCTTGCTGTGGTTTGTTAGACATAATCGTTTGCTTAAAAAATTTGCAAAATGGAGCAAGAGGTTTTGCTCACCTTTGCTGACTGTTGCTTTTGTGGTTACTGGCACAATCGAAAAATCCCTGTAATTTTCAGTTGGTGGGAAATCCTCTTGATTAGTCTTCGCAGAGGACCCAGAGGAATTTAATTGTAGCATAACCCCTTTCTTGGTTCCAAAATGTTTCCACCTCATGAATCTAAGGTGGCACAAACTAATTATGGCCCGTCAACTCATTCATCCTGGCCGTTCAATTTTCTGGCCATGCTTGTAAGACCGTGGTTAATTAATATAGCCATAGTTTAGGGATAAATGATAAAGTGAAATGAAATTTAAGTACTAACATCTCCACAAAACAAAATTTTGTGAACTCTTTTACATATATGTGCTCAAATTCTCAAATTAATTAGTTTGTTTATTTCGAACAACGACAATTAAATGCTACTCAATTTTGATTGTGAATTTGATAATCCAATATAAGTGTACTTTAAATTCTCATTTTAGAAACCAAAATCAGCTATCAAATGCTTTGCTGGCGCAATTCTATTTTGGCTTGCAGTAATAGGACAAGTTTTCGACAAAATATTGCTGAAATGCCAAATTTGTCAACTTGGCCTCCATCAGCCCCTTGCCACCAATGGCATACAACAAGTCATAGTTAAGAATATGTGGCCCAGCCCGACAGGTTTTCAATAAGCTAGAGCTCCATCAGGGTGCTCATCCTTAATGTTTAAAGCGACCACTTCTAAACCAGATAAAATCTGGTTTACACAACAGTCAACACGCAATTCTTATAAATTTCAGGTACCTACTGGCCATGAAATTTCTTGTAAATTGCACTAAAGACTAAGGAAGATGACTTCGTAGTCATCACTTTTTTTTTTTTTTTTAATTTTTTATTTTTATAACGAGGGAAACCCTTCCGGCAAACCCCAGGCGCATATAAGACCCCATAATCCATATGGACCAGGTAAGTCCAAGGAACATGAGAATCATGAAATTTTGTGTAGGTGACCTCAAAGGAGTTAGCAAGAGTCGAACTCAGGACCTCTACTTTTTGAGGAATGATCCCTAGCCAACTAAGCTACCCCTTGGGGTTTACTCATCACATTTCAACTTAACGTGTGAAAATGGAAAAACAAAATACAGGAATTAATTTTGTTTACACGGCATGTAGTCTTGTCCAATTCATGACCCAAAACATGACCCCAGCTCTAATAAAATATGGGTCCACAACTCCACATCGAAAGGGTATTACACTCACTTTACAAGCTAAATTGACTATCTATAGCCTAATCAACTAGTCCATGAAGGTGACTAATTTGAAAAATCAAATTAAACCTAGAAAAAACTGAAAAATTAATCCATCAAAAAATAAAATTAAACCTAGAAAAAACTGAAAAATGAATCTGTCAATGATAGTGGCATCGTTATCCCTCTTGCAAGGAGCTTCCTCAAATTAATTCTTAGCTATTACGGACATGTAATTTAAGATATGTGTCATGTCATCATATGTATCAAATTGAATCCATCCTAATAGTTTACGTTCTATCAAAAGTATGTTAAAATGCGCTAACAGGTGGCAATTCAAGTTATTAAAAAATTTTGTATAAGAAAGAACATCAAACTTTAATCTGCATATTTGACTAAATACTTCGTCATTTTATATATAGTCAAATTTTGTTTTGGGGACCTTTATATGATCTCTGTTTAATGATATAAAAGTAAAAAATAAAAAACTCGTTAATACACCCATGAAGCATCATAACCGTTCTCTTGGAAATATATCTACTTGGTGAAGAGTAAATTTCATTTTATTTAACTCGCTAAACGAAATATATCCAACCAGATTACAGTGACAATTAGATTCAATTCCTTTGTTTGATGAAGCTAAAAAATATAAAAATAAATTAAAGAGGCATATTTATGTTCTAGAAATATCTATATAAAAAAAAATGTAATTTAGGTCATACAGTTGCTCCGAAGACAGTCTTTGATTGTGGAATTTATACCTGATATTGATGGCTCTATCAATTTATCCATCAACTTGACTCTAGGGTGTGGAAACAACTTCGATAGATTAGTCCAATCTATTTATGGGAATACTTTTTCAATCACAATCCATGGCTCCTAAAGTCCAACACGTAAATTTCAAGCAAGAAAATTCTACGTGGAAATAAAAGGAGGTGGAAACAGAAGATGTCTTTTTTTTTTTTGCCTTTTTTTTCTTTCTTTATAGCTTAATGGAGGTTTAATTTCACTAGCTTTTATAATTTTGGAATTATTAAGGTCGCATTTGAATTAGTAATAGTGTTCATACTTGTAGGTATGTTTTGGCGTTCTTAAACATCTATCGTACTTGATAGTTGGATTGCTAGAACTACCACTTAGTCTTGGTCCCATATTTTAAGGCTGTCGTCTTCTTTTTTTTTTCTTTTTTTTTTTTTTGTCTAATTTCATGTCCAACAAAAATTATGGATTTTTCTTTTTTTTTTTTCTTGCCCCGGGGGGGGGGGTGGTTGTAAAATTATGATTCTAAATTTATATAGGCCCATTCTCATTTTAGCTATTAAATGCTTTGTTCCCGCCATTCTCATATTAAATGCTTTGTTCCCGCCATTCTCATTTTAACTATCGTACTAGATAGTTGGATTGCTAGAACTACCACTTAGTCCTAGTCCCATATTTTAAAGTTGTCGTTTTTTTTTTTTTTTTTTTTTGTGTCTAATTTCATGTCCAACAAAAATTATGGATTTTTCTTTTTTTTTTTTTCTTGGCCCGGGGGGGGGGGGGGGGGGGGTTTAAACTTATGATTCTAAATTTATATAGGCTCATTCTCATTCTAGCTATTAAATGCTTTGTTCCCGCCATTCTATTTTTTGGCTTGCAGTATTAGGACAAGCTTTCAACAAATACTATTGAAATGCCAAAATTATCAAGAATATGGGACCTGACAGTCTTTCTATCATAGGCTCTATAAGGGTGTTCATCCTTAAATGCGTAAAGCGACCACTTCTGGTGACTGGTACAACGAATATTGCCACTAGTTTCTTGAAATTGTTTAAACAGCATGTAGCCACTCCATGACTCAAAAAATTTTGACCCAAAACATGACCCCAGCATTAATAAAGTATGGGTCCACATCGAACAAGTATTAGACTCACTGTATAGACTAAACTAATTGCCTATTGGCTAGTCAACTACTCCACAAAGGTGACTTATTTGAAAATTCAAATCGGTCCAAGGAAAAACTGAAAAATGAGTCCATCAATGATGTTGGCACTATTATCCCTCTTGCAAGGAATTTTCTCAAATTCTCACTTATTTTGAACATATAATCAAAGATATATATCGTGTCATCATCTATTTCAATGAATCCATACTTTATTTCAATGAACATATTTCAATGTTAATAAAAAAACTAAGCCAAATACTTCCGTATGAGAAAGAACCTCGTACTTTAATCTGCACATATAATTAAACTTTATGAGAAAAAACCTCGAACTTTAATTTGCATATATAATTAAATTTTATTGGCTAAATGTATTTAATGCCTATATAGCCAAGTTGACTAGTCTATGAAGGTGACTAATTTGAAAAATCAAACCTAGAAAAGACTAAAGAATGAGTCCGTCATTGGCGGTGGCATCGTTATCCCTCTTGCAAGGAGTTTTCTCAAATTCTTGGCTATTACGGACATGTAATTTAAGATATATATATATATATATATACGGTAATGATCCTATCAGCACGTGCTGATAGGATCATTACCGTAAATATATTTAGCGCGTGCCAACTTACCACAACCAAATTGGTTAAGAGAGGAGATGGTGATAGTATGATATTACTCACAAAATCTTTGAGCAATTTGTGCTAATAACGTGTTTTAAAATTAAGAATTTAGAACAAGTTGTAAGGAGAATAAATTTCTCATTCATCTTCTTTCATTTCCATCTGAATATGAGAGCATCAACAAAAACTCTTTGAAACACACACACATGCACTGTCTTTTGGATCCCTTTCCTTCATTCTCTCAATCAGAATGTGCTTCTCTTCTTTCTCCCCTTCCCCTTTTATCTTTGTTTTCATTCGGTCCACCAGATGGGATTACCTAACCCATGCACTTGTGAAGTGGTATCCCATTCATCATGAAGTGGGACGGGCTGTGGACATCCAGTCAATGTTTAGTATTTATAACAAAGTAGACGTTATTGAAAAATAATAGAATTTGATGCGTATGTTATTCAATAGAAAATGATTGACAGCTCATACACATTCAATTTCAAGCCCTTTTGGTCCCTCCAATCGACTTTTGTGGCAGAGTAATGGAAACGTCTGCCGTGTGCCGACCTCTGTAAGAAAGATTTTCTTCGGGGACCGGTGAAGTACTTCAGCCTCTAGTTTTTTATATGACCCTGGGAAAATAGAGTCCATAGTTTCTATTTAATTTTGAAAAAATGTCTAATAAAGATTTCAGCATATAACCCAACCGTGGAAAAAATTCAAAGAACCCATGAAAACTAAAAAATTTATCGGAAAAGTGAAAAAAAAATAACTTACGTATTTTATTTGAATTGACATACATGGGAGGAATATATAATTCCATTGCGAACTCATTTAAATACGAGTTCTACAAAAATGTTACTTGAATAGTTTAAGTATTAAGAGTTTACACTTGGGGTAAATAAGGCGGCGCGGCATCAACTTGCACTAGGTGTGATTTAATTAGGGGTTTTTAAAAGAGCTCCTATTATGTGAAAGGTGTAAAAGACAAACATGTGGAGCAAAACAAGTAAGTACACATAAAAAAGGTATTTGGGTTATTTCATGGCATGAGGATCTTTTCATCCTAAGTGTTATTTTGTAAATTGCAATCTCATTAACTATTTAAGAAAGCCAATGCCTTTGTGGCTTACTGACATTTCTCTCTCCTATGCATGGAGATGTTCTAGGTTTGATTCTTAATAGTGTTGAGGGTTTTTTTTTTTTCTTTTCTTATTATTAATATTTTTTAAAAAAATTTGTGGGTACAATTGGAAGAGTTTAAACCCATAACTTATTTTAATCCTACCTTTTACTACTACATCCCACATCAGTAAGCTAACCCAGTGCTTCTTAATAGTGTTAAGTTAATGTAATAAATTTCTTATCATATATATATAGGAAGGGATCCATTTACACCTAATGTAAAACCTTTTATTCTTACACCCCTTAATATATTTTTATAAGAATAATATTTCGTCAATCCAACCATTGGATTAGGTATTTTATACATGTACGTCATGCATGCTAAATTTCAAATAAATCGGATATCGGGAAACGTTTGATCTGTAAACTTACATTTATTTTTATAAATAAAATTATAATTTGTGGCACTTTATGAATAACATAATTCCTAATATCCGATTTACTAGAAATTTGGCATGCATAATATGCATGAATAGAGAACCAAATCCAGCGGTTGGATTGGCAAAATATTTTTCTCACAAAAAGATATTGAAGGGTCTAAGAGTAAAAGGTTTCACACCGAGTGCATTATATATATATATATATATATATATATATATATATATATATCTATATATATATATATATATAGAGAGAGAGAGAGAGAGAGAGAGAGAGAGAGAGGAGGGATCCGTTTACACTTGGTGCAAAGCTTTTTACTTTATACCCCTCAATAGCTTTTTGTAGGATCGATATTTTTCAAAACCAACCGTTGGATTGGATATTGCTCTCATGGAGATCATGCACGCCAACGGTTATGAGTATCCAATTAGTGTGAAATTTTGTATACATGATCTCTATGAGAGGAGTATTTAATCCAACGGTTGGTTTGGAAAAATATCGATCCTACAAAAAAATAGTGAGGGGTGTAAGAGTAAAAAGTTTTACACTGGGTTAAGAGTCGTGCTATATAGATCGAAGTCTGTAAGCAGATTGTAAGACGATTCAATACAAAAACTTTCTTTTCTTAACTCCGTCAAACCCATAATCACTCCTCTCTCTCTCTCTCTCTCTCTCTCTCTCTCTCTCTCTTCTTTTTTTAATCTTAAATACTCAATCTCTCTCTCCCCCTCTCTTTCCTTCTCTCGTCCCTTTACTGGAGTACTGTGATTTCCAAACCCAATTTCAAAAAATGCAAGCCCTGGTTGATCCAAAACACCCCTTGATTAAATAACTTTATTTTTGTGGGAAAAACTAATTAGATCCAACCAACAACACAAGGAAAAATAATAACAATAATGAAGAAGAATAAGACCAGCTTGACCAAAAAAATGAAACTTATTTTATTGGATTTGAACTTGAAAAACCTATTTTTTTTTCATACAAAAAACCTAGTTAACTTTAGAAAAAACTTAGTTAAGTTTACAAAAAAAACTAGCTAATAAGTTTACAAAAAAACTAGCTAACTATGTAAAAAATCTAGTTAACTTTACGAAAACCTAGTTAACTTTCCAAATTTGCTTGATTTCAAGTTTGGCACCATCATGGAGCTACAGATTGGTTGTGGAGAATCAAACCCTTGGAAGGAATCGATCAAAAGAAGTGGAAGTGAAAACTAATACAAAACAATTTTGATGATACGATTCCAACAACCAAGATCAAGCCATGTTCATGTAAGATTCAAAACTAAAAATGCAGCAACTAAAAAAGTCAAAAACTTACTTTGATAGCCTTTTAGTCGCAAGATATTGGGGATGAGAAGTGTGTTGGAAGATGGACAAGAAATAACTGTGAAGAGGCTCTCAAAGGATTCTATACAAGGACTCAACGAGTTCAAGAACGAAGTTATGCACATCGCCAAACTTTAACACCGAAATCTAGTGAAACTTTTAGGATGCTGCATTCAAGTTGAAGAAAAGTTGTTGATATATGAGTTCATGACTAACAAAATCTTGGACTACTTTATTTTTTATTTGACTCTCTATCAAATCTCTTGCATATTTAGTTCGATTATTCTAATATCGTGTTTTTCATCATACAAGCTCCAAAACCTTCTTAATACAAGAGATACCTCAGGGTAAGTACGTTCTAGGTAACAAGATAGATACTGAAACATGAATCAAGGGAAAGGGGCAACAATACTGGGCATTTTCTGTTGTTGTCCACTTTAAGGAATTTCGCCAGGGGTTGGCATTGATTTCCTTGTTACACATTGCTACATGAAATCTTTTCCAATATTTTGCTATTTCTAGAGTCACGAATCATTTTCCATTTATATTTAAGATTTAAGTAACTTATAAATGAAATTAATTACTTGGATGGAAAAATTGGGCAGATCGCACACAAAGCATTCTACTAGATTGGCCTAAGCGCTTCATCATTATCAATGGAATTGCACAGGGGATCCCTTATCTTCATCGAGATTCTAGCCTAAGGATAATCGACAAAGACCTCAAAGCGAGCAATATTTTGTTAGATAATGAGATGAACCCAAAAATATTTGACTTTGGCTTGTCTAGAAGTTTTGGTGGAGATGAAACTAAGGCGAAAATGAAAAAAGTGGTTGGAACATAGTAAGCATCTCTAGAATGTTATTTTCCATCTAGTTGCTTTGATTGTCAATGTATTTCTATGATTCAATGATTTCATGCAATGGCTATATGTCCTGGAGTATGCAATTGATGGGCTCTTCTACTTAGTGAAATCCGATGTGTTTAGCTTTGGTGTTTTGTTGCTAGAGGTAGTGAGTGGGAAGAGAATAGAGTTTTCTCTCATCCAAATAACCACCTTAACCTTATTGGGCATGTAAGTATTTTGAATAAAATTTGCTAATTTCTCTATCTTAAAATTACTTCTAATATGGTTTTAAATGGTGTAGGCATGGAGGCTACATATAGAAGATAGGTCTTCAGAAGAACTAATAGAGAACTAATAGATGCGTCAATGGGAGACTCACAAAATCTACTTTAAGTGTTTTGATCAATCCATGTCAGTCTACTATGTGTGCAACAATGTCCAAAAGATAGCCAAGCATGTCATCAGTGGTTCTAATGTTGGGTGGTGATGGTGCTTTGCCTCGGCCTAAACAACCTGATTTCTTCATTAAAAGGAATCTAGTTGAAGGTGATTCTTTACCAAACAAGCATGAACCTTGTTCTGCTAATGAAATCACCTTTACACAGTTAGAGGCACGATAAAAGGCATTTCATGTTGACGTTTCAAACCCTTTGTTTTGTTTTGTTTTGTTTTTTTTTGTTTTTTTTTTTTTGTTTTTGTTTTTTTAATTTCAGCTAAGAACCCAGTCTTCTTTGTCAAATGAATTATGTATGACTGACACGGACAAGAAGGCAAACTCAAATAAATAAATAAATAAAATGCTGATATCATAATTTATTTGTTTATTTATTTTATAAAAAAAGGCTAAATTTTGAGAGAGACTAGCGTTTCTTCATTTAGCAGTTAAACAGAGTAGCCATGGCCGCTAGATTGAAGAAGAGAGGTCCAAAAAATAGGGGGTGAGAAATACTCTAACTCCTATATGGCGTATTGATTAAGGTACTGAAAAGTAAAACACAATTGAAAGGTAATACAATTTCATGCGTAGACGACATGATATTGAAAAGTAGGCACTGTTGAAAAGTAGTACTATTTGGTGCGTGTGTTATTCAATAGAAATGATAGACAGCTCATACCCATTCAATTTCAAGCCCTTTCGGTATCTCCAATCGACTTTTTTGGCAGAGTAATGGAAACTTCTGCCGACTTTTGTAAGAAAGATTTTCTTCAGCCTCTATTTAATTTTGAAAAAGTCTCATAAAGATTTCAGCATATAACCCAAATAGTGAAAAAAATTCAAAAAACCCATGAAAATTATAAAATTTATCGGGAAAATGGAAAAAAAATAACTTACGTATTTGATTTGAATATATAATCAACTGCAAGCTCAATTAAATACGAGTTCTGTAAAAATGTTACTTGAATAGTTTAAGTATTAAGAGTTTACACTTGAGGTAAATGAGGCGGCATCAACTTACACTAGATGTGATTTAATTCGAGGTTTTCTTGAGAGCTCCTACTATGTGAAATGTGTAAATATGTGGAGCAAAAAATGTAAGCACACATAAATAAGGCACTTGGGTTATTTCATGGCATGAGGATCTTTTCATCTAAAGTGTCATTTTGTAAATTGCAGTCTCATTAACTATTTAAGAAAGCCAATGCCTTTGTGACTTACTAACACTTCTTCCTCTTATGTAGGGAAAAGTTCTGGTTTTGATTCTTAATAGTGTTAAGTTTTAAGTTTTTTTTTTTTTTTGGTACAATTGGAGGAGTTTAAACCCTTAACTTATTTCAGTTCTACCTTTTACCACTCTATCGCACGCCACTAAAGCCCATTGGCTTCTTAATAGTGTTAAGTTGATGTAATAAATTTCTTATAGATATTATCAAAACTATATATATTTAATTAAGGAAAATGGTGAGCATTTCGTAAAAGGAATCTCATAGAAATCTTATGTTAGAACACCAGTTGACCCAAAAGCTTAAGCTAATAGAGAATGGGTCAACAATGTATATCAAGCTAATACTCTCCCTCCCGCTCGCACGTAGACAGATGAACCGATACACGGCAATGAGTTAGACTGAGTTGAACCGATAAACGGTACGAAGGGATAAATGAATGGGGGAGGAGGTGTGAAAACTTGAAACCAGGACCTCCTAGAAACCAGAGCTCTGATACCATGTTAGAACACCACTTAACCCAAAAGCTTAAGCAAGTAGGGAATGGGTCAACAATGTATATCAAGTTATACTCATTCACAAAACTAGATTTACCTTTGGAATTTGAAAAATAAAACATTATTTGCAATCTGGATCAGGCAATGAAAGCCAGAGTGTTCAAAACAATATCATTTTCAGCTCCTAACCCATTACTGTAGTTCCACGCCTTTTAGTCAATTGACAGGCACATTTGGCAGATTCATAGAAATTTCTCCTCCTTGTTTCCTTTTTGGCTGCTAGAAAACTATATTCAATTTTGACCAAAAAGTTTTGCTTGGGGAGATCAATAATAAATAATGCTGTCTTTTGAAAAACAAAAAATTATAAAGGTTTCCTCTTGGGGCTGGTAGGCTAGGTCTTCACTCTTCATTCGATTTTTCTCTCTGCCTATCCAATCCCCTTTGGAGTACCACACAATATTTAGCGGAAGAATCATGAAGCCATTAAAGGAAGGCTATAGCATGCTTCTTTTCTCCACCTCTTTCCTATCGATCTTACTATTGTCCACTGCAACGGATACCATAACCATGTCACAATCCCTAAGAGACGGCGAGACCATAGTCTCAGCTGGTGGCACCTTTGAGCTTGGATTTTTCAGCCCAGATAATTCCACATCAAAACGATACTTGGGAATATGGTACAAGAAAATATCCATTACGACAGTCGTATGGGTTGCAAACAGAGAAATCCCCCTCGTCGATTCATCAAGTGTTTTAAAGTTCAACAGCCAGGGAACTCTCCAACTCCTCAATCACAACGACAGAATCATTTGGTCTTCCAATTCAACAAGATTGGTGCAAGATCCGGTGGCAAAGCTTTTAGAGTCGGGGAATTTTGTTATAAAAGACGCGAATGAAAACAACCCGGAAAACTTCGTATGGCAAAGTTTTGATTATCCTGGCGACACGTTTCTGCCCGGCACAAAGATTGGGAATAACATGGTAACGGGCATGCAACGTTACCTATCGTCTTGGAAGAGCGCTGCCGATCCTGCTCAAGGTGATTTCACGTTTGGGCTTGATCCCCGTGGATTTCCACAGTTTTTCATTAGGAAGGGTTCTCATGAGCAATTTCGATTTGGACCATGGAATGGTCTCCGGTTCAGTGGTACAACTGTTGGAGGACCGAATCCAATATGCAAGGTCCGTTTTCTTCTTGATCACAAGGAGATATATTTCACTTGTGATGCTATTAACGGCTCTGCTCCGGCGGTATTAAATCAGAATGGAGTTTTCCAGGGCTTCCACTGGAATGACCGAGACCAAGTTTGGAACCTCTACGGAATGGCACAGAAAGATAACTGTGATATTTATGCCTTTTGTGGTCCGTACAGCTACTGTAACATAGGCAACTCCCCGCAATGTGGGTGTCTGAAAGGATTTGTGCCAAAATTCGCAAAAGATTGGGATATAGCTGGTGGGTCAAATGGGTGCGTTCGGAGGACGCCATTTGATTGTCCAAGCGGAGTTTGGTTTATAAAGTATTCTGGTGTTAAATTGCCGGACACACGGTATTCTTGGTTCAATAAGAGCATGCCCCTTGAGGAATGCAAGTTGGTGTGCTTGAAAAACTGTTCCTGTATGGCTTATGCAAATCTGGATGTAAGGGAGGGAGGAAGTGGATGCTTGCTTTGGTTTGGTGACTTGATTGACATTAAAGAATTCACAGAAGATGGGCAAAATCTCTACATACGGATGGATTATTCTGAAGCAGGTAATCATATTTTCGTTCTAGCTAATGCATACCCACACATGCTATAGAGTGTGCGTGGTTAGATTGTTCCACCAAATCCTCAGGTTGGAAATTATATGCTTGCTTTAGTCTCCACAAAATAGCAATTAGCAAGCCAAGAAAATAAAAACAAAGCAAGTATTGTCTATGAGACAATTTCTTAAACACTTAGAGAGCAATGATGCAAGCACAAATTTAAGTACGCCGAAATATACGTGAAAAGCCCTCTAAGGTCCGACAAAATCGACTATATGAAAACTTGGATACAATGGTTCTTTCCTCAAGTTTATGTCGAAAACTTACAACAATGGAGAAACAAAACAAGATTACCTCTTGAAGCTTCCTGAAAACAAACCTTCCACCACAAGAATGAATCAAACAACTTGTTGAAAATGAATAAAATCCGGTGAGACAATGACCTGTCGAGCTACAGTTCAAGCCCTAATCTTTTCTCCCCTATTTATTTCTTTTCTTTTCTCACCCTCTCAGGTAACTTGTGAGATAAAATTATGAGTGAGGCTATTGCCACCACATAAAGTACTCCAAGCCCTCCCTTAGTTTACACTTTTTGAGATTTTATGAAAAATATAAAAGGTTTTTATGAAAATTAATAGCATTGTTCACTAGAAAACATCATTTTGAACAAGTTTTTAGAATAAATTTTTTTCCAAAATCTATCATTTAAGTAGATTTTTTGGCCATTTACAATCTTTACTTCATTTACATGAAAATTGCCAAAAAGTTTATCTAAATGACAGATTTTGGAAAAACTCTCTTCTACAAAGTTGTCTGGAATGATGTTTTCTAGTAGATTATGTGATTAGTTTTCATAATTTTTTTTTATATTTTTCATAAAACTTTAAAAATGTAAATTAAATGGGGGGTTTAGAGTATTTTATACGGTGGCAATAGCTTAGCCCTAAAACTATACAAAGCTCTTATCAACAACACAACAACCTCACAAGATTTGGGCCTTGGGGCTTAACCCACATGGTCCTAGACCCCAAAAGCAGCCCATTATATGATAGCTCTCGAACAGAACAAAGAGAGGATCTTCATCAGCCTTTCCATTTTTATTCTTGCCACTATTAACCTAAGTGAGAAAATTAATGTTCATGCACATAAGCCACTAGGCTATCCTAGTGATAGGAGGGTGGGATAAAAGTAAAAGTAGAAAAGATTAGGGGTTCGAACCCCTCCTATTTTATCCTAAAAAAAGAAAAAGAAAAAAGAGAGTTGATGCACATGGACACCAAAATTCGTCTGTATGCATACTCCAAAACAAAATGTGAAAAAAATATTTAGATTGCTTTCCTATCCTCCTGTTTTTTTCTTTTTTTGGCTGTTGGTTCAAAATAGCAGGAGTACTTGTTTTTTGGCCTTCTAATTCTTGTTTGTGTGTTTGTTTGTTTGTTTGTTTCTTTTTTTTTTCTTTTTTTT
Organism: Liquidambar formosana; assembly: GCA_039720395.1. Classification (NCBI taxonomy): domain Eukaryota; kingdom Viridiplantae; phylum Streptophyta; class Magnoliopsida; order Saxifragales; family Altingiaceae; genus Liquidambar; species Liquidambar formosana. Next base: position 10,703,385 of record CM077834.1, on the reverse strand, counting down.
TTCCCACGTAATTAGTTACTTCACATTTAAGTCGAGGTGGCTCCAATGGGAGAAACGAAAGAAGATCATAGTTAGCTCGGTATTATCAACCGGAATACTTCTCCTAGGTCTGGGTCTGACCTTGTACGTTTGGAGGAAGAAGAAACTAACTAGAGGTAAACCAAATAGTCACATTATGGTAAAGTTACTCGTGTGTGCTTTCATACTCTGCAATATGATATTGGAATCTAGCTACATGACTTGATAGATTATGCTTGATAATGCTATAACAATGAGCCCGTAGAACAGTTGACCATGCTCATATATGCTTACCATGAATTCTCTTTTAAATCTGTCGGTAGCATATTTTTAGGTAGACACACATGCCTTAGTACCTAGTGGGGTGCCTACGTATGTAATCCATTATCGAAACTTTATACATGCATATGTTCAATTGGTTGCATACAGCAGCTCAAAAATCCGATATTTATTCTTTCAGTGAAGTAGATCGATCTTGCTTCATTCAATTTTAATTCATAAAGCCAAATTAAAATCGGTGGTGCAATGCAACAAGTTTAGGCTCGAGTAATGCATGAGAAGTGGGCATTGGATGTGAAGAATAGAGATAGCTCACGGTAAACGTATTGGGCATTCCTCTAGATGGACTCTTTTCAAATCCTTTGACAAAGGAATTTTCTTATATTTACTCTTTCTCCTTAGTCTACTCGCCTTCGATGTGTCGTTTTAAATTGGGCATCATCTGATGGCTTTCTTTCACTATAGTCGGTTGGTTTTAGCCTCCTGTTCTACAACCCTTTTTCATTTTTGATAACATTTTCATAGATTTTTCTACCCTCCTAAATGATTTTATTATGACCGACATCATCCAACAGAACAGATATTTGTACCCCGATAAGTTCATCTTCAAAGGGTGGAGTAACCTAATAAAATTGGGAGGCATCCACAGAAGGGGTGTGTGATGAGAAAGGGAACCCATTAATTCAATCTTATATACCATTTTGAAATCCAAGAGGAACCTAGCTTATGAAATTTTCCATGCCTCAATTAATTAGACTTTCCCCTAAGTGTTCAAAGAAAAATGTATTCAATGTTTCATTTTGATTATATCTCTAATCCATATGTTGCAGGGAAAAGCAGTTACACCACTGAAGAACTTGAGTTACCATTATTTAATTTGGCTACAGTAGCTAAAGCCACCAACAACTTCTCAATTAACAATAAGCTTGGAGAGGGCGGTTTTGGACCAGTCTACAAGGTAAACCCCTCATATTGACTTCCATTTAATGTTTCCATGTTAACAAGTGTGCATTGTAACAACTCTAGGCACCTAAATCTGTATTTTTTGCCAGTAGCATTTTTCTATCACTACTTTTTCCCTTCAACATTTCTTTCTCTTATTACAAAAGACAATGACCCTTTCTAAATGTAATTGTAACTATTTGGAAATGTGACGATTTGCAGTTTTATGCAACATTAATTGAACAAAATTTCAAGCCTTCACAAGAGAAAAATGAATCTTTAGGCGTAATGCATGTGCAGTGGTAATTTCCAGGGCATGTTGGAAGACGGACAAGAAATAGCGGTGAAGAGGCTCTCGAAGAATTCTACACAAGGACTTAACGAGTTCAAGAATGAAGTTATGCACATCGCCAAACTTCAGCACCGAAATCTTGTGAAACTTTTAGGATGCTGCATCCAAATAGATGAAAAGTTGTTGATATATGAATTCATGACTAACAAAAGCTTGGACTACTTTATTTTCGGTTTGACTCGATCTCTATCAAATCTCTTGCATATTTAGTTCGATTATTCTAATATTGTGTTTTTCATCATACAAGCTCCAAAACCTTCTTTGTTCAAGAAACCTTAGGGTAAGTTCTAGGTAACAAGGTAGATAGACAGTGACACATGAATCCAAGGGAATGGGGCAACAATACTAGGCATTATCTATTGTTGTCTACTTTGAGGGGTGTCGTCAGGGATTGGCCTTGATTTCCTTGTTACACGTTGATACATGAATTAATTCTTTTTCATAATATTGCTAATTGTGGAGTCATGAATCATTTTCCATTTATATTCAATAGTTAATTTAAGTAGCTGCTAAATGGAACTAATTACATCGACAAAAAATTGGGCAGATCACACACAAAGCATCATTCTAGATTGGCCGAAGCGCTTCTTCATCATCAATGGAATTGCTCAAGGGCTCCTTTATCTTCATCGAGACTCCAGACTTAGGATAATCCACAGAGATCTCAAAGCAAGCAATGTTTTATTAGATAATGAGATGAACCCAAAAATATCTGATTTTGGCTTGTCTAGAAGTTTTGGTGGAAATGAAATTGAAGCAAAACAAAAAAGGTGGTTGGAACATAGTAAGTATATATCTCTAGAATGTTATTTTAGTTTAATTGCATTGATAGTAAATGTGTTTCATTGTTCAATGATTTCATACAGCGGTTATATGTCTCCGGAATATGTAGTTGATGGGCTCTACTCATTGAAATCCGATGTGTTTAGCTTTGGTGTTTTGTTGATAGAGGTAGTGAGTGGGAAGAGAAATAGAGGCTTCTATCATATAGATGATCACCTTAACCTTATTGGGCATGTAAGTATTTTGAATAATATTTTGCTTATATCTCTGTCTCAAAATTAACATTGATAATATGGTGTTAAATTGTGTAGGCATGGAGTCTATATGTAGAAGGTAGGTCTTTGGAACTTGTAGATGCATCAATAGGAGACTCTCAAAATCTACCTGAAGTGTTACGATCAATCCATGTGGGTCTATTATGTGTGCAACGATGTCCAGAAGATAGACCAAGTATGTCATCAGTGGTTCTAATGCTAGGTAATGAGGGTGCTTTGCCTCGGCCTAAACAACCTGGTTTCTTCATTGAAAGGAATCCAGTTGAAGGCAATTCTTCTTCAAACAGGCGTGAACCTTGTTCAGCTAACGAAATCACCTTTACACAGCTAGAGGCTCGATAAAACACATTTTATGTGTACTAAAAATCAACTTGTTTGGACTCCTTTCGAGCTATTAATATTTCTAATTGGTAAATATAAATAGACAGCTTAGGCTATTAATCTTAATCATACTTTTTAAATCATATATCATTTGGCTAATGAAATTAAATCAAATCGTTTTTTTTCATCCCTTATATACCAAGTCATATCCACGTGATGCCGAATCTGTATCTTTGTTCTAACGTGGCAAAATTTAAAGGGAACATGAGAAAACTTGAGGGTTAGCTTAGTGTACTTTGGGTCCTTATATTTAGTTTGGGAATTGATTTGGGAAATCTATGTGAGTCGTGGTGTGTAGTTAGCCATATGTTTTCACAAATTAAAAGCAACTAAATCTTTATGTCTTCATTGATTTAAAAAACCCTAGACATTCCAAGTCCTAAATGGCATATGTTTCTTCAACTATACATTTAACATACAGGAATTACTAATCTTTTTTTTTTTTTTTTTTTTTTTTTTACTGTTTTCATTTGTAGGAAATGGATTGAAAATATTAGCATAAATTACACTTGAACCCTTGGTTTTTTATTAGATATAAAATATTATTAATAAAGAAAAGAAAAGAGAATGAAAAAACAAATACAACAGAAAGAAGACAATAAAATTAATTTGGTTTTGGTGACCGACAGTATGTCACAATTTAAATCATAATCCATGCTTTCTTAGACACATAAAAGATCAAGCTTATAATGAATAAAGAATTTTTAATTCTCTCAATGAAGGTTTATTTCCAGGTTCTTTAATGTTTTAGTACAAAATCCTCATATGTAGAGGTTTTTGAGAAAATTACACTTAGACCCCTTTTAACTCAATAATCGTATGATGGTATGATAATTTAATGGTATTTGTCAAAATGCTACAAGTTCTTGCGCTGCGATCAAATAGATTCCACGGTCCCATAGGCATTTCCAAGACTAGGTTTCCCTTCCCCAAGTTGCAGATTATTGACCTCTCTCACAATGAGTCACTGGCCCTTGCCGACAAATTACTTCAAAAATTTGAAAGCTATGATGAATGTAGACAAAGGAAAAACCAAATTAGGAGACTACATGAAGAAACAATATTATCAAGATTCTGTGATGGTGACGATGAAAGGGTTTGAGTATAAATTGGTGAAATATTAGCCATCTTCACAACCATTGATCTGTCGAATAATACAATTCGAGGGACAGATTCCGAAGATCATTGGAAATCTTAATTCACTTAAAGTGCTCAAACCTTTCACATAATAGCCTTGCAAGACAAATCCACCATCACTAGGGAATTGACGCAGCTTGAATCATTAGATCTCTCTTCAAACAAGCTCGATGGAGAAATTCTTCGCAATTAACAAATTTGACATTTCTTGCGGTCTTTAACCTTTCACATAACCATTTGTGTAGAACGATACCTCGAGGGAAACAATTTGACACATTTGAAAACAATTCATGCAATAAAAACTCGGGGTTGTGTGGATTTCCATTGTCAAAGAAATGTGGGGATGTGGAGGCACCACAGCCACCACCATCAATTGAAAAAGAAACAAATCCGAGTTTGCTGGTGGATTTGGCTGGAAAGCGATAGTCATGGCCGGGTTATGGATGTGGAATGACTCAGTTGTGGATTCCTCATATTTATAACTGAAAACCTGAATGGTTTGTAAGACTCGTTAAAGGAAGACCACACAAAAGTTGAAAAGATGGAGCAAGAGTGCTCTGAGGCGGGGTGGAAGAAGAAATTAGCAGTTGATGGCTTTCTTTGGTAAGTGATGCAAATGTTTTTAGCCTTATGGAGTTAGATTAAAGAGTTCCTTTCATAATTTTGGAAGTATAAGGTTGTGTTTAAATTTGTAGTAATGTTTTTTAGAGGCAAATTTTGTTTTTTAAACATCTATATTCAATCACAGTAGCTAGTTGGACACTTGGACTGCTAAAACAGCCAACTATTCTTGGTTTAAAGCCCTGCGTTTTTAATCTAATTTCATGTCCAACAGAAATAATGGATTCTTTTTCTTTTCCTTCTTAAAAGGTGGGGAGAGGGAGGTAGAATTATAAATAGATTTATATGTTATTAGTATATTTATATTTATTATTAATCTGCATTGTTCTTCTTTCTTTTCTTTTTTTTTTTTTTCCTTTTCTTTTTGTGGGTTTTAATTTTCTTTGAGCTAACGATGTTTTTCTATTTTTTTTTTTATGCATTCTTTGTCATATTCGACTACAAGATCGAATAGTACTCCTAACTTGGTGCAGAATAATTAGGCTAAAAGGAAGATGTGCAGTGTGATAGTGCTTTGTTTCCACCATTCTAAAAAGGAGATTTGCACTCCAATTTTTCAATATTGGAGTGCACATTCAGCTAAGTCACACCTATTGCATGGAGCAAGTCAAAGGAGTATCATGTAGACCTATGTAGAGTTGTATTGTTTCAAGTTGTTGTCGTCGTTGTTGTTTCATATTTTAGCTAGAATTTGATAAACAATACATTTCCATATTTATATGTCCCTACTTGATCAGGCCGGTTTCTACGCGTAGGAAACTGGATACCACGAATTCGAAGTTGATCCAAGCCATCTAAAGCCAAATCTTTTAATTTATTTCTTGAGAATTTCTGGTTATGATTAGTTGGTGGATTTCTTCCATGAGATATTGCATTTATTTCAGTTCTCCTAAGGAAGACTCCAGGAATTTACCATAGCACAAAGCCCTTCTAGGTTGCCAGGTTGGTTCCAAAACGCTTCCATCTCATGGACATAAAGATATATTCCAATGGTTGCATAAAAGCAAATCGTGGGCCTGCTGGCAGCGGGGTGAATTTTCAGAAAAAGGCTTGGGCCTTGGGCCATAACCTTGGGACTATCTCTTGCTTGGCAATGGGGCTTCAAAGATGGTACTCCGTATTCTAGAAGAGGGCGGCTGTTGCAACCCTCAACTTTATTTGTAAACTTATTTCTTTTTACTTTTTGAGATTTCAAGAAAAATATAAAGTTTTTGTGAAAAATGAGCATGTTGTCTATTCTAAATATTATTTCGAACAACTTTGCAGAATAAATTTTTTTCAAAATCTGTTGTTACAGAGGACTTTTTTGGTCATTTATAAGTCTATACTTCATTTTTATAGAAACGCAAATTATAAATTGCCAAAAAATTTAATTAAACGATAGATTTTAGAAAAAAAAAATTTCTACAAGTTATTTAAAATGATGTTTTCTAGTAAACTACGTAGCCAATTTTCATGAAAGCTTTTATATTTTCATAAAATCTAAAAATTTTAAAATAAATGGGGTGTACAAATAAAGTTGAGGGATCAGGTAGCCTTGGCCATCCTCATTGATACGGGACCCTAGATCCAAACCCTATTATGGGCCTATCATCCATGTTTGCAAAGTGGAAGACTTGAGGAATTTGGGACTGAAAGTTTAATCAGATCAACATAAGAATTTGGACCATTTTATGAAAGTAGCATTTAGGTGGACGGGGTGGAAATTTTGGATGACTTTGTTGACTGGAAAGTCATAGTGGTGGGATATAATATTCTTGTGGAGGAACGATTGGAGTGCCACTCGGAAAAAGAATAACCTCTTATGGGCCTATCTCATTTCCTGCCTCTCTTACCGTCTTCAAAAAATTATTTGTAGGAAAATGGATGATTGGATTAGACGTGTTGATTGGGATAAAAGTAATGTAAAATGGATGCACTCATGCAGTCATGCACTATACTTATTAATGTCGGTCGCACGATCGATTTAGATTACTTTAATTTTCTCATTTTCAATGGGCATATCCATTCAACAATCTAGGATGATTTCGAGTTAATTCCCATTGTTGTGACTTGTGAAAAGGAAACTCTTCAAAAAAGTGTATGTGCCACTTTAGAGTGGGAACAAGAGAACCTAGTAAATTTTTTTTATTTATTGGAGTTTGAAACAATGAAATGCTAGGAAAAAGTGTAAAATGAATGCATTCATGTAGGGTGCTGGCACTGGTAGAGAAGGCGTTAATAAAAAAATGAACCACGAGATTATTATTATTTATTATTAATTGACACTTTAAATTAAGATTTCTTTGGTTAGGTGATTTTGGAATCCTTTTTTCTGGGATTTCTTATCTTGTTTTTTTCTAAAATAAAAAATTAGATATTAGAATGATAAATCCAAAATCATATGACATCATAATTATGTGCAACATTAATGCTTTGTTTGGGTCCCCATTTTGTTAGCAAAAAAAATAAAATATAAGAAATTATACTTTTTTTCTTTTTTGGTAGATAATGGAAAATTAGAAGAAGATTTTTCTATTTATATTGTCATTTCATTTTCTTTTCTCATTTTTTTATTTTATTTTGGTAAATAAAATAAATTTCATCTACTATAAAGACCGTCAGATCCTATATTTGAGTTGAGATTGGGAGCACATGCTATTAGTATGATGGCGGGGTAAGACCTCAAGTGGGAAGACTACTTGGACTTTTCCATTGACTTGGCAGTCTATTAATAGTACCCATATCCACGTAATCTTCTGCCTCAAAAAATTATTCCACTTACTCATTTCTTCAGTTTTTTTGGCATCTTAAAGAATAAATGCAAAAAAAAAAAAAAAAAAAAAATGGAAATCACTACAGAGCATCGGAGGTTCATTTCGACTTCTAACATTTCTTGCTGTGACTTGTTAGATTATTGTTGCCTTTGTGGTTACTGGCACAATCGAAAAATCCCCGTAATTTTCAGTTGGTGGGAACTCCTCTTGATTAGTCTTCACAGAGGACCAGAGGAATTTGATGTATCGTAGCATAACCCCTTTCTTGGGTCCAAAATGTTTCCAGCTCATGAATATAAGGTGGCACACGCTTTAGATTACTTTAATTTTCTCATGGCCAATGGCGTGTCGTCTCCATTCAACAAGACAGGTCTTCAAAACTAGGATGATTTCGAGGTAATTGCCATTGTTGTGATGCATGGGTCTAACAAGCATTCTATGGATTCTCTCGCTAATGGAGTAGAGAGTAGGAACAACTAACTTAGTAATCTTTTTGACTTAATGTGGTTTCAAACAATGAAATGCTAGCAACTAGCGTAAAAAAAAAAGGAAGGAATATATGCATTTGTGTAAGGCGCTGGCACTGGTGGAGAAAGCGTCAATAGAAAATGAACTATGAAATTATTATTATTATTATTATTACTATTAATTGACACCTTAAATTGAGATTTCTATGGTTAGGTGATTTTGGAATCCTTTCTTCTGGGATTCTTTTGTTGTTTTTTTTTTTTCTGAAATGAAAAAAAAAAAAAATTAGATATTCAGAATGATATAATCCAAAATCATATGACATCATAATTTTCTAATAATGTCTGACAAGTGGGACTTTAAATTGTTGGGTCTTTTCATGAGGTTGTTAGCTATTGACCTACATTCATATGGGGCAATTATGCACGGTGGTAATATATTGATAATTTACAAGCCATTTTAATCCCACACAAAACAATCTTCCAAGATATTATGTCAATGATGTGCCACAGTAATGCTTTGTTTGGTTCCGGATTTTATTAGGAAAAAAATAAAATATGGGGAATTGTTTTTCTTATTTGGTAGACAACAGAAAATTGGAAGAAGAAATTTTATATTTTATATTTTCCTTTCATTTTCTTTCCTTCTCATTTTTTTTTTTAATTTTATGTTTGCTAAATAAAATAAATTCCATCTAATGTAACTTTATATTTTCCTTTTATTTTCTTTTCCTCTCATTTTTTTTTCCTTCTTTGATTTTTCCCAAGTGTAATTGTTGCCACGTTATTAGAGAACGAAATTAAGTATAAAATATAGGGATGAATAGCACATTAGCACTCATCAGTTTATATGTGGGAATATAACTCGTAAAGGATAAAGGCAAAAAAAAAAAAAAAAAAAAAAAGGAAAGCCCTACAGAGCATCGGAGGTTCATTTCGACTTCAAACATTTCTTGCTGTGGTTTGTTAGACATAATCGTTTGCTTAAAAAATTTGCAAAATGGAGCAAGAGGTTTTGCTCACCTTTGCTGACTGTGCTTTTGTGGTTACTGGCACAATCGAAAAATCCCTGTAATTTTCAGTTGGTGGGAAATCCTCTTGATTAGTCTTCGCAGAGGACCCAGAGGAATTTAATTGTAGCATAACCCCTTTCTTGGTTCCAAAATGTTTCCACCTCATGAATCTAAGGTGGCACAAACTAATTATGGCCCGTCAACTCATTCATCCTGGCCGTTCAATTTTCTGGCCATGCTTGTAAGACCGTGGTTAATTAATATAGCCATAGTTTAGGGAAAATGATAAAGTGAAATGAAATTTAAGTACTAACATCCCACAAAACAAAATTTTGTGAACTCTTTTACATATATGTGCTCAAATTCTCAAATTAATTAGTTTGTTTATTTCGAACAACGACAATTAAATGCTACTCAATTTTGATTGTGAATTTGATAATCCAATATAAGTGTACTTTAAATTTCTTTTAGAAACCAAAATCAGCTATCAAATGCTTTGCTGGCGCAATTCTATTTTGGCTTGCAGTAATAGGACAAGTTTTCGACAAAATATTGCTGAAATGCCAAATTTGTCAACTGGCCTCCATCAGCCCCTTGCCACCAATGGCATACAACAAGTCATAGTTAAGAATATGTGGCCCAGCCCGACAGGTTTCAATAAGCTAGAGCTCCATCAGGGTGCTCATCCTTAATGTTTAAAGCGACCACTTCTAAACCAGATAAAATCTGGTTTACACAACAGTCAACACGCAATTCTTATAAATTTCAGGTACCTACTGGCCATGAAATTTCTTGTAAATTGCACTAAAGACTAAGGAAGATGACTTCGTAGTCATCACTTTTTTTTTTTTTTAATTTTTTATTTTTATAACGAGGGAAACCCTTCCGGCAAACCCCAGGCGCATATAAGACCCCATAATCCATATGGACCAGGTAAGTCCAAGGAACATGAGAATCATGAAATTTTGTGTAGGTGACCTCAAAGGAGTTAGCAAGAGTCGAACTCAGGACCTCTACTTTTTGAGGAATGATCCCTAGCCAACTAAGCTACCCTTGGGGTTTATCATCACATTTCAACTTAACGTGTGAAAATGGAAAAACAAAATACAGGAATTAATTTTGTTTACACGGCATGTAGTCTTGTCCAATTCCATGACCCAAAACATGACCCAGCTCTAAAAATATGGGTCCACAACTCCACATCGAAAGGGTATTACACTCACTTTACAAGCTAAATTGACTATCTATAGCCTAATCAACTAGTCCATGAAGGTGACTAATTTGAAAAATCAAATTAAACCTAGAAAAAAAAAAAAATTAATCCATCAAAAAATAAAATTAAACCTAGAAAAAACTGAAAAATGAATCTGTCAATGATAGTGGCATCGTTATCCCTCTTGCAAGGAGCTTCCTCAAATTAATTCTTAGCTATTACGGACATGTAATTTAAGATATGTGTCATGTCATCATATGTATCAAATTGAATCCATCCTAATAGTTTACGTTCTATCAAAAGTATGTTAAAATGCGCTAACAGGTGGCAATTCAAGTTATTAAAAAATTTTGTATAAGAAAGAACATCAAACTTTAATCTGCATATTTGACTAAATACTTCGTCATTTTATATATAGTCAAATTTTGTTTTGGGGACCTTTATATGATCTCTGTTTAATGATAAAAGTAAAAAATAAAAAACTCGTTAATACACCCATGAAGCATCATAACCGTTCCTTGGAAATATATCTACTTGGTGAAGAGTAATTTCATTTTATTTAACTCGCTAAACGAAAATATCCAACCAGATTACAGTGACAATTAGATTCAATTCCTTGTTTGATGAAGCTAAAAAATATAAAAATAAATTAAAGAGGCATATTTATGTTCTAGAAATATCTATAAAAAAAAATGTAATTTAGGTCATACAGTTGCTCCGAAGACAGTCTTTGATTGTGGAATTTATACCTGATATTGATGGCTCTATCAATTTATCCATCAACTTGACTCTAGGGTGTGGAAACACTTCGATAGATTAGTCCAATCTATTTATGGGAATACTTTTTCAATCACAATCCATGGCTCCTAAAGTCCAACACGTAAATTTCAAGCAAGAAAATTCTACGTGGAAATAAAAGGAGGTGGAAACAGAAGATGTCTTTTTTTTTTTCTTTTTTTCTTTCTTTATAGCTTAATGGAGGTTTAATTTCACTAGCTTTTATAATTTTGGAATTATTAAGGTCGCATTTGAATTAGTAATAGTGTTCATACTTGTAGGTATGTTTTGGCGTTCTTAAACATCTATCGTACTTGATAGTTGGATTGCTAGAACTACCACTTAGTCTGGTCCCATATTTTAAGGCTGTCGTCTTCTTTTTTTTTTTTTTTTTTTTTGTCTAATTTCATGTCCAACAAAAATTATGGATTTTCTTTTTTTTTTTCTTGCCCCGGGGGGGGGGGTGGTTGTAAAATTATGATTCTAAATTTATATAGGCCCATTCTCATTTTAGCTATTAAATGCTTTGTTCCCCATTCTATTAAATGCTTTGTTCCGCCATTCTCATTTTAACTATCGTACTAGATAGTTGGATTGCTAGAACTACCACTTAGTCCTAGTCCCATATTTTAAAGCTGTCGTTTTTTTTTTTTTTTTTTTGTGTCTAATTTCATGTCCAACAAAAATTATGGATTTTTCTTTTTTTTTTTTTCTTGGCCCGGGGGGGGGGGGGGGGGGGTTTAAACTTATGATTCTAAATTTATATAGGCTCATTCTCATTTAGCTATTAAATGCTTTGTTCCCGCCATTCTATTTTTTGGTTGCAGTATTAGGACAAGCTTTCAACAAATACTATTGAAATGCCAAAATTATCAAGAATATGGGACCTGACAGTCTTTCTATCATAGGCTCTATAAGGGTGTTCATCCTTAAATGCGTAAAGCGACCACTTCTGGTGACTGGTACAACGAATATTGCCACTAGTTTCTTGAAATTGTTTAAACAGCATGTAGCCACTCCATGACTCAAAAAATTTTGACCCAAAACATGACCCCAGCATTAATAAAGTATGGGTCCACATCGAACAAGTATTAGACTCACTGTATAGACTAAACTAATTGCCTATTGGCTAGTCACTACTCCACAAAGGTGACTTATTTGAAAATTCAAATCGGTCCAAGGAAAACTGAAAAATGAGTCCATCAATGATGTTGGCACTATTATCCCTCTTGCAAGGAATTTCTCAAATTCTCACTTATTTTGAACATATAATCAAAGATATATATGTGTCATCATCTATTTCAATGAATCCATACTTTATTTCAATGAACATATTTCAATGTTAATAAAAAAACTAAGCCAAATACTTCCGTAGAGAAAGAACCTCGTACTTTAATCTGCACATATAATTAAACTTTATGAGAAAAACCTCGAACTTTAATTTGCATATATAATTAAATTTTATTGGCTAAATGTATTTAATGCCTATATAGCCAAGTTGACTAGTCTATGAAGGTGACTAATTTGAAAAATCAAACCTAGAAAAGACTAAGAATGAGTCCGTCATTGGCGGTGGCATCGTTATCCCTCTTGCAAGGAGTTTTCCTCAAATTCTTGGCTATTACGGACATGTAATTTAAGATATATATATATAATATATACGGTAATGATCCTATCAGCACGTGCTGATAGGATCATTACCGTAAATATATTTAGCGCGTGCCAACTTACCACAACCAAATTGGTTAAGAGAGGAGATGGTGATAGTATGATATTACTCACAAAATCTTTGAGCAATTTGTGCTAATAACGTGTTTTAAAATTAAGAATTTAGAACAAGTTGTAAGGAGAATAAATTTCTCATTCATCTTCTTTCATTTCCATCTGAATATGAGAGCATCAACAAAAACTCTTTGAAACACACACACATGCACTGTCTTTTGGATCCCTTTCCTTCATTCTCTCAATCAGAATGTGCTTCTCTTCTTTCTCCCCTTCCCCTTTTATCTTTGTTTTCATTCGGTCCACCAGATGGGATTACCTAACCCATGCACTTGTGAAGTGGTATCCCATTCATCATGAAGTGGGACGGCTGTGGACATCCAGTCAATGTTTAGTATTTATAACAAAGTAGACGTTATTGAAAAATAATAGAATTTGATGCGTATGTTATTCAATAGAAAATGATTGACAGCTCATACACATTCAATTTCAAGCCCTTTTGGTCCCTCCAATCGACTTTTGTGGCAGAGTAATGGAAACGTCTGCCGTTTGTGCCGACCTCTGTAAGAAAGATTTTCTTCGGGGACCGGTGAAGTACTTCAGCCTCTAGTTTTTATATGACCCTGGGAAAATAGAGTCCATAGTTTCTATTAATTTTGAAAAAATGTCTAATAAAGATTTCAGCATATAACCCAACCGTGGAAAAAATTCAAAGAACCCATGAAAACTAAAAAATTTATCGGAAAAGTGAAAAAAAAATAACTTACGTATTTTATTTGAATTGACATACATGGGAGGAATATATAATTCCATTGCGAACTCATTTAAATACGAGTTCTACAAAAATGTTACTTGAATAGTTTAAGTATTAAGAGTTTACACTTGGGGTAAATAAGGCGGCGCGGCATCAACTTGCACTAGGTGTGATTTAATTAGGGGTTTTTAAAAGAGCTCCTATTATGTGAAAGGTGTAAAAGACAAACATGTGGAGCAAAACAAGTAAGTACACATAAAAAAGGTATTTGGGTTATTTCATGGCATGAGGATCTTTTCATCCTAAGTGTTATTTTGTAAATTGCAATCTCATTAACTATTTAAGAAAGCCAATGCCTTTGTGGCTTACTGACATTTCTCTCTCCTATGCATGGAGATGTTCTAGGTTTGATTCTTAATAGTGTTGAGGGTTTTTTTTTTTCTTTTCTTATTATTAATATTTTTTAAAAAATTTGTGGGTACAATTGGAAGAGTTTAAACCCATAACTTATTTTAATCCTACCTTTTACTACTACATCCCACATCAGTAAGCTAACCCAGTGCTTCTTAATAGTGTTAAGTTAATGTAATAAATTTCTTATCATATATATATAGGAAGGGATCCATTTACACCTAATGTAAAACCTTTTATTCTTACACCCCTTAATATATTTTTATAAGAATAATATTTCGTCAATCCAACCATTGGATTAGGTATTTTATACATGTACGTCATGCATGCTAAATTTCAAATAAATCGGATATCGGGAAACGTTTGATCTGTAAACTTACATTTATTTTTATAAATAAAATTATAATTTGTGGCACTTTATGAATAACATAATTCCTAATATCCGATTTACTAGAAATTTGGCATGCATAATATGCATGAATAGAGAACCAAATCCAGCGGTTGGATTGGCAAAATATTTTTCTCACAAAAAGATATTGAAGGGTCTAAGAGTAAAAGGTTTCACACCGAGTGCATTATATATATATATATATATATATATATATATATATATATCTATATATATATATATATATAGAGAGAGAGAGAGAGAGAGAGAGAGAGAGAGAGGAGGGATCCGTTTACACTTGGTGCAAAGCTTTTTACTTTATACCCCTCAATAGCTTTTTGTAGGATCGATATTTTTCAAAACCAACCGTTGGATTGGATATTGCTCTCATGGAGATCATGCACGCCAACGGTTATGAGTATCCAATTAGTGTGAAATTTTGTATACATGATCTCTATGAGAGGAGTATTTAATCCAACGGTTGGTTTGGAAAAATATCGATCCTACAAAAAAATAGTGAGGGGTGTAAGAGTAAAAAGTTTTACACTGGGTTAAGAGTCGTGCTATATAGATCGAAGTCTGTAAGCAGATTGTAAGACGATTCAATACAAAAACTTTCTTTTCTTAACTCCGTCAAACCCATAATCACTCCTCTCTCTCTCTCTCTCTCTCTCTCTCTCTCTCTCTCTTCTTTTTTTAATCTTAAATACTCAATCTCTCTCTCCCCCTCTCTTTCCTTCTCTCGTCCCTTTACTGGAGTACTGTGATTTCCAAACCCAATTTCAAAAAATGCAAGCCCTGGTTGATCCAAAACACCCCTTGATTAAATAACTTTATTTTTGTGGGAAAAACTAATTAGATCCAACCAACAACACAAGGAAAAATAATAACAATAATGAAGAAGAATAAGACCAGCTTGACCAAAAAAATGAAACTTATTTTATTGGATTTGAACTTGAAAACCTATTTTTTTTTCATACAAAAAACCTAGTTAACTTTAGAAAAAAACTTAGTTAAGTTTACAAAAAAAACTAGCTAATAAGTTTACAAAAAAACTAGCTAACTATGTAAAAAATCTAGTTAACTTTACGAAAACCTAGTTAACTTTCCAATTTGCTTGATTTCAAGTTTGGCACCATCATGGAGCTACAGATTGGTTGTGGAGAATCAAACCCTTGGAAGGAATCGATCAAAAGAAGTGGAAGTGAAAACTAATACAAAACAATTTTGATGATACGATTCCAACAACCAAGATCAAGCCATGTTCATGTAAGATTCAAAACTAAAAATGCAGCAACTAAAAAGTCAAAAACTTACTTTGATAGCCTTTTAGTCGCAAGATATTGGGGATGAGAAGTGTGTTGGAAGATGGACAAGAAATAACTGTGAAGAGGCTCTCAAAGGATTCTATACAAGGACTCAACGAGTTCAAGAACGAAGTTATGCACATCGCCAAACTTTAACACCGAAATCTAGTGAAACTTTTA
Source organism: Liquidambar formosana (assembly GCA_039720395.1). NCBI lineage: Eukaryota > Viridiplantae > Streptophyta > Magnoliopsida > Saxifragales > Altingiaceae > Liquidambar > Liquidambar formosana. The sequence goes on along the minus strand of CM077834.1, from coordinate 10,687,609 downwards.
GGATGCTGCATTCAAGTTGAAGAAAAGTTGTTGATATATGAGTTCATGACTAACAAAATCTTGGACTACTTTATTTTTTATTTGACTCTCTATCAAATCTCTTGCATATTTAGTTCGATTATTCTAATATCGTGTTTTTCATCATACAAGCTCCAAAACCTTCTTAATACAAGAGATACCTCAGGGTAAGTACGTTCTAGGTAACAAGATAGATACTGAAACATGAATCAAGGGAAAGGGGCAACAATACTGGGCATTTTCTGTTGTTGTCCACTTTAAGGAATTTCGCCAGGGGTTGGCATTGATTTCCTTGTTACACATTGCTACATGAAATCTTTTCCAATATTTTGCTATTTCTAGAGTCACGAATCATTTTCCATTTATATTTAAGATTTAAGTAACTTATAAATGAAATTAATTACTTGGATGGAAAAATTGGGCAGATCGCACACAAAGCATTCTACTAGATTGGCCTAAGCGCTTCATCATTATCAATGGAATTGCACAGGGGATCCCTTATCTTCATCGAGATTCTAGCCTAAGGATAATCGACAAAGACCTCAAAGCGAGCAATATTTTGTTAGATAATGAGATGAACCCAAAAATATTTGACTTTGGCTTGTCTAGAAGTTTTGGTGGAGATGAAACTAAGGCGAAAATGAAAAAAGTGGTTGGAACATAGTAAGCATCTCTAGAATGTTATTTTCCATCTAGTTGCTTTGATTGTCAATGTATTTCTATGATTCAATGATTTCATGCAATGGCTATATGTCCTGGAGTATGCAATTGATGGGCTCTTCTACTTAGTGAAATCCGATGTGTTTAGCTTTGGTGTTTTGTTGCTAGAGGTAGTGAGTGGGAAGAGAATAGAGTTTTCTCTCATCCAAATAACCACCTTAACCTTATTGGGCATGTAAGTATTTTGAATAAAATTTGCTAATTTCTCTATCTTAAAATTACTTCTAATATGGTTTTAAATGGTGTAGGCATGGAGGCTACATATAGAAGATAGGTCTTCAGAAGAACTAATAGAGAACTAATAGATGCGTCAATGGGAGACTCACAAAATCTACTTTAAGTGTTTTGATCAATCCATGTCAGTCTACTATGTGTGCAACAATGTCCAAAGATAGCCAAGCATGTCATCAGTGGTTCTAATGTTGGGTGGTGATGGTGCTTTGCCTCGGCCTAAACAACCTGATTTCTTCATTAAAAGGAATCTAGTTGAAGGTGATTCTTTACCAAACAAGCATGAACCTTGTTCTGCTAATGAAATCACCTTTACACAGTTAGAGGCACGATAAAAGGCATTTCATGTTGACGTTTCAAACCCTTTGTTTTGTTTTGTTTTGTTTTTTTTTGTTTTTTTTTTTTTGTTTTGTTTTTTTAATTTCAGCTAAGAACCCAGTCTTCTTTGTCAAATGAATTATGTATGACTGACACGGACAAGAAGGCAAACTCAAATAAATAAATAAATAAAATGCTGATATCATAATTTATTTGTTTATTTATTTTATAAAAAAAGGCTAAATTTTGAGAGAGACTAGCGTTTCTTCATTTAGCAGTTAAACAGAGTAGCCATGGCCGCTAGATTGAAGAAGAGAGGTCCAAAAAATAGGGGGTGAGAAATACTCTAACTCCTATATGGCGTATTGATTAAGGTACTGAAAAGTAAAACACAATTGAAAGGTAATACAATTTCATGCGTAGACGACATGATATTGAAAAGTAGGCACTGTTGAAAAGTAGTACTATTTGGTGCGTGTGTTATTCAATAGAAATGATAGACAGCTCATACCCATTCAATTTCAAGCCCTTTCGGTATCTCCAATCGACTTTTTTGGCAGAGTAATGGAAACTTCTGCCGACTTTTGTAAGAAAGATTTTCTTCAGCCTCTATTTAATTTTGAAAAAGTCTCATAAAGATTTCAGCATATAACCCAAATAGTGAAAAAAATTCAAAAAACCCATGAAAATTATAAAATTTATCGGGAAAATGGAAAAAAAATAACTTACGTATTTGATTTGAATATATAATCAACTGCAAGCTCAATTAAATACGAGTTCTGTAAAAATGTTACTTGAATAGTTTAAGTATTAAGAGTTTACACTTGAGGTAAATGAGGCGGCATCAACTTACACTAGATGTGATTTAATTCGAGGTTTTCTTGAGAGCTCCTACTATGTGAAATGTGTAAATATGTGGAGCAAAAAATGTAAGCACACATAAATAAGGCACTTGGGTTATTTCATGGCATGAGGATCTTTTCATCTAAAGTGTCATTTTGTAAATTGCAGTCTCATTAACTATTTAAGAAAGCCAATGCCTTTGTGACTTACTAACACTTCTTCCTCTTATGTAGGGAAAAGTTCTGGTTTTGATTCTTAATAGTGTTAAGTTTTAAGTTTTTTTTTTTTTTGGTACAATTGGAGGAGTTTAAACCCTTAACTTATTTCAGTTCTACCTTTTACCACTCTATCGCACGCCACTAAAGCCCATTGGCTTCTTAATAGTGTTAAGTTGATGTAATAAATTTCTTATAGATATTATCAAAACTATATATATTTAATTAAGGAAAATGGTGAGCATTTCGTAAAAGGAATCTCATAGAAATCTTATGTTAGAACACCAGTTGACCCAAAAGCTTAAGCTAATAGAGAATGGGTCAACAATGTATATCAAGCTAATACTCTCCCTCCCGCTCGCACGTAGACAGATGAACCGATACACGGCAATGAGTTAGACTGAGTTGAACCGATAACGGTACGAAGGGATAAATGAATGGGGGAGGAGGTGTGAAAACTTGAAACCAGGACCTCCTAGAAACCAGAGCTCTGATACCATGTTAGAACACCACTTAACCCAAAAGCTTAAGCAAGTAGGGAATGGGTCAACAATGTATATCAAGTTATACTCATTCACAAAACTAGATTTACCTTTGGAATTTGAAAAATAAAACATTATTTGCAATCTGGATCAGGCAATGAAAGCCAGAGTGTTCAAAACAATATCATTTTCAGCTCCTAACCCATTACTGTAGTTCCACGCCTTTTAGTCAATTGACAGGCACATTTGGCAGATTCATAGAAATTTCTCCTCCTTGTTTCCTTTTTGGCTGCTAGAAAACTATATTCAATTTTGACCAAAAAGTTTTGCTTGGGGAGATCAATAATAAATAATGCTGTCTTTTGAAAAACAAAAAATTATAAAGGTTTCCTCTTGGGGCTGGTAGGCTAGGTCTTCACTCTTCATTCGATTTTTCTCTCTGCCTATCCAATCCCCTTTGGAGTACCACACAATATTTAGCGGAAGAATCATGAAGCCATTAAAGGAAGGCTATAGCATGCTTCTTTTCTCCACCTCTTTCCTATCGATCTTACTATTGTCCACTGCAACGGATACCATAACCATGTCACAATCCCTAAGAGACGGCGAGACCATAGTCTCAGCTGGTGGCACCTTTGAGCTTGGATTTTTCAGCCCAGATAATTCCACATCAAAACGATACTTGGGAATATGGTACAAGAAAATATCCATTACGACAGTCGTATGGGTTGCAAACAGAGAAATCCCCCTCGTCGATTCATCAAGTGTTTTAAAGTTCAACAGCCAGGGAACTCTCCAACTCCTCAATCACAACGACAGAATCATTTGGTCTTCCAATTCAACAAGATTGGTGCAAGATCCGGTGGCAAAGCTTTTAGAGTCGGGGAATTTTGTTATAAAAGACGCGAATGAAAACAACCCGGAAAACTTCGTATGGCAAAGTTTTGATTATCCTGGCGACACGTTTCTGCCCGGCACAAAGATTGGGAATAACATGGTAACGGGCATGCAACGTTACCTATCGTCTTGGAAGAGCGCTGCCGATCCTGCTCAAGGTGATTTCACGTTTGGGCTTGATCCCCGTGGATTTCCACAGTTTTTCATTAGGAAGGGTTCTCATGAGCAATTTCGATTTGGACCATGGAATGGTCTCCGGTTCAGTGGTACAACTGTTGGAGGACCGAATCCAATATGCAAGGTCCGTTTTCTTCTTGATCACAAGGAGATATATTTCACTTGTGATGCTATTAACGGCTCTGCTCCGGCGGTATTAAATCAGAATGGAGTTTTCCAGGGCTTCCACTGGAATGACCGAGACCAAGTTTGGAACCTCTACGGAATGGCACAGAAAGATAACTGTGATATTTATGCCTTTTGTGGTCCGTACAGCTACTGTAACATAGGCAACTCCCCGCAATGTGGGTGTCTGAAAGGATTTGTGCCAAAATTCGCAAAAGATTGGGATATAGCTGGTGGGTCAAATGGGTGCGTTCGGAGGACGCCATTTGATTGTCCAAGCGGAGTTTGGTTTATAAAGTATTCTGGTGTTAAATTGCCGGACACACGGTATTCTTGGTTCAATAAGAGCATGCCCCTTGAGGAATGCAAGTTGGTGTGCTTGAAAAACTGTTCCTGTATGGCTTATGCAAATCTGGATGTAAGGGAGGGAGGAAGTGGATGCTTGCTTTGGTTTGGTGACTTGATTGACATTAAAGAATTCACAGAAGATGGGCAAAATCTCTACATACGGATGGATTATTCTGAAGCAGGTAATCATATTTTCGTTCTAGCTAATGCATACCCACACATGCTATAGAGTGTGCGTGGTTAGATTGTTCCACCAAATCCTCAGGTTGGAAATTATATGCTTGCTTTAGTCTCCACAAAATAGCAATTAGCAAGCCAAGAAAATAAAAACAAAGCAAGTATTGTCTATGAGACAATTTCTTAAACACTTAGAGAGCAATGATGCAAGCACAAATTTAAGTACGCCGAAATATACGTGAAAAGCCCTCTAAGGTCCGACAAAATCGACTATATGAAAACTTGGATACAATGGTTCTTTCCTCAAGTTTATGTCGAAAACTTACAACAATGGAGAAACAAAACAAGATTACCTCTTGAAGCTTCCTGAAAACAAACCTTCCACCACAAGAATGAATCAAACAACTTGTTGAAAATGAATAAAATCCGGTGAGACAATGACCTGTCGAGCTACAGTTCAAGCCCTAATCTTTTCTCCCCTATTTATTTCTTTTTCTTTTCTCACCCTCTCAGGTAACTTGTGAGATAAAATTATGAGTGAGGCTATTGCCACCACATAAAGTACTCCAAGCCCTCCCTTAGTTTACACTTTTTGAGATTTTATGAAAAATATAAAAGGTTTTTATGAAAATTAATAGCATTGTTCACTAGAAAACATCATTTTGAACAAGTTTTTAGAATAAATTTTTTTCCAAAATCTATCATTTAAGTAGATTTTTTGGCCATTTACAATCTTTACTTCATTTTACATGAAAAATTGCCAAAAAGTTTATCTAAATGACAGATTTTGGAAAAACTCTCTTCTACAAAGTTGTCTGGAATGATGTTTTCTAGTAGATTATGTGATTAGTTTTCATAATTTTTTTTTATATTTTTCATAAAACTTTAAAAATGTAAATTAAATGGGGGGTTTAGAGTATTTTATACGGTGGCAATAGCTTAGCCCTAAAACTATACAAAGCTCTTATCAACAACACAACAACCTCACAAGATTTGGGCCTTGGGGCTTAACCCACATGGTCCTAGACCCCAAAAGCAGCCCATTATATGATAGCTCTCGAACAGAACAAAGAGAGGATCTTCATCAGCCTTTCCATTTTTATTCTTGCCACTATTAACCTAAGTGAGAAAATTAATGTTCATGCACATAAGCCACTAGGCTATCCTAGTGATAGGAGGGTGGGATAAAAAGTAAAAGTAGAAAAGATTAGGGGTTCGAACCCCTCCTATTTTATCCTAAAAAAAGAAAAAGAAAAAAAGAGAGTTGATGCACATGGACACCAAAATTCGTCTGTATGCATACTCCAAAACAAAATGTGAAAAAAATATTTAGATTGCTTTCCTATCCTCCTGTTTTTTTCTTTTTTTGGCTGTTGGTTCAAAATAGCAGGAGTACTTGTTTTTTGGCCTTCTAATTCTTGTTTGTGTGTTTGTTTGTTTGTTTGTTTCTTTTTTTTTCTTTTTTTTTTCCCACGTAATTAGTTACTTCACATTTAAGTCGAGGTGGCTCCAATGGGGAGAAACGAAAGAAGATCATAGTTAGCTCGGTATTATCAACCGGAATACTTCTCCTAGGTCTGGGTCTGACCTTGTACGTTTGGAGGAAGAAGAAACTAACTAGAGGTAAACCAAATAGTCACATTATGGTAAAGTTACTCGTGTGTGCTTTCATACTCTGCAATATGATATTGGAATCTAGCTACATGACTTGATAGATTATGCTTGATAATGCTATAACAATGAGCCCGTAGAACAGTTGACCATGCTCATATATGCTTACCATGAATTCTCTTTTAAATCTGTCGGTAGCATATTTTTAGGTAGACACACATGCCTTAGTACCTAGTGGGGTGCCTACGTATGTAATCCATTATCGAAACTTTATACATGCATATGTTCAATTGGTTGCATACAGCAGCTCAAAAATCCGATATTTATTCTTTCAGTGAAGTAGATCGATCTTGCTTCATTCAATTTTAATTCATAAAGCCAAATTAAAATCGGTGGTGCAATGCAACAAGTTTAGGCTCGAGTAATGCATGAGAAGTGGGCATTGGATGTGAAGAATAGAGATAGCTCACGGTAAACGTATTGGGCATTCCTCTAGATGGACTCTTTTCAAATCCTTTGACAAAGGAATTTTCTTATATTTACTCTTTCTCCTTAGTCTACTCGCCTTCGATGTGTCGTTTTAAATTGGGCATCATCTGATGGCTTTCTTTCACTATAGTCGGTTGGTTTTAGCCTCCTGTTCTACAACCCTTTTTCATTTTTGATAACATTTTCATAGATTTTTCTACCCTCCTAAATGATTTTATTATGACCGACATCATCCAACAGAACAGATATTTGTACCCCGATAAGTTCATCTTCAAAGGGTGGAGTAACCTAATAAAATTGGGAGGCATCCACAGAAGGGGTGTGTGATGAGAAAGGGAACCCATTAATTCAATCTTATATACCATTTTGAAATCCAAGAGGAACCTAGCTTATGAAATTTTCCATGCCTCAATTAATTAGACTTTCCCCTAAGTGTTCAAAGAAAAATGTATTCAATGTTTCATTTTGATTATATCTCTAATCCATATGTTGCAGGGAAAAGCAGTTACACCACTGAAGAACTTGAGTTACCATTATTTAATTTGGCTACAGTAGCTAAAGCCACCAACAACTTCTCAATTAACAATAAGCTTGGAGAGGGCGGTTTTGGACCAGTCTACAAGGTAAACCCCTCATATTGACTTCCATTTAATGTTTCCATGTTAACAAGTGTGCATTGTAACAACTCTAGGCACCTAAATCTGTATTTTTGCCAGTAGCATTTTTCTATCACTACTTTTTCCCTTCAACATTTCTTTCTCTTATTACAAAAGACAATGACCCTTTCTAAATGTAATTGTAACTATTTGGAAATGTGACGATTTGCAGTTTTATGCAACATTAATTGAACAAAATTTCAAGCCTTCACAAGAGAAAAATGAATCTTTAGGCGTAATGCATGTGCAGTGGTAATTTCCAGGGCATGTTGGAAGACGGACAAGAAATAGCGGTGAAGAGGCTCTCGAAGAATTCTACACAAGGACTTAACGAGTTCAAGAATGAAGTTATGCACATCGCCAAACTTCAGCACCGAAATCTTGTGAAACTTTTAGGATGCTGCATCCAAATAGATGAAAAGTTGTTGATATATGAATTCATGACTAACAAAAGCTTGGACTACTTTATTTTCGGTTTGACTCGATCTCTATCAAATCTCTTGCATATTTAGTTCGATTATTCTAATATTGTGTTTTTCATCATACAAGCTCCAAAACCTTCTTTGTTCAAGAAACCTTAGGGTAAGTTCTAGGTAACAAGGTAGATAGACAGTGACACATGAATCCAAGGGAATGGGGCAACAATACTAGGCATTATCTATTGTTGTCTACTTTGAGGGGTGTCGTCAGGGATTGGCCTTGATTTCCTTGTTACACGTTGATACATGAATTAATTCTTTTTCATAATATTGCTAATTGTGGAGTCATGAATCATTTTCCATTTATATTCAATAGTTAATTTAAGTAGCTGCTAAATGGAACTAATTACATCGACAAAAAATTGGGCAGATCACACACAAAGCATCATTCTAGATTGGCCGAAGCGCTTCTTCATCATCAATGGAATTGCTCAAGGGCTCCTTTATCTTCATCGAGACTCCAGACTTAGGATAATCCACAGAGATCTCAAAGCAAGCAATGTTTTATTAGATAATGAGATGAACCCAAAAATATCTGATTTTGGCTTGTCTAGAAGTTTTGGTGGAAATGAAATTGAAGCAAAAACAAAAAAGGTGGTTGGAACATAGTAAGTATATATCTCTAGAATGTTATTTTTAGTTTAATTGCATTGATAGTAAATGTGTTTCATTGTTCAATGATTTCATACAGCGGTTATATGTCTCCGGAATATGTAGTTGATGGGCTCTACTCATTGAAATCCGATGTGTTTAGCTTTGGTGTTTTGTTGATAGAGGTAGTGAGTGGGAAGAGAAATAGAGGCTTCTATCATATAGATGATCACCTTAACCTTATTGGGCATGTAAGTATTTTGAATAATATTTTGCTTATATCTCTGTCTCAAAATTAACATTGATAATATGGTGTTAAATTGTGTAGGCATGGAGTCTATATGTAGAAGGTAGGTCTTTGGAACTTGTAGATGCATCAATAGGAGACTCTCAAAATCTACCTGAAGTGTTACGATCAATCCATGTGGGTCTATTATGTGTGCAACGATGTCCAGAAGATAGACCAAGTATGTCATCAGTGGTTCTAATGCTAGGTAATGAGGGTGCTTTGCCTCGGCCTAAACAACCTGGTTTCTTCATTGAAAGGAATCCAGTTGAAGGCAATTCTTCTTCAAACAGGCGTGAACCTTGTTCAGCTAACGAAATCACCTTTACACAGCTAGAGGCTCGATAAAACACATTTTATGTGTACTAAAAATCAACTTGTTTGGACTCCTTTCGAGCTATTAATATTTCTAATTGGTAAATATAAATAGACAGCTTAGGCTATTAATCTTAATCATACTTTTTAAATCATATATCATTTGGCTAATGAAATTAAATCAAATCGTTTTTTTCATCCCTTATATACCAAGTCATATCCACGTGATGCCGAATCTGTATCTTTGTTCTAACGTGGCAAAATTTAAAGGGAACATGAGAAAACTTGAGGGTTAGCTTAGTGTACTTTGGGTCCTTATATTTAGTTTGGAATTGATTTGGGAAATCTATGTGAGTCGTGGTGTGTAGTTAGCCATATGTTTTCACAAATTAAAAGCAACTAAATCTTTATGTCTTCATTGATTTAAAAAACCTAGACATTCCAAGTCCTAAATGGCATATGTTTCTTCAACTATACATTTAACATACAGGAATTACTAATCTTTTTTTTTTTTTTTTTTTTTTTACTGTTTTCATTTGTAGGAAATGGATTGAAAATATTAGCATAAATTACACTTGAACCCTTGGTTTTTTATTAGATATAAAATATTATTAATAAAGAAAAGAAAAGAGAATGAAAAAACAAATACAACAGAAAGAAGACAATAAAATTAATTTGGTTTTGGTGACCGACAGTATGTCACAATTTAAATCATAATCCATGCTTTCTTAGACACATAAAAGATCAAGCTTATAATGAATAAAGAATTTTTAATTCTCTCAATGAAGGTTTATTTCCAGGTTCTTTAATGTTTTAGTACAAAATCCTCATATGTAGAGGTTTTTGAGAAAATTACACTTAGACCCCTTTTAACTCAATTAATCGTATGATGGTATGATAATTTAATGGTATTTGTCAAAATGCTACAAGTTCTTGCGCTGCGATCAAATAGATTCCACGGTCCCATAGGCATTTCCAAGACTAGGTTTCCCTTCCCCAAGTTGCAGATTATTGACCTCTCTCACAATGAGTTCACTGGCCCTTGCCGACAAATTACTTCAAAAATTTGAAAGCTATGATGAATGTAGACAAAGGAAAAACCAAATTAGGAGACTACATGAAGAAACAATATTATCAAGATTCTGTGATGGTGACGATGAAAGGGTTTGAGTATAAATTGGTGAAAATATTAGCCATCTTCACAACCATTGATCTGTCGAATAATACATTCGAGGGACAGATTCCGAAGATCATTGGAAATCTTAATTCACTTAAAGTGCTCAACCTTTCACATAATAGCCTTGCAAGACAAATTCCACCATCACTAGGGAATTTGACGCAGCTTGAATCATTAGATCTCTCTTCAAACAAGCTCGATGGAGAAATTCCTTCGCAATTAACAAATTTGACATTTCTTGCGGTCTTTAACCTTTCACATAACCATTTTGTAGAACCGATACCTCGAGGGAAACAATTTGACACATTTGAAAACAATTCATGCAATAAAAACTCGGGGTTGTGTGGATTTCCATTGTCAAAGAAATGTGGGGATGTGGAGGCACCACAGCCACCACCATCAATTGAAAAAGAAGAAAAATCCGAGTTTGCTGGTGGATTTGGCTGGAAAGCGATAGTCATGGCCGGGTTATGGATGTGGAATGACTCAGTTGTGGGATTCCTCATATTTATAACTGAAAACCTGAATGGTTTGTAAGACTCGTTAAAGGAAGACCACACAAAAAGTTGAAAAGATGGAGCAAGAGTGCTCTGAGGCGGGGTGGAAGAAGAAATTAGCAGTTGATGGCTTTCTTTGGTAAGTGATGCAAATGTTTTTAGCCTTATGGAGTTAGATTAAAGAGTTCCTTTCATAATTTTGGAAGTATAAGGTTGTGTTTAAATTTGTAGTAATGTTTTTTAGAGGCAAATTTTAGTTTTTTTAAACATCTATATTCAATCACAGTAGCTAGTTGGACACTTGGACTGCTAAAACAGCCAACTATTCTTGGTTTAAAGCCCTGCGTTTTTAATCTAATTTCATGTCCAACAGAAATAATGGATTCTTTTTCTTTTCCTTCTTAAAAGGTGGGGAGAGGGAGGTAGAATTATAAATAGATTTATATGTTATTAGTATATTTATATTTATTATTAATCTGCATTGTTCTTTTTTCTTTTCTTTTTTTTTTTCCTTTTCTTTTTGTTGGTTTTAATTTTCTTTGAGCTAACGATGTTTTTCTATTTTTTTTTTTTTATGCATTCTTTGTCATATTCGACTACAAGATCGAATAGTACTCCTAACTTGGTGCAGAATAATTAGGCTAAAAGGAAGATGTGCAGTGTGGTAGTGCTTTGTTTCCACCATTCTAAAAAGAAGATGTGCACTCCAATTTTTCAATATTGGAGTGCACATTCAGCTAAGTCACACCTAATGCATGGAGCAAGTCAAAGGAGTATCATGTAAACCTATGTAGAGTTGTATTGTTTCAAGTTGTTGTCGTTGTTGTTGTTATCTCATATTTTAGCTAGAATTTGATAAACAATACATTTCCATATTTATATGTGCCTACTTGATCAGGCCGGTTTCTACGCGTAGGGTACTGGATACCACGAATTCGAAGTTGATCCAAGCCATCTAAAGCCAAATCTTTTAATTTATTTCTTGTGAATTTCTGTGTTATGATTAGTTGGTGGTAATTAAGAAAAATATTAAGGCTTAAAATAAGAAAATTCACACCGTTGCCACGCGTCGCTGAAAAAATCCATGAAATTTCTTCCATGAGATATTGCATTTATTTCAATTCTCCTAAGGAAGACTCCAGGAATTTACCATAGCACAGAGCCCTTCTAGGTTGGTCCCAAAACGCTTCCAGCTCAAGGACATAAAGATACATTCCAATGGTTGCCTGAAAGCAAATCCTGGCCTGCTGGCAGCGGGGTGAATTTTCAGAAAAAGGCTTGGGCCTTGGGCCATAACCTTGGGACTATCTCTTGCTTGGGAATGGGGCTTCAACTCTGTATTCTAAAAATAGGGCGGCTGTTGCAACCCCTCAACTTTATTTGTAAATCTTTTTTTTTTTTATTTTTGAGATTTGATGAAAAATATATGAAGGTTTTTGTGAAAAATGGGCATGTTGTCTACTCTAAACATTATTTCGAACAACTTTGTAAAATAAATTTTTTCCAAAATCTATTGTTACAGAGGACTTTTTGGTCATTTACAGGTGTATACTTCATTTTTATAGAAACGCAAATTATAAATTTCCAAAAAATCTATTTAAACGATAGATTTTAGAAAAAAAAAATTTCAACAAAGATATTCAAAATGATGTTTTCTAGTAAACTACGTAACCAATTTTCATGAAAGCTTTTTATATTTTCATAAAATCTTAAAAAATTTAAAATAAATGAGGTGTACAAATAAAGTTGAGGGGTCAGGTAGCCTTGGCCCTCCTCATTGATACGGGACCCTAGATCCAAACCCTATTATAGGCCTATCATCCATGTTTGCAAAAAACCTCTTTGGAGAAGAGGACCGCCAAAGCATACTCACACACTTTCTTTACTTTTTTTTCTTCATTTTTTTTCTTAGTGACCATCAATAAAATGTACCCAGACCCCAAATCCATCTTAATATCAACAAATAGATATCGATCAATGTTGATTCATAAGCTTGAAACTGAGATTGCTTTTTTAGGATATAGATTGCTCTTTTCTTTTTCATTTTTTCCCTTTTTTGGATAATAAGCAAATATTCATTGATGGATGGTTTATTACAAATGGTCACTCTTGATGCCATCTCCAATCTCTTAAGAATTGTCACTCTTGACGCTACTTTTTTTTGGGTATCCAGCTGCATCATTAGTATTCGCATTTTCATTATAAGCCTTTGTATTTGTAACAATATATCCACTTATTAGTGTCCGCGAATAATTTCTATGAACGTATTAAAAGGGAGGCAATGTAATGAGAACTTGAGAAGTAAACGTCAACTGAAGCCACTAAGCACAAAATGAAAAGAAAGAAGAAGATGATAATTGATGAAGTGAATCTACCAGTATAATGCTTGTAAAGTGGAAGACTTGAGGAATTTGGGACTGAAAGTTTAATCAGATCAACATAAGAATTTGGACCATTTTATGAAAGTAGCATTGAAAATTTTGGATGACTTTGTTGACTGGAAACTGGGGTATACATATAAAGTTGAGAGGTCAGGTAGCCTTGGCCATCCTCATTGATACGGGACCCTAAATCCAAACCCTTTTATGGGCCTATCATCCATGTTTGCAAAGTGGAAGACTTGAGGAATTTGGGACTGAAAGTTTAATCAGATCAACATAAGAATTTGGACCATTTTATGAAAGTAGCATTTAGGTGGACGGGGTGGAAATTTTGGATGACTTTGTTGACTGGAAAGTCATAGTGGTGGGATATAATATTCTTGTGGAGGAACGATTGGAGTGCCACTCGGAAAAAGAATAAGCTCTTATGGGCCTATCTCATTTCCTGCCTCTCTTACCGTCTTCAAAGAAATTATTTGTAGGAAAATGGATGATTGGATTAGACGTGTTGATTGGGATAAAAGTAATGTAAAATGGATGCACTTATGCAGTCATGCACTATACTTATTAATGTCGGTCGCACGATCGATTTAGATTACTTTAATTTTCTCATTTTCAATGGGCATATCCATTCAACAATCCAAGATGATTTCGAGGTAATTCCCATTGTTGTGACTTGTGAAATGGAAACTCTTCAAAAAAGTGTATGTGCCACTTTAGAGTGTGAACAAGAGAACTTAGTAAATTTTTTTGATTTATTGGAGTTTGAAACAATGAAATGCTAGGAAAAAGCGTAAAATGAATGCATTCATGTTGGGTGCTGGCACTAGTAGAGAAGGCGTTAATAAAAAAATGAACCACGAGATTATTATTTTTTATTATTAATTGACACTTTAAATTAAGATTTCTTTGGTTAGGTGATTTTGGAATCCTTTTTTCTGGGATTTCTTATCTTGTTTTTTTCTAAAATAAAAAATTAGATATTTAGAATGATATAATCCAAAATCATATGACATCATAATTATGTGCCACATTAATGCTTTGTTTGGGTCCCCATTTTGTTAGCAAAAAAAATAAAATATAAGAAATTATACTTTTTTCTTTTTTTGGGAGATAACGGAAAATTAGAAGAAGATATTTTATATTTTGTATTGTCATTTCATTTTCTTTTCTTATTTTTTTTTTTATTTTAAGTTTGGTAAATAAAATAAATTTCATCCACTATAAAGACGGTCAGATCTTATATTTGAGTTGAGATTGGGAGCACATGCTATTAGTATGATGGCGGGGTAAGACCTTAATTGGGAAGACTACTTGGACTTTTCCATTGACTTGGCAGTCTATTAATAGTACCCATATCCACGTAATCTTCTGCCTCAGAAAAATTATTCCACTCATTTCTTCAGTTCTTTGGCATCTTAAAGAATAAATGCAAAAAAAAAAATAAAAATGGAAATCACTACAGAGCATCGGAGGTTCATTTCGACTTCTAACATTTCTTGCTGTGACTTGTTAGACATAATCGTTTGCTAAAAAAATTTACAAAATGGAGGAAGAGGTTTTGCTCACTTCTGCTTATTGTTGCCTTTGTGGTTACTGGCACAATCGAAAAATCTCTGTAATTTTCAGTTGGTGGGAACTCCTCTTTGATTAGTCTTCGCAGAGGACTAGTGGAATTTGATATATTGTAGCATACCCCTTTCTTGGGTCCAAAATGTTTCCAGCTCATGAAGATAAGGTGGCACAAACTAATTATGGCCCATCAACTCATTTATATATCTTGGCCGTTCAATTGTCTGGCCATGCTTGTAAGACCGTGGTTAATTAATTTAGCCACAGTTTATGGACAAATGATAAAGTGCACTTATGAAATTTAAGTACTAATATCTCCACAAAAACAAAATTTATGTGAACTTATGAACTTTTTAATATTTGTGCTCAAAATTTTAAATTAATTAGTTTGTTTATTTCATGCAACATTCGACAATCAAATGCAATGCAAATTTCTTGTAAATTACACTAAAGACTAGGAAGATGACTTCATAGCCAATAGAAACTTGCTGCAACCGTACTCATGCCATTTCAGCTTAACGTGAGAAAATGGAAAAACTAAAGACACAAATTTTGTTTCCACGGCATGTACTCGTCTTGTCCAATCCATGACCCAAAAATATATTGACCCAAAACATAACCTTTGCAGTTTGCACTAATAAAGTATGGGTCCCCCTGGAACGGGTATTACACTCACTTTAGGCTTTATGCTACTGTTGGGTGAATGGGACCAATGCAATGGATTCAGATTTGGTGAAGTTGGCTACTTTCACTGCATGGTGTAGTAAACGTAGAATCGATAACACATGGGTAAGGAGGAGAAATGGAGGGTTGTTAGGCATTGTGTCAAATGCATCTCTCGAATTTCAACCCTCCATTTCTCCTCTTTGTCACGTGCCATCGATCCTATGTTTAATACACCATACAGTAACTTCACCAAATTCAAATCCGCAATGGTAGTACATGCATTCCACATTAAGAGTTTTTAGCGGGGTCTAGTCAAGCATTCTATTGCTTTTCACTTGGTTTTAAAATTAAAGCACCTTTAGGTTCTATTTGGTTTGCGGATTTTATCAAGGAAAAAAAATAAAATATAAGGAATTGAACTTTTCTTTATTTGGTTGCAATGGAAAATTAGAAGAAGAATAATAATTGAAATGATCTTGGCTTGATATGACTTTGTCTTTTCCTTTCATTTTCTTTCCTTCCTTTTTTTTTCCTTGGTAAAATCCATAAACCAAATAGAGGATTAGTGTGTGAACATGAAAAAGGAATAAAAAAGCTTGTCTCTCGGGTTTTAAAACTAAAGCACCTGTGAACATGAAAAATAAGAAAAAACAAAGGCTTGTCTATGGGGTATCAAAACTAAAGCACTTTTAATGTAAAAAAATGCTTATGTGATGACGTCATTGGTTCCTCTCTCCATGTTCATGAGTGTGAGTCCAATCCCTTATGCATTGTACTTAATGTTGACCACACGTTTTAGATTACTTTAATTTTCTCATGGCCAATGCGTGTCGTCTCCATTCAACAAGACAGTAATTGCCATTGTTGTGATACACGGGTCTAACAAGCATTCTATGGATTCTCTCGCTAATGGAGTAGAGAGCAGGAACAACTAACTTAGTAATCTTTTTGACTTAATGTGGTTTCAAGCAATGAAATGCTAGCAACAAGCGTAAAAAAAAGGAAGGAATATATGCATTCATGTAGGCACTGGTGGAGAAAGCGTCAATAAGAAAAAGAACTACAAAATTATTATTATTATTATTTATTATTAATTGACACCTTAAATTAAGATTTCTATGGTTAGATGATTTTGGAATCCTTTCTTTTGGGATTTCTTTTGTTATTTTTATTCTGAAATTAAAAAAAAATTAGATATTCAGAATGATATATAATCCAAAATCATATGACATCATAATTTTCTAATAATGTCTGACAAGTGGGACTTTAAATTGTTGGGTCTTTTCATGAGGTTGTTAGCTATTGACCTACATTCACATAGGGAAATTATGCACGGTGGTAATATATTGACAATTTACAAGCCATTTTAATCCCACACAAAACAATCTTCCAAGATATTATGTCAATGATGTGCCACAGTAATGCTTTGTTTGGTTCCAGATTTTATTAGGAAAAAAATAAAATATGGGGAATTGTATTTTTTTCTTATTTGGTAGACAACAGAAAATTGGAAGAAGAAATTTTATATTTTATATTTTCCTTTCATTTTCTTTCCTTCTCATTTTTTTATTTTATTTTATGTTTGCTAAATAAAATAAATTCCATCTAATGTAATTTTATATTTTCCTTTTATTTTCTTTTCCTCTCATTTTTTTTTTCCTTCTTTGATTTTTCCCTAGTGTAATTGTTGCCAAGTTATTGGAGAACGAAATTAAGTATAAAATATAGGGATGAATAGCACATTAGCACTGCTCATCAGTTTATATGTGGGAATATAACTCGTAAAGGATAAAGGAAAAAAGAAAAAAAAAAAAAAGGAAAGCCCTACAGAGCATCGGAGGTTCATTTCGACTTCAAACATTTCTTGCTGTGGTTTGTTAGACATAATCGTTTGCTTAAAAAGATTTGCAAAATGGAGTAAGAGGTTTTGCCCACCTTTGCTGATTGTTGCTTTTGTGGTTACTGGCACAATCGAAAAATCCCCGTAATTTTCAGTTGGTGGGAAATCCTCTTGATTAGTCTTCGCAGAGGACCCAGAGGAATTTAATTGTAGCATAACCCCTTTCTTGGTTCCAAAATGTATCCACCTCATGAATATAAGGTGGCACAAACTAATTATGGCCCATCAACTCATTCATCCTAGCTGTTCAATTGTCTGGCCATGCTTGTAAAACCATGGTTAATTAATATAGCCATAGTTTAGGGACAAATGATAAAGTGAAATGAAATTTAAGTACTAACATCTCAACAAAACAAAATTTTGTGAACTCTTTTACATATATGTGCTCAAATTCTCAAATTAATTAGTTTGTTTATTTTGAACAACGACAATTAAATGCTACTCAATTTTGATTGTGAATTTGATAATCAAAACAAATTGGGGTTGATGCTAATTAAAGTGTACTTTAAATTCTCATTTTAGAAACCAAAATCAGCTATCAAATGCTTTGCTGGCGCAATTCTATTTTGGCTTGCAATAATAGGACAAGTTTTCAACAAAATATTGCTGAAATGCCAAATTTGTCAACTTGCCCTCCATCAGCCCCTTGCCACCAATGGCATACAAGAAGTCATAGTTAAGAATATGTGGCCCGGCCCGACAGGTTTTCAATAAGCTAGAGCTCCATTAGGGTGCTCATCCTTAATGTTTAAAGCGACCACTTCTAAATCAGATAAAATCTGGTTTACACAACAGTCAACACGCAATTCTTATAAATTTCAGGTAGCTACTGGCCATGAAATTTCTTGTAAATTACACTAAAGACTAAGGAAGATGACTTCATAGCCTATAGAGACTTGCTGCAACCCTGCTCATCACCATTTTTTTTTTTTAATTTTTTTTTTTATAACGACGGAAACCCTTCAGGCAAACCCCAGGCCTATATAAGACCCCATAATCCATATGGACCAGGTAAGTCCAAGGAACATGAGAATCATGAAATTTTGTGTAGGTGACCTCAAAGGAGTTAGCAAGAGTCGAACTCAAGACCTCTGCTTTTTGAGGAATGATCCCTAGCCAACTAAGGTACCCCTTGGGTTTACTCATCACATTTCAGCTTAACGTGTGAAAATGGAAAAACAAAAGACAGGAATTAATTTTGTTTACAAGGCATGTAGTCTTGTCCAATCCATGACCCAAAACATGACCCCAACTCTAATAAAGTATGGGTCCACAACTCCACATCGAAAGGGTATTACACTCACTTTACAAGCTAAATTGACTATCTATAGCCTAATCAACTAGTCCATGAAGGTGACCAATTTGGAAAATAAAATTAAACCTAGAAAAAACTGAAAAATGAATCTGTCAATGACAATGGCATCGTTATCCCTCTTGCAAGGAGCTTTCTCAAATTAATTCTTCGCTATTACGGACATGTAATTTAAGATATGTGTCATGTCATCCTATTTATCAAATTGAATCCATCCTAATAGTTTACGTTCTATCAAAAGTATGTTAAAATGCGCTAAAAGGTGGCAATTCAAGTTATTAAAAAATTTTGTATAAGAAAGAACATCAAACTTTAATCTGCGTATTTGATTAAACACTTCGTCATTTTATATATAGTCAAATTTTGTTTTGGGGACCTTTATATGATCTCTGTCTAATGATATAAAAATAAAAAATAAAAAACTCGTTAATACACCCATGAAGCATCATAACCGTTCCCTTGGAAATATATCTACTTGGTAAAGAGTAACTTTCATTTTATTTAACTCGCTAAAAGAAATATATCCAATCAAATTACAATGACAATTAGATTCAATTCCTCTGTTTGATGAAGCTAAAAAATATAAAAATAAATTAAAGAGGCATATTTATGTTCTAGAAATATCTATTAAAAAAAAAATGTAATTTAGGTCATACAGTTGCTCCGAAGATAGTCTTTGATTGTGGAATCTATACTTGATATTGATGGCTCTATCAATTTATCCATCAACTTGACTCTAGGGTGTGGAAACACCTTCGATAGATTAGTCCAATCTATTTATGGGAATACTTTTTCAATCACAATCCATAGCTCCTAAAGTCCAACACGTAAATTTCAAGCAAGAAAATTCTATGTGGAAATAAAAGGAAGTGGAAACAGAAGATGTCTTTTTTTTTCTTTCTTTTTTTTCTTTCTTTATAGCTTAATGGAGGTTTAATTTCACTAGCTTTTATAATTTTGGAATTATTAAGGTCGCATTTGAATTAGTAATAGTGTTCATACTTGTAGATATGTTTTGGCGTTCTTAAACATCTATCGTACTAGATAGTTGGATTGCTAGAACTACCACTTAGTCCTGGTCCCATATTTTAAGGCTGCCGTTTTTTTTTTTTTTTTTTTTTGTCTAATTTCATGTCCAACAAAAATTATGGATTTTTCTTTCTTTTTTTTTTCTTGGCCCGGGGGGGGGGGGGGGGGGTGTTATAAACTTATGATTCTAAATTTATATAGGCCCATTCTCATTTTAGCTATTAAATGCTTTGTTCCCGCCATTCTCATTTTAACTATCGTACTAGATAGTTGGATTACCAGAACTACCACTTAGTCCTGGTCCCATATTTTAAAGCTGTCGTTTTTTTTTTTTTTTTTCATGTCCAACAAAAATTCTGGAGTTTTCTTTCTTTTTTTTTTCTTGGCCCGGGGGGGGGGGGGGGTGTTATAAACTTATGATTCTAAATTTATATAGGCTCGTTCTCATTTTAGCTATTAAATGCTTTGTTCCCGCCATTCTATTTTTTGGCTTGCAGTATTAGGACAAGCTTTCAACAAATACTATTGAAATGCCAAAATTATCAAGAATATGGGACCTAACAGTCTTTCTATCATAGGCTCCATAAGGGTGTTCATCCTTAAATGCGTAAAGCGACCACTTCTGGTGACTGGTACAACGAATATTGCCACTAGTTTCTTGAAATTGTTTACACGGCATGTAGCCACTCCATCACTCAAAAAATTTTGACCCAAAACATGACCCCAGCATTAATAAAGTATGGGTCCACATCGAACAGGTATTAGACTCACTGTATAGGCTAAACTAATTGCCTATTGGATAGTCAACTACTCCACGAAGGTGACTTATTTGAAAATTCAAATCGGTCCAAGGAAAAATTGAAAAATGAGTCCATCAATGATGTTGGCACTATTATCCCTCCTGCAAGGAATTTTCTCAAATTCTCACTTATTTTGAACATAAAATCTAAGATATATATCGTGTCATCATATATTTCAATGAATCCATACTTTATTTCAATGAACATATTTCGATGTTAATAAAAAAACTAAGCCAAATACTTCCGTATGAGAAAGAACCTCAAACTTTAATCTGCACATATAATTAAAATTTATGAGAAAAAACCTCAAACTTTAATTTGCATACATAATTAAATTTTATTGGCTAAACGTACTGAATGCCTATATAGCCAAGTTGACTAGTCTATGAAGGTGACTAATTTGAAAACTCAAACCTAGAAAAGACTAAAGAATGAGTCCGTCAACGGCAGTGGCATCGTTATCCCACGTGCTGATAGGATCATTACCGCAAATATATTTAGCGCGTGCCAACTTACTACAACCAAATTGGTTAAGAGAGGAGATGGTGGTAGTATGATATTACTCACAAAATCTTTGAGCAATTTGTGCTAATAATGTGTTTTAAAATTAAGAATTTAGAACAAGTTGTAAGGAGAATAAATTTCTCATTCATCTTCTTTCATTTCCATCTGAATATGAGAGCATCAACAAAAACTCTTTGAAACACACACATATGCACTGTCTTTTGGATCCCTTTCCTTCATTCTCTCAATCAGAATGTGCTTCTCTTCTTTCTCCCCTTCCCCTTTTATCTTTGTTTTCATTTGGTCCACCAGATGGGATTACCTAACCCATGCACTTGTGAAGTGGTATCCCATTCATTCATCATGAAGTGGGACGGGGTGTGGACATCCACTCAATGTTTAGTATTTATAACAAAGTAGACGTTATTGAAAAATAATAGAATTTGATGCGTATGTTATTCAATTGAAAATGATTGACAGCTCATACACATTCAATTTCAAGCCCTTTTGGTCCCTCCAATCGACTTTTGTGGCAGAGTAATGGAAACGTCTGCCGTGTGCCGACCTCTGTAAGAAAGATTTTCTTCGGGGACCGGTGAAGTACTTCAGCCTCTAGTTTTTTATATGACCCTGGGAAAATAGAGTCCATAGTTTCTATTTAATTTTGAAAAAATGTCTAGTAAAGATTTCAGCATATAACCAACCGTGGAAAAAATTCAAAGAACCCATGAAAACTATAAAATTTATCAGGAAAGTGGAAAAAAAATAACTTACGTATTTTATTTGAATTGACATATATGGGAGGAATATATAATTCAATTGCGAACTCATTTAAATACGAGTTCTACAAAAATGTTACTTGAATAGTTTAAGTATTAAGAGTTTACACTTGGGGTAAATGAGGCGGCGCGGCATCAACTTGCACTAGGTGTGATTTAATTAGGGGTTTTTTCAAGAGCTCCTATTATGTGAAAGGTGTAAAAGACAAATATGTGGAGCAAAACAAGTAAGTACACATAAAAAAGGTATTTGGGTTATTTCATGGCATGAGGATCTTTTCATCCTAAGTGTTATTTTGTAAATTGCAATCTCATTAACTATTTAAGAAAGCCAATGCCTTTGTGGCTTACTGACATTTCTCTCTCCTATGCACAGAGATGTTCTAGGTTTGATTCTTAATAGTGTTGAGGGTTTTTTTTTTTTCTTTTCTTATTATTATTATTTTTTAAAAAAAATTTGTGGGTACAATTGGAAGAGTTTAAACCCATAACTTATTTTAATCCTACCTTTTACTACTACATCCCACATCAGTAAGCTAACCCAGTGCTTCTTAATAGTGTTAAGTTAATGTAATAAATTTCTTATCATATATATATAGGAAGGGATCCATTTACACCTAGTGTAAAACCTTTTATTCTTACACCCCTTAATATCTTTTTATAAGAATAATATTTCATCAATCCAACCGTTGGATTAGGTATTTTATACATGTACGTCATGCACGCCAAATTTCAAATAAATCGGATATCGGGAAACGTTTGATCTGTAAACTTACATTTATTTTTATAAATAAAATTATAATTTGTGGCACTTTATGAATAACATAATTCCTAATATCCGATTTACTAGAAATTTGGCATGCATAATATGCATGAATAGAAAACCTAATCCAGCAGTTGGATTGGCAAAATATTTTTCTCACAAAAAGATATTAAAGGGTCTAAGAGTAAAAGGTTTTACACCGAGTGCATATATATATATAAAGAGAGAGAGAGAGGAGGGATCCGTTTACACTTGGTGTAAAGCTTTTTACTTTTATACCCCTCAATAGCTTTTTGTAGGATCGATATTTTTCAAAACCAACCGTTGGATTGGATATTGCTCTCATGGAGATCATGCACGCCAACGGTTATGAGTATCCAATCAATGTGAAATTTGGTGTACATGATCTCTATGAGAGGAGTATTTAATCCAACGGTTGGTTTAGAAAAATATCGATCCTACAAAAAGATAGTGAGGGGTGTAAGAGTAAAAAGTTTTACACTGGATTAAGAGTCGTGCTATATAGATCGAAGTCTGTAAGCAGATCGTAAAACGATTCAATACAAAAACCTTCTTTTCTTAACTCCGTCAAACCCATAATCACTCTTCTCTCTCTCTCTCTCTCTCTCTCTCTCTCTCTCTCTCTCTCTCTCTCTTCTTTTTTTAATCTTAAACACTCAAAATCTCTCTCCCCCTCTCTTTCCTTCTCTCGTCCCTTTACCGGAGTACTGTGATTTCCAAACCCAATTTCGAAAAATGCAAGCCCTGGTTGATCCAAAACACCCCTTGATCAAATAACTTTATTTTTGTGGGAAAAACTAATTAGATCCAATCAACAACACAAGGAAAAATAATAATAATAATGAAGAAGAATAAGACCAGCTCGACCAAAAAAATGAAACTTATTGTATTGGATTTGAACTTGCAAAACCTTTTTTTTTTTTTACAAAAAACCTAGTTAACTTTAGAAAAAACTTAGTTAAGTTTACAAAGAAAACTAGCTAATAAGTTTACAAAAAAACTAGCTAACTTTGTAAAAAATCTAGTTAACTTTACGAAAACCTAGTTAACTTTCCAAATTTGCTTGATTTCAGGTTTGGCACCATCATGGAGCTACAGATTGGTTGTGGAGAATCAAACCCTTGGAAGGAATCGATAAAAAGAAGTGCAAGCGAAAACTAATACAAAACAATTTTGATGATACGATTCCAACAACCAAGATCAAGCCATGTTCATGTAAGATTCAAAACTAAAAACGCAGCAACTAAAAAAGTCAAAAACTTACTTTGATAGCCTTTTAGTCGCAAGATATTGGGGATGAGAGGTGTGTTGGAAGATGGAGAAGAAATAACTGTGAAGAGGCTCTCAAAGGATTCTACACGAGGACTCAACGAGTTCAAGAACGAAGTTATGCACATCGCCAAACTTTAACACTGAAATCTAGTGAAACTTTTAGGATGCTGCATTCAAGTTGAAGAAAAATTGTTGATATATGAGTTTATGACTGAAAAAAGCTTGGACTACTTTATTTTTTATTTGACTCTCTATCAAATCTCTTGCATATTTAGTTCGATTATTCTAATATCGTGTTTTTCATCATACAAGCTCCAAAGCCTTCTTAGTACAAGAGATACCTCAGGGTAAGTACGTTCTAGGTAACAAGATAGATACTGAAACATGAATCAAGGGAAAGGGGCAACAGTACTGTGCATTTTCTGTTGTTGTCCACTTTAAGGAATTTCGGCAGGGGTTGGCATTGATTTCCTTGTTACACATTGCTACATGAAATCTTTTCCCATATTTTGCTATTTCTGGAGTCACGAATCATTTTCCATTTATATTTAAGATTTAAGTAACTTATAAATGAAATTAATTACTTGGATGGAAAAATTGGGCAGATCGCACACAAAGCATTCTACTAGATTGACCTAAGCGCTTCATCATTATCAATGGAATTGCACAGGGGATCCTTTATCTTCATCGAGATTCTAGGCTAAGGATAATCTACAGAGACCTCAAAGCAAGCAATATTTTGTTAGATAATGAGATGAACCCAAAACTATTTGACTTTGGCTTGTCTAAAAGTTTTGGTGGAGATGAAACTAAGGCGAAAACGAAAAAAGTGGTTGGAAAATAGTAAGCATCTCTAGAATGTTATTTTCCATCTAGTTGCTTTGATTGTCAATGTATTTCTATGTTCAATGATTTCGTGCAGTGGTTATATGTCCTGGAGTATGCAATTGATGGGCTCTTCTACTTAGTGAAATCCAATGTGTTTAGCTTTGGTGTTTTGTTGCTAGAGATAGTGAGTGGGAAGAGAATAGAGTTTTCTCTCATCCAGATAACCACCTTAACCTTATTGGGCATGTAAGTATTTTGAATAAAATTTGCTAATTTCTCTATCTTAAAATTACTTCTAATATGGTTTTAAATGGTGTAGGCATGGAGGCTACATATAGAAGATAGGTCTTGAGAACTAATAGAGAACTAATAGATGCTTCAATGGGAGACTCACAAAATCTACTTGAAGTGTTTCGATCAATCCATGTGGGTCTACTATGTGTGCAGCGAATGTCCAAAAGGTAGGCCAAGCATGTCATCAGTGGTTCTAATATTGGGTGGTGATGGTGCTTTGCCTTGGCTTAAACAACCTGGTTTCTTCATTGAAAGGAATCTAGTTGAAGGTGATTCTTTATCAAACAAACATGAACCTTGTTCTGCTAATGAAATCACCTTTACATAGTTAGAGGCTTGATAAAAGACATTTCATGTTGACGTTTTAAACCCTTTGTTTTGCCTTTTTTTTTTCTTTTTTTTTGGGGGGGGGGGGGGGGGCCTAAGAACCCAGTCTTCTTTGTCAAATGAATTATGTATCACTGACACAAACAAGACAAGAACAGTGATATTGTGAATTATCCACTCTGTATTTCTGATCATCAAGTCCTTGGAAATAGCCTCCTATAGAGAAGGCAAACTCAAAAAAATAAATAAATAAAATGTTGATATCATAATTTATTTGTTTATTTATTTTATAAAAAAGGGCTAAATTTTGAGAGAGAATAGCGTTTCTTCATTTAGCAGTTAAACAGAGTAGCCATGGCCGCTAGATTGGAGAAGAGAGGTCCAAAAAATAGGGGGTGAGAAATACTCTAACTCCTATAAGGCCTATTGATTAAGGTACTGAAAAGTAAAACACTATTGAAAGGTAATACAATTTCATGCTTAGACAACATGATATTGAAAAGTAAAACACTATTGAAAGGTAATACAATTTCATGCTTAGACGACATGATATTGAAAAGTAGGCATTATTGAAAAATAATACTATTTGATGTGTATGTTATTCAATAGAAATGATAGACAGCTCATACCCATTCAATTTCAAGCCCTTTCGGTCCCTCCAATCGGCCTTTTTGGCAGAGTAATGGAAACTTCTGCCTACTTTTGTAAGAAAGATTTTCTTCAGGGAGAGGTGAAGTACTTCAGCCTCTATTTAATTTTGAAAAAGTCTCGTAAAGATTTCAGCATATAACCCAAATAGTGAAAAAAAATCAAAAAACCCATCAAAACTATAAAATTTATCGGGAAAATGGAAAAAAATAACTTATGTGTTTGATTTGAATATATAATTCAACTGCGAGCTCAATTAAATACGAGTTCTGTAAAAAATAAAAATGTTACTTGAATAATTTAAGTATTAAGAGTTTTCACTTGGGGTAAATGAGGTGGCATCAACTTACACTAGATGTGATTTAATTCAAGGTTTTCTTGAGAGCTCCTACCATGTGAAAGGTGTAAATATGTGGAGCGAAAAAAGTAAGCACACATAAAGAAGGTACTTGGGTTATTTCATGGCATGAGGATCTTTACATCCAAGTGTTATTTTGTAAATTGTAGGCTCATTAACTATTTAAGAAAGCTAATACCTTTGTGACTTACTGACACTTCTCCCTCGTATGTATGGAGAAGTTCTGGTTTTGATTCCTAATAGTGTTGAGGTTGTGTTTTTTTTTTTTTTTTTGGGTACAACTGGAGGAGTTTAAGTCCTTAACTTATTTTAATCCTACATTTTACCACTCTATCCCACACCACTAAGTTAACCCCATTTGCTTCTTAATAGTGTTAAGTTGATGTAATAAATTTCTTATCCATATCATCAAATATATATAATTTAATAAAGGAAAATGGTAGCATTTTAATCCTACCTTTTACCACTCATAGAAATCTTACTCATTCACAAAACTGGATTAACCTTTGGAATTTCAAAAATAAAATAAAAGCCAGAGTGTTCAAAACAATATTATTTTCAGCTCGTAACACATTACTATAGTTCGACGCCTTTTAGTCAATTGAAAGGCACATTTGGTAGATTGGTACAAATTTCTCCTCGTTTCTTTTTTGGCTGCTAGAAAACTCTCTTCAATTTTGACCAAAAAGTTTTACGTGGGGGGACAAATAATAAATCTTGTTGTCTTTTGAAAAAAAAAAAAAAAAATAATAATAATAATCTATACTACCTATAAAAATATGAATGTAAGAAAAACTTTTGATTGACTAATATACCCTCATTTTAATTTTTAAATACACAACTACCCACCCTTCTGCATATATAGAAAATATAGTAATATGAAAACTATAATTCTAAAACACAAACCTTAATATATTCTAAAACACATACCTTGATATATAAAATACAAGTAGTAATTCAAAGGAAATAGAAACTATAATTCCTTTATAATAAATAGAAATATATAGGAATAAGGAAATTAAAATTCTAAAACAACGGCCGCAATACATACCTTAATATATTAAACGCAAATAGGAATTCAAAGGAAACGAAAATTATAATTCCTATATAATAAATAAACAGTCGGATTTTAAATTCTACTTTCTTCATCAAGAGTAGTTTCAATTTTCTCTCCACCTTTTCTATTAACGGCCACTTCTCCATTTTCTGGTAAGTTTTGTTCTGCAAATCTATACTACCTATAAAAGGTTAAATCTCAGAAAAACTTTTGAATGACCAATATACTCTTATTTTAGAAAGAAAAATACATATCTACCCTTCCTTTAATTGAAACACATAATAAACATTCTTATCATTTGGTAACAAATGAAAGTTAGATTTTAATTCAAACTCTTAACAAATTAAAGTTAGATTTTTACTCAAATTTTTTTTTTAGAGCAACTATCAAGTTGCATGATAATATATATGAATATAAACTCTTTAAATATTTCGTTTTATGAAGAAAAAAAAATTCTGAATATATATCTAAAGAGTTTTTAATCTTTCGTTGTATTTTCGAATTTTAAACTTTATCTTTTATGAAAAAAATATAAAATCTTTATGTATTTATTATTTTGTGTAACTAATATTATTTAAAAATATTCACGTGCAACGCACGTATACTATATCTAGTAATAATAAATAAAGGTTTACTCTTGGGGCTGGTAGGGTCTTCACTCTTCAATCGATTTTTCTCTCTGCCTATCCTATCCCCTTGGGAGTACTTCACAGTTCACAATATTTAGCGGAAGAATCGTGAAGCCATCAATGGAAGGTTATAGCATGCTTCTTTTCTCCACCTCTTTCCTATTGATCTTACTATTGTCCACTGCAACGGATACCATAATCATGTCACAATTCCTAAGAGACGGCGAGACCATAGTCTCAGCTGGTGGCACCTTTGAGCTTGGATTTTTCAGCCCAGATAATTCCACATCAAAACGATACTTGGGAATATGGTACAAGAAAATATCCATGACGACAGTCGTTTGGGTTGCAAACAGAGAAATCCCCCTCGTCGATTCATCAAGTGTTTTAAAGGTCACCAACCAGGGAACTCTCCAACTCCTCAATCACAACGACAGCATCATTTGGTCTTCCAATTCAACAAGATTGGTGCAGGATCCAGTGGCAAAGCTTTTAGAGTCGGGGAATTTTGTTATAAAAGACGCGAATGAAAACAACCCGGAAAACTTCCTATGGCAGAGTTTTGATTATCTTTGCGACACGCACTTACCTGGCATGAAGATTGGGAAGAACTTGGTTACGGGTATGCATAGTTACCTGTCGTCTTGGAAGAGCGCTGATGATCCTTCTCGAGGTGATTTTACGTTTGGGCTTGATCCTCGTGGATTTCCACAATTTTTTATAAAGAAGGGTCCTCATGAGCAATTTCGACTTGGACCATGGAATGGTCTCCGATTTAGCGGTACATATTTACGACCAAATCTAGTATATAAAATTCGTTTTGTTCGTAATCAAAATGAGATTTATTATACTTCTGAGTATGTTAATAGATCAGTTGCTATGAGGGACGCGCTAAATCAGAATGGAATTATTCTCAACTTCCAGTGGAATGATCCTAACCAATTTTGGAATCTCTACGGAACTTCATGGAAAGATAACTGTGATAATTATGCTTTTTGTGGTCCATATGGCTACTGTAACGTTGCCAACTCCCCAGAATGTGGGTGTTTGAAAGGATTTGTGCCAAAATTCCCAAAAGATTGGGATATGGCTAATTGGTCGAATGGGTGTGTTAGGAGGACCCCATTGGAGTGCCAAAGTGGAGAAGAGTTTATGAAGTACTCTGGTGTTAAACTGCCAGACACACGAAATTCTTGGTTCAATGAGAGCATGACCCTT
Source organism: Liquidambar formosana (assembly GCA_039720395.1). Taxonomy (NCBI): domain Eukaryota; kingdom Viridiplantae; phylum Streptophyta; class Magnoliopsida; order Saxifragales; family Altingiaceae; genus Liquidambar; species Liquidambar formosana. The sequence goes on along the minus strand of CM077834.1, from coordinate 10,658,559 downwards.
GAGGAATGCAAGTTGGTGTGCTTGACCAACTGCTCTTGTATGGCTTACACAAATTTGGATATAAGGGACAAAGGAAGTGGATGCTTGCTTTGGTTTGGTGACCTGATTGACATCAAAGAGTTCACAGACAGTGCACAAGATGTCTACATAAGGATGGATTCTTCTGAAGTAGGTATTAATATTCTTGTTGATTGCTAAGAAATCATAGAAACCCTGAAAAGTGCCAGGCCTAGTATCCCTTCATGCAAGTACAGTATCAACCATCCTCCCAAGTACAGTAATAAATAGGCAGGAGTTCTTGCTTTTTGGCTTTCTAATTTTTTTTTTTCTTTTCCTGCAATTAGATGCTTCACATTTAGGTCAAGGTGGCTCCAATGAGAAGAAACGAGAGAGGATCATAGTCAGCTCAGTTTTATCGATGGGAATTTTTCTCTTAGTCCTGGGTCTGACCTTGTACGTTTGGAAGAAGAAGAAGCTACGTAGACAAGGTATACCAAATAGTCACATTATTTTAAAGAAAGTTCATCTATTGCACATTTCAGACACATATGCCTCGGTGCCTAGTGGGGATTACATAAGTGATCCATTATTAAAACTTCATGTACTTGTTCAATTGGTTGCATGCATTCAGTAGCTTTAAAATCCAATTTTATTTCTTCTTGTAAAGCAGAGTAATCTATATGAGTATATTCATTCAATTTTAATCTGTGCGCATAGCCAAATTAAAACCGGTGATGCAATGCACAAAATAGGACCAAAATGCAGGAGAACAGGGGATTGGATGTGAAGAATAAATTACTCATTGTATGCGTATTTGGGCTTCCTCTTGTTAGCCTTTCTTCAAACCTTTTCACGAATGACTTTTCTCTACTCTGCCTCTTATCCTACTCTCCTTCCATGTGTCATTTTAAATTTGGCAACATCTGATGTCTTTCCTTTGCGAGAATGCCGCGGGTAACCTTTTTTTTCATTTTAGCCTTCTGTTCTGACAACCTTTTTCCATTTTCGGGAACATCTTCATAAATTTTTTATCCTTCTAAGTGATTTGATTAAAATGACCAAAATCATCTAACCAAACAGATTTCTGCATTCTTATAAGGCCATGTTTGTTTGGTTGGAATGGAATGGGTGGAAATGAAATCTGATTCCATGCTTAAATTAGTTTAGAATTTAATGAGGTTTGAAATAAATATTGGGGAATAAATATCATTGTAATTCATTACCGTTTGATTCCATTTTTATTTAAATACCTCTTCCAAACATATTGTTGGAAATGAATTGGAATGTGATTCCATTCCACCCATTCTATTTCAGCCAAACAAACAAAGCCTAAGTTCATCTTGAAAGGCTGGAGTAACCCAATAAAATTGGGTGGCTAGGCATGCTACATGCACAAAAGTGCTGGGTGATCAGAAAGCATAAATATTAGTTCAATCTTATATACCATTTGGAAATCCAGGAGGAACCTAACTTGTGGAAGTTTCCATGCAGGAATCAAACTTCTCCCTCGATGTTCTTAAAAACAATGTAGTCAATGTTTAATTTGATTATCTCAATGCCCTATGTTGCAGGTAAAAAGAGACAAAATCTGGATAGCAATTATACTGCTGAAGAACTCGAGTTGCCATTATTTGACTTGGCTACAGTAGCTAATGCCACCAATAACTTCTCAATTAACAATAAGCTTGGAGAGGGCGGTTTTGGATCTGTCTACAAGGTAAACACTTTGATTAACTTCCATTCAATGTTTTGATGTTAGTGAATCTGCAAGGTGCCAACTCTCAGCACCAAACTCTGTATTTGTACCAGTACTTTTCTATCAGTTTGAATGTTTTGAAATTCATTAACACCTTTGCTATGAAAAGCAAAGAAATTATTTTCTTTTCCTTTTTTCAAAAGACAATGACTCTTTGTATGTGTAATTGTTATCCTCAAAAAGGTGTGTCATATTTTATAGTTATATGCAACATTCAACAAAATTTCCTAGCTTTCTAGCATTCATCGAAGAACCATGAATCTTTGGCCATCATATGGAGTGAAAATTTTCAGGGCATGTTAAAAGACGGACAAAAAATAGCTGTAAAGAGGCTCTCGAAGAATTCTACACAAGGACTCAATGAGTTCAAGAATGAAGTTATGCACATTGCCAAACTTCAGCACCGAAATCTAGTGAGACTTCTAGGATGCTGCATTCAAGTGGATGAAAAGATGTTGATCTATGAATTCATGCCCAACAAAAGCTTGGACTACTTTATTTTTGGTTTGACTCTCTATCAGAACTATTGCATATCTAATTCATTTAGTCTAATATTGTGTTTTTCGTCATAGAATCTCTGAAACCTCCTTAGAGTAAGTTGTTGGTTAGAAGATAGATAGAGACACATGAATCAAGGGAAAGGGGCAACCGTACTGGGAATTATTTCTATTGCTGTCCAGTTTAAGGGGTGTCGCCTTGGGGTGGCATTGATTACCTTGTTACTCCATGTTGCTACATGAATTCTTGTCCATAATTTTGCTAACTGTGGAGTCACGAATGATTTTCCATTTATAGTCAGGATTTTCTGCTAAATGGAATTAATTACTTGGATGAAAAAATTGGGCAGATAACACGCAAAGCATTCTACTAGATTGGCCTATGCGCTTCCTCATCATCAATGGAATTGCTCAAGGGCTCCTTTACCTTCATCAAGATTCCAGATTGAGAATAATCCACAGAGATATCAAAGCAAGCAATATTTTATTAGATAATGAGATGAACCCAAAAATATCTGACTTTGGCTTGTCAAGAAGTTTTGGTGGAAATGAAACTAAGGCAAAAACAAAAAAAGTGGTTGGAACATAGTAAGTAACTAACTAATTTAGAATGTTATTTTTAGTCTAATTGCATTGATTGTCAATGTGTTTCCTCGTTCAATGATTTTATGCAGTGGTTATATGTCCCCCGAATATGCAATTGCTGGGCTCTACTCAGAAAAATCCGACGTCTTTAGCTTTGGTGTTTTGTTGCTAGAGGTAGTGACCGGGAAGAGAAACAGTTGTTTCTATCATCCAGATGACTACTCTAACCTTATTGGGCATGTGAGTATTTTGACTAGTATTTGCTCATTTCTCTATGTTAAGACTATTACTGATAATATGGTTTTAAATTGTCTAGGCATGGAGGCTCTATATAGAAGGTAGGTCTTCGGAATTAATGGATGCATCGATAAAAGACTCACATAATCTAGCTAAAGTTTTACAATCAATCCATGTGGGTCTATTATACGTGCAACGATGTCCAGAAGATAGGCCTAGCATGTCATCAATGGTTCTAATGTTGGGTAGTGATAGTGCATTGCCTCAGCCTAAACAACCTGGTTTTTTCATTGAAAGGAATCTAGTTGAAGGCAATTCGTCATCAAACAAGCATGAACAGTGTTCAGCCAATGAAGTAACCATTACAGTATTGCAGGCTCGATAAAAGACACCTCATATTCATGTTTTAATTTGTATGTCTTAGAAATGTTGATTTGCCAATGGCATGGTGGCCTAGTGGCATGTTCTTCACTTGTTGGATGAATGATCTCAAGTTTAAGCTTAAGGAGAAGCATTGATACCCATTTGTTGGTATTAGGAGGATTATAGGTAAGAATAGATTTTATCAATTAGAAAAAAAAAACCGGCCCTTTGATTATTTTTATTTTTCAAGTCAAAGATAAAAACCATGATCATTATTAGTTTTCAAGGCTATTTATCTTCTTTATGTTAGTTATTTGCGGAGGATACACCTACGCTATGTTTGGGTAAGGAATTTGTAAAAACTTGGAATTTTAAAAATGATGGATTTTGAAAATTCAGAATTAGTAATTGGGATTTCTAAAATTCTTTGTTTGGCTATACATTTTGGAACTTGGGATTTCTAAATAGAATTTTGCAATTTCTTTGTTTGGATGGATATTTAGAATGGGATTTCTAAATGGAATTCATTCCATATCTTCTTATACATAACCCATCGCCAAATTTTTTCCAAAATATCTCTTTGTTGAAAATCCAATTTTGATATTGATTATAGTTTACAATTTAAGAGAGAGAGAGAGAGAGAGATTGTGCAAGCTGAGGATATAAAGAGACAGCAACCAAAATATAGCATGGCTGCTCTACACATGAATCCTAGAAAAAGCAGCTCCTGTGCACAAAGACGACAACCAAAGAACTCATAGGAAAAACATATCCTCAACTGAAAGAGATTGAAAAGAACACAAATTAAAGACAAGAACCAAAATACCTGCATGCTAATTAATAAGCAAGCAACAAATAAGCTATTCCAAACAACTAGTTAGAAAAAGGGATCAAAGAACCTTCACAAGGATTGAAATAGCAGCAAGCAAAATCTAACTAGAGGTACTTCCTCATTTACCAATCCACAAAATAAGAAGTTTACCCTCTTTAAATCCCAGCTCACTCATGAATGTAACTATATCTACGTCATTAGTGCCACCACACATATGATTGTGTGTTGGTCTACGGCATTTTAACAAACATATGGTGTGCAAAAGTGCACCCCAACAATCGCACAGATGAAAAAAAAAGGCTAAAAACACTCAATCAAAATCACAAGGTTTAGAAAACATATATAAATATGATTGTGTGTTAGTCTACGGCATTTTAACAAACCTATGGTGTGCAAAAGAGCACCCAACGATTGCACAAATGAAAAAAAAAAGGCTAAAAACACTCAATCAAAATCATATTTATTATGATAAGAGAAGAAACACATCCAGTGTGGAGTAAATTTGCGTGCTGAAATTAATTTGAAATCACACCCATAGTTATATATCTAAGAAATATAGTGAAATTTCTAGCCAAAAAAAATAAAAATAAATTAAATAACCCAAAAATTAAAAACTCTAATAAAAAAATGGAGTACATACCTGTGTTATGGGAAGGTCTGGTAGGCGACGAAGAGTGGTGAGTGACTGTAAGAACACCAACTCGTAGCGGGATCTGTGATGGAAGAGAGACGGAGTAAGAGAAGAGAGAGAGGCGAGAGAGGAGGCTAACCCATGGCTGGATCTGTGATGGAAGAGAGATGGACTGAGAGACGAGAGAGGGTAGACTAACCCATGACTGGATCTGTGATGGAGTGAGAGGCGAGAGAGAGATGAGAGAGAGGCGAGAAGCTGAGAGGCGAGAGAGAGGTGAAAGAGGTAGAGAGCAAGGCGAGAGTCGAGAGTCGGGAATTCGGGATCAGATCTGATAACTCACGAGATGGGTTTTTCCAAATTCTCTCTTAACTGGAATTTGCCAAATTCCACCTATTTAAGTGGTATTTCTAAGCAGAATTTGACTTCCTCAAATTCCAAGTTAAAATTTTAATAGAATTTTAAAAATTTTCAAGTTGAGGTACCCAAACAGGGATTTCATTATGAGAATTTTATAAATTCTATTTTAAAGACAAATTCCACTTACAAATTTTTTTTTCAAACACAGCACTATGGTTCCCATTTTTTGCAAGAGTCAGCTCTATCAACCTATTGATCTTAAACAAACTTTTTGGATCTTTTAATATATGGCTAATCACATTGGATTTTCCACCCTTAACGTAGTTAGCACTCTAACTCACTAAGTTTGATCCACGTGATGGTGGGTTCATAATTTCAAAGCAAACTTGAGAAGATTTTGTGGTTGACGTGAACCCAATTTCGTACTTATCTGTCTCAAGAGCAAAGACACCTTTGCGTCTCCATTGATTTCAAAAACCTAAATATTGGATGATTAGTCCTTTTCTTGGAACATTTACTTAATGTAATTTTGTGTTAGGTTATCTTTCAAAACTTTACCTATAACCTGTATTTTGTGAAACCAACCATTGGATTAAATAACTTCATCATGTAGGTGATGTAGGCCAAAAATCAAGTTAATTCGAGATTGATTACTATTCGATCCAAAACTTATATATTTTAATAAACGACAATCGCTAGTTTTGGACATTTCTTGATGAAGGAGCTTTCAATCTCGGATCAACTTGATTTTTGGCATACATGACCTTCATATGAAATAGATTTAATCCAATGGTTGACTTTGCAAAATTTAAGTCACAGGTAGAATTTTGAAAAATGATGTAATGCAAAGTTACATTAGTTTAATTTCATAAGAATGAGATTCATTGGATGATATAGCTAGTCATAAACACGGTTTTCGAAACCCTATCTTATAATGTCTTTAGAACATCCATTAACAATTTGAATATGATAATTCTTTAGTTAATAAATCAAATATAGGTATTGCCTAATCCAGTCTGATAATAATTTGATTCGATAAATTAAATAAGGGTGGTGATACACAGGATGAGAGGTACCTAAGATGAATTAGAGGCCGACTAATGTGTTGGTTTTCTATTTGTTGATACACAAAAATAGCCTTTAAAGAATCTCACACATCCAAACCAAAAAGACAAAAACCCACTTTCCAATTTGTATTTGAATACCCAATGAAAATCACGCTCAAAATAAAATTTTTTCTTTTTTAAAAAAAAAAGCAAAAATTGCGCTTATTCTCCTAAAATAACAGTCTTTATTTTGAAAATTCAAATAAAAACCATAAAAGGAAAGAAGTTCAAAGCAAAATGAAGATAAAATCGGCAAAATTAAAAATCAAGATAAACTTGTTAAACATATCAAATGCAAAAAAATAAATAAATAAATAGATCCAACCAGTAGGGTGAAATTTTTTGAAAAAAAATACATAGACATTATCCAAATAATTAGGATAATTTTGAAATAATTATCCATAAAAACACAATAAAATATCTTGATCCAAATGACACAACCAATAGCCAAAAAGGGGGGAGGGAAGATGAAGAAGAACCAGGCAAATCGATTGTTGGATCCCATCAAGAATGAGGTGAACCACTGTAGAAATCACACCCATCGAGTTTCTCGAGCAATGACAAGTCATGATTGAAGTCACACTGCACAAATTACACCCTTAACCTTCATACTCTCATATCTGGCCATGCATGAACGCATCTGAGGATGAAAAAGAGATTAGATGGGTTTTCCCACACATCGCACAACATCCTTGGCCTATACTCATATTTCATCCCGTCTTTACAGTTTTCTCTCTCTATGTTTCGATTGAGGAAAAGAAGGAGTATCGATCATTGCCTGCGAACTACGTGTCTCTGGTTCAACTCCAAGAATGCTAGCTCAAAGAAGAGCAGTTGAAGCAGTGAAAGATTGAACAACAGCAAGAAAAAGAGCAAAGCCGTGAAGAACAAAGACTTGAAGAAGAGGAAGATAAGAAGAAAAACAACGATAACGGAGATGAAGAGAATGGGATGGGTTTTTTATTGTGAAAAGAAGGGGATGGGTTCATACAGGGGAGGGTTTTTTCTTCTGAAAAGAAGGAGATGGGTTCGTACAGGGGATGGGTTTTATATAGTGAAAAGAGAGGATTTTGTAGGTGGGATTGTGTGTGTTTTAAGTTGAGGGGTAATTTTGTATTTTGATATTTTCGGTCCAGGAATTGGACTCATGGTCTCGTCCCAACAATTATTATCCATTAAATCATATATTAGATTATATATTTTATTAATGAGAAATGATCCCAAGACGAAACTAAAGAGACCGATGTTAGGCGAATTGGTCAAATTGACCAACATACCCCTTTCTACTCTTAATAACATAAAACACGGAGCACTTCCTTCTTCCAGATATTTTCGCTTTCTAGTTTCTACATATCTTTTTCTCTCCTCTATTAAATTAACCAACATACCTCTCTTTCTATCTTCCGTATTTGTCTCAGTTTCTTCTTATCTAGAAACCACTAAATAGAGAACCTGCACCGAACGTTCCTGCCCTCCTGCTAGAGTGTTTGTCGAAAACCCACACCGGACGTTCCTGTCGCCTTCTTGGAGTCTTTGTCAAACTTCAAGGATCTACTGCTCATCACTGTGTTCTTCTAAAGATTTGTTCCTCTCCGACACCATTGCACAAACATCAAGATCATCGCCGATCTGCAATACGTTTCTTTCTCCTCAAATCTGTTTTTGTCCTAGTGTTCTGGTCGAATCTTAATGTATATGTGAAGGTAGGGGTCTGATTTGTGCACCATGACTTCAACCACGATCTACCGCTATTCGAAGAGCTTGAATGGGGTGCGATTTGTACGGTAGGTTCATCTCGTTCTTGATGGGATTTGACAGTGGATTCCCCTGGTTCTTCTTCATCTTCATCTCTTTCTTTTTTTTAGCTACTAGTTGTATCATTTGGATCAAAATTTATCTTGTTTTAAAGATAATTATTTGGAAACTATATTGATTTTCTAGGATAATTATCTTCATTTTCTAGATAATTTCTAAATCATTATCATATGTATTTAGATAATTTTTTTTAAAGATAATTATCTCGAAATTATATTGATTTTCCAAGATAATTATCTTCATCTTCTAGATGATTTCTAAATAATTATCTTAATTATTTGGATAATTTTTTCTCCAGATTATCACCATACTGGTTGAATATTTGAATTTTTTATCTTGTTTTTTTTGCCATTGATTGCACAAAAGTATGTACAACTTGCTAATTTTATCTTGATATTCCTTTGAATTTTTTTTCTTCTAGTTTGGATTAAGGTTTGATTTTTCAGAATCATGCAAAGATCATTGGTTTTTTTTTCCTTTTTTTTTTTTTTTTTTGAAAGTTTTGAGTGTGACTCTCGTCTTTTTGATTTTGAGCGTAATTTTCGTTTGAATATGTACTAACCATAAAAAGAGAAGGTTTCGCTCCACGGTTTTCGTCCAAAACGACCGCCTAAATCTGCGCAAAACGGCATGGCATTGTTTGCTGTCTTCCCCTACACAGACGAAAGGCGCGTGGCTTCACGGGATCCCGTTTCGAAGCCATGTCACATTAAACGACGTCGTTTTCACGCGTTTAAGATCTTCTAATGCGCGAGTGGGCTGCTCTCTTCCACCCATCCGCTGGCATCCTGAGTAACCCATGCCGATGACCTCACTCAGTCAGCTGCTTTTTGCCTTTTTCCCATTGATATCTCTTCGATCTAGAGCAGAACTGAGAGCGAGAGAAGATGGCGACTAGCGAGAGACATTCTGCACTCTCGGCGATTGTGAATTCTGGGTATCTTCTGATTTCTGATTCTGGACGATTGAAGATGCCGACGGTGAAGTCTTTTCGCTACCTTCTTCTGATTCTCCACGGTTGAAGGACATTTTGCACTCTTTGAAGGTAAATATCTCCCTTCTTAGCTCGAGGAATTTGAGATTTTTAAAAAATTTGTGGAGGAATTTCAAATTTTTTATAAATATAAATTTGTGTTGATTTTATGTCCGATATTTTTCCAATTTGAAGGTGAACACCTATTTCAGAAGGAGGAAACACGGCCTCGGGTTTCGATCTGGAGCACGAGCTTTGGGTTGTGATCAGTATCTTCTTCTAATTCTCGATTCTCCACTCTTTGAAGGTAGATACCTCCGTTTTAGCAGTCTTGGTAGATTATTTAAAGATTATTATGTCTGGGGATACATTCTATATCTGTAATCAAAGTTTTTAAATTATTTGACTTGACTACAAATTATATTCTTTGATATGCTATTTGTATGAGAGATGTTTTCCCGTTGTGTGAGTCAAATTAAATATTATGTGTGGTGAAAGATTATGTAAAGATTATTATGTCTGGGGATAGATTCGATTTTTTTTTTCTTTTTCTTTTTGGCAGATGGAAGGAGTTTTGTTGTTCTGTCCTCTCCTAAGAGGTATCCAATATAGGATTTTCTACTACAATACTTTATAAACACAAGCTAGATTAATCACTCAATATTTTATACCATTCTTCATGTTTTATGGTAAACTTAAGGTTTGTCATCCTGCTAGAAACGTTTCCTCTGCCAATTTACCACAACCTGTGGATAATTTTTGTTTGTGGCTGTTACAATCTAGGGGCTTTTGATAAAATGCTTTGTGTTATGCATGTTTGATCTTGGAATGACTTATAATTCGGTTTCAACACCATGAAATGGGATGATTGCTGTTGGTTTGTGTTTGTAGGCGTATATGTTTAAGCATGACAGTATTCACAGTTAATAGAAGCATCATGCTGTCAAGGTTAAGCACTTTACGGTCCTTCTATTTGGTGAGAAAGCACATCACCGTGTTCGGTGTTAGGCATAGTCTTTTATCCCTATATATTTGTTTATAGAATGTGTTTAAACAATTGCAAAATTAATTGATTCATTTTTTTTTTCCAAACAAAATTGTTTAGGAATCCTGATGACACCCCTTAGGTTGAGACCAGGGAAGAGTACATAGTGGAGTCCATTGGCCATTCAACGTATGTATGCCAACTTTGAGTGACAAAAAATCAAAAATCCCAACAACAAGGGGAAATGGAAAGCACTATTCATTGACAACCCAGGTTCTTGTCCATTCCTTTTTGAAAAGCCTGTCTTGTTTTGTTTACCCTTTTTTTCTTACGGGTTTAATTTTCCTCGTGCTGGATGGATACTTCTTATTTGCTCGCAATATGAGAGAGAGAGAGAGAGAGAGAGAGAGAGAGAGAGAGAGAGAGAGAGAGAGAGAGAGAGTGCTCTGAGAGTGCTCTGAGAGTGTTTGGAGCTTCTATAGACATGGAAACACCTGCAAAAAACCATAACACTCCTATCTCTGAATCGAAGGTGATTTCCAATCCTTTGTAGTCTTAGATTTCAATTAAATATTAAATCTATAATTTGTGAGGAAATTGTAAGAATTGATTTTCCTTAATTGTGTAATTTTTTTTTTTAATCATGGATTTCATTGTGAATATTGAATTGTTATAATTCTAGGGATATGGGTGCAATTTAGCATGATATATGGGTGTGTCTACACACTCAGAGAGGGAGAAAGAGAGCTCTTTTTTTCCGACGACATGGCATGTGTATTTGTGGGTTATATGTGGTTTGTTTGTGTAGGGTTGAAAGGTCAGTATAGCTTACTTAGGTGTTTCCCCTTGATGGGTGCTTTTATTTTTTATCATTATTTTGTTTGGATTTGTAAAGTTCTTCAAGGCACCTTGTCCCTTTAGATCTTTCCCTAAAAATGGATTTAGAATTTTGTTCCCTTCTCTGGTGAACTTTGTTTTAGGCAGTGAAAAGGGTTAGGCAATGGTTGAAGTTTATGGAACTTGTACAGGAGTTGCTTAGGGTCCTCTGCACTTTTCGTTGTGTGTTCAACATAAAGTTCGTTTCTTTTTTGTTTATTATTAATATCTTCTTGTTTTTGTTTTCTGCTTGTTCATTTGTATTACTTCTTGCAAATCCATATAATGAAAAAGTATTCGAATGTTATTCGATTTGGGTCCCTTTGGATTCGATTGTCCAAGATCAACATCTACTAGAGTTGGATCCTTTCAAGATTCTATAACTAGTCGCCATTCGTTTCAGTTACAAGACCTAAGCATTATGTTAATAGCTACCAAATCTTGCCTCAACAAGGTTTAGTTTTGGGTCAACAATAACTTGTTTGTTAATTTCATTGGTTGAATTTCTATTCTTGACACCAATTAGTTGGTTCTAGATGAGTGTGGGTTGAAACTTTTAAAATCTTAGTAATCCAAAACTAACTTGCAATGTTTGGACAGGATTAAATATGAAGAGGAAGGGGCACAATCTGGGAGCAAAAGTAGAACACGCAAAAAGGCACACAAAATCAAGGCCTATGCTATAGATACCCATCACAATAGGGTAGCACAGATTAGCACAAGGTTGGCTTTGAGAGTTTATTTGTTTATATATGTATTTAAATTCTATGCATTTTAACATCATTATCTCAACTATTCTCAAGGTTGAGTTCATGCAAACCACTAATATTTAATTGCAGAGCTATTTATGAAGGTAAGCAATGCTAAATCCTCAAAAAAGCATTTATATTTTAGCATTAATACTTAGGTTTGGATTCCAAGCAATTTTTATGTGATTTAAATAAATTAGACAAATAAATTTCTACATCTCACTTGATAGGAAGAACAATGCGTCATTGAATAAACGATGTTTAAGCCAATAGCCCTTGAACCTTGTAGCATGTCTTGCTCCAAAAAGGTCATGGGGTTTACGGAGGTCTTGGTTTTGGTAAGAAGAAGATCATTCTTGTTTCTTTTTCGCTTTCTCTCCTCTTCCTCTTCATATTCTCCTTACTTCCCAATTATTAGTGGGATTATGAAAGAGGAGTTTGTACAAAGACCGCCATGTGGGGCATGTACTGTATACCAATTGCTCTTATTCTTTCTCCTACAAGGGAGCTCTCATGCCAACTAGGATTCTGATATTTTACCTCTTATCTGATATGCTATAATTTCTGGCTAATTCCTATCGGAGGAAATTTAAAATATTTTGATCTAATTTGCACTTTTTCAAACACACGAGGAAGCTTGAAAATTCTCATATCAAACTGGTGTCAAGGTGGTTGTCGCTTATGGAGGAGCACCAATTCATTAGCAGGTTCTGTATTTCTTTTCCAAGTTTTCTTTCCTTTTTTTTTTTTTTTGGCATGAATTTGCTCCAACCTCATCTGGTTTTGATTGAGAATTGGTGACTTTAAACTAATTTTATTCTCATAAATGAGACTGAAAAATTTTGAAGAACACCTAAAAACTGATCTTAAATCATCATATGTGGTGATAATTCTAATTTTCTTTGATAGCCCCATTTTCTATGAGGGATTTGGCTTTAAATGATATCCAAAAACCAAAGAGCATTCAACTTCCGTGGGACGTCCAACCAGGCCCTAAATTGATGTTCAACCTAAACAATATAGCTGGATGACAATTTTTATTTATTTATTTATTTTTTAAGTAGGTAATTTTGTTCATTAGTAAATATACATCCTTGAAAACTAACATATTTCCTTTCCTATCAATGAATACAATGTAATTTTGAATATTAGCTTGCCTAATTACAAAATTATTAGTTTCATTTCATTCTTAGTGTGCTCAGTTTTCCAATTATGAGTTATTAGTTCAAAGAAAACATGATTTTTCATTTCTAGTCTGCCCTTATTTGTATGTTTCATTTTGTTTGGTGTGCCCTCTCCCTCCTCTTTTGGGTTTGGGTTGTGCTTATTTTTGTTATTATTTTCCCTTTCTTATTATTTAACTTTGATCTTTGTTTTGAGCAGGCTACACTAGGCAGGGCATTTACTGGACCTATGTATGCGAATTGTAGGATTAGTCCATTTAGAGCCTAGAAAAGGGTACCATTTCCCTTATGGGTATGATTTGAACTTGCTGTAAAGTGAATTTAATTGCATATGGCCTATTATTTATCTTATTAGACCTGGCTGTGTAAGAAGAGTGTCTCTTTTATATGTTGACTTGAGATCTCGTGGTCCTTGGCTGTTTTGTTAATGGAATCTGCCACTTTCTTGTAGTGGATATTTTAATTCCAAGCTGGCTTAGAGAAGTATTAGCAATGATAAATTGATTTTTACAGAAAAGTGGACATGTTTGGCGATGCCACATGTTTCACTCACATATCAAATCATAGGAATGATCTTAAAATCATTTGTTAATCAATTATGAGAAGTTTCTTCTACATAATGAAGGAAGGCGCAAAACAAAGAAAAGAAAGTTGGATGCAAAATTATATTATGCCCTTGTAGTCAATTGGTTAATGATATTATGCCCTTTTAGTCAATTCATTTTGCTATATTTATGCAATAATTACATGTTTTCCTTCTTTGACACTTTTTTTTGGGTACTGGTAAAATCCAGGAAGAGAGTAAAATTTTGAATCTTTATGTTTTCATGTTGTTTGGGTTTCTTAGAATTTTCTCTACCTAATTTTGGTTGATCTTTGGTGCAGAACAAAAGTCATGGCAAAAAGAGGTAATCTCTCTATTGGATCGTCTAGGTTCGAGAAAAGCCCATGTTGTGCATTCAATGGGTGAGTCTAATGACCCTAGATTTTATTTTTCTTATAGAAAATACAGTATTGACTATTGAACATTAATCTTCAATTTTTTTCCCCTTTTGACTTTTCTTTTCTATATGCTAAGGATCGTGATTAGAGTTGAATCTTTGGCAGCTTCTTGAGAAAAAATGTTATATTTTCGAACTATTTGATCAATGAGAAAATTAGGGAAAACAAGAAATTAAAATTTGGTTTGTTTTGGTTTTTTTACTTTCACCTTCGTTAAGCTATGTTGCTGTATTAGACATTTCTATTGATGAATGAAATCTTTGACATCTGTTGCTGCTGCAATATATATAATGGTTTTTTCACTATCCTTTCCTCTACCATTTGGGGATGATATTTCGGGAAAAGACAACATAGGATGGTTCAATTTTTTTTGAAATGGGTTGCTTGAACACGGTGCTCTGTTATCGGTTTGAAGGGTGCTCTTTTATGGGTCTCTGTTATAGGTTTCAAGAAGTGCAGATAGATTTCCTATAATAAAAAAGAAGAAAAAAGAAGTGAAGATGGATTGAACCTTAAAAAAAAGAGAGAGAGGTAAATATCAAGTGGGCATGAAGAATCTGGGCAGGACAGAGCTACTGTGCGTGCTTGAAGATGGCAACTGTGCATTTAAATGGAGGGGTTGGTTTTGTGTTTTGACAAAAATGGAGATTATTAACAAGACACTTGAATGTTGCAAAAAATTTTCAACGTCTCTCTCCCTCTCTCTCTCTCTCTCTCTCTCTCGTCTTGGTTTATAATACTAAATTACTAATATCTAGAGCAAGGATCATTTAATTATTATCTACTCAGGCTTTTAATCAGTATGTAAATGTAAATGAAAATGCAAAAATCATATGCCTTTTTTACATGTTAAATCATTTGTAAAATCTTTTGTGGTATGTTCAATGCAGATGCTTGGTTATACTTTTCTGCATTTCTTTTTGCTTACAAGTTGTTTTGTTTCATGTTTGATGCCATATAAATTGAATGATCCTATTAATTTTCCTATTGACAGGAAGCTCAACAAGCATTGTGCATGCTGCCTTTCCAAATATTGCTCTTAAGGGTTTGATCTCTGAACATTGAAAAGATATGGGGTGTCAAGGTCCTAATCCATCAATTGACTTTAGGTACAGTTTTGTTTTATTAATTGCTCATTCATCTTATTAATTCTTGTGATTCAAATGAAACAGAACAAAAAATTCCTTTGTTTGGAACCTCAAACGTGTTTTTTTTTTTGTTCACTATTCATCAAACCACTTCCTATTGTAACTACTTTGGGTGTACTTTCTATTGTTTTGTAGGACTGGCTATAAGATCTCGCGGGGTTTGGGTGATGCAATATAGATACCCATGTTAAACGCCAAATTTCCTCCATTTTTAGATGATGAAATCCTCTCTAAACTTTGCAGTAGTAAAGCTTGAGCTGAAAATGAGCTGTTTTGAAGAAAAAGTTTCATAAAACAGTTTTCAAGAACCCTTTTTTTCATTTTTGACTTGCTGGGAACAGAAAACTATTTCTAGTACATGCCCAAGCATGCCCTTCTTGAAAGACTAATCACTTGTTTTTTTGTATAATTTTTTTTTCCCATAGTCTAGAAACACTTTTCAAAAACGATACCAAGTGAGTTTAATTTTCTTTTCCTAGAGTTCAAACATCTTGGCTAAGTAGCAAGTTTTGTTATGATTGTACTATTTTGGATATTCCTCCTAAGGCAGATAGTAGGGGTGTTTTATAGCTTCATAATGTAATGAACTCTTAGCTTTTGCCAATATATTATCCAGTTAACCATGAAAAAAGGATCACGGTTGCCTTTAGAATTGTCTTGATCTATTCAGATGTTCGAGTATGGAATCTAGCCTAACCATGTAACCTTTCTTGCCATAATATTTGCTTATGGCCACCAGGGTAGATGGAGGCTAGGACATCATTTTCAAGGCTCGAAACCCGCAAGATTGTTTACACGGCTTCAGAGTACCATGGAGATTGGAGACACCTGCCCTCCACTCGAATACCATCAAAACAAAACCAAAGCGAAAACTGCCTTCCACTCAAATACCATCAAAACAACACCAGAGCGAAAATTAATAGGGGAACTGGGCACATGCCATGCACGTGCATATTCTACTAGTCTAACAGGTAAGGAAGTAGTTTTTATGTCTTTTTGTTATGAATGCCTGAGATTTTTTGAGGGCTATTTTGTTTGAATTAGCAAATGGAAAACTGGTCAGTGGTCCCATTTTTTCTGCTTGTATATGTCGTCTCATGTATCAGCATTCTTTATTAATTTTTAGTTTACCACAAATCTATTATTATTATAAACACTATATGGTATGAATGTTAAAATTTATTCTCACTATTTTTTATGACTAGAAAATTTTAAATTGGTTTTCTGTTTTTATTTTTCCTCTAAATTTCACATCTAATTTTTGTTAATTTTTCATAAGCGACTAATTTTTGTTAATTATTCATTTTGTAAGATTCCGATCTTATTGGATTATCATATCAAATATGCATATATGATTTGTATGTTAAGAATCGGTGGGATTATAAATAATTTCTTTAACGGATGGAATCTGATCCTAAAAGAAATATTAAAAATTGATTTGGATTGAATTAATTCGGACTAAGATTGGATTGGTTCGGCTCGATGCTTGGATCAACAGGACCTGCTTCCAAATAGGATATACCGCGATCACTTTAGAATCCCATCCACCACTCAAACCATTCATCAAACACTTCATCAGCACCGAACCACCACCCCATTCATCGTCCCCCCCATCTCCACTCACCATGCACCATACCTCTCCTTTCTCCTTCAACAAAAGAATGTAGGGCGACAATTACCCTGTGAAGCCATTGTCTTCTTCAATGTTTTTTTTTCCTAGAAAGACGTCTGTATTACAAACAAAGAGGGCCAAAGAAAACGAAAACAAGAGAAAGAGGCAAAGAAGAAAGCAGATAAGCTTTTACTTTTAGCTTCAGAGGACCCAGGGGCGGAACTATGTGGAGACCAAGGGGGGCCATGGCCCCTGCAAGATTTTAAAAAAAACTGACACTTAGTCAAATAGGATTCAATTTTTCAACGAATTTGTACAAGTGCCAACCCACTTCATTGAATTAAACTACTATTATGATTTTACTAAAAATTTCCTCAACTTATGCAAAAGATTATTTTTAATGTTAGGTGTTTTCGTCAAATCATCAACTAATGTTTTCTATTCTAACACTGCTCTGCGCATAAAATAAAATAAAGAAGTCCCAACACTGCTTTTTTGGGTACATTCTTGACTAGAAGGGTTTGTCTGAATGAGTACTTGAGCTTTAGTTTAGATATTTTGAGATTTTTTTATCATCTTTTATCAATATTTTGTGAAGATTATTTGGTATCTAAACTATTTTTTTTCTTGTGGGTATGTGCTTTTTGGGAAGCGTTGCCAAAGAAAGAGTAAATTGTTGGTTGCACGGAATTTAGTACATCCGGACTGGTGGCACATGCATTTTCCATGGAAGACTCACTCCTTAATGGTGGTGGGCATCCACCAAGGTGATCAAGGGCGGAACCATGTGGAGACCAAGGGGGGCCATGGCCCTGCAAGATTTAAAAAAAAATTGACACTTCATCAAATAGGATTAAATTTTTCAACAAACTTGTACAAGTGCCTACCCACCTCATCAGGGGCGGAACCAAGAACTGCAAGTTGGGGTGGCCAACTTAAAGGGAAAAAAAAAAAATCTCTACTATATAAATATCGTGTTAAAAAAAAAAAAAAAAAAAACTCTTTCATCACATGAAGTCATAACTCTTGAAAAATCATAGAAAACACTAACAGTTAGGGAAAAAAAATACAAATGTAACACATTTGCAAGTTTAGGGAAGTGGGTATATTAGTATTAATGAAATTGTTTAAACGAAACATAAAATAGAAATCCAATTTGAATGATCTAGGGCAAAAAAAAAAAAAAAAAATGAGAATTTGGACTAAAAGGTGAAAAAAAAATTCCAAATATATGATTCAACCTTTAAGATCGAGATTAACAAATACGTGAAATTTGGGTGTGCTTTTCTTTAAAAGTATTTACACAACATAACCAGAAAAAAAAAAAAAAAAAAGTTTAGATACCGAATAATCTTCACAAAATATTGATAAAAAAAAATGGTAAAAAAATCTCAAAAGATCTATACTAGAGTTTAAGTGCTCATTCAGACAAACCCCCCTAGTAAAAAACGTACCCAAAAAACAGTGTTGGGACTTCTTTATTTTATTTTATAGGCAGAGTAGTGTCAGAATAGAAAAAGTTAGTTGATGATTTGACGAAAATACCTAACATGAAAAGTTATCTCTTGCATAAGTTGAGGGAATTTTTAGTAAAATCATAATATTAGTTTGATTCAATGAGGTGGGTGGGCACTTGTACAAGTTTGTTGAAAATTTTAATCCTATTTGATGAAATGTCAATTTTTTTTTAAATCTTGCAGGGCCATGGCCCCCCTTGGTCTCCACATGGTTCCACCCTTGATCACCTTGGTGGATGCCCACCACCATTAAGGAGTGAGTCTTCCATGGAAAATGCATGTGCCACCAGTCCGGATGTACTAAATTCTGTGCAACCAATAATTTACTCTTTCTTTGGCAACGCTTCCCAAAAAGCACATACCCACAAGAAAAAAAATAGTTTAGATACCAAATAATCTTTACAAAATATTGATAAAAGATGATAAAAAAATCTCAAAATATCTAAACTAAAGCTCAAGTACTTATTTAGACAAACCCTTCTAGTTAAGAACGTACCCAAAAAGCAGTATTGGGAACGTACCCAAAAAGCAGTGTTGGGACTTCCTTATTTTATTTTATGGGCAGAGCAATGTTAGAATAGAAAACATTAGTTGATGATTTGACGAAAACACCTAACATTAAAAATTATCTTTTGCATAAGTTGAGGGAATTTTTAGTAAAATCATAATATTAGTTTCATTCAATGAAGTGGGTTGGCACTTGTACAAATTCGTTGAAAAATTGAATCCTATTTGACTAAGTGTCAGTTTTTTTTTAAATCTTGCAGGGGCCATGGCCCCCTTGGTCTCCACATAGTTCCGCCCTGCACCTCATTGAATCAAACTAGTATTATGATTTTACTAAAAATTCCCTCAACTTATGCAAGAGATAACTTTTCATGTTAGGTGTTTTCGTCAAATCATCAACTAACTTTTTCTATTCTGACACTACTCTGCCTATAAAATAAAATAAAGAAGTCCCAACACTGTTTTTTGGGTACGTTTTTTACTAGGAGGGTTTGTCTGAATGAGCACTTAAGCTCTAGTATAGATCTTTTGAGATTTTTTTACCATTTTTTTTATCAATATTTTGTAAAGATTATTCGGTATCTAAACTTATTTTTTTATTTTTTTATTTTTTTCTGGTTATGTTGTGTAAATACTTTTAAACAAAAGCACACCCAAATTTCACGTATTTGTTAATCTCGATCTTAAAGGTTGAATCATATATTTGGATTTTTTTTTTCACCTTTTAGTCCAAATTCTCATTTTTTTTTTCCCTAGATCATTCAAATTGGATTTCTATTTTATGTTTCGTTTAAACAATTTCATTAATACTAATATACCCACTTCCCTAAACTTGCAAATGTGTTACATTTGTATTTTTTTTCCCTAACTGTTAGTGTTCTCTATGATTTTTTAAGAGTTATGACTTCATGTGATGAAAGAGTTTTTTTTTTTTTTTTTTTACACAATATTTATATAGTAGAGAGTTTTTTTTCTTTCCCTTTAAGTTGGCCACCCAACTTGCAGTTCTTGGTTCCGCCCCTGGGAGGGCCAGGTAACTTCCCACTCGAAAACACAAAGCTTTTCGGGATCTTGTCTCCCGTAATATGATCAATGCAAGACTGCTACTGTGGGGACGGGCTGAACTTCTGCTTCTTCCCATGGGAAAACCTTGTTAATCTTATGATTGTAAATTCACATAATGATAAAACATAAACCCAATGTCAAACAATGAATGAAAATAAAAAATCTGTTTGGTTGCTTAGAAAATGTAGGACACCTTTCTCGGCCTTTTGGCTTAGATTACGTGTAGAATCTATTCTTATAAACTTTAAACGTAGGAAAAAAAGAGAGGAAATTTTGCTAGCCTGATACAACTATTTGGCTTAAACGAACTGGCCTCTTCATTCTATTTGAAACCGACCAAAAAAATTACAGAAAATATATCAAAAAATTAGACTCAAATTGATACTAGATCGGTTCATTCTAATCGAGAGAGATTTTCCAAGTTTTAATTTCTTGCAATTTGTAAAATAGAACATTATTTTCTGCATAAATCTGGATCATCAAAATTTGATGTCTTATGTAATGCAAGCCAGAATGTTCAAAAGAAAATTAATTACAGCTCCTATACCCGTTTACCATGCTCTTTGGTCAACTGAAACGCACATTTGGAAGATCACGGAAATTTCTCCTTGTTTTCTTTTTTACTACCAAAATATTCTGTTGTGGTCACGGTCACCGTGACGTATGGGTCACAATGATCACGGTTGCGACATCTGGTCACGGAGACCGTCAAGTATAGGTCTCCATGATCACGGTCTTGTCACATCTTGAATGAGACATAACATTACTTCTGGTCACGGAGACCGTCAAGTATAGGTCCCCATGATCACGGTCTTGTCACATCTTGAATGAGACATAACATTACGTATGAAAGAAGACTAAAAAAAATCCAAAAAAAAACAATAAAAAAATCATAAAAAAATAAGGCAATTACATTGGAAGCAAAAAACAACCAAAACAAATAATCATGGAGACAGTCACATGTTGGGATGTTAACGGGACGGGTTTGATACAGAGAGCCCTCTCCCAACCCTAACTCATTGGGATTTATCCCGTGTCAACCCTGTTTCAAACCCATTTTGAATTTAACATCTAATTCCCATTCCGATCTCATTTAAAGTTGAAAATCTCATTCCCGTCCCATCCCGTCCCGTCTATTCTTTGTGAGATAAGATAGGACGAGAAGGGACGAAACAAAAAATCGATTACGTTCTATAGCATAAATTTGTTTTTAAGAAAAAATAATTATTTTATTTTACCATATTTATAATAAGAAATTTTTAAAATTCATTCATTAAATTTATTAAACTACTTTCAATTTTCTTATATGAAATATTAATAAAACACAACATAACAACTAAAAAAAGTCATGTAATAACAAGAATTTCTTTCAATAAAAGTGTCACAACTCGCAACAAAACAGAATAGAGCACAGGGACAAGAAAAAGAAACAGGATTCTAATAAAGGCAAAAAGTAACATTTTATATATTATGAATGACATAAATGTATTATTATGTATTAATAGAGGTATAATAGTAAAAGTGAGTAGAAAATCGGGGTGGGTTCGGGACGGGTTTGTAATGAAAATCCTAACCCTGTCCTAAACCTTAACGGGTTCTTAAGAAAATCCCAAACCTGCCTCTATCCCATTAAATAGTAACCCAAACCCTTCCCACTAGAAGCGGGACGGGGGCGGGGCTCCAAAAAAACTTGTCTCATTTACATCCCTAGTCATGTGTGCATCACAATGATCACTGTGGCAATATCATTTTTTGATTTGGCAATAACATTTACATTCGGTGTAAAACTTTTTACTCTTACACCCTTCAATAACTTTTTGTAGGATTGATATTTTTCAAAACCAAATGTTGGATTGGATATTGCTCCATGGATCAAGATCGATCATGCACACCAAATTTCATATTGATTGGAGATTAAGAATTATTCCATTAATAAAGCGGCCTAAATTATAGTTTTATTTGCAAAAAGAAAAGTGAATTTATAGATGAGATGCTTATGAGTATCCGGTCAGTGTGAAATTTGGTGTGCATGATCTTTATGAGAGGAGTATTTAATCCAACGGTTGGTTTGGAAAAATATCGATCCTACAAAAAGAGAGTGAGGATTTTTATCGGGAAAATGGAAAAAAATAACTTACATATTTGATTTCAATGACATACATGGGAGGAATATATAATTCAACCGCGAACTCAATTAAATACTAGATGTGATTTAATTCGAGGTTTTCTTGAGAGCTCCTACTATGTGAAAGGTGTAAATATGTGGAGCAAAAAATGTAAGCACACATAAAAAAGGTACTTGGGTTATTTCATGGCATGAGGATTTTTTCATCCAAGTGTCATTTTGTAAATTGCAGTCTCAACCTACGGATACTTCTCCTCCTATGTATGGAGAAGTTCTGGTTTTGATTCTTAATAGTGTCAAGGTTTTTTTTTTTTTTTTTTTTTTTTTTTTTTTTTTTTTTTTGGGGGGGGGTTACAATTGGAGGATTTTAAACCCTTACGCCTTATTTGTTTCGTCGGATGGGAATGGATGAAATGGAATTTCATTCCAATTTTTTCTAAACAACATGTTTAGATGAGGTAATTAAATGAGAATGGAATTAAATAGTAGTAGTGAATTATAATGATATTCATTTTATAATGTTTATTTCAATCTCATTTCATTCTAAATTGTTTTGAGCATAAAATCAAATTCCATTCCCACCCATTCAATTCCATTCCAATCAAATAAACATGGCCTCAACTTATTGCTACCTTTTACCACTCTATCACACACCTCTAAGCTAACCCCATTGGCTTCTTAATAGTGTTAAGTTGATGTAATAAATTTCTCAGTCAATGAAAGCCAGGGAAAACTCTCTTCAATTTTGACCAAAAAGTTTTACTTGGGGGGACCAACAATAAATAATGCTGTCTTTTGGAAAACAAAAAAAAAAGATAAAAACAAAAATAAAAATTTATAAAGGTTTACTCTTGGGCCTGGTAGGGTCTTCACTCTTCATTCGATTTTTCACTCTGCCTATCCAATCCCCTTTGGTGTACCACACAATATTTAGCGAAAGAATCATGAGTGACAGCTCAATAAATATTGAAAAGTAGGCATTATTGAAAAATAATACTATTTGATGCGTATGTTGTTCAATAGAAATGATTGACAGCTCATACCCATTCAATTTCAAGCCATTTTGGTCCCTCCAAACGACTTTTTGGCAGAGTACTGGGAACTTCTGCCGACTTTTGTAAGAAAGGTTTTCTTCGGGGACAGGGGAAGTACTTCAGCCTCTAGTTTTTAATATGGCCTTGGGAAAATAGAGTAGTTTCTATTAAATTTTGAAAAAGTCTCATAATGACTTCAGCATATAACCCAATCGGGAAAAAAATTCAAAAAACTTATGAAAACTATAAATTTTATAGGGAAAATGGAAAAAAAATAAATTATGTATTTGATTTGAATGATATACATGGGAGGAATTTATAATTCAATTACGAACTCAATTATATACGAATTCTATAAAAAAATAACTTATGTATTTGATGTTTTATGTAATGCAAGATAGAATGTTCAAAAGAAAATTAATTACAGCTCCTATACCCATTTACCATGCTGTTTGGTCAACTGAAACGCACATTTGGAAGATTATGGAAATTTCTCCTTGTTTTCCTCTTGACTACCAAAATGTTCTGTTGTGGTCACCGTCACCGTGACGTATGGGTCATGATAATCATGATTTCAGCTGTCTTGACTACCAAAATGTTCTGTTGTGGTCACCGTCACCGTGACGTATGGGTCATGATAATCATGATTACAGCTGTCTGGTCACAGAGACCATAACGTATAGGTCATGATGATCACGGTCTTATCACATCTTGAGTGAGATGTGACATTACGTGTAAAAGAAGACTCAAAAAAATCCAAAAAACAAATAATGAAAAAATAGGGCAGTTACATTGGAAGTATAAAACAAACAAAACAAATAATCACGGAGACCTCATGTGTAGGGATGTCAACATGGTGGGTTTGATACAGGGAGCCCTCTCCCGATTTCAATCCATTGGGATTTATCTTATCTTAAACTCATTTTGAATTTAACATCCAATTCTCATTCCCATCTCATTTAAAGTTGAAAATCTTATTCCCATCCCATCCTGTCTATACTTTGTGGGATAAGACAGGACGAGAAGGGATGAAACAAAAAAACGATTATATTTTATAGCATAAAATTTTTTTAAAGAAAAAATAATTATTTTGTTTTACCATATTTATAATAAGAAATTTTTAAAATTCATTCATTAAATTCATTTAACTACTTTCAATTTTCCTATATGAAAGATTAATAAAATACAACATAACAACTTAAACGAGTAACGTAATAACAAAAATTTCTTTTAATAAAAGTGTTACAACTCGCAACAAAATAGAATAGAATAAAAAGATAAGAAAAAGAAACAGGATTCTAATAAAGGCAAAAAGTAACCTAACAAATTATAGGCCTTTATATATTATAAATGGTATAAATGTATTATTATGTATTAATAGAGATATAATAGTAAAAGTGAGAAGACAATCGGGATGGGTTCGGGATGAGTTTCTAATGAAAATCCTATTCCCGTCCTAAACCTTAACAGGTTTTAAAAAAAATCCCAAATCTACCCCAACTCCATTAAATAGTAACCCAAATCCTTCTCACTAGAAGTGGAACGAAATGGGGCCCGAAAAAACCTGTCCCATTTACATCCCTAGTCATGTGTGGGTAAAGATGATCACTGTGGCAGTATTGTTTTTTGATGTGGCAATAACGTTTTTAATTTGGTCCCTTTATGTTCACTGTTTGACGAAGATGGTTTGTCGGTGAGCTGGTGGCGTCTTCAGTGTTATTTTTCTATCCTGTCTTTTTGAGTACCACACGAAAGTCTGGAAGAATCGTGAAGACTTCTATGGAAGGCCTTACCATTCTTCTTTTCTGCACCTCTTTGTTATCTATTTTACCACTGTCCACTGCAACAGATACCATAATCCTTTCTCAATCCATAAGAGACGGCGACACCATTGTTTCAGTTGGTGGCACCTTTGAGCTTGGATTTTTTAGTCCAGATAATTCCACAAAACGATACTTGGGAATATGGTACAACAAAATTTCTACTCGGACAGTTGTATGGGTTGCCAACAGAGAAACCCCCATCATCGATTCACCAGGGGTTTTAGAGGTCACCAACCAAGGAATTCTCCAGGTTCTCAGTCACAACGAGAGCATCATTTGGTCTACCAATTCATCGAGATTCGTGCAGAATCCCATCGCAAAGCTTCTGGAATCGGGGAATCTTGTTGTCAAAGACGCGAAGGATGATAACCCAGAAAACTTTTTATGGCAAAGTTTCGATTATCCTTGCGACACGCATCTACCTGGCATGAAGATTGGGAAAAACATGGTAACAGGCATGAAACGTTACCTATCGTCTTGGAAGAGCGCTGACGATCCTTCTCGAGGTGATTTTACATTTGAGCTTGATCCCCGTGGATATCCACAAATATTTGTGAAGAAGGGTCTAGATGAGCGATTGCGTTTTGGACCATGGAATGGTCTCGGGTTTAATGGTGCATTAATAAAGCCTCATCAATTATGTAAGTTTAGTTTTGTTATTAATCGCAAGGAGATGTATTTTACTTGTGAGGTTGCAATCAACAACTCAATTGCTGTGAGGGCGGTGATAAATCAGAATGGCGTGTTGGAGAACTCCCAATGGAATGATCCAACCCAAAGTTGGATGACCTTCCGAGCTGGACCGACTGATAACTGTGATAGTTATGCTTTTTGTGGTCCACACGGCTACTGTAAGATTGGCAACTCTCCAGAATGTAGCTGTTTGAAAGGATTTGTGCCGAAATTCCCAAGAGATTGGGATACGTCTGATTGGTCAAACGGGTGTGTTCGGAAGACGTCATTGGATTGTCCAAGCGGAGATGGGTTTATGAAGTACTCTGGTATTAGACTGCCGGACACACGGAATTCTTGGTTCAATGAGAGCATGACCCTTGAGGAATGCAAGCGGGTGTGCTTGAACAACTGCTCTTGTATGGCTTATGCAAATTTGTATATTATAGGCAAAGGAAGTGGATGCTTGCTTTGGTTTGGTGACTTGATTGACATTAGAGAGTACTCCGAAGATAGGCAAGAGATTTACATAAGGATGGCTTCCTCTGATGTAGGTATGAATTTATCTCCTAAGCTAAGAAAATTATCTGAGTGTCTTACCTTCTAGTGTGAAAAATATATATTCTTGTGGATGGGTGAGAAATCGTAGAAAGTGAAAAAAGTATATGAAGACTTGGAATCCATTGAACATTTGGTGTGAAAGCTACAACACCTTTGCTGCTTTTGCATGACTCCAATTCAATTTAAATGATCATGTGGCTATATACCAATTGCAAAATCTGCTTCGACTGATTTTTCTACTTCTGGCTGCTTGGGCGGGCTTAGAATAAAATCTGGGGTGTGCCAACATTGGTCCATCTCAAGTCTAGCCCATGTAAACCTTTACAAGGAACAGGCCCGGTTCTGAGCCAGGCCTGGGCCTCATATTTTGGGCTAAAAAAAAGGCCCTCTATTTACCTATCTACTTTATTAGTTATCACAGTCCAAAAATTAGCCCAAAGAAGAAGCTTCTCCTGTACACAGATTGTTTTTTTTTGTATTTTTTGTTTTTTTTAAAAAAAAAAAAATTTAAAAGGGCTCCATTCTACCAAGCCCGATTCCAGCCCAAAAGAAAATGTCAAAAACCAAAAGAAAAAAAAAAGAAGAAAAGTTACACGGGAATCAAGGTTTAGAAGTTTAGATCTCAGATCCAATCATTTCCATAGTTCTTGAGTTCCACTCCACAGCTCCACGTCTCCACCCTCTGGCCTCTTCTCTCTTAATCAGTTAATCTATTTGAGTCTCTCAATCTCACTCTCTCTCAATCTCTTGTATGACCCTTGGAGATTCTTTAAAACATGGTGAGCATTTTGATATTGATGGGAGAGATTTATTTTCAGAATTAAAGGTCTTGAAAGAATTTTTATCTACAGATACCAATTCAAGTATTGAATTATTTGAAAGAAATGGACGTTGTTTCCTAAATGTTTGGATTGGTTAAAGAATATTGTTGACTATAACAGTTACAGTTGCCTCTGCAGAAAAAAGCTTTTCAAAGTTGAAGTTGATCAAATCTTACCTTCGTTCAACCATGTCATAAGAAAGATTGATTGGATTGGCTATAAAAGCTTGGTTATACTAACTTAATTAATAGTTTTGCTATTAAAATTGCGAGAAGAGTAATATTTAAATGACACTTTGTTGTAATTGATTCATTTCTTTTGGTATTATAGCTATAGATTTTATTTGGCATTTGTTTTATTTCTTTTGTGTTGTAAAAGTAGATTTTGCTCAATTATAAAGGAAGAAGTATGTATTCTATCTTTAAAAGTTTTTGTAATCATCTCTTGTCATTTTAATCTATAAAAGCAAATTTTACTAATTTTATATGCAAACAAACTTTATATTGGTACTTGGTAGTAGGATTTTTTTTTTTTTTGGATATTTAGAACTCTTCTTTTTATTTATTTATTTAAAATATGTATAGAAGGAAGAGAGCCCCATTTTAGGAGTTCAACTAGGGCCCCAAATAACTCAGAATGGCCCTGGGTATAGACTATGGAGAGTGGTTAAATTATTCACCAAATTCTCAAGTTTAATCCATCTTGGGGTTGTCCTAAATTAAACAAGCAAAGGGTGCCAGACCTAGTATTCAAGTTACAGGAGTTGAGAACTCATGTTTGGGACTGACTAACTGAAGAAGCACAATCTTAGTCACCCATTTTACTCTGGTTTTTTTTTTTTTTTTTTTTTGGCCACAAAATCTGCACATTGGAATGTCCTGAGAAATTTGATTCTGTTTTTACTTTTAACTGAGTAGAATGTTCTTTGATCTTGTGTTAATTGTTTATAGAAGTGTTTTGAATATAAACCCATGTAAATAGGCAACATCAGTAAAAATAGCAGGAATTCCTTATTTTTTTTCTGCTTTCTAATCCATTTTTTTTTCCTGCAATTAATTGCTTCATATTTAGGTCAAGTTGGCTCCAACAGAAAGAGACGAGTGTGGATCATACTCAGCTCGATATTAATGGTTCTCCTTGGTCTGGGTCTGGCCCTGTTCGTTTGGAAGAAGGAGCTAAGTTCAAAAGGTAAACCAAATAGTCACATTATGGTTGCATGCAGCAGCGCGAAAATCCAAATTTCTTTCTTTGAATAAATCATACCTTCTTGCCATATACAATTTTAATCTAGGCATATAGCCAAATGAAGTTCAGCAGTGAAACCCACAAAATATGCCACCACAAATTTAGGTGCAAGTAATAATCTAAAAATGGGTGTTGGATGTGAAATATTAAAGGTAACTCATGGAATGGAATCAAGGTTTCCTCTATCTTCAAACCTTTTCAAAAGAGAAGTTTGATTTCTAGCTCTACCTCTTTGGCCTACTCCACTTCCATGCGTGCTTTTAACTTGGGTAACATTGACCTATCGAAGAGGTGATGGGTCTGCCATGTGATGGGTTTTTATTTGTAGAGTAATTTTAGTGGGGGGAATTCTAGATTGGTCAGCCTACTGGAAAATAATTACAGTTAGTAGTCATTGTTAGTTAAGTTAGTAGTGATTTACTAAGAAGTTAAAATCATTTTGCACTGAAGTGTAATTATTTTCCCGTAGCCCGATCAATATAAAATTCCCCTATTTTAGTCTTCTATTGTGCGGCCTTTTTTCATTTTTGACAACATCATTATAAAAATTTGTGCACGTAAGTTCCTCTCCAGAGTTTGGTGTGGCCCAATTAAAATTGGAGACATAGAAGAGGAGGATAATGAGAAGGGGAGACCATGTAATCTTACAACCATTAGGATTTGGGAATTGAGGAGGAGCTCAACTTGTGGAAGTTGCCAAGCATGAATTAGACTTTCCTCAATATTCCAAAGCAAATGTATTCGATGTTTCATTTAGATTATCTCTATTTCCTATTTTGCAGGGAAGAAGAAACAAAATCTAGGAAGAGGTTACCCCACTGAAGAATTAGAGTTACCATTATTTGACTTGGATACAGTAGCTAAGGCCACTAATAACTTCTCAATTAACAATAAGCTTGGACAAGGCGGTTTTGGACCCGTCTACAAGGTGAATACCCTGATTTACTGTCATCCAATGTTTTAATGTTGCCAAATTTGCATGGTAAAGATCTAAGCACCATCCTTAATATTTGTATGAGTAATTAGTTTTCTATCACTACTTTGCCTTGCAACATTTGAACAAGTTAATGACATAGAACTCAATATTCTAAATGTTCTGGAAATTTTTTTCAATACCCAGTTAGCAAAAGTAATATATATATATATATATATATATATATATATATATATATATATATATATATATTTTAAATCCTTTTTCCCCCTCCCTTTTTCTCTTTTGCGAAAGGAAAATGCGTTAGAAATATACCACATCCCACATTGGTTAATTATAAATCTTGACATGACTTCATATACCTATCTGCGCCCTCCACTTATGAGCTTAGGCTTTTAGGTTAGAAACTTAACATGGTATCAGAGCATGTCGTTCTTGGGCCTATTGAACCCGTATTTGTTACCCACATGACAAGTCTATGTTAAACTTGCACTTGTGGGAGAGTGTTGGAAATATACCACATCCCACATCGCCCCAAATATTGGGTTTGACATAGCTTCATATACTTGTTTGAGCCCTCCACTTCATGTCAAGATTTATAATTAACCAATGCGGGATGTGGTATATTTTTAACACAATGATCCTTATGTAGAAGTAAATGTGATTGTTTAAAATGGCTTGTGACATTTTACAGTCACTTTATGCAACTTCAACCAAATTTTGGGGCTTTCATAGAAAAACCATAATCTTTGAGCATAACATGGAGTGATCATTTTTAGGGTGTGTTGGAAGATGGACAAGAAATAGCTATAAAGAGGCTCTCAAAGGATTCTAGACAAGGACTCAACGAGTTCAAGAATGAAGTTATATACATTGCCAAACTTCAGCACCGAAATCTGGTAAAGCTTCTAGGGTGCTGCATTCAAGTAGATGAAACAATGTTGATTTATGAATTCATGCCCAACAAAAGTTTGGACTTCTTTATTTTCGGTATGACTCTCTCAAAACCCTTGCATATTTAGTTAAACTTGCCTGTGTTTTTAATCAGACAATTAGCTCATAAACCTTCTTATTGTATGAGAGTGATGCTTTGACCAAAGATGCTAGGGTAAATTTAAGGTAACAAGATCTAGTAGTGACACATGAATTAAGGGAAAGGGGCAACAATACGAGCCATTACCTACTATTGTCTAGTTTAATGGATGTCGCCACAGGATAGCTTTGATTTTATTCTTACACATGTTTCCACTATAATTCTTTCCATTATTCTATTAATTATGTAGTCAATCATAGAATCATTTTCTATATATATTCAATTTACATAGATGCTGGAAAAAATTGGGCAGATCCCACACGAAGCATTCTATTGGATTGGCCTAAGCGCTTCCAAATCATTAATGGAATTGCTCAGGGGCTCCTATATCTTCATCGAGATTCTAGACTAAGGATAATCCACAGAGATCTCAAAGCAGGCAATGTTTTACTCGATAATGAGATGAACCCAAAAATATCTGATTTTGGCTTGGCTAGAAGTTTTGGTGGAAATGAAATTGAGGCTAATACGAAAAAAGTGGTTGGAACATAGTAAGTATCTCTAAAATGTTGATTTTAGTCTAATCTCATTGATTGTCAATGTATTCATTTGTTTAATGGTTTCATGCAGTGGTTATATGTCTCCTGAGTACGCAATTGATGGGCTTTACTCAATAAAATCTGATGTATTTAGCTTCGGTGTTTTGTTACTAGAAATAGTGAGTGGGAAGAGAAACAGAGGTTTCGATCATCCAGACGACCACCTTAACCTTATTGGCCATGTAAGGCATCTATCGTCATTGATGCATAAATAAAGATACCAATTAGTAGTTATTGAATTCCTTACTTCTCTAAGTTTAACCTACTACTGATGATATGTTTTCAAATTGTTTAGGCATGGAAGATCTATATGGAAGGTAAGCCTTTAGAGCTAATAGATGCATCGATAGGGGACTATGGCAATCCATCTGAAGTTTTGCGTGCAATCCAAGTGGGTCTATTATGTGTGCAACGATGTCCAGAAGATCGGCCTAGTATGCCATCAGTGGTTCTAATGTTGGCTGGCCAGAGTGCATTGCCTCAGCCTAAACAACCTGGTTTTTACAATGAAAGGAATTTGGTTGGAGTCAATTCTTCGTCAAACAGCCTTGAACCATGTTCAGCCAATGAAGTAACCATTACAATATTAGAGGCTCGATAAAAGGCATCTCATGTAGATGTGTTTATGTCTTAGAACCTTTAATTTTTCTTTTTTAAAGATAAATCATATTTGGGTCAAACAACAATAATGGCTGTTAAATTTATGATAATTTGTTTATATATAAAACTATAGTATAATTTAGTGGATGGAGCAAAATGCATGGTTGGTGGAACTACTGGCATGCTCTCGCCAGTACGATAGGGTAGGGACTTTACCACTCAATAAGTTGGGAGACATCTTAGATCAATTCTCTTGATATAGGTGTTTATAGCCTAATATTTTTGTATAGTTTCATAAATTGTTATATACATATGAATGGATTTTTCTTGGGCTTTATTTGGTGTAGGAAATAAATTGTCTGTAGTTTCTTGCTTCAGTTTCTTTTTTGTACCTCTCAAGAATTTTTCCAATCCCAAAAAACTTATGGTATATGGCTGACTCTCTCTCTCTCTCTCTCTCAAATTTCACGTCACAAGCAAAACCAAAGTCTAAAAGGGAATATAAAAAGGAACTTATATTACAGGCATGCTTGACTGGCCTATGGCATGCAAGTGAGTCTTGCCAGTTATGAAACATATGATTAGCCTGCGACCTCTAGGCAGCTGGGCTACATCCCAGTGTATTGAAATTTGAAACTGATAATGAGGAGGATTGAGGATTGGCCCTTCCGAGTAATGATACACATGCACCCATTTCAGAATACTGCAAAGAAAACAAAGAAATTTCAAATACTGCGGTAGGTATAAGGGACATCTTTCGTTCAGTAAACTCCTCTATCAAATCCGATGTCTTTTAACATACTTTGGTGTTTTGTTGCTAGAAGTAATGAGTGGAAAGAGAAATAGAGGTTACCTCATCTTAACCCAATTGGATACATAAGTGTTTTGACTAATATTTGCTTATTCTTCATGTTTAAACTATAAATTATTGTATCATTTTGAATTGCTTAGGCATGGAGGCTCTATATAGAAGGCAACCATATATTCAATCTTATAGAGTTATACACAAATTGAGAATGTGGTAGGAGGAACCAAACTTGTGAAAGTTTCCATGCCTGAATCAGACTTCCCTCAGTAATTGTGAGCGCCACGCCCTAAATACCACATAGCTCGAGAATACGCATTAACCTCAAAGGACTAACACGGAGAGGAGTCGCCACCCAATATTGGGAACGAGTGAACCCTAGCAGGGTCTAACTCGTCATAACCAGAGATTCGGGTTCGGAGCTAGGATACATCGCTAGAAATGTGTTAGGCACCCAGCCACGCCCTTTCGGAACCGGCCCCCACACATGATTAATGGCTTTAATTAATCTAAATGCTCAATTAAAATTGACCCTAAATCATGCAATAACAACGGCACACACAATGACCAAAATAATGAATAAATAAAGAAAAGAGAATAAAAGAACATATTAGAAAGCAGAGATCAGAATATACAAAAGACCAACCAGATATTAATCAACTAAGAACAAAACTAAATAAAATAATAAACAAACAATCTGTTTGCCGAGGTAAGGTGTGTACGCATCACTGATATATGCGTACGCACCTAATAGGCATTTCACGCAGAATCACAGAACTCACATATCAGTCTACATCATGCATCCCAAAATAAATAAAATAAAACTAAACCTAAATACAAATAAATACATATATAAAAACTAAACCTAAATCATGCTAATCATGCTTTAGACAAAAATAAAATAAAATAAAAATAATAACAAGAAGAACTAAAATAAAAGCTAAATAAAAGTAAATTTACCGACTTTGTAATTGTTCGTGGCTCCTCAGGTTTTTAGATTGAATCAAACCAACACGAATCCTCCTCTTCGTCAAAGTGGTATCACAGCAAAGAGATCAAAACTCACTCAACTTTGAAAAGAAATAGAAAACAAAAAAGAGAACAAGAGAAAAGAAAAGTGATTTTCGTCACTTTGCAGTAGCAGAAACTTCAATCACATTTTTGGGTATGAAAACGTTGGAATTGGACACAGCTTGTGAAATACAAAGTTGTAGAGAATTGAATTATCTTTCTAACAAGACTAATTTCATCAAATTCCGACTTCAGATGAAAAAGTTATGATTAAAATACAACGGCTGGTTTTCAGAAAATCTGCTACTGAATTATAACGAATTTCACTCCCTAAAAACCCTATTCTCCTCCTCCTATCTCTAAGGCATTAAAAGAGTATTTATAGCTGAAATCTGGAGTTTTCCTTTCCTTCCTAGACTAGGTTTCTTTGGAGAATAATCAAAAGGTATTTTATAATGATAAAAGACTTCTAATCTGAATAGGAAAAGGAAATTGTCTTTTATAAAAATTGGGAGACTGACCGCTAACACGCATGCACATGTATCGTATGTGCGTACACGCACTCATCACATACGTACACGTGTTAGTGGCATGATAAAAATGGCTAATTTAATAAAATAATTTTCTTTTCATTTTGACCTAAAATCCCATGCTGTGATTCACACTAATTCTTAAAGGATAATCCATAAATAACCACAATAAACTCATCATCGGGGCCATAGGACTTAAGATGACAACCGATACAAAATGGGGTGTCTATAGTAATCCAAAGAAAAGGTATTCAAATGCTTCATTTAGATTATCTCGATCTACTCCCTATGTTGCAGGAAAAAAGGGACACGATTTAGCAAGTAGTCACACCACTGAAGAACTAGAGTTACCATTATTAGACTTGGCTGCCATGGCTAACACCACCAGTAACTTCTCAATTAATAATAAGCTTGGGAGGGTGGTTTTGGACCTGTCTGTACCTTACACTCTCTGATCAACTTCCATTCAATGTTTCGATATTACCAAGTTTGCATGCTCCCAAGTATAGGCATGCACCAAAGTCAATTTGTACCTGTAGGGTGGTTTTGGACCTGTCTGTACCTTACACTCTCTGATCAACTTCCATTCAATGTTTCGATATTACCAAGTTTGCATGCTCCCAAGTATAGGCATGCACCAAAGTCAATTTGTACCTGTAGGGTGGTTTTGGCCGGATAGAATCAATTTAGATGTTTGGAAATTTATCTACACTTTGCTAGCCAAAAAAAAAAAAAAAAAAAAGGATTTATTTTCTTTTCCATTTTACAAAAGACATCTCTCACAAGCCCGTAATATAAACCTTTGGGTAAAACTCACCTTAAGAATCGGCTTACAAGAGGAGGGTGCCCAAGAGCTAATATACACATAATCGAGCCCATACTTAACCAATGTGGGACATTAGGATCGTAACACATCACCACGCTTTTGAAAGCAAACACTAATAAGGCTTAAGGAACCAAAGTAGAGGTCCATTCCAAAGTCCAGGCAAGAGGCGAGGCTGCACTGGTGAATCTATCTCTACTTACCAATTACTTACCAATTTTACTTTAACAAGGAAATGTGGTCCCCATGTAAATCTTAATCTAGTTCTTCAACCATCATAGAAATCCAAATTAGTTGAACACCAACAATGTATATTCTTAAAATTTTCGTCAACCATTTACTTTGTCAATCCATCCAAAACTATGTCTTCAAAAATATTGGATTTATTTATAATTCAATGGCGCACTTTGCTTATGCTGTCTGCTTTTGCTTCAGGTTCTTTCTACACATGTTGTTTTCTGCTCATTTTGTTGGTTGGGGTTTTTGTTTTTCTTTCATCTGGGTGTTTTCTATTGGTTTTTAAGTAGTTTTTGTTTTGGGTGTTTGTGTTGGGGATGCGGAGTGCCCAGCTCCTTAGGAGGGGTTTCTTTGGTGAGGGTGCTTGCTTCTTGCTTTGGTGTATTCTCGTGTTTTTCTTAGTGTATTGGCAATGTTTTCACCTTAATTAAATTAATTTTTTGCTGATAAAAGGAAAAAAAAAAAAATTATAATTCACCAGTAACTTATTGTATGGGGTACATGTTTGTTCATAAATTTAAAATGGTTAATAGGCCTTGTGAACAGCCAATTATCTCTATCTCTACCAATGTTAACCTCTTGGAGCGATCACTTAAATTCCTTGACAAACCGTTCCCCAGATTATGCATGAAATCAAGTTAGATCATGATAAAGATCAAGCTTATGATGAAAATAAAGAATTTTTAATTCTCTCAATGAAGATTTATTTCCAAGTTCTTTAATTAATGTTTTAGTACAAAATCCTCATATGTAGATGTTTTTGAAAAAATTACACTAAGACCCTTTTAACTCAATTAATTGTATTACGATATGATAATTTAATGGTATTTGTAACACTTGTTAAATCAATGATCTTGGATTTGTTAACAGAAAAACATTGATATCCATTTATTGATATTATAAGATGCTAGGACAGCTGGATAGGAGTTGGTTTTGTCCATTGTTTAAAATTAAATAAATAAGTAAATAAATCTCGGTAAACTGAAATCATAAAATGACAAATATATCCATATTAAATGAAACGGTGTGTTTTCATGGAATTTTTTTTCTTCTTAATTCTCAACTTCAACTTCACTCTTTACACCCAAACAGAAGAGAGAATAAAGAAATTAAAAAAGGGGTTTCAGCTATAGTGGCCAAGGCCACCACTGTTGCCGACGATCGTCTCCATTCACGGCTTCGTTCACGATTACTATCGAGTGATAATGAGATGAACCCAAAAATATCTTACTTTGCCTTATGTAGAAGTTTTGGTGGAAATGAAATTAGGGTGAAGATGAAAAACGTGATTGGAACATAGGAAGTAATTAAGTATATTTAGAATGTTATTTTTAGTCTAATTGCATTGATTGTCAATGTGTTTCTTTGTTCAATGATTTCAGGCAGTGGTTATATGTCCCCTACGTATGCAATTGATGGGCTCTACTTAGTAAAATCCGACATCTTTAACTTTGGTGTTTTGTTACTAGAGGTAGTGAGCCGTGGGAAGAGAAACAACTGTTTCTATCATCCCAATGACTACTTTAACCTTATTTAACCTTATTGGGCATGTGAGTATTTTGACTAGTATTTGCTTATTTCTCTCTGTTAAGACTAATACTGATAATATAGTTTTAAATTGTCTAGGCATGGAGGCTCTATATAGAAGGTAGGTCTTTGGAACTAATAGATGCATCGATAGAAGATGCACATAATCTAGCTGAAGTGATATGATCAATCTATACGGGTCTATTATGCATGCACAGAAGATAGGCTTATCATGTCATCAATAGTTCTAATGTTGGGTAATGACAGTGTGTATTGCCTCGGCCTAAACAACCTGGTTTTTTCATTGAAAGGAATCTAATTGAAGGCAATTACGCATCAAATAAGCATGAACCATGTTCAGCTAATGAAGTAACCATTATAGTATTGGAGGCTCGATAAAAGACGCCTCATATTGATGTTTTAATTTGTATATCTTAGAACTATATATCGATTTGTCAATGGCATGATACCTAGTGACATGTTCTTCACTTGTTGGATGAATAATCTTGGCTTCAAGGGAGAAGCCACCTGAGTAGCAGGTGGGGTAGGCGCCTACCCTCAAAATTTCTAAAATTTTTTCATTTTCTCATTCTATAACTTTTGGAAGCCATGTGAGTATGACAAAAGCAGAGGGAATTCTACACCTTCAAGATCAGAGCATATTGTGTTGGGTAGTTCATGTCATGGAGAACTAGAGTTAAAATGGTAGCTTTGCTAGAAGGGTAGGAATTTATTAGCATAGATAAAAAAAAATTAAAAAAAAAAAGATGAAAGAAGGTATGATAGTATAATTCTCTTTTCTTCTTCTTCTTTTATTTTTATTTTTTAATTCATCTTGACTCGTGCAAAAGGAATAATTTTTATTTTTATTCTTTTGCTTGCCTACAGTATTGTGATTTTGTTTGGGTAATGACAACTCTTCCATATGTGTATATGTGCGTATATATATTTACATGATAGCTTAGTTATGCTTATTGAGAAAGGGGCATTTGATAGCATTGAAAATAAAGTAATCATATAATGCTTTCAAAAGATGGGACCTTATCGAGAATAATTGTAAATGTATTCAATTGAAATATAGTTTATCAAATAGTAATATATTATAACTTTTTGTAATTTTCGTTATCTTCAAATAAAAAGATATATAAAAAAATTCTTGAATAAAAGCATATGAAGTTGATTTTTAAAATCGAGATAAAGTACTAACACTCAACTAAAATTTGCCTCACCTCACTCAAAATCTAGGCTTTGCCTCTGCTCGGGTTCAAGCTTATGGAGTAACATTGATATCCATTTATTGACATTAGGAGGGTTAAGGGTAAGAATAATTTTTATCGACTAGCAAAAAGAACCTTTGATTATTTTTATTTTTATTTTTCAAATCAAAGATAAAAACCATGATCATTATGGAGTATTAGTTTTCAAGGCTATTTATCTTCTTTACGTTAGTTATTTGCCGAGGATACACCTGTAGTTCCCATTTTTGCAAGAGTCAGCTCTGTTTAACTCATTTCAACCTATTGATCTTAATCACACTCTTTGGATCTTTTAATATATATATGGCTAATCACATTTGATTTTCCACCCTTAACGTTGTTAACGCACCAACTCACCGAGTTTGATCCACGTGACGGTGGGTTCATATCTTTATTTCGATTTTCTTACTAAGGTGGCATAATTTCAAAGCAAACTTGAGAAGATTTGTAGTTGACGTGAACCCAATTTTGTACTTACCTGTCTTAAGAGCAAAGACACCTTTGTGTCTCCATTGATTCCAAAAACCTAATTATTGGCATATGTATTGAATGATTAGTCCTCTTCTTGTGAGGTTAATATAACGTAACTTTCTGTTAGGTTATTTTCTAAAATTTTACATGTGCCTTTTATTTTTGCGAAACCAACCGTTGGATTAAATAGCCTTATCATGTAGGTGATATAGGACAAAAATCAAGTTAATTCAAAATTGATTGCTATTCGATTTAAAACTTATATATTTTAATAAATGACAATCGCTCGTTTTGGACATTTATAGATGAAGAAGTTTACAATCTTGAATCAATTTGATTTTTAGTACACATGACTTTCATATGAAGTAGATTTAATCTAATGATTGACTTTGCAAAATTCAAGTCATAAGTAGAATTTTGAAGAGTGACCTAACACAAAATTAGGTTAGGCTAATTTCATAAGAAGGAGACTCATTGGATAATATGTCATAAACATGGTTTTCGAAGCACTCTCTCATAACGTCTTTAGAACACCCGCTAACAATTTGAATATAATAATTTAATTCGATGAATTAAATGATATATCAGATTATATATTTTATTAATTATTGGTTTATCACAAATTTATGATTATTATAAACACTATGTAGTATGAATGTTAAAATTTATTCTCACTATTTTTATGATTTGTATGATATAAATCCGTTTGATTATCCTATAGAAATCATTTCCATTTTTTTTTTTTTTTTTGGTTCGCATGGAGGAAGAGTAGAACCCCTCACCTACCCAAGCCCCATGCCACCCGGTGCCATCTGAGCTACAGCTCGTTGGCGATAGAAATCATTTCTTTAACGGATGGAATCTGATCCTAAAAGAATAATAAAAAGAGGAATTGAATTGAATTACTGTAATTCGGACTAGGATTGGATTAGTTCGGCTCGATGCTCGGATTGACAGGACCTGCTTCCAAATAGCATATAGCCCGACCACTTTAGAATCCCATCCACCCTTCAAACCATTCATCAAACACTTCATCCGCACCTAACCACCACCCCATTCATTGTTCCCCCCACCCACTCCTTGTATCTCCACTCACCATGCACCATACCTCTCCTTTCTCCTTCAACAAAAGAATGTACGGCGAAAATTACCCTGTGAAGCCATTGTCTTCTTCAATGTTTATTTTCCTAGAAAGACATTTGTATTGCAAACATAGAGGGCCAAAGAAAACGAAAACAAGAGAAAGAGGCAAAGAAGAAAGCAGATAAGCTTTTGCTTTGAGTTTCAGAGGATCAGGTAACTTCCCACTCGAAAACACAAAGCTTTTCGGGATCTTGTCTCTCGTAATATGATCAATGCTAGACTGCTACTGTGGGGATAGGGGTTAATGGGTTCTTCTTCAAAACGGGCTTAACTTCTTCTGCTTCTTCCCATGGGAAAACCTTGTTAATCTTATGACTTTAAATTCACATAATGATAAAACATAAACCCAATGTCAAACAATGACGGAAAATATAAATATAAAAAAAAAGAAAAAGAAAAAAAAAAGCCTGTTTGGTTGCTTAGAAAACGTAGGATACCTTTCGGGGCCTTTTGGCTGATTAAGTTTAGGATCTGTTCTTATCAACTTAAAACGTACCAAAAAAAAAAAGGGAAATTTTACTAACCTGATACAACTATTTGGCTTAAATGAACTGGCCTCTTCATTTTATTTGAAACCCACCAAAAAAATTACAGAAAAGATATCAAAAAATAGACCCAAATTGATACTGGATTGGTTCATTCTGACCGAGAGAGATTTTCCAAGTTTTAATTTCTTGCAATTTTTAAAAATAGAACATTATTTTCTGCATAAATCTGGTTCATCTAAATTTGATGTTTTATGTAATGCTAGCCAGACTGTTCAAACAAAAATTCATTACGGCTCCTATACCCATTTACCATCCTCTTTGGTCAACCGAAAAGCACATTTGGAAGATTATGGAAATTTCTCCTTGTTGTTTCTTTTTGACTGCCAAAATATTATGTGTACTCTTGACAAGGAAGGATTACTTGGTGGGTGTGTGGTGTATTCAGTCCTTAGATTTTTCTATCCTATCCTTTTAAGTACCACAAAACAGTCCGCGGAAGATTCGTGAAGACATTAATGGGAGTCCATACCATGCTTCTTTTCTGCACCTCTTTGTTATCTATCTTACTACTGTGCCCTGCAACTGATACCATTTCCATTTCTCAATCCATAAGAGACGGCAACACCATAGTTTCAGCTGGTGGGACCTTTGAGCTTGGATTTTTCAGCCCAGATAATCTGACAAAACAATATTTGGGGATATGGTACAAAAAAATATCTATTCAAACATCTGTATGGGTTGCCAACAGAGAAGCCCCCCTTGTCGATTCATCAGCTGTTCTAAAGATCACCAACCAGGGAATTCTCCAACTTCTCAATCACAACAAGAGCATTATTTGGCCTACAAATTCATTGAGATTGGTGCAGAATCCAGTTGCAAAGCTTCTGGAGTCAGGTAATCTTGTTATGAAAAATGAGAACGATGATAACCCTGAAAAATTTCCTATGGAAAAGTTTTGATTACCCTTGCAACACGAATTCACCTGGCATGAAGATTGGGAAAAACATGCTAATGGGCATGCAACGTTACCTATCGTCTTGGAAGAGCGCTGATGATCCTTCTTAAGATGATTTTACATTTGAGCTTGATCCCCATGGATATCCACAAATTTTCGTAAGGAAAGGTACAGATGACCAATTTCGTTTTGGACCATGGAATGGTCTTGGGTTTAGTGGTGCGTATTTAAGACCTAATCAATTATGTAAGTTTTGTTTTGTTGTTAATCAGAAGGAGATGTATTTTACTTGTGAGGTTGCAATTAACAACTCAATTGCTGTGAGGACAGTGTTAAATCAGAATGGCATGTTGCAGAACTTCCAATGGAGTGATAGAACCTAAAGTTGGAACCTCTACCGAGCTGGACTGACAGATAACTGTGATAGTTATGCTTTTTGTGGTCCATATGGCTACTGTAAGATCGGAAATTCTCCAGAATGTGGGTGTTTGAAAGGATTTGTGCCAAAATTCCCCACAGATTTGGATACAGCTGATTGGTCAAATGTGTGTGTTCAGAGGACGTCATTGAATTGCCCAAGCGGAGATGGGTTTAGAAAGTACTCTGGTATTAAATTGCCGGACACAAGGTA
Organism: Liquidambar formosana; assembly: GCA_039720395.1. NCBI lineage: Eukaryota > Viridiplantae > Streptophyta > Magnoliopsida > Saxifragales > Altingiaceae > Liquidambar > Liquidambar formosana. The sequence goes on along the minus strand of CM077834.1, from coordinate 10,617,435 downwards.
TTCTCGGTTCAATAAGAGCATGACTTGATGAATGCAAGTTGGAGTGCTTGAAGAACTGCTCTTGTATGGCTTATGCAAATTTAAATATAAGTGAAGGAGGAAGTGGATGTTTGCTTTGGTTTGGTGAACTAATTGACATTAGAGAGTTCACTGAAGATAAGCAAGAGATCTACATAAGGATGGGTTCCTCTGAAATAGGTATGAATTTTATTCCCTAAGCTAACAGATGATTGAGTGTCTTAATAGCCAGTGTAAACCTCAACATGGTATAGACTTTTTTTTTGGGGTAACAATAGTATAGACTGTAGAGCATGGTTGAATTGTTTCACCAGCTTTTCCAGTTGAATCCATCTTGGGTTGTCCTAAAGCAGGAAAGAGTGTCTGACCCAGTATCCAAGTTACAGGGGTTGATAATCCATGCTTGGGACTGACTAACTAAAGCTCTATGGTAGTCACCCATTTGAGTCGGTTTTCTTTTTCTCCCCACAAAACCTGCACATTTGGATGTCCTGAGAAAAATTATACTGGTTTTTCATAGCACTCTGTTTTATATATGATAGTGAAAGTTCGAACAATATATATTTTTCAGAGAAAACTAAATACAGATCCCTTGAATCAATTGTTGTAGAATGCTCAAGATAAAAGTGATTTTTGGTTTGTTTCAAGTTTCAACCAAGTAAAACGTTTTTCAATCTTGTGTTCGAAGTTTATTGAAGCGTTTTGAATATTAACCCATGTAGATATGTGAAACTGTGGTGAAACTTAATGAACACCCACATGCCACATATGTAATTTCTTTAAAGCACATGATAGTGCACATACACATCATCTGGCTTTGCTTGTACGCATGCCCACACCAAGTGTGATTAGATGACTTTTCTTTCAAACAAGTGTGATGTCAACCATCCTCCCAAATACAGTAAAAATAGCAGGAATTCCTTCTATTTTCTGCTTTCTAATCCTTTTTGTTTTCCTTGCAATTTATTGCTTCATATTTAGGTCAAGTTGACTCCAACAGGAAGAAACGAGTGTGGATCAGTTTTAATGGTTCTCCTTGACCTGGGTCTGGCCCTGTTCGTTTGGAAGAAGAAGAAGCTAAGTACAAAAGGTAAAGCAAATAGTCACATTATGGTTGCATGCAGCAGTTCAAAATTCCAAATTTCCATTCTTCTAGTAAAGTAAATCAACCTTGCCTCATTCGATTTTAATCTATTCACATAGCAAAATTAAGCTTGGCAGTGCAACCCACAAAATAGGCCATGAAAAATTTTGGCGCAAGTAATGATCTAAACTGGGCATTGGATGTGAAGAATAAAGATAGCTCATGGCATGGTGTTTGTATGACGGCTTCCTCTCTATCTTCAAACCTTTTCACAAAATAATTTTTTTTACTTTGCCTCTTTAACTTAATCCCCTTCCATGCGACATTTTAAATTGGGGAACATCAACCTATCAAAGAGATGATGGGTCTGCCATATGTGTGATGGCATGGGTTTCGTTTTAGGAGACTAAGAAATATTAGCTCAGTTGGCTCATTTTATTCTTCTGTTGTGCAACCTTTTTTCATCTTTGGTAGCACTTCTTCATAAAAATTTATGCGTGGAAGTTTCTCTTTAGAGGTTGGTGTAACCCAATTAAAATTGGAGGCATAGAAGAAGGGGAGGAGGATAATGAAAGGGAAACCATGCTATGGTTGAACCATAGCATTTGGGAATTGAGGAGGAGCCCAACTTGTGGAAGTTGCCAAGCATGAATCAGACTTTCCTCAATATTCTAAAGCAAATGTATTTGATGTTTCATTTAGATTATCTCTATTTCCTATGTTGCAGGGAAGAAGAAACAAAATCCAGAAAGAGGTTACACTGCTGAAGAATTAGAGTTACCATTATTTGACTTGGCTATAGTAGCTAAGGCCACCGATAACTTCTCAATTAACAATAAACTTGGAGAGGGCAGTTTTGGACCCGTCTACAAGGTAAATACCCTGATTAACTGTCATTCGATGTTTTAATGTTGCCAAATTTGCATGGTATACAACCATTGTTAGTATTTGCATGAGTAGTTAGTTTTCTATCACTACTTTGCCTTTCAACATCTGAACAGGTTAATGACATAGAACTCAGCATTCTAAATGTTTGGAAATTTTTCTCAGTACCCAGGTAGCAAAAGTAATGACATATATGTTTATTTCCTTTCCCCACCCCCCCCCCCCCCCCCCCCCCCCCCCGGCCCCATCTCCCTCCTCTTCTTCTTTTTCTCTTTTGCCTAAAGACAATGATCCTTATGTAGAAGTAAATGTAGTAGTTTTAAATGGCTTGTGACATTTTACAGTCACTATATGCAACTTCAACCAAATTTTGGGGCTTTCATAGAAAAACCATAATCTTTGAGCATAACATGGAGTGTCATTTTTAGGGTGTGTTGGAAGTTGGACTAGAAATAGCTACAAAGAGGCTCTCAAAGGAGTCTAGATAAGGACTCAACGAGTTCAAGAATGAAGTTATACACATTGCCAAACTTCAGCACCAAAATCTGGTAAAGCTTCTAGGGTGCTGCATTCAAATAGATGAAACAATGTTGATTTATGAATTCATGCCCAACAAAAGTTTTGACTTCTTTATTTTTGGTATGACTTTCTCTCAGAACCCTTGCTTACTTAGTTCAACTAGTCTAAATACATAGTTTTATATTTTTAATCAGACAAGCTCATAAACTTTCTTACTTTATGAGAGTGATGCTTTGACAAAGACGCTAGGGTAAATTTAAGGTAAGAAGATCTAACAGCGACACATGAATTAAGGGTAAGGGGCAACTATACGAGCCATTTCCTACTATTTTCTAGTTTAATGGTTGTCGCCACAGGATAGCTTTGATTTCATTGTTACACATGTTTCCCCTATAATTCTTTCCATTATTCTATTAATTATGTAGTCAATCATGGAATCACTTTCTACATATATTCAAGAATTTACATAGACGCTGGAAACATTTGGGCAGATCCCACACAAAGCATTCTATTGGATTGGCCTAAGCACTTCCAAATCATCAATGGAATTGCTCAGGGCTCCTTTATCTTCATCGAGATTCCAGACTGAGGATAATCCACGGAGATCTCAAAGCAGGCAATGTTTTACTTGATAATGAGATGACCCCAAAAATGTCTGACTTTGGCTTTGGTGGAAATGAAATTGAGGCTAACACAAAAAAAGTGGTTGGAACATAGTAAGTGTCCCTAGAATGTCAATTTTAGTCTAATCTCTTTTATTGTCAATGTATTCATTTGTTTAATGGTCTCATGCAGCGGTTATATGTCCCCCGAGTACGCAATTGATGGGCTTTACTTGATAAAATCTGATGTCTTTAGCTTCGGTGTTTTGTTGCTAGAGATAGTGAGTGTGAAGAGAAACAACAGTTTCAATCATCCAGACGACCACCTTAACCTTATTGGGCATGTAAGTGTTTTGACTAATTTTCCTTACTTCTCTGAGTTAAACCTACTACTGATAATATGCTTTCAAATTGTTTAGGCATGGAGGCTCTATATAGATCGGAAGGTCGGCCTTTGGAGCTAATAGATTCATCAATAGGGGACTATGGCAATCTATCTGCAGCGTTGCGTGCAATCCATGTGGGTCTACTATGTGTGCAACGATGTCCGGAAGATCGGCCTACCATGTCATCAGTGGTTCTAATGTTGGCTGGCAAGGGTGCATTGCCTCAGCCTAAACAACCTGGCTTTTTCAGTGAAAGGAATTTGGTTGGAGCCAATTCTTCATCAGACAAGCTTGAACCATGTTCAGCCAATGAAGTAACCATTACAGTATTAGAGGCTCGATAAAAGTCTTCTCATGTAGATGTTTTTGTTGCTTTTCAAGGCCATTTATATTCTTTGTGTGGTGGGCATACACCTATCGTTTCCATTTTCTTAAGACTTTTTTGTACTTGTGTTAGCTCACATCTGGTCCATCGTCACATCATGCATGTTAAAAGTTGGCTCTGTTTGACTCATCCAAATTTGATAAGGGACTTGAGATGAGCCCAATTTTGTATGTTTCCTCTGTATCACATTATATTTAAACTCATTACATAGATGATGGGGCTCAAACAGGATGCGAACAGCTCAAGTTGGAAAACTGTGATTATGTTGACAAGTCGTTAGTATTATACTAAACCCTAACTGAATTGGGAACCCAACAGCTCAAATCCATGACTTTTCTCATTTAATCCTCCCTTCGCTTCATCTTATTAGACATCGCCAATGCAGATGGAATGGAGATCGAGTTTCTTGGCTTGATAATACGATCCGATATTGTTCCTGGCATGTTGTGGCGCCCTTAGAGGGTAATTCCATCTGCATAACCCTAGTTGGTCTTTGAGTGCCTCTACTGCCCCAATGCTTGCCACCACCATCCAAGCTCTGTTTGTGTAACTCATCTTAAAATGTTTGCCGTTTTTTTATATTGAATGAATAGATACAAATGAAATATATGAGAATTTGTGTTTGGATAGGATGGTGTTTGATGTATGAAGGGGTGTTTTCTTATGTAGAGGCCCAATATCAAACACCTGATATACGAGGTAGGGGTGTTAATGGTTTTGGTTAAAACCGAGAACCAAATCGAACCGGGTGGTTTGGTTTGTTTTTTTTTGTCATTCGGTTTGGTTATGGTTTTAATTTTAAAAAACCGAACTCAATTGGTTTGGTTTTGGTTTTCAGTTTTAAAAAACCAAACCAAACCGAAAAACTGAAAAAACCAAAAATATATATATATGAAAAATCCGAAAAATATAATATATATATATATATATATATATATATATATATATATATATATATATATAAACTTAAAGTTTGTAAATTCCCAATTCTAATAAGGGTAAAATAGGTAATGGGTTTGTTTTTGTTGATTTCAAGTTTCTTATTGTTTTCCCTTTTTTAGATTGGCATGTATTAACTAGCTATTAATGTTGTGTGTGATATTGACATATTGATATATGTCAATATGTTTCTATTTTGATACAATGTTTGTTTTTTTTAGTTGTTAATGTAATGCTTTTATTAAAAATTTTTTTATTTGGAGTTTGGCATGTCATTTTTTTTATTTTCAATTATTTGTTGTTACTTGATAGGTCAAAATCGAAACCGAACCGAACCGAACTGAAATATAATGGTTTGGTTTTTTTATAATATGGTTTGGTTTTGATTTGGGAGGAACAAAACCGAAGTATAATGGTTTGGTTTGAAATCTCCCCTAAAACCGAACCATTAACACCCTTAATACGAGGGGTGGGGAAAAAAAAACAGATTCACGGTATCACCAACTGACATCCTCAAGCAGCCTATATACACAAATACATCACATATTAATAAAGACACCGCCCAACAAGAATCCTTGTCACAAGCCCGAAAGCAAACACCGATAGGCAAGACCGCAAGAATAAAGGATCCAAAGTAGAGGCCCATTCCAAAGTCCAGGCAAGAAGCGAGGCTGTACTGGTGAATCTATCACCATGGTCTACTCTTGCGTCTTGACCTATTTTACTTTAACATGGAAATGTGGTCCCAATTTAAATCAAAATCTAGTTCTTCAACCATCATAGAAATCCAAATTAGTTGAAGACCAACAATGTATATTCTTAAAATTTTCGTCAACCATTTACTTTTCAATCCACGCAAAACTATGTCTTCAAAAATATTGGATTTATTTATAATTCATTGGCGCACTCTGCTTATGCTGTCTGCTTTTGCTTCAAGTTCTTTCTGCATATGTTGTTTTCTGCTCATTTTGTTGGCTCGGTTTTTTTTTTTTTTTTTTTTTTGTCATCTGGGTGTTTTCTATTGGTTTTTGAGTAGTTTTTGTTTTGGGTGTTTGTGTTAGGGGTGCAGGGTGCCTCCTTAGGAGGGGTTTCTTTGGTGAGGGTGCTTGCTTCTTGCTTTGGTGTATTCTGGGCTTTTTCTTGGTGTATTGGCAGTGTTTTTACCTTAATAAAATTAATTTTTTGCTGATAAAAAAAAGAAAAAATTATAATTCGTTGGTAACTTCTTGTATGGGGTACATGTTAATTCATAAATTTAACATGGTTAATTGGCCTTGTGAATAACCAATTATCTCTGCCAATGTTAGCCTTTGGGAGAGATCACTTTAATTCCTTGACAAACCGTCCCACAGATTTTGCTGAGAACAAGTTAGATCATGATACATAATGAAATGTAAGTAACAAAGAAATCCGTTTTTCGATCCATTTTCCAATATATAATAATATTAGAAACACAAAAGAAAGATGCTTGGTCCAAGGGCCTTGTAGTTCTGATGGTATATCTCTTCCTTTTGGAGGCCGAAGGTTGAAACCCAGCTCACTTATTGAAAAATTGGAGGCATATACTATGGGGTGGAATGCAGGCCATCGGATCAACCATTGCTTGGCTTGCAAAATATGTACTGTGTCACCAATAGTATCTGGCTTCCACACCTGCAATTCACCCAAGGCCTTTCACGCTAGCTATTCGCTCGCAAGTCACTAAATCAAGCCTTCCTTCTACTCTTATGATGTTTCAATTACTGCAAAAAAATGCAGCCACTTCTTCTACATCATTTGTTAACCTTTTGCCTTTGCCGACGGTGGATTATAAAACGGTTGATATCGTCATTGTTGGACGAAATTGCTGCATTGATTGGCCATTTTAACAGCCAGCAACACCGAACTTTCTTGCAGTATTAATCATATTCTTTAAACAGTCGTTGACAGAGACGTTGACAGATTAAAATATTGAAGAGTAAAGCATTATTTTTTGCATTACTGGTCATCTATTTGTCCTGATGTCTAAGCTAATGCAAACCCGACTATTCCAAAAAATAAAAATAAAATATTAATACCTTAACTCATTTAAATCCTTCTCATTCGGTCTTCCAATTCACATTTTGCACATTATTATTTTTTTCTTAAATTATTTTTCTTCTACTAATAGAAAATTATATATGTTGGGTCTCGAAGGAAAAAGGTCTATTGAACTCTGGAAGACTGGTTAGGTCTACCGTCTTTGCTTACCAAATTTTTTTAAAAAATGGGTCTTCAATCAGTCTTTAATTATATTTTTCTGTCGGTCCTATCTTTTTATTTAGTGTGTTGGGAGAAAGAATCATGAAGACAACAATGGAAGCCCATTTCAAACTTCTTTTCTGCTCCTCTTTGTTATCTATCCTAGTAACATCCACTGCAACAGATACCATAACTATGTCTCAATCCGTAAGAGACGGAGAGACCATAGTTTCAGCTGGAGGAAGCTTTAAGCTAGGATTTTTCAGCCCAGGTAATTCCACAAAACGATACTTGGGAATATGGTACAATGAAATATCTACTATGACAGTAGTATGGGTAGCCAACAGAGAAATCCCCCTCCTCGATTCATCGGGTGTTTTGAATGTTACAAAACGGGGATTTCTAACTCTTGTCAACGGTGATGAGCACATCATTTGGTCTTCCAATTCATCGAGATGGGTGCTTAATCCTGTTGGGCAGCTTTTGGATTCGGGAAATCTTGTTGTGAGAGATGGAAACGACGATAACCCAGAAAACTTCTTGTGGCAGAGTTTTGACTACCCATCCGACACACTCCTACCAGGCATGAAGCTTGGAAGGAACACAATCACCGGCCTGGACTCATACCTCTCATCATGGAAAGCCACTGATGATCCTTCTCGAGGTAATTTTACTTTTCGGCTAGATCCCCAAGGATTTCCACAACTATTCCTACGGAAGAATTTGACCGAACAATTTCGTTCTGGACCATGGAATGGTCTTCGGTTCAGTGGTGCACCTAATTTAAAACCGAATTTGATATATCTTTCAATTCGTTCGTAATCAGAAGGAGATGTATTATACTTACGAGCTTGTCAACCAGTCGGTTCTTTCGAGGATGGTGCTATGGCAGAATGGCATTGTGGAGCGGTTCACTTGGATTAATCGAACCCAAGGTTGGGTGCTCTACCTGAACACACCAGGAGATAGCTGTGACAATTATGCTGTTTGTGGTGCATATGGAAGCTGTAACTTGGGCAACTCCCCTGAATGTGGGTGTTTGAAAGGATTTGTGCCGAAATTCCCGAAAGAATGGAATGTAACTGATTGGTCGAATGGGTGTGTTCGAAGGACGCTATTGGATTGCCAAAACGGAGATGGGTTTGTGAAGTACTCTGGTATTAAATTGCCAGACACGCGGTATTCTTGGTTCAATGAGAGCATGAACCTAGATGAATGCAAAATGGTGTGCTTGAAAAATTGCTCTTGTATGGCTTATGCAAATTCAAATATAAGTGCAGAAGGAAGTGGATGCTTGCTCTGGTTTGGGGACTTGATCGACATTAGAGAGTTCACAGAAAGTGGACAAGACATCTACATAAGGATGGCTTCCTCTGAATTAGGTATGAATTTATCTTCTTAGCTATAGGGAAATAAGTGAAAAAAGAAATAAATATTCTTGCTCTGATTTATGAGAAATCCTAAAATGAAAAATAAAAAATAAAAAAACAGAAGAGAGTCTCAGATTTTTTTTTTTTTTAAAAATAATTTTTTCCCTGCTTTCTATTGCGTTTTTTCCCCTGCAAATGATTGCTTCACATTTAGGTCAAGTTGGCTCCAATAGAAAGAAACGAGAGACGATCATAGTCAGCTTGCTGTTATTAGCAGGAATCCTTCTTCTAGGCCTGGGTCTAACTCTCTACGTTTGGAAGAAAAAGCTATATACAAAAGGTAAACCAAATAGTCACATAGGTAGGAAAAAAGCTTCATACATCTACAAGAAAACACTACAACAATTCACTATTGTCGCGGCCTATTTAGTGGTGCAACCCACAAAATAGACCACGAGAATTTCTCTAGGCGAGACTTCCTCTTGATAGCCTTTCTTCAACATTTTTCACGAAAGAATTTTCTTTTCTACTCTGCTTCCATCCATGCGTCCTTCTTAATTGGGCAACATCGAACTCTCAAAGAGGTGACTCGATTAAAATGGAGGCATGCTTAGAAGAGGCTAGGAGGGCAATGAGAAAATTATAGGGAAATTGTTCAATCTTATATACCCTTTAATTTGACAATCCAGGAGGAACCTAACTCGTAGAAATTGCCAAACGTGAATCAGAATTCTCACCCAGTATTCTAAAGAAAATGTATTCAATGTCTCATTTAGACAGTCTTTGTTCCCTATGTTTTAGGGAAAAAGGGGCACAATCCAGAAAACAGTTACACCACTGAAGAGCTAGAGTTACCATTATTTGACTTGACTACTATAGCTAATGCCACTGATAACTTCTCAATTAAGAATAAGCTTGGAGAGGGCGGTTTTGGACCTGTCTACAAGGTAAACTGTACTTTAATTAACTTCCCTTCAATGTTATGGCGGCACTGAGTTTACTTTCATACTTTGGGCATAATATGGGAGGGATGATTTTCAGGGCGTGCTGGAGGACGGTGGAGAAATAGCTGTGAAGAGGCTCTCAGAGAATTCTAGACAAGGAGTCGACGAATTTAAGAACGAAGTTATACACATTGCCAAACTTCAGCACCGAAATCTAGTGAAACTTCTAGGATGTTGCATTCAAGTAGAAACGATGTTAATCTATGAATTCATGCCTAACAAAAGCTTGGATTACTTCATTTTCGGTCTGACTCTCTACCAGAACACAGTCATGTGTAGTTCAATTCGTCTAATCCTCAATTTTTCATCATACACAAGAAATTAAAAAAACTGCTAAATGAAATTAATTATTTGGATGAAAAAATTGGGCAGATCACACACAGAGTATTCTACTAGATTGGCGTAAGCGCTTCCTCATCATCAATGGAATTGCTCAAGGGCTTCTTTATCTCCATCGAGATTCCAGACTAAGAATAATCCACAGAGATCTCAAAGCAAGCAACATTTTACTAGATAATGAGATGAACCCAAAAATATCCGACTTTGGCTTGTCTAGAAGTTTTGGTGGAAATGAAATTGAGGTGAGCACAAAAAAGGTGGTTGGAACATTGTAAGTATCTCTCTCTAGTCCAGAATGTTATTTTCGTTTGGCTTTATTAGAAGTTTTGGTGGAAATAAAATTGAAGTGAACATGAAAAAAGTTGTTGGAACATATGGAGTAGTATCTCTAGAAGTTTATTTTTAATCTAATTTCATTGCTTGCCAATGCGTTTCTTTGTGCAATGGGTTCCTGTAGCGGTTATATGTCCCCTGAGTATACAATTGATGGGATCTACTCAATAAAATCGGATGTATTTAGTTTTGGCGTGTTGTTGCTAGAGATAGTGAGTGGAAAGAAAAATAGAGGTTTCTATCATCCAGACAACCAACTTAACCTTATTGGGCATGTAAGTATTTTAACTAATATTTACTTATTCCCCATGTTAAACTACAAATGATTGATAATATCATTTTGAATTCTTCAGGCATGGAGGCTCTATATAGAAGGCAAGTCTTTAGAACTAATAGATGCATCGATAGGAGAGTCGTGGAATCAATTTGAAGTGTTACGATCAATCCATGTGGGCCTATTATGTGTGCAAAGATATCCGGTAGATCGGCCTAGCATGTCGTCCGTGGTTATTATGTTGGGTGGTGAGGGTACATTGCCTCGGCCTAAACAACCCGGTTTCTTCATCGAAAGGAATCTAGTTGAAGAAGATTCTTCATCATCTAAGCATGAACCATATTCGGCCAATGAAATCACCTCTACCATATTCGAGGCTCGATAAAAAGATATTCCATGTTGTGTTTTAATTTGTATGCTCTAGGCCCATCCTTTTATAATATACATATGTATATATATAAACCATGACCACTATTGTTCTTCATGTCTCTTTACCTTCTTTGTTTGGGTTATGTATGGGGGATATGTGTATTAGTTCCCTTCTTTGCAAGTGCTTTTGCATTTGGGTTTGGCTCACCTCTGGTCCATTTATAATTGAGTTCCCTCAAGTTTGTTATCGAGTCACTATCACCCCAACATAAAAAAGGAAACAATGCCCATTATAAGACCAGTCTCATGTATGACATTATGACATCATGTGCGCTAAAAGTAAGCTCAGTTTGAGTCATTTTAGCCCATTATATTAATCTTAATCCTGCTTGTTGGATCAGAATCATATGGTTAATCACATTTGATCAAATTAATATTTTTCACCCCCAATGTACCACGTGAGATCCACATGATTTATGGTGAGTCCATCTCTTTCTTCGTGTTGACGTACGTGACATAATTTTAAAGCGAAATGAGAAAACTTGAGGGTTGATTAAGGGACTTGAGGTGAGCCCAATTGTGTAATTTTCTCGTCTAATATCCAGTTTGGGATTTGATTTGGGAAGTCTATTATTTAAGTCATGGGCTGCATTTGATTAAGGGCCTTGAGGCCGGTGAGCCCAATTTTGTATTTTTCCTCGGAAGGGAATGGCTATTGCAACCCCCCATTCTTATCACCCCACCTCCCATCCTTTAGGTTTTTAAGGTTTTATGCAAAATGTAAAAGGTTTTTATGAAAATCGGGCATGAAGTTCACTAGAAAACATCATTTTGAACAACTTTGTAGAAGAAAGTTTTTCTTAAATCTATCATTTAAATATATTTTTTAGCTATTTATAGCCTTTATTATTTTTTTTTTTTTGGCCAAAAAATCTACCTAAACAATAGATTTTGGAATAACTTTCTTCTACAAAGTTGTTCAAAATGATGTTTTCTAGTGGACTCAGCGACCAGTTTTTGTAAAAACCTTTTATATTTTTTATGAAATCTTAAAAACCAAAAAGAAAGCGGTGGGGTTATAAGAATGGGGGGTTGCAATAGCCGTTCCCTCGTCTAAATCACATTATAGCTACACTCATTGCATAAATGAAGGGGCTCAATATATTAGGACCTCAACAGCTCAAGCCTATATTGAAAAACTGTGATTATGTTCTCAATCAGGTCATGAGTATTATACTTATTAGTATCTCATATTGGTTGCAGATGATGCCTAAGATGGGCTTATAAGACAGTGTTTGACACCTTTTTAGAAATGCACTTTTTGGGCTTAGGATCTAGAATGACAAACCTTTGAGGCTAGCTGCTGCGCAGAGCCCAAACAGATAATACTTCGAGGTAGGGTATAATGCCTAATACAGGCTTATATAATGTTCTTGCCTTCTTGGCATGTTGTTGTAGCCCCCTTAAAGGGTAATTCCAACACTTGCTGCAACAATCCAAGCTCTGCTTGTGTGACTCATCTTAATGTGTTTGCGCACTTTTTGATATTGAATAAATGAATGGATACAACTGAAATATATGAGAATTTGTGTTTGGATGGTGGTTGAGGTAACAGTACGAAGCGAACAAGTGTGCAGACATTCTAAGGGACATAAAATTATTTTTTGCTAGACTCGCCCCCAGTCGGGCTCTTTTTTTGGAGATTTGATAGGGGTTTTCACGATAGATTATTCAATATAATTGTTATACCACATGGCAGGATGATGTGATATAACCGGCCACTTAATAAGATTGTGGCACATGTCAACTTGTAGTGGTAGTTATACTTTCTATTATCAAACCATTTTTTTAGAACTTATATACAATAGTATGTGGCATAAATGTATTGGTTCAATTATACCACATCATCATGCTACATAGTATAATAGCTATACATAATAATTTCTCGATTTTCACCCCTTAGTCTTAATCAATAAAAGCCCCTTAAACCCCCCCCCCCCCCCCCCAAAAAAAAAAAAAAAAAAAAGGGAGAAAAAAAAAAGCCTTATAGATAAACTCCGCTAGTATTTTACATATAAAATGATGTTGCTTCACAACTTTCAATTAATGAACTAAAACGCCCTAACATATATATATATATATAGACAATTTTATTCCAATATGGGATGCTGATGAGAATGTCGTCCAAGCTTCCTTTTTAAGCTATTGGATCAAGATTCATGTAAATTAATGATTTGAATGATCTCAATCCGAGTGCTTGAAATAATTCGAATGGAAATTTCATTCGGAATCCTGGACTAGAAGACGAATATATATATATATATATTTCGGTTATGTTCCCATCAGCACATGTTGATATAAGTTATATCAGCACCATGCATTAGGGGTTATACCCCTTGCATTGGTCTAATATACCTCATATTCCACTAATGCACAAGGTACAACTCCCAATACAGGTATTGACATAAATTATATTAGCATGTACTTAGCTCATCATCATCATCATCATCATCATCATCATATATATATATATATATATATATATATATATATTCGTGGCTATATATCAACTCATGACGGAAAAGCATAATTAAGCAGTTTATTTGGCTAGGTTTTCATGTTTTCCAAACAACCCCTAATGCTCACCTTCGTACATACCCATACAAATCCCAAATCCCACACCTACTCAAAAGAAGTGCTCCCTTTTTTTACTAATTGGTCTCCTTTTTCTTTTTTTTTCTTTTTTTTTGGGAATGTTTTAAAATTATTGTCACATTAAAAAAATCAATGTTTTTTTGTGGTTTGATTTTCTAAAATACCCTTTTTTGTGGGTATTTTATTTTATCTTTTTCCAATATTTCGTATACTTGAGGGCAAAATTAAAATGTTAAAACACATATGTTGTTGTGAAAGCATTTAATAGGATTTCCTAAAAAAACGTGTTTTTATCAAAAGGGACAGTCAATCAGGAACAGAAGGCGTATTCTACAAGTTGGCAGAGAGAGAGAGAGAGAGTCGCGAATGCCATGATAGCCTAATGACATTTTTCTCACTTGTTAAGTAAGTGATTTTGAGTTTAATCTTATAGAGAAGCATTGATACCCATTTGTTAATATTTAGGGGATTAGATGAAGGTAGGCTCAATTGATTGTTTAAAAAAAAAAAAAAAAAAAAGCCCCTAAGCCTCATTTCACTAATAAATTGTACTCCGTTCATCCCTGAAGGCTTCTTTGACAAAGCATGTAGATTAAGAAATTCAATTAATGCATCAAGTTGTCATCCATTCAATTTTTTTTTAACAAAAATAACCTTTGATATCCTACTATCAATGCATTGGTCATGTGTTTAAATTAATTCTTAATGTAATAACGGATAGCATGGAACAGTTAAGAAAATTTAGACGAATATTTTGGGACAGCTAAAAATGAAAAAAAAAAAATACCTATCTTTATGGAACTGAGAGAATAGGTTCCTCGAGATTTCTTAATCTTTGAAAGGGCAAAAGCGCGCTAAAAAGATAAAAATATATTTATGAAGATGGAGGGTTCGTAAAGGGTTGATCCAAGTGCAATATTCTGTCAACAAGAGTTCAACGAGATTGACTGATTAAAAAATCGCAGAGTACGTGGAACATTATTATTATTGCATAAATCTAAATCATCAATTCGTCCCGCAGTCGATGTAATGCAAACCAGATTATTGGAAAGAAATTATTGTCACCTTATGCTAATTTAACGTACTCCATGTCCTTTGGTCCCTCAGTTCACATTTGGCATGCAGATGAATTCACATTCAGTCGGGAGACTGATGAGGTCTTCATTATTTTGTCTGTCCTGTCTCTTTTTAAGTCAGTATTTGCACCACTCTAGTGCACGAAATTAAGAATCATGAAGACATCAATAGAAGGCTATATATACCATTCTTCTTTTTTGCACCTCTTTGTTACCCATCTTGATAACATCCACTGCAACAGATACCATAACTTTGCCTCAATCCATAAGAGACAATGAGAGTCACGAGACCATAGTTTCAGCTGGTGGAAGGTTTGAGCTCGGATTTTTCAGCCCAGGTAACTCAACAAAACGATATGTGGAAATATGGTACAACAAAGTATCTATTCAGACAGTTGTATGGGTTGCCAACAGAGAAATCCCCCTTGCCGATTCATCAGGCGTTTTAAGGTCACCTACCAGGGGATTCTTGTACTTCTCAATCGAAATGAAAGCATCATTTGGTCTACCAATTCATCAAGATCGGTGCAGAATCCAGTTGCAAAGCTCTTGGATTCGGGGAATCTTGTATGAAAGATGAGAATGACAATAACCCTGAAAACTTCCTATGGCAGAGTTCTGATTATCCGTGCGACACGTTTCTGCCGGATATGAAGATTGGGACAAACATGGTGACAGGCATGGACCGGTACCTATCGTCTTGGAAGAGCACTGATGATCCTTCTCAAGGTGATTACACGTTTCGGCTTGATCCCCGTGGATTTCCACAATATTTCATAAGGGTACCGAAGAGAAATTTCGTTTTGGACCATGGAATGGTCTCCGATTCAGTGGTAATTATTTGAAATCGAGTCCACAATATAAGTTCTGTTTTGTTCTTAACCAGAACCTCTAGATGTAGAGTAGTTGAGTCACACCAAGCTCAGTAAGAATGGCCACGCACGCTTCTCTCATTGCTCACTAGGATTTCCAGGAGAACTAGAACTACACGTTCATGAAGCGAGGAATGAGATCACAAATGTACCTCAAAAATGGTTGCTATCAGCACCTTGCGGCTCCAATGATAGCTTCTCTGAAATGGCAAGAATTAAGGAGAGAGAGAGAAAGAAAGAGAGAGAGGTGGGAGACCGCAACAGTAAGAAAAGCAGTGACGATGACGGCGGTGTTCGAAGTCTTGGATGATAACTCCGGCAGGTAGAGAGACATAATGGAATGGGGAGAGATGAGAGTGGAGGGATAGAAGGGGAGCATCTCGAGAAAATGAATAGTTTA
The DNA here is from genome assembly GCA_039720395.1 of Liquidambar formosana. Classification (NCBI taxonomy): domain Eukaryota; kingdom Viridiplantae; phylum Streptophyta; class Magnoliopsida; order Saxifragales; family Altingiaceae; genus Liquidambar; species Liquidambar formosana. The sequence goes on along the minus strand of CM077834.1, from coordinate 10,601,705 downwards.
TTGAGTGCCTAGTCTCTTGCTGACCAAAGGATGTATTATTGTGTTTGCTTTTTTGAAGGGCAGAATGGTCCGTTCACCCATATATTTTTATACCAATGTGGAAATAAAGTTTTTTGCTACGGCATTATCGGCCACCCAAAATTAGTACAGCCAAATTCCTCAATTTTTTCTCCAACTCATCATTGAAAAATTGCCAAATTTTCAAAAAAATAAAATAATAATTAATATTCCCCTCCTTCTAAACTATTCCTAATTAATACAATTAAATCAAAAGTTTTCTTTCCAAACACCTGATCTCATAATTTACTGATCGAGATATTAGAAAGATGGACGACAAAAAAGAGCTATCTGAGATGAAATAATGGAACATTTGTTTCATTAAACTTGGTTATACAATTACTCTCATTATACCCAACTTTATATGTGGAGCCTCAATTAGGACCCTAACAGAAGTGTAACAGCTCAAATACATGACTTCTGTCAGTGACACCTCATTACTTCCATCTTCTCTTCTCTCACCTTCTTAGATTTCATTGAAGAAGATGGAGCAGTGAGTCTCTCATATTGAGAATAATGACTGATGTTCTTGTTACGTTGTTGTGGTGACCTTAAAGCATTCATAATTCCATCGATCGGCAGATTCCTTGGTATTTCAATGCCTCTGAAGTCCTCCACTACTCCACGACTTGCTGCCACAATCCATGCCCTTTTTCTTTTTCCCTTATTTATTTATTTATTTATTTTATAATGAGCCATTGAACCCAGTGCTTGCTCTTCTTGAAATTGGATTGATACAAATGTAGATGAGATCTTTAGTGGGTAAGAATTTAGATATGGGTATAGATGTTTTGCTGGGTTTGCTCCACTATTTTATTGCTTGACGTGTACTTATTTTTTTGATAGGTTTGCTCATACATTAGAGTCATTGACCTTTGGTAGGCTAAGGTCTGTTTATGACTCAGCTAATTTGAGAATATGCCTAAAATTCCTAGTTCCTCTTGGTAGACTCGTTTAGGCCTCTTCTGTCATTGGTGGAGTAAGGAGCTACTATATATAGTCACATCTAGTTAGTCACCATTATTGATTGCTCCCTTCTACCTTGTTTTGCTTAGCAAAAAACTTAGAGAGCTGCAGATTTTATTGACACATATTAAGAAAAAATACATTGGAATCAAATAAAACATGAATTTCTTTTCATATAGATCGGAATTATATTTACACACATTACACAAATGAAAAGGCTCAATTGGTAGGACCAAAAAAAAAGGCTCAATTAGGACCCCCAACGAACAACTCAAGTCTATAAAATGAAAAATTGTAATTATGTTTACAATCCATTAATATCATACTAAAACCTAACAGAATTGGGACCCCAACAGCTCAAATCCATGACTTTTCTCATGGAATCCTCCCTTCTCTTCACCCTATCGTCTCTCATCATTTTAGACATGGCCGATGCGGACGGAGTAGAGAGTTTCTTGGCCTGATAATACGATCCAATATTGTTCTTGGCATGTTGTTGTAGCGCCCTTAGAGGATAATTCCATCTGCAGAAACCCAGTTGGTCTTTGAGTGCCTCTACTGCCCCAATGCTTGCTGCCACCATCCAAGCTCTGCCACTGTAACTCATCTTTGCTTACTGCTTGGTATTGAAATGAATGGATACAAATGAAGTGAGAATTTGTTTTTGGATTGTGTTTGAGAGATGAAGGGGTCTCCTCTTTTCTTATGTAGAGAGAGAAAAAGTGAGATCGAAGAAGAGATGTGTGAGTCCAAAACTATAGGCAGTTTCACCAACGGTATAGGAGACATCGAGACAATCCATGGTTTTGGAATATTAAAACCGTGTATTAAGATGAATATATGAGGATGCTGAGAGAAAAACGAGTGACACATGACTAAAGTAATTAATTAATTTTTAATTAAGGTAGGGTAGCGTTTGTCTCTATTTTTAAGGTGAAGTGCCACTCAGCTTCTGTGTAGACCATGGTTTTAAATTGAATCAATCGTAGTATCGCGGAAAGCTGTCTTAGCTAGAAATGTCACTACCGGATTTATTATATGGTTGGATTTGAATAAAAGGACCAGGTAGGTGGGGTCCACATGCACGTTATGCTCCTTTTTATTTATTTATTTATTTTATAATTAACATACATTAACATATAGTAGAACACAAACACATTGACACACAATGAGAAAATCGCATACACCGACATATCCCAAAAGGGATGCAAGAGCGTATCACATGTTATACTTCTTGATCTTAACCATGCTCTACATATGGGGATGGTAACAACTTAGCCAAAAAAAAAAAAAAAAAAGATAACAGGATTTGAGATAGAGCACCTAGCTTGAATCCGACTTCAATCTGACTAAAGGTAGTCCAAACTCAATTTAGACTAGGATTGAACCTATTTATCCTAAATCTTGCCCCTAAATCATTATAGAGGATTTCTTTATGACTTTCATTTATTTTTTACCACATGCATCTCAAAATTATTTTAATATGTATTTAAAGACAAAAAACAAAAGGATATGCAATCATGAACACATGAATATACATCCATGTTCATCAAATATGGGATGCATGTATATGCTCAATTTTCTTTAATTATTTAAACAAGTAGTGAAATATTAAAGGAAGATCAGACTAGGGTGGAAAAAAGTATTTTTCAAGTTGAGATTGGTTTATTTGAATAATTCAATTAAATATGTATCCTTTAAAAGATCATATACTTTTAGAAGCATGCATTTATCAAATTATATGTGAAATATCATTTTACTCACAAAATTCATCCAAACCCAAACCCAAACCCTCCCTCGAAATTGAAATCTCCTAATTAAATTCATTCGGACCCAGCTTGTCCTACTCTTAAACCCATCCTAAGGATATGACAGGATGGGATGGGACAGGTTACCCAATTATCCGACCCACTGGGATCCCTATCCAAGTAATACCCGAATCAACGGCTGCCCCACACCACTCAGCCAAAGAAAAAATAATAATAATAAAAAGAAGCTACCCCACACCTGTTTTGTCTTCTCTAGTCTCTAGTGTCCAAATTCAAAGACACTATAGCCCCACTTAGGTTGATGGTTTTGGTAACCATATACCATGGTCTTTCCCAAACCATCGGTAGAACTGCCTCTGGTTTTGTGCGACCCCAGCCATTTCCACTCAAAAACGCTAACTATATAAAGCAAAGACCCCCTCGGTCCCTCCCAACACCATCAAAACATATTTTCTCAAACCAAAGTTCTTACCTGCTTTAAAGATCCTGTTTCCATTTTTTGTCAATCCAAATTCCAAAGAGCAACTAGTATGAGTTCAACAAGTAGAGCTTAGGTTGTGGCAGCTAGTATTGGAGCTGTTGAGGCATTGAAAGACCAAGGGTTCTGCAGATGGAATTATGCTCTAAGGTCACTACAACAACATGCCAAGAATAACATGAGATCATACTCTGAGGCTAAGAGACTCTCTGCTGCATCTTCTTCGGTGATGTCTAAGAGGGTGAGAGAAGAGAAGATGAAGCAATCTGAGGAGTCACTGAAGAAAGTGATGTATTTGAGTTGTTGGGGTCCTAATTGAGTCCCCTACATTTTTTTTATTTTTTCTTTTTTGGGGACAAAATTGAGCCCCTTGCAGAGAGTTTGGTATAACGAGTTTAAATGTAATGCCAATTTCAAATGAAATACATGTCTTATTTCATATCAGATAGTTTGTATTGGAAAGTGTTTTGGTGTATGGGAATTTTCTTCCCCCACCCCGCACCCAGGGGCAGAGGGAGGGGGGGGTGTTCAAGGCCCCTTACCTTTTGTCTCTTTTCTCTTGTTTTTTTTCTTGAATTAATTATGAATATTTAAAATTTTGACCCAGTCAATTTTTATTTAACGTCCCAAAAAAAAAATATTTTAACCTTTTAGTTGCTTTTTTATCCAAAAATTGATAGTTTGACCTTTTTATTTATTATAATTATTTTCCTACCCTATACAAAGTTGAAGAACAAAATCACATTATTATTCACCATTGAAAAAAAAAATTCAAAATATTTATCATTAATTTTGAGTCTTGATCCTACAAGACTAATGATCTGGTTCGCCACTACCCGCATCCTTCTTTTTCTTTTCTTTTTTGGTTGGAGTTAGGGGATGTTGATTAAGGTGCCCAAATTAGATCAAAATGAATTTGGGTGAAAACTTTGGCATTTTTCCAACTAGAAAAATACTTGAAAACTTTGGTTGAATTAATTGGTTTTTATAACTTTAGCTGAGGGGTGGGAAAAAAAAATATGGGAGAATTTCTAATTAGTCTGGCTGTGGACAAATAATTACATATCAATAGAAATGACCACTAATTTCGTATTAAATTACCCAGGACTCAAAAGTTAATTCTAACTTTCCAGGTTCAAAAAACCCAAATTTTTGTTATCCCTACAGGTGGAGCATGCATGATTGTGTTCAATGTTCATTGTCAAAAAGCATTATGTGAGGACCCCACCCACTAGGTCCTTTCATTCAAATCCAACCATGAATAAAAAAATAATTCCCGTTGTTGTGACATTTCTAAGACAACTTTCTTTGTTTGGCATTTACGAGTAATTGTGAAGTAAACGTAATTTCCATTTGTATCAATCCAAATTTAAAATAGAGCAAGTACTATGAGTTCAACAGTACGTTGAGATGAATTTGCATGAAAACAATTTGGCATTTTTCATGCTGGGAAAAGACTAGAAAACTTTGGTTGTATTAACTATTAACAACTCACCCAAAAAAAAAAATTAATTAATTAATTACTTTAGCTGTGAGGGGAGAAAAATAAAAGGACTAAAAGATATCATTGGGATTTGGAAGAGTTGGAAAGTTTTTATAGAAATATTTTGAAGTTCCCAAAAGAGACAGGGAAGGAAAATTAGGAAGAGTTGGGTTGTGTAAATCTAAGCTATTAATTTTCTGATTCAAAACCATGTGTCCACGTTTAAGGCAAGTAGCATTCTATCAGCTTTTAAGGCTTTTGGCATATTAATCAAAGTTCTTAATGAAATGAAAATTGAAACCACATTTCAGGTTTGAGTTTTGGGAAAAGATTACCTACGAACAGAAGACATCCTTAGAAAAAAAGGTCCCAAGAAGGAAAAAACTTATAATTGTGATGTGATTAACGTGGTATTATGAACCAATAAGAGTAAAACAAAATGAAATTGTTAGAGTATTTTTTGACCTCATAATCCCGCTTTACTTCACTTTCATTGACTCGTCATATCATGTGACCGTATTATAATTACACCGAAAACTAACTCAAAATGCCCAACTTTACTATGCTTCTATTTTTATTAGTACAATTGTAGTTTTATTTTATCTTTGTTACATATGCAGATGTTGTACAGTATTTTACGTACTAACTAATAAGTTGTCCATTTAATAATCAAAAAATAAAAAAATAAGGAATGAATAAGTGTCTTACAAAAATTAGGGAAGGATTAAATATTTTAAAATTTAAAGGGGTTCCTTCCAACACCCTGGGCAGATTTCATCCCTCATATATGGTCTTTCTACCTGTGGATTTCTTTAAACAACCGCTAAAACTTTATATTTTCATATACACTCAAGCAACCAAATCTCAATGAATTTTTTTTTTTTTTTCCTTCTAAATATTCAGCAATATAAGTTTTGAATCATCCAACCAAACGACGTGAGAGTGAGCTTTTGATTGATTCAACAAAAGCATTGTCGTTATACAGCTAGGTAACCAAGTTTGAACAGTCAGGCTTCTTTTTTTTTCCTTTTTTATTCTTGGGTTATTTATTGTAAAAAAAAAAAAAAAAAAAACAAAAATAAAGAATCGTTACTTAATTCTAACTTAATTTCCAGGATCAAAGAAATCCACTAGTAGAAAGTTTTTAAATTTTAAATCCTGTTTAATTGGTCACCTTCCTTTTATTCAAACAGGATTTAAAATTACAGTAATACCCCCACACCAAAAATTTGAGAATTAATAAAAAAATAAACAACGAAATTCCCATGACTCAAAAGTTAATTCTAACTTTCCAGGTTCAAAAAACCCAAATTTTTGTAACATATAATAAAGGAATTTGGATCCCCATAAGTTTCTTCCCTGTAAAAGGTCTTATAGGGTTTTTCATAACTACATGATCATTTGATTTGTAAATAAGTACGTATCTGTCTTAAGAGCAAAGACCCATTTGTGTCTCCATTGATTTAAAAAGACTAAATATTGGCATATATATTGGATGATTAGTCCTCTTCTTGTTAGATCAACCTTCAAAACTTTACATGTGACCTGTATTTTGTGAAACCAATTATTGGATTAAATAGTCTCATCATAGGTGATGTAGGTGAAAAATCAAGTCAATTTGAGATTGATTGTTATTCGATCCAAAACTTATATATTTTAATAAATGACAATCACTCATTTTGGATATTTATGAATGAAGGAGCTCTCAATCTCAGATCCATGCCATTTGATTTTTTGCATGCATGACTTTCATTTTAAGTGGACTTAATCTAGTAGTTGACTTCGCAAAATGCAAGTTGCAGGTAGAATTTTGAAAAATGACATAACACAAAGTTAGGTTAGTTTAAGTTCATAATAAAGAGATTCATTAGATAATATAGCTAGTCATAAACATGGTTTTCGAAGCCCTCCGTTTGGTGTTTCTCCAATTTTTAATTTTTTAATTTTTAATTTTTTAATTTTTTTATTTTTTTGCCTCTCTGCTAAGTACCCAATCACCCAATCTTCTTCGTCAAATGAATTAAGTATGACTGACAACGGACAAGAACAGCTGACATTGTGAGAAATACTATAGCTCCTAAAAGGCCTATTGATTAAGGTATTGAAAAGTAAAACTTTATTGAAAGGTAATACAATTTCATGCGTTGACGATATGATATTAAAAAGTAGACGTTATTGAAAAATAATAGAATTTGATGCTTATGTTATTCAATAGAAAATGATTGATAGCTCATACACATTCAATTTCAAGCCCTTTTGGTCCCACCAATATAATCGACTTTTGTGGCAGAGAAATGGAAACGTCTGCCGTGTGCCGACCCCTGTAAGAAAGATTTTCTTCGGGGCAGGTGAAGTACTTCAGCCTCTAGTTTTTTATATGACCCTGGGAAAATAGAGTCCATAATTTCTATTTAATTTTGAAAAAATGTCTCATAAAGATTTCAGCATATAACCCAACCGTGGAAAAAATTCAAAAAAATTCAAAGAACCCATGAAAACTATAAAATTTATCGGGAAAGTGGAAAATACATAACTTACGTATTTGATTTGAATTGACATACATGGAAAGAATATATAATTCAACTGCGAACTCATTTAAATACGAGTTCTACAAAAATGTTACTTGAATAGTTTAAGTATTAAGAGTTTACACTTGGGGTAAATAAGGCAGCATCAACTTACACTAGATGTGATTTAATTAGGAGTTTTCTCGAGAGCTCCCAGTATGTGAAGGGTGTGAATATGTGGAACAAAAAATGTAAGCACACATAAAAAAGGTACTTGGGTTATTTCATGGCAAGAGGATCTTTTCATCTAAGTGTCATTTTGTAAATTGCAGTCTCATTAACTATTTAAGAAAGCCAATGCCTTTGTGACCTACTGACACTTTTCCCTCCTATGTAGGGAAAAGTTCTAGTTTTGATTCTTAATAGTGTTAAGTTTTAAGTTTTTTTTTTTTTTTTTTTTGGTAACAATTGGAGGAGTTTAAACCCTTAACTTATTTCAGTTCTACCTTTTACCACTCTATCGCACACCATAAAGCCCATTGGCTTCTTAACAGTGTTAATTTGATGTAATAAATTTCTTATCCATATTATCAAAACTATATATATTTAATTAAGGAAAATGGTGAGCATTTCGTAAAAGGAATCCCATAGAAATCTTACTCATTCACAAAACTGGATTTACCTTTGGAATTTGAAAAATAAAACATTATTTGCAATCTGGATCAGACAATGAAAGCCAGAGTGTTCAAAACAATATCATTTTCATCTCCTAACCCATTACTGTAGTTCCACGCCTTTTAGTCAATTGACAGGCACATTTGGCAGATTCATAGAAATTTCTCCTCCTTGTTTCCTTTTTGGCTGCTAGAAAACTATATTCAATTTTGACCAAAAAGTTTTACTTGGGGAGATCAATAATAAATAATGCTGTCTTTTGAAAAACAAAAAATTATAAAGGTTTCCTCTTGGGGCTGGTAGGCTAGGTCTTCACTCTTCATTCGATTTTTCTCTCTGCCTATCCATTCCCCTTTGGAGTAGCACACAATATTTAGCGGAAGAATCATGAAGCCATTAAAGGAAGGCTATAGCATGCTTCTTTTCTCCACCTCTTTCCTATCGATCTTACTATTGTCCACTGCAACGGATACCATAACCATGTCACAATCCCTAAGAGACGGCGAGACCATAGTCTCAGCTGGTGGCACCTTTGAGCTTGGATTTTTCAGCCCAGATAATTCCACATCAAAACGATACTTGGGAATATGGTACAAGAAAATATCCATTACGACAGTCGTATGGGTTGCAAACAGAGAAATCCCCCTCGTCGATTCATCAAGTGTTTTAAAGTTCACCAGCCAGGGAACTCTCCAACTCCTCAATCACAACGACAGAATCATTTGGTCTTCCAATTCAACAAGATTGGTGCAAGATCCGGTGGCAAAGCTTTTAGAGTCGGGGAATTTTGTTATAAAAGACGCGAATGAAAACAACCCGGAAAACTTCCTATGGCAAAGTTTTGATTATCCTGGCGACACGTTTCTGCCCGGCATAAAGATTGGGAATAACATGGTAACGGGCATGCAACGTTACCTATCGTCTTGGAAGAGCGCTGCCGATCCTGCTCAAGGTGATTTCACGTTTGGGCTTGATCCCCGTGGATTTCCACAGTTTTTCATTAGGAAGGGTTCTCATGAGCAATTTCGATTTGGACCATGGAATGGTCTCCGGTTCAGTGGTACAACTGTTGGAGGACCGAATCCAATATGCAAGGTCCGTTTTCTTCTTGATCACAAGGAGATATATTTCACTTGTGATGCTATTAACGGCTCTGCTCCGGCGGTATTAAATCAGAATGGAGTTTTCCAGGGCTTCTACTGGAATGACCGAAACCAAGTTTGGAACCTCTACGGAATGGCACAGAAAGATAACTGTGATATTTATGCCTTTTGTGGTCCGTACAGCTACTGTAACATAAGCAACTCCCCGCAATGTGGATGTTTGAAAGGATTTGTGCCAAAATTCGCAAAAGATTGGGATATAGCTGGTGGGTCGAATGGGTGGGTTCGGAGGACGCCATTGGATTGTCAAAGCGGAGATGGGTTTATAAAGTATCCTAGTGTTAAATTGCCGGATACACGGAATTCTTGGTTCAATAAGAGCATGACTCTTGAGGAATGCAAGTTGGTGTGCTTGAAAAACTGCTCCTGTATGGCTTATGCAAATCTGGATGTAAGGGAGGGAGGAAGTGGATGCTTGCTTTGGTTTGGTGACTTGATTGACATTAAAGAATTCACAGAAGATGCGCAAGATCTCTACATACGGATAGCTTATTCTGAAGCAGGTAATCATATTTTTGTTCTAGCTAATGCATACCCACACATGCTATAGAGTGTGCGTGGTTAGATTGTTCCACCAAATCCTCAGGTTGGAAATTATATGCTTGCTTTAGTCTCCACAAAATAGCAATTAGCAAGCCAAGAAAATAACAACAAAGCAAGTATTGTCTAGGAGACAATTTCTCAAACACTTGGAGAGCAATGATGCAAGCATAAATTTAAGTACACCGAGATATACGTGAAAAGCCCTCTAAGGTCCGACAAAATCGACCATATGAAAACTTGGATACAATGGTTCTTTCCTCAAGTTTATGTCCAAAACTTACAACAATGGAGAAACAAAACAAGATTACCTCTTGAAGCTTCCCGAAAACAAACCTTCCACCACAAGAATGAATCAAACAACTTGTTGAAAATGAGTAAAATCCGGTGAGACAATGACCTGTCGAGCTACAGTTCAAGCCCTAATCTTTTCTCCCCTATTTATTTCTTTTTCTTTTCTCACCCTCTCAGGTAACTTGTGAGATAAAACTATGAGTGAGGCTATTGCCACCACATAAAGTACTTAAAGCTCTCCCTTAGTCTACACTTTTTGAGATTTTATAAAAAGTATAAAAGATTTTTACGAAAATTAATAACATTGTTCACTAGAAAACATCATTTTGACTAATTTTGTAGAAGAAATTTTTTTTTCCAAAATCTATCATTTAAGTAGACTTTTTGGCCATTTACAATCTCTATTTCATTTTCCATGAAAAATTGCCAAAAAGTTTATCTAAATGACAGATTTTGGAAAAACTCTCTTCTACAAAGTTGTCCGGAATGATGTTTTTTAGTAGATTATGTTATTAGTTTTCATAAAAAAAATTTTATATTTTTCATAAAACCTTAAAAATGTAAATTAAATGGGGGGTTTAGAGTATTTTATGTGGTGGCAATAGCCTGGCCCTAAAACTATACAAGGCTCTTATCAACAACACAACAACCTCACAAGATTTGGGCCTTGGGGCTTAACCCACATGGTCCCAGGCCCCAAAAGCAGCCCATTATATGATAGCTCTCGAACAGAACAAAGAGAGGATCTTCATCAGCCTTTCCATTTTTATTCTTACCACTATTAACCTAAAAGAGAAAATTAATGTTCATGCACATAAGCCACTAGGCTATCCTAGTGACAGGAGGGTGGGATAAAAAGTAAAAGTAAAAGTAGAAAAGATTAGGGGTTCGAACCCCTCCAATTTTATCCTAAAAAAAGAAAAAGAAAAAAACAGAGTTGATGCACATGGACACCAAAATTCATCTGTATGCATGCTCCAAAACAAAATGTGAAAAAAATATTTAGATTGCTTTCCTATCCTCCTGTTTTTTTCTTTTTTTTGCTGTTGGTTCAAAATAGCAGGAGTTCTTGTTTTTTGGCCTTCTAATTCTTGTTTGTTTGTTTGTTTCTTTTTTTTTTTTTTTTTTTTTCCCACGTAATTAGTTACTTCACATTTAAGTCGAGGTGGCTCCAATGGGGAGAAACGAAAGAGGATCACAGTTAGCTCGGTATTATCAACGGGAATACTTCTCCTAGGTCTGGGTCTGACCTTGTACATTTGGAGGAAGAAGAAACTAACTAGAGGTAAACCAAATAGTCACATTATGGTAAAGTTACTCGTGTATGCTTTCATACTCTGCAATATGATATTGGAATCTAGCTACATGACTTGATAGATTATGCTTGATAATGCTATAACAATGAGCCCGTAGAACAGTTGACCATGCTCATATATGCTTACCATGAATTCTCTTTTAAATCTGTCGGTAGCATATTTTTAGGTAGACACACATGCCTCAATACCTAGTGGGGTGCCTACATATGTAATCCATTATCGAAACTTTATACATGCATATGTTCAATTGGTTGCATACAGCAGCTCAAAAATCCGATATTTATTCTTTCAGTGAAATAGATCGATCTTGCTTCATTCAATTTTAATTCATAAAGCCAAATTAAAATCGGTGGTGCAATGCAACAAGTATAGGCTCGAGTAATGCATTAGAATTGGGCATTGGATGTGAAGAATAGAGATAGCTCACGGTAAACGTATTGGGAATTCCTCTAGATGGACTCTTTTCAAATCCTTTGACAAAGGAATTTTCTTATATTTACTCTTTCTCCTTAGTCTACTCGCCTTCGATATGTCATTTTAAATTGGGCATCATCTGATGGCTTTCCTTCACTATAGTTGGTTGGTTTTAGCCTTCTGTTCTACAACCCTTTTTCATTTTTGATAACATTTTCATAGATTTTTCTACCCCCCTAAATGATTTGATTATGACCAACATCATCCAACAGAACAGATATTTGTACCCCGATAAGTTCATCTTCAAAGGGTGGAGTAACCTAATAAAATTGGGAGGCATCCACAGAAGGGGTGTGTGATGAGAAAGGGAACCCATTAATTCAATCTTATATACCATTTTGAAATCCAAGAGGAACCTAGCTTATGAAATTTTCCATGCCTCAATTAATTAGATTTTCCCCTCAGTGTTCAAAGAAAAATGTATTCAATGTTTCATTTTGATTATATCTCTAATCCATATGTTGCAGGGAAAAGCAGTTACACCACTGAAGAACTTGAGTTACCATTATTTAATTTGGCTACAGTAGCTAAAGCCACCAACAACTTCTCAATTAACAATAAGCTTGGAGAGGGCGGTTTTGGACCAGTCTACAAGGTAAACCCCTCATATTGACTTCCATTTAGTGTTTCCATGTTAACAAGTGTGCATTGTAACAACTCTAGGCACCTAAATCTGTATTTTTGCCAGTAGCATTTTTCTATCACTACTTTTTCCCTTCAACATTTCTTTCTCTTATTACAAAAGACAATGACCCTTTCTAAATGTAATTGTAACTATTTGGAAATGTGACGATTTGCAGTTTTATGCAACATTAATTGAACAAAATTTCAAGCCTTCACAAGAGAAAAATGAATCTTTAGGCGTAATGCATGTGCAGTGGTAATTTTCAGGGCATGTTGGAAGATGGACAAGAAATAGCGGTGAAGAGGCTCTCGAAGAATTCTACACAAGGACTCAACGAGTTCAAGAATGAAGTTATGCACATCGCCAAACTTCAGCACCGAAATCTTGTGAAACTTTTAGGATGCTGCATCCAAATAGATGAAAAGTTGTTGATATATGAATTCATGACTAACAAAAGCTTGGACTACTTTATTTTCGGTTTGACTCGATCTCTATCAAATCTCTTGCATATTTAGTTCGATTATTCTAATATTGTGTTTTTCATCATACAAGCTCCAAAACCTTCTTTGTTCAAGAAACCTTAGGGTAAGTTCTAGGTAACAAGGTAGATAGACAGTGACACATGAATCTAAGGGAATGGGGCAACAATACTAGGCATTATCTATTGTTGTCTACTTTGAGGGGTGTTGTCAGGGATTGGCCTTGATTTCCTTGTTACACGTTGATACATGAATTAATTCTTTTTCATAATATTGCTAATTGTGGAGTCATGAATCATTTTCCATTTATATTCAATAGTTAATTTAAGTAGCTGCTAAATGGAACTAATTACATCGACAAAAAATTGGGCAGATCACACACAAAGCATCATTCTAGATTGGCCGAAGCGCTTCTTCATCATCAATGGAATTGCTCAAGGGCTCCTTTATCTTCATCGAGACTCCAGACTTAGGATAATCCACAGAGATCTCAAAGCAAGCAATGTTTTATTAGATAATGAGATGAACCCAAAAATATCTGATTTTGGCTTGTCTAGAAGTTTTGGTGGAAATGAAATTGAAGCAAAAACAAAAAAGGTGGTTGGAACATAGTAAGTATATATCTCTAGAATGTTATTTTTAGTTTAATTGCATTGATAGTAAATGTGTTTCATTGTTCAATGATTTCATACAGCGGTTATATGTCTCCGGAATATGTAGTTGATGGGCTCTACTCATTGAAATCCGATGTGTTTAGCTTTGGTGTTTTGTTGATAGAGGTAGTGAGTGGGAAGAGAAATAGAGGCTTCTATCATATAGATGATCACCTTAACCTTATTGGGCATGTAAGTATTTTGAATAATATTTTGCTTATATCTCTGTCTCAAAATTAACATTGATAATATGGTGTTAAATTGTGTAGGCATGGAGTCTATATGTAGAAGGTAGGTCTTTGGAACTTGTAGATGCATCAATAGGAGACTCTCAAAATCTACCTGAAGTGTTACGATCAATCCATGTGGGTCTATTATGTGTGCAACGATGTCCAGAAGATAGACCAAGTATGTCATCAGTGGTTCTAATGCTAGGTAATGAGGGTGCTTTGCCTCAGCCTAAACAACCTGGTTTCTTCATTGAAAGGAATCCAGTTGAAGGCAATTCTTCATCAAACAGGCGTGAACCTTGTTCAGCTAACGAAATCACCTTTACACAGCTAGAGGCTCGATAAAACACATTTTATGTGTACTAAAAATTAACTTGTTTGGACTCCTTTCGAGCTATTAATATTTCTTATTGGTAAATATAAATAGACAGCTTAGGCTATTAATCTTAATCATACTTTTTAAATCATATATCATTTGGCTAATGAAATTAAATCAAATCGTTTTTTTCATCCCTTATATACCAAGTCATATCCACGTGATGCCGAATCTGTATCTTTGTTCTAACGTGGCAAAATTTAAAGGGAACATGAGAAAACTTGAGGGTTAGCTTAGTGTACTTTGGGTCCTTATATTTAGTTTGGAATTGATTTGGGAAATCTATGTGAGTCGTGGTGTGTAGTTAGCCATATGTTTTCACAAATTAAAAGCAACTAAATCTTTATGTCTGCATTGATTTAAAAAACCTAGACATTCCAAGTCCTAAATGGCATATGTTTCTTCAACTATACATTTAACATACAGGAATTACTAATCTTTTTTTTCTTTTTTTTTTACTGTTTTCATTTGTAGGAAATGGATTGAAAATATTAGCATAAATTACACTTGAACCCTTGGTTTTTTATTAGATATAAAATATTATTAATAAAGAAAAGAAAAGAGAATGAAAAAACAAATACAACAGAAAGAAGACAATAAAATTAATTTGGTTTTGGTGACCGACAGTATGTCAAAATTTAAATCATAATCCATGCTTTCTTAGACACATAAAAGATCAAGCTTATAATGAATAAAGAATTTTTAATTCTCTCAATGAAGGTTTATTTCCAGGTTCTTTAATGTTTTAGTACAAAATCCTCATATGTAGAGGTTTTTGAGAAAATTACACTTAGACCCCTTTTAACTCAATTAATCGTATGATGGTATGATAATTTAATGGTATTTGTCAAAATGCTACAAGTTCTTGCGCTGCAATCAAATAGATTCCACGGTCCCATAGGCATTTCCAAGACTAGGTTTCCCTTCCCCAAGTTGCAGATTATTGACCTCTCTCACAATGCATGAGTTCACTGGCCCTTGCCGACAAATTACTTCAAAAATTTGAAAGCTATGATGAATGTAGACAAAGGAAAAACCAAATTAGGAGACTACATGAAGAAACAATATTATCAAGATTTTGTGATGGTGACGATGAAAGGGTTTGAGTATAAATTGGTGAAAATATTAGCCATCTTCACAACCATTGATCTATCGAATAATACATTCGAGGGACAGATTCCGAAGATCATTGGAAATCTTAATTCACTTAAAGTGCTCAACCTTTCACATAATAGCCTTGCAAGACAAATTCCACCATCACTAGGGAACTTGACGCAGCTTGAATCATTAGATCTCTCTTCAAACAAGCTCGATGGAGAAATTCCTTCACAATTAACAAATTTGACATTTCTTGCGGTCTTTAACCTTTCACATAACCATTTTGTAGAACCGATACCTCGAGGGAAACAATTTGACACATTTGAAAACAATTCATGCAATAAAAACTCGGGGTTGTGTGGATTTCCATTGTCAAAGAAATGTGGGGATGTGGAGGCACCACAGCCACCACCATCAATTGAAAAAGAAGACAAATCCGAGTTTGCTGGTGGATTTGGCTGGAAAGCGATAGTCATGGCCGGGTTATGGATGTGGAATGACTCAGTTGTGGGATTCCTCATATTTATAACTGAAAACCTGAATGGTTTGTAAGACTCGTTAAAGGAAGACCACACAAAAAGTTGAAAAGATGGAGCAAGAGTGCTCTGAGGCGGGGTGGAAGAAGAAATTAGCAGTTGATGGCTTTCTTTGGTAAGTGATGCAAATGTTTTTAGCCTTATGGAGTTAGATTAAAGAGTTCCTTTCATAATTTTGGAAGTATAAGGTTGTGTTTAAATTTGTAGTAATGTTTTTTAGAGGCAAATTTTAGTTTTTTTAAACATCTATATTCAATCACAGTAGCTAGTTGGACACTTGGACTGCTAAAACAGCCAACTATTCTTGGTTTAAAGCCCTGCGTTTTTA
Source organism: Liquidambar formosana (assembly GCA_039720395.1). Lineage (NCBI taxonomy): Eukaryota > Viridiplantae > Streptophyta > Magnoliopsida > Saxifragales > Altingiaceae > Liquidambar > Liquidambar formosana. Next base: position 10,585,658 of record CM077834.1, on the reverse strand, counting down.
ATCTAATTTCATGTCCAACAGAAATAATGGATTCTTTTTCTTTTCCTTCTTAAAAGGTGGGGAGAGGGAGGTAGAATTATAAATAGATTTATATGTTATTAGTATATTTATATTTATTATTAATCTGCATTGTTCTTCTTTCTTTTCTTTTTTTTTTTCCTTTTCTTTTTGTGGGTTTTAATTTTCTTTGAGCTAACGATGTTTTTCTATTATTTTTTTTTATGCATTCTTTGTCATATTCGACTACAAGATCGAATAGTACTCCTAACTTGGTGCAGAATAATTAGGCTAAAAGGAAGATGTGCAGTGTGATAGTGCTTTGTTTCCACCATTCTAAAAAGGAGATTTGCACTCCAATTTTTCAATATTGGAGTGCACATTCAGCTAAGTCACACCTATTGCATGGAGCAAGTCAAAGGAGTATCATGTAGACCTATGTAGAGTTGTATTGTTTCAAGTTGTTGTCGTCGTTGTTGTTATCTCATATTTTAGCTAGAATTTGATAAACAATACATTTCCATATTTATATGTCCCTACTTGATCAGGCCGGTTTCTACGCGTAGGAAACTGGATACCACGAATTCGAAGTTGATCCAAGCCATCTAAAGCCAAATCTTTTAATTTATTTCTTGAGAATTTCTGGTTATGATTAGTTGGTGGATTTCTTCCATGAGATATTGCATTTATTTCAGTTCTCCTAAGGAAGACTCCAGGAATTTACCATAGCACAAAGCCCTTCTAGGTTGCCAGGTTGGTTCCAAAACGCTTCCATCTCATGGACATAAAGATATATTCCAATGGTTGCATAAAAGCAAATCGTGGGCCTGCTGGCAGCGGGGTGAATTTTCAGAAAAAGGCTTGGGCCTTGGGCCATAACCTTGGGACTATCTCTTGCTTGGCAATGGGGCTTCAAAGATGGTACTCCGTATTCTAGAAGAGGGCGGCTGTTGCAACCCTCAACTTTATTTGTAAATCTTATTTCTTTTTACTTTTTGAGATTTCAAGAAAAATATATAAAGTTTTTGTGAAAAATGAGCATGTTGTCTATTCTAAATATTATTTCGAACAACTTTGCAGAATAAATTTTTTTCAAAATCTGTTGTTACAGAGGACTTTTTTGGTCATTTATAAGTCTATACTTCATTTTTATAGAAACGCAAATTATAAATTGCCAAAAAATTTAATTAAACGATAGATTTTAGAAAAAAAAAATTTCTACAAAGTTATTTAAAATGATGTTTTCTAGTAAACTACGTAGCCAATTTTCATGAAAGCTTTTTATATTTTCATAAAATCTAAAAATTTTAAAATAAATGGGGTGTACAAATAAAGTTGAGGGATCAGGTAGCCTTGGCCATCCTCATTGATACGGGACCCTAGATCCAAACCCTATTATGGGCCTATCATCCATGTTTGCAAAGTGGAAGACTTGAGGAATTTGGGACTGAAAGTTTAATCAGATCAACATAAGAATTTGGACCATTTTATGAAAGTAGCATTTAGGTGGACGGGGTGGAAATTTTGGATGACTTTGTTGACTGGAAAGTCATAGTGGTGGGATATAATATTCTTGTGGAGGAACGATTGGAGTGCCACTCGGAAAAAGAATAACCTCTTATGGGCCTATCTCATTTCCTGCCTCTCTTACCGTCTTCAAAGAAATTATTTGTAGGAAAATGGATGATTGGATTAGACGTGTTGATTGGGATAAAAGTAATGTAAAATGGATGCACTCATGCAGTCATGCACTATACTTATTAATGTCGGTCGCACGATCGATTTAGATTACTTTAATTTTCTCATTTTCAATGGGCATATCCATTCAACAATCTAGGATGATTTCGAGTTAATTCCCATTGTTGTGACTTGTGAAAAGGAAACTCTTCAAAAAAGTGTATGTGCCACTTTAGAGTGGGAACAAGAGAACCTAGTAAATTTTTTTTATTTATTGGAGTTTGAAACAATGAAATGCTAGGAAAAAGTGTAAAATGAATGCATTCATGTAGGGTGCTGGCACTGGTAGAGAAGGCGTTAATAAAAAAATGAACCACGAGATTATTATTATTTATTATTAATTGACACTTTAAATTAAGATTTCTTTGGTTAGGTGATTTTGGAATCCTTTTTTCTGGGATTTCTTATCTTGTTTTTTTCTAAAATAAAAAATTAGATATTTAGAATGATAAAATCCAAAATCATATGACATCATAATTATGTGCAACATTAATGCTTTGTTTGGGTCCCCATTTTGTTAGCAAAAAAAATAAAATATAAGAAATTATACTTTTTTTCTTTTTTTGGTAGATAATGGAAAATTAGAAGAAGATATTTTCTATTTTATATTGTCATTTCATTTTCTTTTCTCATTTTTTTATTTTATTTTGGTAAATAAAATAAATTTCATCTACTATAAAGACCGTCAGATCCTATATTTGAGTTGAGATTGGGAGCACATGCTATTAGTATGATGGCGGGGTAAGACCTCAAGTGGGAAGACTACTTGGACTTTTCCATTGACTTGGCAGTCTATTAATAGTACCCATATCCACGTAATCTTCTGCCTCAAAAAAATTATTCCACTTACTCATTTCTTCAGTTTTTTTGGCATCTTAAAGAATAAATGCAAAAAAAAAAAAAAAAAAAAAAAATGGAAATCACTACAGAGCATCGGAGGTTCATTTCGACTTCTAACATTTCTTGCTGTGACTTGTTAGATTATTGTTGCCTTTGTGGTTACTGGCACAATCGAAAAATCCCCGTAATTTTCAGTTGGTGGGAACTCCTCTTGATTAGTCTTCACAGAGGACCAGAGGAATTTGATGTATCGTAGCATAACCCCTTTCTTGGGTCCAAAATGTTTCCAGCTCATGAATATAAGGTGGCACAAACTAATTATGGCTCATCAACTCATTTATATATCCTGGCCGTTCAATTGTCTGGCCATGCTTGTAAGACTGGTTAATTAATTTAGCCACAGTTTAGGGACAAATGATAAAGTGAATTGAAATTTAAGTACTAATATCTCCACAAAAACAAAATTTATGTGAACTTACGAACTTTTCACATATTTGTGCTCAAATTTTTAAATTAATTAGTTTGTTTATTTCAAGCAACGTTCGACAATTAAATGCAATGCAAATTTCTTGCAAATTACACTAAAGACTAAGAAGATGACTTCATAGCCTATAGAAACTTGCTGCAACCCTACTCATGCCATTTCAGCTTAACGTGAGGAAATGGAAAACTAAAGACAGAAATTTTGTTTGCACAGCATGTACTCGTCTTGTTCAATCTATGACCCAAAAATATATTGACCCAAAACATAACCTTTGCAGTTTGCACTAATAAAGTATGGGTCCCCCTCGAATGGGTATTACACTCACTTTAGGCTTCATGCTACTGTTGGGTGAATGGGACCAACACAATGGATTCGGATTTGTTGAAGTTGGCTATGTGAGCGCCGCGGGCTGGTGCGGCCCTAAATGTGCGCTATTGTGAAGCGCAAACAAAATGGGGTGTCTACAGTCTATTTTTACTACATGGTGCAGTAAACGTAGGATCGATGACACGTGGGCAAGGAGGAGAAATGGAGGGTTGTTAGGCGTTATGTCAAATGCATCTCTCTAATTTCAGCCCTCCATTTCTCCTCTTTGTCACGTGTCATTGATCCTACGTTTAATGCACCATACAGTAACTTCACCAAATTCACCAAATTCAAATCCACAATGGTAGTACATGCATTCCATGTAAAGAGTTTTAGCAGGGTCTAGTCAAGCATTCTATTGCTTTTCATATCACTTGGTTTTAAAACTAAAGCACCTTTAGGTTCTATTTGGTTTGCCGATTTTATCAAGGAAAAAAAATAAAATATAAGAAATCGTACTTTTCTTTATTTGGTTGCAATGGAAGAAGAAGAATAATTGGAATAATTTTGGCTTGATATGACTTTGTCTTTTCCTTTCATTTTCTTTCCTCCTCATTTTTTTTTCCTTCCTTTTTTTTTTCCTTGGTAGAATCCATGAACCAAATAGAGGATTAGTGTGTGAACATAAAAAAGGAATAAAAAAGCTTGTCTCTCCGGTTTTAAAACTAAAGCACCTTTAATGTGTGAACATGAAAAAAAAAAAAAAAAGGGCTTGTTTGTGGGGTATTAAAACTAAAGCACCTTTAATGCAGAAAAATGCTTATGTGATGACGTTATTGGTTCCTCTCTCCATGTTCATAAGTGTGAGTCCAATCCTTATGCATTGTACTTAATGTTGACCACACGCTTTAGATTACTTTAATTTTCTCATGGCCAATGGCGTGTCGTCTCCATTCAACAAGACAGGTCTTCAAAACTAGGATGATTTCGAGGTAATTGCCATTGTTGTGATGCACGGGTCTAACAAGCATTCTATGGATTCTCTCGCTAATGGAGTAGAGAGTAGGAACAACTAACTTAGTAATCTTTTTGACTTAATGTGGTTTCAAACAATGAAATGCTAGCAACAAGCGTAAAAAAAAAAGGAAGGAATATATGCATTTGTGTAAGGCGCTGGCACTGGTGGAGAGAGCGTCAATAAGAAAATGAACTATGAAATTATTATTATTATTATTATTATTTATTATTAATTGACACCTTAAATTGAGATTTCTATGGTTAGGTGATTTTGGAATCCTTTCTTCTGGGATTTCTTTTGTTGTTTTTTTTTTTTTTTTTTTTTTTTCTGAAATGAAAAAAAAAAAAAATTAGATATTCAGAATGATATATAATCCAAAATCATATGACATCATAATTTTCTAATAATGTCTGACAAGTGGGACTTTAAATTGTTGGGTCTTTTCATGAGGTTGTTAGCTATTGACCTACATTCATATGGGGCAATTATGCACGGTGGTAATATATTGACAATTTACAAGCCATTTTAATCCCACACAAAACAATCTTCCAAGATATTATGTCAATGATGTGCCACAGTAATGCTTTGTTTGGTTCCGGATTTTATTAGGAAAAAAATAAAATATGGGGAATTGTATTTTTTTCTTATTTGGTAGACAACAGAAAATTGGAAGAAGAAATTTTATATTTTATATTTTCCTTTCATTTTCTTTCCTTCTCATTTTTTTTTTTTTAATTTTATGTTTGCTAAATAAAATAAATTCCATCTAATGTAACTTTATATTTTCCTTTTATTTTCTTTTCCTCTCATTTTTTTTTTCCTTCTTTGATTTTTCCCAAGTGTAATTGTTGCCACGTTATTAGAGAACGAAATTAAGTATAAAATATAGGGATGAATAGCACATTAGCACTACTCATCAGTTTATATGTGGGAATATAACTCGTAAAGGATAAAGGCCAAAAAAAAAAAAAAAAAGAAAAAAAAAAAGGAAAGCCCTACAGAGCATCTGAGGTTCATTTCGACTTCAAACATTTCTTGCTGTGGTTTGTTAGACGTAATCGTTTGCTTAAAAAATTTGCAAAATGGAGCAAGAGGTTTTGCTCACCTTTGCTGACTGTTGCTTTTGTGGTTACTGGCACAATCGAAAAATCCCTGTAATTTTCAGTTGGTGGGAAATCCTCTTGATTAGTCTTCGCAGAGGACCCAGAGGAATTTAATTGTAGCATAACCCCTTTCTTGGTTCCAAAATGTTTCCACCTCATGAATATAAGGTGGCACAAACTAATTATGGCCCGTCAACTCATTCATCCTGGCCGTTCAATTTTCTGGCCATGCTTGTAAGACCGTGGTTAATTAATATAGCCATAGTTTAGGGACAAATGATAAAGTGAAATGAAATTTAAGTACTAACATCTCCACAAAACAAAATTTTGTGAACTCTTTTACATATATGTGCTCAAATTCTCAAATTAATTAGTTTGTTTATTTCGAACAACGACAATTAAATGCTACTCAATTTTGATTGTGAATTTGATAATCAAAACAAATTGGGGTTGATGCTAATTAAAGTGTACTTTAAATTCTCATTTTAGAAACCAAAATCAGCTATCAAATGCTTTGCTGGCGCAATTCTATTTTGGCTTGCAGTAATAGGACAAGTTTTCGACAAAATATTGCTGAAATGCCAAATATGTCAACTTGCCCTCCATCAGCCCCTTGCCACCAATGGCATACAAGAAGTCATAGTTAAGAATATGTGGCCCAGCCCGACAGGTTTTCAATAAGCTAGAGCTCCATCAGGGTGCTCATCCTTAATGTTTAAAGCGACCACTTCTAAACCAGATAAAATCTGGTTTACACAACAGTCAACACGCAATTCTTATAAATTTCAGGTAGCTACTGGCCATGAAATTTCTTGTAAATTGCACTAAAGACTAAGGAAGATGACTTCGTAGCCTATAGAGACTTGCTGCAACCTTGCTCATCACTTTTTTTTTTTTTTAAATTTTTTATTTTTATAACGAGGGAAACCCTTCCGGCAAACCCCAGGCACATATAAGACCCCATAATCCATATAGACCAGGTAAGTCCAAGGAACATGAGAATCATGAAATTTTGTGTAGGTGACCTCAAAGGAATTAGCAAGAGTCGAACTCAGGACCTCTACTTTTTGAGGAATGATCCCTAGCCAACTAAGCTACCCCTTGGGGTTTAATCATCACATTTCAACTTAACGTGTGAAAATGGAAAAACAAAAGACAGGAATTAATTTTGTTTACACGGCATGTAGTCTTGTCCAATCCATGACCCAAAACATGACCCCAGCTCTAATAAAGTATGGGTCCACAACTCCACATCGAAAGGGTATTACACTCACTTTACAAGCTAAATTGACTATCTATAGCCTAATCAACTAGTCCATGAAGGTGACTAATTTGAAAAATCAAATTAAACCTAGAAAAAACTGAAAAATTAATCCATCAAAAAATAAAATTAAACCTAGAAAAAACTGAAAAATGAATCTGTCAATGATGGTGGCATCGTTATCCCTCTTGCAAGGAGCTTTCTCAAATTAATTCTTAGCTATTACGGACATGTAATTTAAGATATGTGTCATGTCATCATATGTATCAAATTGAATCCATCCTAATAGTTTACGTTCTATCAAAAGTATGTTAAAATGCGCTAACAGGTGGCAATTCAAGTTATTAAAAAATTTTGTATAAGAAAGAACATCAAACTTTAATCTGCGTATTTGATTAAACACTTCGTCATTTTATATATAGTCAAATTTTGTTTTGGGGACCTTTATATGATCTCTGTTTAATGATATAAAAGTAAAAAATAAAAACTCGTTAATACACCCATGAAGCATCATAACCGTTCCCTTGGAAATATATCTACTTGGTGAAGAGTAACTTTCATTTTATTTAACTCGCTAAATGAAAAATATCCAATCAGATTACAGTGACAATTAGATTCAATTCCTCTGTTTGATGAAGCTAAAAAATATAAAAATAAATTAAAGAGGCATATTTATGTTCTAGAAATATCTATAAAAAAAAAAAAAAAAAAATGTAATTTAGGTCATACAGTTGCTCCGAAGACAGTCTTTGATTGTGGAATTTATACCTGATATTGATGGCTCTATCAATTTATCCATCAACTTGACTCTAGGGTGTGGAAACACCTTCGATAGATTAGTCCAATCTATTTATGGGAATACTTTTTCAATCACAATCCATGGCTCCTAAAGTCCAACACGTAAATTTCAAGCAAGAAAATTCTACGTGGAAATAAAAGGAGGTGGAAACAGAAGATGTCTTTTTGTTTTTTTCTTTTTTTTCTTTCTTTATAGCTTATTGGAGGTTTAATTTCACTAGCTTTTATAATTTTGGAATTATTAAGGTCGCATTTGAATTAGTAATAGTGTTCATACTTGTAGGTATGTTTTGGCGTTCTTAAACATCTATCGTACTTGATAGTTGGATTGCTAGAACTACCACTTAGTCTGGTCCCATATTTTAAGGCTGTCGTCATTTTTTTTTTTTTTTTTTTTTTTTGTCTAATTTCATGTCCAACAAAAATTATGGATTTTTCTTTTTTTTTTTCTTGCCCCCGGGGGGGGGGGGGGGGTGGTTATAAACTTATGATTCTAAATTTATATAGGCCGATTCTCATTTTAGCTATTAAATGCTTTGTTCCCGCCATTCTCATTTTAACTATCGTACTAGATAGTTGGATTGCTAGAACTACCACTTAGTCCTGGTCCCATATTTTAAAGCTGTCGTTTTTTTTTTTTTTTTTTTTTTTTTTTGTGTGTCTAATTTCATGTCCAACAAAAATTATGGATTTTTCTTTTTTTCTTTTTTTTTCTTGGCCCGGGGGGGGGGGGGGGGGGGGGGGGTTTAAACTTATGATTCTAAATTTATATAGGCTCATTCTCATTTTAGCTATTAAATGCTTTGTTCCCGCCATTCTATTTTTTGGGTTGCAGTATTAGGACAAGCTTTCAACAAATACTATTGAAATGCCAAAATTATCAAGAATATGGGACCTGACAGTCTTTCTATCATAGGCTCTATAAGGGTGTTCATCCTTAAATGCGTAAAGCGACCACTTCTGGTGACTGGTACAACGAATATTGCCACTAGTTTCTTGAAATTGTTTAAACAGCATGTAGCCACTCCATGACTCAAAAAATTTTGACCCAAAACATGACCCAGCATTAATAAAGTATGGGTCCACATCGAACAAGTATTAGACTCACTGTATAGACTAAACTAATTGCCTATTGGCTAGTCAACTACTCCACGAAGGTGACTTATTTGAAAATTCAAATCGGTCCAAGGAAAAACTGAAAAATGAGTCCATCAATGATGTTGGCACTATTATCCCTCTTGCAAGGAATTTTCTCAAATTCTCACTTATTTTGAACATATAATCAAAGATATATAACGTGTCATCATATATTTCAATGAATCCATACTTTATTTCAATGAACATATTTCAATGTTAATAAAAAAACTAAGCCAAATACTTCCGTATGAGAAAGAACCTCGTACTTTAATCTGCACATATAATTAAACTTTATGAGAAAAAACCTCGAACTTTAATTTGCATATATAATTAAATTTTATTGGCTAAACGTACTGAATGCCTATATAGCCAAGTTGACTAGTCTATGAAGGTGACTAATTTGAAAAATCAAACCTAGAAAAGACTAAAGAATGAGTCCGTCAATGGCGGTGGCATCGTTATCCCTCTTGCAAGGAGTTTTCTCAAATTCTTGGCTATTACGGACATGTAATTTAAGATATATATATATATATACGGTAATGATCCTATCAGCACGTGTTGATAGGATCATTACCGTAAATATATTTAGTGCGTGCCAACTTACCACAACCAAATTGGTTAAGAGAGGAGATGGTGGTAATATAATATTACTCACAAAATCTTTGAGCAATTTGTGCTAATAACGTATTTTAAAATTAAGAATTTAGAACAAATTGTAAGGAGAATAAATTTTTCATTCATCTTCTTTCATTTCCATCTGAATATGAGAGCATCAACAAAAACTCTTTGAAACACACACACATGCACTGTCTTTTGGATCCCTTTCCTTCATTCTTTCAATCAGAATGTGCTTCTCTTCTTTCTCCCCTTCCCCTTTTATCTTTGTTTTCATTCGGTCCACCAGATGGGATTACCTAACCCATGCACTTGTGAAATGGTATCCCATTCATCATGAAGTGAGACGGGGTGTGGACATCCACTCAATGTTTAGTATTTATAACAAAGTAGACGTTATTGAAAAATAATAGAATTTGATGCATATGTTATTCAATAGAAAATGATTGACAGCTCATACACATTCAATTTCAAGCCCTTTTGGTCCCTCCAATCGACTTTTGTGGCAGAGTAATGGAAACGTCTGCCGTGTGCCGACCTCTGTAAGAAAGATTTTCTTCGGGGACCGGTGAAGTACTTCAGCCTCTAGTTTTTTATATGACCCTGGGAAAATAGAGTCCATAGTTTCTATTTAATTTTGAAAAAATGTCTAATAAAGATTTCAGCATATAACCCAACCGTGGAAAAAATTCAAAGAACCCATGAAAACTACAAAATTTATCGGAAAAGTGAAAAAAAAATAACTTACGTATTTTATTTGAATTGACATACATGGGAGGAATATATAATTCCATTGCGAACTCATTTAAATACGAGTTCTACAAAAATGTTACTTGAATAGTTTGAGTATTAAGAGTTTACACTTGGGGTAAATGAGGCGGCGCGGCATCAACTTGCACTAGGTGTGATTTAATTAGGGGTTTTTTCAAGAGCTCCTATTATGTGAAAGGTGTAAAAGACAAACATGTGGAGCAAAACAAGTAAGTACACATAAAAAAGGTATTTGGGTTATTTCATGGCATGAGGATCTTTTCATCCTAATTGTTATTTTGTAAATTGCAATCTCATTAACTATTTAAGAAAGCCAATGCCTTTGTGGCTTACTGACATTTCTCTCTCCTATGCACAGAGATGTTCTAGGTTTGATTCTTAATAGTGTTGAGGGTTTTTTTTTTTTTTCTTATTATTATTATTTTTAAAAAAAATTTGTGGGTACAATTGGAAGAGTTTAAACCCATAACTTATTTTAATCCTACCTTTTACTACTACATCCCACATCAGTAAGCTAACCCAGTGCTTCTTAATAGTGTTAAGTTAATGTAATAAATTTCTTATCATATATATATAGGAAGGGATCCATTTACACCTAGTGTAAAACCTTTTATTCTTACACCCCTTAATATCTTTTTATAAGAATAATATTTCGTCAATCCAACCATTGGATTAGGTATTTTATACATGTACGTCATGCATGCTAAATTTCAAATAAATCGGATATCGGGAAACGTTTAATCTGTAAACTTACATTTATTTTTATAAATAAAATTATAATTTGTGGCACTTTATGAATAACATAATTCCTAATATCCGATTTACTAGAAATTTGGCATGCATAATATGCATGAATGGAGAACCAAATCCAGCAGTTGGATTGGCAAAATATTTTTCTCACAAAAAGATATTGAAGGGTCTAAGAGTAAAAGGTTTTACACCGAGTGCATATATATATATATATATATATATATATATATATATATATATATAGAGAGAGAGAGAGAGAGAGAGAGAGAGAGAGAGAGAGAGAGAGAGGAGGGATCCGTTTACACTTGGTGTAAAGCTTTTTACTTTTATACCCCTCAATAGCTTTTTGTAGGATCGATATTTTTCAAAACCAACCGTTGGATTGGATATTGCTCTCATGGAGATCATGCACGCCAACGGTTATGAGTATCCAATTAGTGTGAAATTTTGTATACATGATCTCCATGAGAGGAGTATTTAATCCAACGGTTGGTTTGGAAAAATATCGATCCTACAAAAAGATAGTGAGGGGTGTAAGAGCAAAAAGTTTTACACTGGGTTAAGAGTCGTGCTATATAGATCGAAGTCTGTAAGCAGATTGTAAGACGATTCAATACAAAAACTTTCTTTTCTTAATTCCGTCAAACCCATAATCACTCCTCTCTCTCTCTCTCTCTCTCTCTCTCTCTCTCTCTCTCTTCTTTTTTTAATCTTAAATACTCAATCTCTCTCTCCCCTCTCTTTCCTTCTCTCGTCCCTTTACCGGAGTACTGTGATTTCCAAACCCAATTTCAAAAAATGCAAGCCCTGGTTGATCCAAAACACCCCTTGATTAAATAACTTTATTTTTGTGGGAAAAACTAATTAGATCCAACCAACAACACAAGGAAAAATAATAACAATAATGAAGAAGAATAAGACCAGCTTGACCAAAAAAATGAAACTTATTTTATTGGATTTGAACTTGAAAAACCTATTTTTTTTCATACAAAAAACCTAGTTAACTTTAGAAAAAACTTAGTTAAGTTTACAAAAAAACTAGCTAACTATGTAAAAAATCTAGTTAACTTTACGAAAACCTACTTAACTTTCCAAATTTGCTTGATTTCAGGTTTGGCACCATCATGGAGCTACAGATTGGTTGTGGAGAATCAAACCCTTGGAAGGAATCGATAAAAGAAGTGGAAGCGAAAACTAATACAAAACAATTTTGATGATACGATTCCAACAACCAAGATCAAGCCATGTTCATGTAAGATTCAAAACTAAAAATGCAGCAACTAAAAAAGTCAAAAACTTACTTTGATAGCCTTTTAGTCGCAAGATATTGGGGATGAGAAGTGTGTTGGAAGATGGACAAGAAATAACTGTGAAGAGGCTCTCAAAGGATTCTACACAAGGACTCAACGAGTTCAAGAACAAAGTTATGCACATCGCCAAACTTTAACACCGAAATCTAGTGAAACTTTTAGGATGCTGCATTCAAGTTGAAGAAAAGTTGTTGATATATGAGTTCATGACTGACAAAAGCTTGGACTACTTTATTTTTTATTTGACTCTCTATCAAATCTCTTGCATATTTAGTTCGATTATTCTAATATCGTGTTTTTTATCATACAAGCTCCAAAACCTTCTTAATACAAGAGATACCTCAGGGTAAGTACGTTCTAGGTAACAAGATAGATACTGAAACATGAATCAAGGGAAAGGGGCAACAATACTGGGCATTTTCTGTTGTTGTCCACTTTAAGGAATTTCGCCAGGGGTTGGCATTGATTTCCTTGTTACACATTGCTACATGAAATCTTTTCCAATATTTTGCTATTTCTGGAGTCACGAATCATTTTCCATTTATATTTAAGATTTAAGTAACTTATAAATGAAATTAATTACTTGGATGGAAAAATTGGGCAGATCGCACACAAAGCATTCTACTAGATTGGCCTAAGCGCTTCATCATTATCAATGGAATTGCACAGGGGATCCTTTATCTTCATCGAGATTCTAGCCTAAGGATAATCGACAAAGACCTCAAAGCGAGCAATATTTTGTTAGATAATGAGATGAACCCAAAAATATTTGACTTTGGCTTGTCTAGAAGTTTTGGTGGAGATGAAACTAAGGCGAAAATGAAAAAAGTGGTTGGAACATAGTAAGCATCTCTAGAATGTTATTTTCCATCTAGTTGCTTTGATTGTCAATGTATTTCTATGTTCAATGATTTCATGCAATGGCTATATGTCCTGGAGTATGCAATTGATGGGCTCTTCTACTTAGTGAAATCCAATGTGTTTAGCTTTGGTGTTTTGTTGCTAGAGGTAGTGAGTGGGAAGAGAATAGAGTTTTCTCTCATCCAAATAACCATCTTAACCTTATTGGGCATGTAAGTATTTTGAATAAAATTTGCTAATTTCTCTATCTTAAAATTACTTCTAATATGGTTTTAAATGGTGTAGGCATGGAGGCTACATATAGAAGATAGGTCTTCAGAAGAACTAATAGAGAACTAATAGATGCATCAATGGGAGACTCACAAAATCTACTTTAAGTGTTTTGATCAATCCATGTCAGTCTACTATGTGTGCAACAATGTCCAAAAGATAGCCAAGCATGTCATCAGTGGTTCTAATGTTGGGTGGTGATGGTGCTTTGCCTCGGCCTAAACAACCTGATTTCTTCATTAAAAGGAATCTAGTTGAAGGTGATTCTTTACCAAACAAGCATGAACCTTGTTCTGCTAATGAAATCACCTTTACACAGTTAGAGGCACGATAAAAGGCATTTCATGTTGACGTTTCAAACCCTTTGTTTTGTTTTGTTTTTTTTTTTTTTTTTTTTTTTTTTTTTTTTTTTTTTCAGCTAAGAACCCAGTCTTCTTTGTCAAATGAATTATGTATGACTGACACGGACAAGAAGGCAAACTCAAATAAATAAATAAATAAAATGCTGATATCATAATTTATTTGTTTATTTATTTTATAAAAAAAGGCTAAATTTTGAGAGAGACTAGCGTTTCTTCATTTAGCAGTTAAACAGAGTAGCCATGGCCGCTAGATTGAAGAAGAGAGGTCCAAAAAATAGGGGGTGAGAAATACTCTAACTCCTATATGGCGTATTGATTAAGGTACTGAAAAGTAAAACACAATTGAAAGGTAATACAATTTCATGCGTAGACGACATGATATTGAAAAGTAGGCACTGTTGAAAAGTAGTACTATTTGGTGCGTGTGTTATTCAATAGAAATGATAGACAGCTCATACCCATTCAATTTCAAGCCCTTTCGGTATCTCCAATCGACTTTTTTGGCAGAGTAATGGAAACCTCTGCCGACTTTTGTAAGAAAGATTTTCTTCAGCCTCTATTTAATTTTGAAAAAGTCTCATAAAGATTTCAGCATATAACCCAAATAGTGAAAAAAATTCAAAAAACCCATGAAAATTATAAAATTTATCGGGAAAATGGAAAAAAATAACTTACGTATTTGATTTTAATATATAATCAACTGCGAGCTCAATTAAATACGAGTTCTGTAAAAATGTTACTTGAATAGTTTAAGTATTAAGAGTTAACACTTGAGGTAAATGAGGCGGCATCAACTTACACTAGATGTGATTTAATTCGAGGTTTTCTTGAGAGCTCCTACTATGTGAAATGTGTAAATATGTGGAGCAAAAAATGTAAGCACACATAAATAAGGCACTGGGGTTATTTCATGGCATGAGGATCTTTTCATCTAAAGTGTCATTTTGTAAATTGCAGTCTCATTAACTATTTAAGAAAGCCAATGCCTTTGTGACTTACTGACACTTCTTCCTCTTATGTCGGGAAAAGTTCTGGTTTTGATTCTTAATAGTGTTAAGTTTTAAGTTTTTTTTTTTTTTTTGAGTACAATTGGAGGAGTTTAAACCCTTAACTTATTTCAGTTCTACCTTTTACCACTCTATCGCACGCCACTAAAGCCCATTGGCTTCTTAATAGTGCTAAGTTGATGTAATAAATTTCTTATCCATATTATCAAAACTATATATATTTAATTAAGGAAAATGGTGAGCATTTCGTAAAAGGAATCTCATAGAAATCTTACTCATTCACAAAACTAGATTTACCTTTGGAATTTGAAAAATAAAACATTATTTGCAATCTGGATCAGGCAATGAAAGCCAGAGTGTTCAAAACAATATCACTTTCAGCTCCTAACCCATTACTGTAGTTCCACGCCTTTTAGTCAATTGACAGGCACATTTGGCAGATTCATAGAAATTTCTCCTCCTTGTTTCCTTTTTGGCTGCTAGAAAACTATATTCAATTTTGACCAAAAAGTTTTACTTGGGGAGATCAATAATAAATAATGCTGTCTTTTGAAAAACAAAAAATTATGAAGGTTTCCTCTTGGGGCTGGTAGGCTAGGTCTTCACTCTTCATTCGATTTTTCTCTCTGCCTATCCAATCCCCTTTGGAGTACCACACAATATTTAGCGGAAGAATCATGAAGCCATTAAAGGAAGGCTATAGCATGCTTCTTTTCTCCACCTCTTTCCTATCGATCTTACTATTGTCCACGGCAACGGATACCATAACCATGTCACAATCCCTAAGAGACGGCGAGACCATAGTCTCAGCTCGTGGCACCTTTGAGCTTGGATTTTTCAGCCCAGATAATTCCACATCAAAACGATACTTGGGAATATGGTACAAGAAAATATCCATTACGACAGTCGTATGGGTTGCAAACAGAGAAATCCCCCTCGTCGATTCATCAAGTGTTTTAAAGTTCACCAGCCAGGGAACTCTCCAACTCCTCAATCACAACGACAGAATCATTTGGTCTTCCAATTCAACAAGATTGGTGCAAGATCCGGTGGCAAAGCTTTTAGAGTCGGGGAATTTTGTTGTAAAAGACGCGAATGAAAACAACCCGGAAAACTTCCTATGGCAGAGTTTTGATTATCCTTGCGACACGTTCTTACCTGGCATGAAGATTGGGAAGAACTTGGTTACGGGTATGCATAGTTACCTGTCGTCTTGGAAGAGCGCTGATGATCCTTCTCGAGGTGATTTTACGTTTGGGCTTGATCCTCGTGGATTTCCACAATTGTTTATAAAGAAGGGTCCTCATGAGCAATTTCGACTTGGACCATGGAATGGTCTCCGATTTAGTGGTTCATATTTTCCACCAAATCTAGACTATAAAGATCGTTTTGTTCGCAATCAAAATGAGATTTATTTAACTTCTGAGTATGTTAATAGATCAGTTGCTGTAAGGGGGTGGTTAAATCAGAATGGAATTATGCTCCAGTTGCACTGGAATGATCCAAACCAATTTTGGAATCTCTACGGAACTTCACCGAAAGAAAACTGTGATAATTATGCTTTTTGTGGTCCATATGGCTACTGTAGCATTGCCAACTCCCCACAATGTGGGTGTTTGAAAGGATTTGTGCCAAAATTGCCAGAACATTGGGATATGGCTGATTGGTCGAATGGGTGTGTTAGGAGGACCCCATTGGAGTGCCAAAGTGGAGAAGGGTTTAAAAAGTATTCTGGTGTTAAACTGCCAGACACACGGAATTCTTGGTTCAATGAAAGCATGACCCTTGAGGAATGCAAGTTGGTGTGCTTGACCAACTGTTCTTGTATGGCTTACACAAATTTGGATATAAGGGACAGAGGAAGTGGATGCTTGCTTTGGTTTGGTGACCTAATTGACATCAAAGAGTTCACAGACAGTGCACAAGATGTCTACATAAGGATGGATTCTTCTGAAACAGGTATTAATATTATTGTTGATTGCTAAGAAATCATAGAAACCATGAAAAGTGCCAGGCCTAGTATCCCTTCATGCAAGTGCAGTATCAACCATCCTCCCAAGTACAGTAACAAATAGGCAGGAGTTCTTGCTTTTTGGCTTTCTAATTTTTTTTTTAATTTTTTTTTTTCTTGCAATTAGATGCTTCACATTTAGGTCAAGGTGGCTCCAATGAGAAGAAACGAGAGAGGATCATAGTCAGCTCAGTTTTATCGATGGGAATTTTTCTCTTAGGCCTGGGTCTGACCTTGTACGTTTGGAAGAAGAAGAAGCTACGTAGACAAGGTATACCAAATAGTCACATTATTTTAAAGAAAGTTCATCTATTGCACATTTCAGACACATAAGTGATCCATTATTAAAACTTCATGTACTTGTTCAATTGGTTGCATGCATTCAGTAGCTTTAAAATCCAATTTTATTTCTTCTTGTAAAGCAGAGTAATCTATATGAGTATATTCATTCAATTTTAATCTGTGCGCATAGCCAAATTAAAACCGGTGATGCAATGCACAAAATAGGACCAAAATGCAGGAGAACAGGGGATTGGATGTGAACAATAAAATACTCATGGTATGCGTATTTGGGCTTCCTCTTGTTAGCCTTTCTTCAAATCTTTTCACGAATGACTTTTCTCTACTCTGCCTTTTATCCTACTCTCCTTCCACGTGTCATTTTCAATTTGGCGACATCTGATGTCTTTCCTTTGCGAGAATGTCGCGGGTAACCTTTTTTTTTTTCATTTTAGCCTTCTGTTCTGACAACCTTTTTCCATTTTCGGGAACATCTTCATAAATTTTTTATCCTTCTAAGTGATTTGATTAAAATGACCAAAATCATCTAACTAAACAGATTTCTGCATTCTTATAAGGCCATGTTTGTTTGGTTGGAATGGAATGGGTGAGAATGAAATCTGATTCCATGCTTAAATTAGTTTAGAATTTAATGAGATTTGAAATAAATATTGGGGAATGAATATCATTGTAATTCATTACCGTTTGATTCCATTTTTATTTAAATACCTCTTCCAAACATATTGTTGGGAATGAATTGGAATGTGATTCCATTCCACCCATTCTATTTCAGCCAAACAAACAAAGCCTAAGTTCATCTTGAAAGGCTGGAGTAACCCAATAAAATTGGGTGGCTAGGCATGCTACATGCACAAAATTGCGAGGTGATCAGAAAGCATAAATATTAGTTCAATCTTATATACCATTTGGAAATCCAGGAGGAACCTAACTTGTGGAAGTTTCCATGCAGGAATCAAACTCCTCCCTCGATGTTCTTAAAAACAATGTAGTCAATGTTTAATTTGATTATTTCAATGCCCTATGTTGCAGGTAAAAAGAGACAAAATCTGGATAGCAATTATACCGCTGAAGAACTCGAGTTGCCATTATTTGACTTGGCTACAGTAGCTAATGCCACCAATAACTTCTCAATTAACAATAAGCTTGGAGAGGGCGGTTTTGGATCTGTCTACAAGGTAAACACTTTGATTAACTTCCATTCAATGTTTTGATGTTAGTGAATCTGCAAGGTACCAACTCTCAGCACCAAACTCTGTATTTGTACCAGTACTTTTCTATCATTTTGAATGTCTTGAAATTCATTAACACCTTTGCTATGAAAAGCAAAGAAATTATTTTCTTTTCCTTTTTTCAAAAGACAAATGACTCTTTGTATGTGTAATTGTTATCCTCAAAAAGGTGTGTCATATTTTATAGTTATATGCAACATTCAACAAAATTTCCTAGCTTTCTAGCATTCATCGAAGAACCATGAATCTTTGGCCATCATATGGAGTGAAAATTTTCAGGGCATGTTAAAAGACGGACAAGAAATAGCTGTGAAGAGGCTCTCGAAGAATTCTACACAAGGACTCAATGAGTTCAAGAATGAAGTTATGCACATTGCCAAACTTCAGCACCGAAATCTAGTGAGACTTCTAGGATGCTGCATTCAAGTGGATGAAAAGATGTTGATCTATGAATTCATGCCCAACAAAAGCTTGGACTACTTTATTTTTGGTTTGACTCTCTATCAGAACTATTGCATATCTAATTCATTTAGTCTAATATTGTGTTTTTCGTCATAGAATCTCTGAAACCTCCTTAGAGTAAGTTGTTGGTTAGAAGATAGATAGAGACACATGAATCAAGGGAAAGGGGCAACCGTACTGGGAATTATTTCTATTGCTGTCCAGTTTAAGGGGTGTCGCCTTGGGGTGGCATTGATTTCCTTGTTACTCCATGTTGCTACATGAATTCTTGTCCATAATTTTGCTAACTGTGGAGTCACGAATGATTCTCCATTTATATTCAAGATTTTCTGCTAAATGGAATTAATTACTTGGATGAAAAAATTGGGCAGATAACACGCAAAGCATTCTACTAGATTGGCCTATGCGCTTCCTCATCATCAATGGAATTGCTCAAGGGCTCCTTTACCTTCATCGAGATTCCAGATTGAGAATAATCCACAGAGATATCAAAGCAAGCAATATTTTATTAGATAATGAGATGAACCCAAAGATATCTGACTTTGGCTTGTCAAGAAGTTTTGGTGGAAATGAAACCAAGGCAAAAACAAAAAAGGTGGTTGGAACATAGTAAGTGACTAAGTAATTTAGAATGTTATTTTTAGTCTAATTGCATTGATTGTCAATGTGTTTCCTTGTTCAATGATTTTATGCAGTGGTTATATGTCCCCCGAATATGCAATTGCTGGGCTCTACTCAGAAAAATCCGACGTCTTTAGCTTTGGTGTTTTGTTGCTAGAGGTAGTGACCGGGAAGAGAAACAGTCGTTTCTATCATCCAGATGACTACTCTAACCTTAATGGGCATGTGAGTATTTTGACTAGTATTTGCTCATTTCTCTATGTTAAGACTATTACTGATAATATGGTTTTAAATTGTCTAGGCATGGAGGCTCTATATAGAAGGTAGGTCTTCGGAATTAATGGATGCATCGATAAAAGACTCACATAATCTAGCTAAAGTTTTACGATCAATCCATGTGGGTCTATTATGCGTACAACGATGTCCAGAAGATAGGCCTAACATGTCATCAATGGTTCTAATGTTGGGTAGTGATAGTGCATTGCCTCAGCCTAAACAACCTGGTTTTTTCATTGAAAGGAATCTAGTTGAAGGCAATTCGTCATCAAACAAGCATGAACAGTGTTCAGCCAATGAAGTAACCATTACAGTATTGCAGGCTCGATAAAAGACACCTCATATTCATGTTTTAATTTGTATGTCTTAGAACTGTTGATTTGCCAATGGCAGGGTGGCCTAGTGGCATGTTCTTTACTTGTTGGATGAATGATCTCAAGTTTAAGCTTAAGGAGAAGCATTGATACCCATTTGTTGATATTATGAGAATTATGGGTAAGAATAGATTTTATCGATTAGGAAAAAAAAAACCGGCCCTTTGATTATTTTTATTTTTCAAGTCAAAGATAAAAACCATGATCATTATTAGTTTTCAAGGCTATTTATCTTCTTTATGTTAGTTATTTGCGGAGGATACACCTACGCTATGTTTGGGTAAGGAATTTGTAAAAACTTGGAATTTTAAAAATGATGGGATTTTGAAAATTCAGAATTAGTAATTGGGATTTTTAAAATTCTTTGTTTGGCTATACATTTTGGAACTTGGGATTTCTAAATAGAATTTTGCAATTTCTTTGTTTGGATGGATATTTAGAATGGGATTTCTAAATGGAATTCATTCCATATCTTCTTATACATAACCCATCGCCAAATTTTTTCCAAAATATCTCTTTGTTGAAAATCCGATTTTGATATAGATTATAGTTTACAATTTAAGAGAGAGAGAGAGATTGTGCAAGCTGAGGATATGAAGAGACAGCAACGAAAATATAGCATGGCTGCTCTACACATGAATCCTAGAAAAAGCAACTCCTGTGCACAAAGACGACAACCAAAGAACTCATAGGAAAAATAGATCCTCAACTGAAAGAGATTGAAAGGAACACAAATTAAAGACAAGAACCAAAATACCTGCATGCTAATTAATAAGCAAGCAACAAATAAGCTATTCCAAACAACTAGTTAGAAAAAGGGATCAAAGAACCTTCACAAGGATTGAAATAGCAGCAAGCAAAATCTAACTAGAGATACTTCCTCATTTACCAATCCACAAAATAAGAAGTTTACCCTCTTTAAATCCCAGCTCACTCATGAATGTAACTATATCTACGTCATTAGTGCCACCACACATATGATTGTGTGTTGGTCTACAGCATTTTAACAAACATATGGTGTGCAAAAGTGCACCCCAACGATCGCACAAATGAAAAAAAAGCTAAAAACAGTCAATCAAAATCACAAGGTTTAGAAAACATATATAAATATGATTGTGTATTAGTCTACGGCATTTTAAAAAACCTATGGTGTGCAAAAGAGCACCCAACGATTGCACAAATGAAAAAAAAAAAAAAGTTAAAAACACTCAATCAAAATCATATTTATTATGATAAGAGAAGAAACACATCCAGTGTGGAGTAATTTTGCGTGCTGAAATTAATTTGAAATCACACCCATAGTTATATATCTAAGAAATATAGTGAAATTTCTAGCCAAAAAAAATAAAAATAAATTAAATAACCCAGAAATTAAAAACTCTAATAAAAAAATGGAGTACATACTTGTGTTATGGGAAGGTCTGGTAGGTGACGAAGAGTGGTGAGTGACTGTAAGAACACCAACTCGTAGCAGGATCTGTGATGGAAGAGAGACGGAGTAAGAGAAGAGAGAGAGGTGAGAGAGGAGGCTAACCCATGGCTGGATCTGTGATGGAGGAGAGATGGACTGAGAGACGAGAGAGGGTAGACTAACCCATGACTGGATCTGTGATGGAGTGAGAGGCGAGAGAGAGACGAGAGAGAGGCGAGAAGCTGAGAAGCGAGAGAGAGGTGAAAGAGGCAGAGAGTGAGGCGGGAGTCGAGAGTCGGGAATTCGAGATCAGATCTGATAACTCACGAGATGGGTTTTTCCAAATTCTCTCTTAACTGGAATTTGCCAAATTCCACCTATTTAAGTGGTATTTCTAAACAGAATTTGACTTCCTCAAATTCCAAGATAAAATTTTGATAGAATTTTAAAAATTTTCAAGTTGAGGTATCCAAACAGGGATTTCATTCTGAGAATTTTATAAATTCTATTTTAAAGACAAATTCCACTTACAAATTTTTTTTTCAAACACAGCACTATGGTTCCCATTTTTTGCAAGAGTCAGCTCTATCAACCTATTGATCTTAAACAAACTTTTTGGATCTTTTAATATATGGCTAATCACATTGGATTTTCCACCCTTAACGTAGTTAGCACTCTAACTCACTAAGTTTGATCCACGTGATGGTGGGTTCATAATTTTAAAGCAAACTTGAGAAGATTTTGTGGTTGACGTGAACCCAATTTTGTACTTATCTGTCTCAAGAGCAAAGACACCTTTGCGTCTCCATTGATTTCAAAAACCTAAATATTGGATGATTAGTCCTTTTCTTGGGACATTTACTTAATGTAATTTTGTGTTAGGTTATCTTTCAAAACTTTACCTATAACCTGTATTTTGTGAAACCAACCGTTGGATTAAATAACTTCATCATGTAGGTGATGTAGGCCAAAAATCAAGTTAATTCGAGATTGATTACTATTCGATCCAAAACTTATATATTTTAATAAACAACAATCGCTAGTTTTGGACATTTCTTGATGAAGGAGCTTTTAATCTCGGATCAACTTGATTTTTGGCATACATGACTTTCATATGAAATAGATTTAATCCAATGGTTGACTTTGCAAAATTTAAGTCACAGGTAGAATTTTGAAAAATGATGTAATGCAAAGTTACATTAATTTAATTTCATAAGAATGAGATTCATTGGATGATATAGCTAGTCATAAACACGGTTTTCGAAACCCTATCTTATAATGCCTTTAGAACATCCATTAACAATTTGAATATGATAATTCTTTAGTTAATAAATCAAATATAGGTATTGCCTAATCCAGTCTGATAATAATTTGATTCGATAAATTAAATAAGGGTGGTGATACACAGGACGAGAGGTACCCAAGATGAATTGGAGGCCGACTAATGTGTTGGTTTTCTATTTGTTGATACACAAAAATAGCCTTTAAAGAATCTCACGCATCCAAACCAAAAAGACAAAAACCCACTTTCCAATTTGTATTTGAATACCCAACGAAAATCACACTCAAAATAAAATTTTTTCTTTTTAAAAAAAAAAAGCAAAAATTGCGCTTATTCTCCTAAAATAACAGTCTTTATTTTGAAAATTCAAATAAAAACCATAAAAGGAAAGAAGTTCAAAGCAAAATGAAGATAAAATCGGCAAAATTAAAAATCAAGATAAACTTGTTAAACATATCAAATGCAAAAAAATATAAAAATAAAAAAATAGATCCAACCAGTAGGGTGAAATTTTTTGAAAAAAAATACATAGACATTATCCAAATAATTAGGATAATTTTGAAATAATTATCCTTAAAAACACAATAAAATATCTTGATCCAAATGACACAACCAATAGCCAAAAAAGGGGGGGGAGGGGGGGAAGATGAAGAAGAACCAGGCAAATCGATTGTTAGATCCCATCAAGAATGAGGTGAACCACTGTAGAAATCACACCCATCGAGTTTCTCGAACAACGACAGGTCGTGATTGAAGTCACACTGCACAAATTACACCCTTAACCTTCATACTCTCATATCTGGCCATGCATGAACGCATCTGAGGATGAAAAAGAGATTAGATGGGTTTTCCCACACATCGCACAACATCCTTGGCCTAGACTCATATTTCATCCCATCTTTACAGTTTTCTCTCTCTATGTTTTGATTGAGGAAAAGAAGGAGTATCGATCATTGCCTGCGAACTACGTGTCTTTGGTTCAACTCCAAGAATGCTAGCTCAAAGAAGAGTAGCTGAAGTAGTGAAAGATTGAACAACAGCAAGAAAAAGAGCAAAACCGTGAAGAACAAAGACTCAAAGAAGAGGAAGATAAGAAGAAAAACAACGATAACGGAGATGAAGAGAAGGGGATGGGTTTTTTATTGTGAAAAAAAGGGGATGGGTTCATACAGGGGAGGGTTTTTTCTTCTGAAAAGAAGGGGATGGGTTCATACAGGGGAGGGTTTTTTCTTCTGAAAAGAAGGGGATGGGTTCATACAGGGGATGGGTTTTATATAGTGAAAAGAGAGGATTTTGTAGGTGGGATTGTGTGTGTTTTAAGTTGAGGGGTAATTTTGTATTCTGATATTTTCGGTCCAGGAATTGGACTCATGGTCTCGTCCCAACAATCATTATCCATTAAATCATATATTAGATTATATATTTTATTAATGAGAAATGATCCCCAGATGAAACTAAAGATACCGATGTTAGGCGAATTGGTCAAATTGAGCAACATACCCCTTTCTACTCTTAATAACATAAAACACGGAGCACTTCCTTCTTCCAGATATTTTCGCTTTCTAGTTTCTATATATATATATATCTCTTTCTCTCCTCTATTATATTAACCAACATACCTCTCTTTCTATCTTCCGTATTTGTCTCAGTTTCTTCTTATCTAGAAACCACCAAATAGAGAACCCGCACCGACCGTTCCTACCCTACTGCTAGAGTGTTTTTCGAAAACCCACACTGGACGTTCCTTTCGCCTTGTTGGAGTCTTTGTCAAACTTCAAGGATCTACTGCTCATCACTGTGTTCTTCTAAAGATTTGTTCTTCTCCGACAGCATTGCACAAACATCAAGATCATCGCCGATCTGTAATACGTTTCTTTCTCCTCAAAACTGTTTTCGTCCTAGTGTTTTGGTCGAATCTTAATGTATATGTGAAGGTAGGGGTGTGATTTGTGCACCATGACTTCAACCACGATCTACCGCTATTCGAAGAGCTTGAATGGAGTGCGATTTGTACAGTAGGTTCATCTCGTTCTTGATGGGATTTGACAGTGGATTCACCTGGTTCTTCTTCATCTTCATCTCTTTCTTTTTTATAGCTACTAGTTGTATCATTTGGATCAAAATTTATCTTGTTTTAAAGATAATTATTTGGAAACTATATTGATTTTCTAGGATAATTATCTTCATTTTCTAGATAATTTCTAAATAATTATCATATGTATTTAGATAATTTTTTTTAAAGATAATTATCTCGAAATTATATTGATTTTCTAAGATAATTATCTTCATCTTCTAGATGATTTCTAAATAATTATCTTAATTATCTGGATAATTTTTTCTCCAGATTATCACCATACTGGTTGAATATTTGAATTTTTTATCTTGTTTTTTTTGCCATTGATTGCACAAAAGTATGTTTAACTTGTTGATTTTATCTTGATATTCCTTTGATTTTTTTTCTTCTGGTCTGGATTAAGGTTTGATTTTTCAGAATCATGCAAAGATCATTGGTTTTTCTTTCCTTTTTTTTTTAAAAAAAAGTTTTGAGTGTGACTCTCGTCTTTTGATTTTGAGCCTAATTTTCGTTTGAATATGTACTAACCATAAAAAGAGAAGGTTTCGCTCCACGGTTTTCGTCCAAAACGACCGCCTAAATCTGCACAAAACGGCATGGCATTGTTTGCTGCCTTCCCCTACACAGACGAAAGGCGCGTGGCTTCACGAGATCCCGTTTCGAAGCCATGTCACGTTAAACGACGTCGTTGTCGTGCGTTTTAGATCTTTCTAATGCGCGAGTGGGCTGCTCTCTTCCACCCATCCGCTGGCATCCTGAGTAACCCATGCCGATGACCTCACTCAGTCAGCTGCTTTTTGCCTTTTTCCCATTGATATCTCTTCGATCTAGAGCAGAACTGAGAGCGAGAGAAGATGGCGACTAGCGAGAGACATTCTGCACTCTCGGCGATTGTGAATTCTGGGTATCTTCTGATTTCTGATTCTGGACGATTGAAGATGCCGACGGTGAAGTCTTTTCGCTACCTTCTTCTGATTCTCCACGGTTGAAGGACATTTTGCACTCTTTGAAGGTAAATATCTCCCTTCTTAGCTCGAGGAATTTGAGATTTTTAAAAAATTTGTGGAGGAATTTCAAATTTTTTATAAATATAAATTTGTGTTGATTTTATGTCCGATATTTTTCCAATTTGAAGGTGAACACCTATTTCAGAAGGAGGAAACACGGCCTCGGGTTTCGATCTGGAGCACGAGCTTTGGGTTGTGATCAGTATCTTCTTCTAATTCTCGATTCTCCACTCTTTGAAGGTAGATACCTCCGTTTTAGCAGTCTTGGTAGATTATTTAAAGATTATTATGTCTGGGGATACATTCTATATCTGTAATCAAAGTTTTTAAATTATTTGACTTGACTACAAATTATATTCTTTGATATGCTATTTGTATGAGAGATGTTTTCCCGTTGTGTGAGTCAAATTAAATATTATGTGTGGTGAAAGATTATGTAAAGATTATTATGTCTGGGGATAGATTCGATTTTTTTTTTCTTTTTCTTTTTGGCAGATGGAAGGAGTTTTGTTGTTCTGTCCTCTCCTAAGAGGTATCCAATATAGGATTTTCTACTACAATACTTTATAAACACAAGCTAGATTAATCACTCAATATTTTATACCATTCTTCATGTTTTATGGTAAACTTAAGGTTTGTCATCCTGCTAGAAACGTTTCCTCTGCCAATTTACCACAACCTGTGGATAATTTTTGTTTGTGGCTGTTACAATCTAGGGGCTTTTGATAAAATGCTTTGTGTTATGCATGTTTGATCTTGGAATGACTTATAATTCGGTTTCAACACCATGAAATGGGATGATTGCTGTTGGTTTGTGTTTGTAGGCGTATATGTTTAAGCATGACAGTATTCACAGTTAATAGAAGCATCATGCTGTCAAGGTTAAGCACTTTACGGTCCTTCTATTTGGTGAGAAAGCACATCACCGTGTTCGGTGTTAGGCATAGTCTTTTATCCCTATATATTTGTTTATAGAATGTGTTTAAACAATTGCAAAATTAGTTGATTCATTTTTTTTTTCCAAACAAAATTGTTTAGGAATCCTGATGACACCCCTTAGGTTGAGACCAGGGAAGAGTACATAGTGGAGTCCATTGGCCATTCAACGTATGTATGCCAACTTTGAGTGACAAAAAATCAAAAATCCCAACAACAAGGGGAAATGGAAAGCACTATTCATTGACAACCCAGGTTCTTGTCCATTCCTTTTTGAAAAGCCTGTCTTGTTTTGTTTACCCTTTTTTTCTTACGGGTTTAATTTTCCTCGTGCTGGATGGATACTTCTTATTTGCTCGCAATATGAGAGAGAGAGAGAGAGAGAGAGAGAGAGAGAGAGAGAGAGAGAGAGAGAGAGAGTGCTCTGAGAGTGCTCTGAGAGTGTTTGGAGCTTCTATAGACATGGAAACACCTGCAAAAAACCATAACACTCCTATCTCTGAATCGAAGGTGATTTCCAATCCTTTGTAGTCTTAGATTTCAATTAAATATTAAATCTATAATTTGTGAGGAAATTGTAAGAATTGATTTTCCTTAATTGTGTAATTTTTTTTTTTAATCATGGATTTCATTGTGAATATTGAATTGTTATAATTCTAGGGATATGGGTGCAATTTAGCATGATATATGGGTGTGTCTACACACTCAGAGAGGGAGAAAGAGAGCTCTTTTTTTCCGACGACATGGCATGTGTATTTGTGGGTTATATGTGGTTTGTTTGTGTAGGGTTGAAAGGTCAGTATAGCTTACTTAGGTGTTTCCCCTTGATGGGTGCTTTTATTTTTTATCATTATTTTGTTTGGATTTGTAAAGTTCTTCAAGGCACCTTGTCCCTTTAGATCTTTCCCTAAAAATGGATTTAGAATTTTGTTCCCTTCTCTGGTGAACTTTGTTTTAGGCAGTGAAAAGGGTTAGGCAATGGTTGAAGTTTATGGAACTTGTACAGGAGTTGCTTAGGGTCCTCTGCACTTTTCGTTGTGTGTTCAACATAAAGTTCGTTTCTTTTTTGTTTATTATTAATATCTTGTTGTTTTTGTTTACTGCTTGTTCATTTGTATTACTTCTTGCAAATCCATATAATGAAAAAGTATTCGAATGTTATTCGATTTGGGTCCCTTTGGATTCGATTGTCCAAGATCAACATCTACTAGAGTTGGATCCTTTCAAGATTCTATAACCAGTCGCCATTCGTTTCAGTTACAAGACCTAAGCATTATGTTAATAGCTACCAAATCTTGCCTCAACAAGGTTTAGTTTTGGGTCAACAATAACTTGTTCGTTAATTTCATTGGTTGAATTTCTATTCTTGACACCAATTATTTGGTTCTAGACGAGTGTGGGTTGAAACTTTTAAAATCTTAGCAATCCAAAACTAACTTGCAATGTTTGGACAGGATTAAATATGAAGAGGAAGGAGCACAATCTGGGAGCAAAAGTAGAACACGCAAAAAGGCACACAAAATCAAGGCCTATGCTATAGATACCCATCACAATAGGGTAGCACAGATTAGCACAAGGTTGGCTTTGAGAGTTTATTTGTTTATATATGTATTTAAATTCTATGCATTTTAACATCATTATCTCAACTATTCTCAAGGTTGAGTTCATGCAAACCACTAATATTTAATTGCAGAGCTATTTATGAAGGTAAGCAATGCTAAATCCTCAAAAAAGCATTTATATTTTAGCATTAATACTTAGGTTTGGATTCCAAGCAATTTTTATGTGATTTAAATAAATTAGACAAATAAATTTCTACATCTCACTTGACAGGAAGAACAATGCGTCATTGAATAAACGATGTTTAAGCCAATAGCCCTTGAACCTAGTAGCATGTCTCGCTCCAAAAAGGTCATGGGGTTTACGGAGGTCTTGGTTTTGGTAAGAAGAAGAAGATCATTCTTGTTTCTTTTTCGCTTTCTCTCCTCTTCCTCTTCATATTCTTCTTACTTCCCAATTATTAGTGGGATTATGAAAGAGTAGTTTGTACAAAGACCGCCATGTGGGGCATGTACTGTATACCAATTGCTCTTATTCTTTCTCCTACAAGGGAGCTTTCATGCCAACTAGGATTTTGATATTTGACCTCTTATCTGATATGCTATAATTTCTGGCTAATTCCTATCGGAGGAAATTTAAAATATTTTGATCTAATTTGCACTTTTTCAAATACACGAGGAAGCTTGAAAATTCTCATATCAAACTGGTGTCAAGGTGGTTGTTGCTTATGGAGGAGCACCAATTCATTAGCAGGTTCCGTATTTCTTTTCCAAGTTTTCTTTCTTTTTTTTTTTTTTTTTTTTTTTTTTTTTTTTTTTTTTTTTGGCATGAATTTGCTCCAACCTCATCTGGTTTTGATTGAGAATTGGTGACTTTAAACTAATTTTATTCTCATAAATGAGACTGAAAAATTGAAATGGTGGCATTTGAAGAACACCTAAAAACTGATCTTAAATCATCATATGTGGTGATAATTCTAATTTTCTTTGATAACCCCATTTTCTATGAGGGATTTGGCTTTAAATGATATCCAAAAACCAAAGAGCATTCAACTTCCATGGGACGTCCAACCAGGCCCTAAATTGATGTTCAACCTAAACAATATAGCTGGATGACATTTTTTATTTTTTTATTTTTATTTATTTATTTATTTATTTTTTAAGTAGGTAATTTTGTTCATTAGTAAATATACATCTTTGAAAACTAACATATTTCCTTTCCTATCAATGAATACAATGTAATTTCGAATATTAGCTTGCCTAATTACAAAATTATTAGTTTCATTTCATTCTTAGTGTGCTTAGTTTTCCAATTATGAGTTATTAGTTCAAAGAAAACATGATTTTTCATTTCTAGTCTGCCTTTATTTGTATGTTTCATTTTGTTTGGTGTGCCCTCTCCCTCCTCTTTTGGGTTTGGGTTGTGCTTATTTTTGTTATTATTTTCCCTTTCTTATTATTTAACTTTGATCTTTGTTTTGAGCAGGCTACACTAGGCAGGGCATTTACGGGACCCATGTATGCGAATTGTAGGATTAGTCCATTTAGAGCCTAGCAAAGGGTACCATTTCCCTGATGGGTATGATTTGAATTTGCTGTAAAGTGAATTTTAATTGCATATGGCCTATTATTTATCTTATTAGACCTGGCTGTGTAAGAAGAGTGTCTCTTTTATATGTTGACTTGAGATCTCGTGGTCCTTGGCTGTTTTGTTAATGGAATCTACCACTTTCTTGTAGTGGATATTTCAATTCCAAGCTGGCTTAGAGAAGTATTAGCAATGATAAATTGATTTTTACAGAAAAGTGGACATGTTTGGCGATGCCACATGTTTCACTCACATATCAAATCATAGGAATGATCTTAAAGTCATTTGTTAATCAATTATGAGAAGTTTCTTCTACATAATGAAGGAAGGTGCAAAACAGAGAAAAGAAAGTTGGATGCAAAATTATATTATGCTCTTGTAGTCAATTGGTTAATGATATTATGCCCTTTTAGTCAATTCATTTTGCTATATTTATGCAATAATTACATGTTTTCCTTCTTTGACACTTTTTTTTGGGTACTGGTAAAATCCAGGAAGAGAGTAAAATTTTGAATCTTTATGTTTTCATGTTGTTTGGGTTTCTTAGAATTTTCTCTACCTAATTTTGGTTGATCTTTGGTGCAGAACAAAAGTCATGGCAAAAAGAGGTAATCTCTCTATTGGATCGTCTAGGTTCGAGAAAAGCCCATGTTGTGCATTCAATGGGTGAGTCTAATGACCCTAGATTTTATTTTTCTTATAGAAAATACAGTATTGACTATTGAACATTAATCTTCAATTTTTTTCCCCTTTTGAATTTTCTTTTCTGTCTGCTAAGGATCGTGATTAGAGTTGAATCTTTGGCAGCTTCTTGAGAAAAAATGTTATATTATCGAACTATTTGATCAATGAGAAAATTAGGGAAAACAAGAAATTAAAATTTGGTTTGTTTTGGTTTTTTACTTTCGCCTTCGTTAAGCTATGTTGCTGTATTAGACATTTCTATTGATGAATGAAATCTTTGACATCTGTTGCTGCTGCAATATATATAATGTTTTTTTCACTATCCTTTCCTCTACCATTTGGAGATGATATTTCGGGAAAAGACAACATAGGATGGTTCAATTTTTTTTGAAATGGGTTGCTTGAACACGGTGCTCTGTTATCGGTTTGAAGGGTGCTCTTTTATGGGTCTCTGTTATAGGTTTCAAGAAGTGCAGATAGATTTCCTATAATAAAAAAGAAGAAAAAAGAAGTGAAGATGGATCGAACCTTAAAAAAAAGAGAGAGAGGTAAATATCAAGTGGGCATGAAGAATGTGGGCAGGACAGAGCTACTGTGCGTGCTTGAAGATGGCAACTGTGCATTTAAATGGAGTGGTTGGTTTTGTGTTTTGACAAAAATGGAGATTATTAACAAGACACTTGAATGTTGCAAAAAATTTTCAACGTCTCTCTCCCTCTCTCTCTCTCTCTCTCTCTCTCTCTCTCTCTCTCTCTCTCGTCTTGGTTTATAATACTAAATTACTAATATCTAGAGCAAGGATCATTTAATTATTATCTACTTAGGCTTTTAATCAGTATGTAAATGTAAATGTAAATGCAAAAATCATATGCCTTTTTTACATGTTAAATCATTTGTAAAATCTTTTGTGGTATGTTCAATGCAGATGCTTGGTTATACTTTTCTGCATTTCTTTTTGCTTACAAGTTTTTTTTTTTTTCATGTTTGATGCCATATAAATTGAATGATCCTATTAATTTTCCTATTGACAGGAAGCTCAACAAGCATTGTGCATGCTGCCTTTCCAAATATTGCTCTTAAGGGTTTGATCTCTGAACATTGAAAAGATATGGGGTGTCAAGGTCCTAATCCATCAATTGACTTTAGGTACAGTTTTGTTTTATTAATTGTTCATTCATCTTATTAATTCTTGTGATTCAAATGAAACAGAACAAAAAATTCCTTTGTTTGGAACCTCAAACGTTTTATTTTTTTTGTTCACTATTCATCAAACCACTTCCTATTCTAACTACTTTGGGTGTACTTTCTATTGTTTTGTAGGACTGGCTATAAGATCTCGCGGGGTTTGGGTGATGCAATATAGATACCCATGTTAAACGCCAAATTTCCTCCATTTTTAGATGATGAAATCCTCTCTAAACTTTGCAGTAGTAAAGCTTGAGCTGAAAATGAGCTGTTTTCAAGAAAAAGTTTCGTAAAACAGTTTTCAAGAACCCTTTTTTTCATTTTTTACTTGCTGGGAACAGAAAACTATTTCCAGTACATGACCAAGCATGCCCTTCTTGAAAGACTAATCACTTGTTTTTTTGTATAATTTTTTTTTCCCATAGTCTAGAAACACTTTTCAAAAACGATACCGAGTGAGTTTAGTTTTCTTTTCCTAGAGTTCAAACATCTTGGCTAAGTAGCAAGTTTTGTTATGATTGTACTATTTTGGATATTCCTCCTAAGGCGGATAGTAGGGGTGTTTTATAGCTTCATAATGTAATGAACTCTTAGCTTTTGCCAATATATTATCCAGTTAACCATGAAAAAAGGATCACGGTTGCCTTTAGAATTGTCTTGATCTATTCAGATGTTCGAGTATGGAATCTAGCCTAACCATGTAACCTTTCTTGCCATAATATTTGCTTATGGCCACCTGGGTAGATGGAGGCTAGGACATCATTTTCAAGGCTCCAAACCCGCAAGATTGTTTACACGGCTTCAGAGTACCATGGAGATTGGAGACACCTGCCCTCCACTCGAATACCATCAAGACAAAACCAAAGCGAAAACTGCCCTCCACTCAAATACCATCAAAACAACACCAGAGCGAAAATTAAAAGGGGAGCTGGGCACATGCCATGCACGTGCATATTCTACTAGTCTAACAGATAAGGAAATAGTTTTTAGGTCTTTTTGTTATGAATGCCTGAGATTTTTTGAGGGCTATTTTGTTTGAATTAGCAAATGGAAAACTGGTCAGTGGTCCCATTTTTTCTGCTTGTATGTATCGTCTCATGTATCAGCATTCTTTATTAATTTTTAGTTTACCACAAATCTATTATTATTATTATAAACACTATATGGTATGAATGTTAAAATTTATTCTCACTATTTTTTATGATTAGAAAATTTTAAATTGGTTTTCTGTTTTTATTTTTCCTCTAAATTTCACGTCTAATTTTTGTTAATTTTTCATAAGCGACTAATTTTTGTTAATTTTTCAAATATTCATATATGATTTGTATGTTAAGAATCGGTGGGATTATAAATAATTTCTTTAACGGATGGAATCTGATCCTAAAAGAAATATTAAAAATTGATTTGGATTGAATTAATTCGGACTAAGATTGGATTGGTTCGGCTCGATGCTTGGATCAACAGGACCTGCTTCCAAATAGGATATACCACGATCACTTTAGAATCCCATCCACCACTCAAACCATTCATCAAACACTTCATCAGCACCGAACCACCACCCCATTCATCGTCCCCCCCATCTCCACTCACCGTGCACCATACCTCTCCTTTCTCCTTCAACAAAAGAATGTAGGGCGACAATTACCCTGTGAAGCCATTGTCTTCTTCAATGTTTTTTTTTCCTAGAAAGACGTCTGTATTACAAACAAAGAGGGCCAAAGAAAACGAAAACAAGAGAAAGAGGCAAAGAAGAAAGCAGATAAGCTTTTACTTTTAGCTTCAGAGGACCCAGGGGCGGAACTATGTGGAGACCAAGGGGGGCCATGGCCCCTGCAAGATTTTAAAAAAAACTGACACTTAGTCAAATAGGATTCAATTTTTCAACGAATTTGTACAAGTGCCAACCCACTTCATTGAATCAAACTACTATTATGATTTTACTAAAAATTTCCTCAACTTATGCAAAAGATTATTTTTAATGTTAGGTGTTTTCGTCAAATCATCAACTAATGTTTTCTATTCTAACACTGCTCTGCCCATAAAATAAAATAAAGAAGTCCCAACACTGCTTTTTGGGTACATTCTTGACTAGAAGGGTTTGTCTGAATGAGTACTTGAGCTTTAGTTTAGATATTTTGAGATTTTTTTATCATCTTTTATCAATATTTTGTGAAGATTATTTGGTATCTAAACTATTTTTTTTCTTGTGGGTATGTGCTTTTTGGGAAGCGTTGCCAAAGAAAGAGTAAATTGTTGGTTGCACGGAATTTAGTACATCCGAACTGGTGGCACATGCATTTTCCATGGAAGACTCACTCCTTAATGGTGGTGGGCATCCACCAAGGTGATCAAGGGCGGAACCATGTGGAGACCAAGGGGGGCCATGGCCCTGCAAGATTTAAAAAAAAATTGACACTTTATCAAATAGGATTAAATTTTTCAACAAAATTGTACAAGTGCCCACCCACCTCATCAGGGGCGGAACCAAGAACTGCAAGTTGGGGTGGCCAACTTAAAGGGAAAAAAAAAAAATCTCTACTATATAAATATCGTGTAAAAAAAAAAAAAAAAAAAAAACTCTTTCATCACATGAAGTCATAACTCTTGAAAAATCATAGAAAACACTAACAGTTAGGGAAAAAAAATACAAATGTAACACATTTGCAAGTTCAGGGAAATGGGTATATTAGTATTAATGAAATTGTTTAAACGAAACATAAAATAGAAATCTAATTTGAATGATCTAGGGCAAAAAAAAAAAAAAATGAGAATTTGGACTAAAAGGTGAAAAAAAAATTCCAAATATATGATTCAACCTTTAAGATCGAGATTAACAAATACGTGAAATTTGGGTGTGCTTTTGTTTAAAAGTATTTACACAACATAACCAGAAAAAAAAAAAAAAAAGTTTAGATACCGAATAATCTTCACAAAATATTGATAAAAAAAAATGGTAAAAAAATCTCAAAAGATCTATACTAGAGTTTAAGTGCTCATTCAGACAAACCCCCCTAGTCAAAAACGTACCCAAAAAACAGTGTTGGGACTTCTTTATTTTATTTTATAGGCAGAGTAGTGTCAGAATAGAAAAAGTTAGTTGATGATTTGACGAAAATACCTAACATGAAAAGTTATCTCTTGCATAAGTTGAGGGAATTTTTAGTAAAATCATAATATTAGTTTGATTCAATGAGGTGGGTGGGCACTTGTACAAGTTTGTTGAAAAATTTAATCCTATTTGATGAAGTGTCAATTTTTTTTAAAATCTTGCAGGGCCATGGCCCCCCTTGGTCTCCACATGGTTCCACCCTTGATCACCTTGGTGGATGCCCACCACCATTAAGGAGTGAGTCTTCCATGGAAAATGCATGTGCCACCGGTCCGGATGTACTAAATTCCGTGCAACCAATAATTTACTCTTTCTTTGACAACGCTTCCCAAAAAGCACATACCCACAAGAAAAAAAATAGTTTAGATACCAAATAATCTTTACAAAATATTGATAAAAGATGATAAAAAAATCTCAAAATATCTAAACTAAAGCTCAAGTACTCATTTAGACAAACCCTTCTAGTCAAGAACGTACCCAAAAAGCAGTGTTGGGAACGTACCCAAAAAGCAGTGTTGGGACTTCTTTATTTTATTTTATGGGCAGAGCAGTGTTAGAATAGAAAACATTAGTTGATGATTTGACGAAAACACCTAACATTAAAAATTATCTTTTGCATAAGTTGAGGGAATTTTTAGTAAAATCATAATATTAGTTTCATTCAATGAAGTGGGTTGGCACTTGCACAAATTCGTTGAAAAATTGAATCCTATTTGACTAAGTGTCAGTTTTTTTTAAAATCTTGCAGGGGCCATGGCCCCCTTGGTCTCCACATAGTTCCGCCCCTGCACCTCATTGAATCAAACTAATATTATGATTTTACTAAAAATTCCCTCAACTTATGCAAGAGATAACTTTTCATGTTAGGTGTTTTCGTCAAATCATCAACTAACTTTTTCTATTCTGACACTAGTCTGCCTATAAAATAAAATAAAGAAGTCCCAACACTGTTTTTTGGGTACGTTTTTTACTAGGAGGGTTTGTCTGAATGAGCACTTAAGCTCTATTATAGATCTTTTGAGATTTTTTTACCATTTTTTTTATCAATATTTTGTGAAGATTATTCAGTATCTAAACTTTTTTTTTTTTTTTTTTTTTTCTGGTTATGTTGTGTAAATACTTTTAAACAAAAGCACACCCAAATTTCACGTATTTGTTAATCTCGATCTTAAAGGTTGAATCATATATTTGGATTTTTTTTTTCACCTTTTAGTCCAAATTCTCATTTTTTTTTTCCCTAGATCATTCAAATTGGATTTCTATTTTATGTTTCGTTTAAACAATTTCATTAATACTAATATACCCACTTCCCTAAACTTGCAAATGTGTTACATTTGTATTTTTTTTCCCTAACTGTTAGTGTTCTCTATGATTTTTCAAGAGTTATGACTTCATGCGATGAAAGAGGTTTTTTTTTTTTTTTACACAATATTTATATAGTAGAGAGTTTTTTTTTTCCCTTTAAGTTGGCCACCCAACTTGCAGTTCTTGGTTCCGCCCCTGGGAGGGCCAGGTAACTTCCCACTCGAAAACACAGCTTTTCGGGATCTTGTCTCCCGTAATATGATCAATGCAAGACTGCTACTGTGGGGACGGGCTGAACTTCTGCTTCTTCCCATGGGAAAACCTTGTTAATCTTATGATTGTAAATTCACATAATGATAAAACATAAACCCAATGTCAAACAATGAATGAAAATAAAAAATCTGTTTGGTTGCTTAGAAAATGTAGGACACCTTTCTCGGCCTTTTGGCTTAGATTACGTGTAGAATCTATTCTTATAAACTTTAAACGTAGGAAAAAAAGAGAGGAAATTTTGCTAGCCTGATACAACTATTTGGCTTAAACGAACTGGCCTCTTCATTTTATTTGAAACCGACCAAAAAAATTACAGAAAATATATCAAAAAATTAGACTCAAATTGATACTAGATCGGTTCATTCTAATCGAGAGAGATTTTCCAAGTTTTAATTTCTTGCAATTTGTAAAATAGAACATTATTTTCTGCATAAATCTGGATCATCAAAATTTGATGTCTTATGTAATGCAAGCCAGAATGTTCAAAAGAAAATTAATTACAGCTCCTATACCCGTTTACCATGCTCTTTGGTCAACTGAAACGCACATTTGGAAGATCACGGAAATTTCTCCTTGTTTTCATTTTTACTACCAAAATATTCTGTTGTGGTCACGGTCACCATGACGTATGGGTCACAATGATCACGGTTGCGACATCTGGTCACGGAGACCGTCAAGTATAGGTCCCGTATGAAAGAAGACTAAAAAAAATCCAAAAAAAACAATAAAAAAATCAGAAAAAAATAAGGCAATTACATTGGAAGCAAAAAACAACCAAAACAAATAATCATGGAGACAGTCACATGTTGGGATGTTAACGGGACGGGTTTGATATAGAGAGCCCTCTCCCAACCCTAACTCATTGGGATTTATCCCGTGTCAACCCTGTCTCAAACCCATTTTGAATTTAACATCCAATTCCCATTCCCATCTCATTTAAAGTTGAAAATCTCATTCCCGTCCCATCCCGTCCCGTCTATTCTTTGTGAGATAAGATAGGACGAGAAGGGACGAAACAAAAAATCGATTACGTTCTATAGCATAAATTTGTTTTTAAGAAAAAATAATTATTTTATTTTACCATATTTATAATAAGAAATTTTTAAAATTCATTCATTAAATTTATTAAACTACTTTCAATTTTCTTATATGAAATATTAATAAAACACAACATAACAACTAAAAAAAGTCATGTAATAACAAGAATTTCTTTCAATAAAAGTGTCACAACTCGCAACAAAACAGAATAGAGCACAGGGACAAGAAAAAGAAACAGGATTCTAATAAAGGCAAAAAGTAACATTTTATATATTATGAATGACATAAATGTATTATTATGTATTAATAGAGGTATAATAGTAAAAGTGAGTAGAAAATCGGGGTGGGTTCGAGACGGGTTTGTAATGAAAATCCTAACCCCATCCTAAACCTTAACGGGTTCTTAAGAAAATCCCAAACCTGCCTCTATCCCATTAAATAGTAACCCAAACCCTTCCCACTAGAAGCGGGACCGGGGCGGGGCTCCAAAAAAACTTGTCTCATTTACATCCCTAGTCATGTGTGCATCACAATGATCACTGTGGCAATATCATTTTTTGATTTGGCAATAACATTTACACTCGGTGTAAAACTTTTTACTCTTACATCCTTCAATAACTTTTTGTAGGATTGATATTTTTCAAAACCAAATGTTAGATTGGATATTGCTCCATGGATCAAGATCGATCATGCACACCAAATTTCATATTGATTGGAGATTAAGAATTATTCCATTAATAAAGCGGCCTAAATTATAGTTTTATTTGCAAAAAGAAAAGTGAATTTATAGATGAGATGCTTATGAGTATCCGGTCAGTGTGAAATTTGGTGTGCATGATCTTTATGAGAGGAGTATTTAATCCAACGGTTGGTTTGGAAAAATATCGATCCTACAAAAAGAGAGTGAGGATTCTTATCGGGAAAATGGAAAAAAATAACTTACATATTT
Source organism: Liquidambar formosana (assembly GCA_039720395.1). NCBI lineage: Eukaryota > Viridiplantae > Streptophyta > Magnoliopsida > Saxifragales > Altingiaceae > Liquidambar > Liquidambar formosana. The sequence continues at coordinate 10,547,358 of CM077834.1, read as the reverse complement.
GATTTCAATGACATACATGGGAGGAATATATAATTCAACCGCGAACTCAATTAAATACTAGATGTGATTTAATTCGAGGTTTTCTTGAGAGCTCCTACTATGTGAAAGGTGTAAATATGTGGAGCAAAAAATGTAAGCACACATAAAAAAGGAACTTGGGTTATTTCATGGCATGAGGATTTTTTCATCCAAGTGTCATTTTGTAAATTGCAGTCTCAACCTACGGATACTTCTCCTCCTATGTATGGAGAAGTTCTGGTTTTGATTCTTAATAGTGTCAAGGTTATTTTTTTTTTTTTTTTTTGGGGGGGGGGGGGGGTTACAATTGGAGGATTTTAAACCCTTATGCCTTATTTGTTTCGTCGGATGGGAATGGATGAAATGGAATTTCATTCCAATTTTTTCTAAACTACATGTTTAGATGAGGTAATTAAATGAGAATGAAATTAAATAGTAGTAGTGAATTATAATGATATTCATTCTATAATGTTTATTTCAATCTCATTTCATTCTAGATTGTTTTGAGCATAGAATCAAATTCCATTCCTACCTATTCAATTCCATTCCAATCAAATAAACATGGCCTCAACTTATTACTACCTTTTACCACTCTATCCCTCACCTCTAAGCTAACCCCATTGGCTTCTTAATAGTGTTAAGTTGATGTAATAAATTTCTCGGTCAATGAAAGCCAGGGAAAACTCTCTTCAATCTTGACCAAAAAGTTTTACTTGGGGGGACCAACAATAAATAATGCTGTCTTTTGGAAAACAAAAAAATAAAATAAAAACAAAAATAAAAATTTATAAAGGTTTACTCTTGGGGCTGGTAGGGTCTTCACTCTTCATTCGATTTTTCACTCTGCCTATCCAATCCCCCTTTGGTGTACCACACAATATTTAGCGAAAGAATCATGAGTGACAGCCCAATAAATATTGAAAAGTAGGCATTATAGAAAAATAATACTATTTGATGCGTATGTTGTTCAATAGAAATGATTGACAGCTCATACCCATTCAATTTCAAGCCATTTTGGTCCCTCCAAACGACTTTTTGGCAGAGTACTGGAAACTTCTGCCGACTTTTGTAAGAAAGGTTTTCTTCGGGGACAGGGGAAGTACTTCAGCCTCTAGTTTTTAATATGGCCTTGGGAAAATAGAGTAGTTTCTATTAAATTTTGAAAAAGTCTCATAATGATTTCAGCATATAACCCAATCGGGAAAAAATTCAAAAAACTCATGAAAACTATAAATTTTATAGGGAAAATGGAAAAAAAAATAACTTATGTATTTGATTTGAATGATATACATGGGAGGAATTTATAATTCAATTACGAACTCAATTATATACGAGTTCTATAAAAAAATAACTTATGTATTTGATGTTTTATGTAATGCAAGATTGAATGTTCAAAAGAAAATTAATTACAGCTCCTATACCCATTTACCATGCTTGGTCAACTGAAACGCACATTTGGAAGATTATGGAAATTTCTCCTTGTTTTCCTCTTGACTACCAAAATGTTCTGTTGTGGTCACCGTCACCGTGACGTATGGGTCATGATAATCATGATTACAGCTGTCTGGTAACAGAGACGTTATCATAACGTATAGGTCATGATAATCACGGTCTCATCACATCTTGAGTGAGATGTGACATTACGTGTAAAAGAAGACTCAAAAAAATCCAAAAAAACAAATAATGAAAAAATAGGGCAGTTACATTGGATGTATAAAACAAACAAAACAAATAATCACGGAGACCTCATGTGTAGGGATGTCAACATGGTGGGATTGATACAGGGAGCCCTCTCCCGACTTCAATCCATTGGGATTTATCTTATCTCAAACTCATTTTGAGTTTAACATCCAATTCCCATTCCCATTTCATTTAAAGTTGAAAATCTTATTCCCATCCCATCCTGTCTATACTTTGTGGGATAAGACAGGACGAGAAGGGATGAAACAAAAAATCGATTATATTCTATAGCATAAAATTTTTTTAAAGAAAAAATAATTATTTTGTTTTACCATATTTATAATAAGAAATTTTTAAAATTCATTCATTAAATTCATTTAACTACTTTCAATTTTCCTATATGAAAGATTAATAAAATACAACATAACAACTTAAATGAGTAACGTAATAACAAAAATTTCTTTTAATAAAAGTGTTACAACTCGCAACAAAATAGAATAGAATAAAAAGATAAGAAAAAGAAACAGGATTCTAATAAAGGCAAAAAGTAACCTAACAAATTATAGGCCTTTATATATTATAAATGGTATAAATGTATTATTATGTATTAATAGAGATATAATAGTAAAAGTGAGAAAACAATCGGGATGGGTTCGGGATGAGTTTCTAATGAAAATCCTATTCCCGTCCTAAACCTTAACAGGTTTTAAAAAAAATCCCAAACCTACCCCAACTCCATTAAATAGTAACCCAAATCCTTCTCACTAGAAGTGGGACGAAATGGGGCCCGAAAAAACCTGTCCCATTTACATCCCTAGTCATGTGTGGGTAAAGATGATCACTGTGGCAATATCGTTTTTTGATGTGGCAATAACGTTTTTAATTTGGTCCCTTTATGTTCACTGTTTGACGAAGATGGTTTGTCGGTGAGCTGGTGGTGTCTTCAGTGTTGTTTTTCTATCCTGTCTTTTTGAGTACCACACAAAAGTCTGGAAGAATCGTGAAGACTTCTATGGAAGGCCTTACCATTCTTCTTTTCTGCACCTCTTTGTTATCTATTTTACCACTGTCCACTGCAACAGATACCATAATCCTTTCTCAATCCATAAGAGACGGCGACACCATTGTTTCAGTTGGTGGCACCTTTGAGCTTGGATTTTTTAGTCCAGATAATTCCACAAAACGATACTTGGGAATATGGTACAACAAAATTTCTACTCGGACAGTTGTATGGGTTGCCAACAGAGAAACCCCCATCATCGATTCACCAGGGGTTTTAGAGGTCACCAACCAAGGAATTCTCCAGGTTCTCAGTCACAACGAGAGCATCATTTGGTCTACTAATTCATCGAGATTGGTGCAGAATCCCATCGCAAAGCTTCTGGAATCAGGGAATCTTGTTGTCAAAGACGCGAAGGATGATAACCCAGAAAACTTTTTATGGCAAAGTTTCGATTATCCTTGCGACACGCATCTACCTGGCATGAAGATTGGGAAAAACATGGTAACAGGCATGAAACGTTACCTATCGTCTTGGAAGAGCGCTGACGATCCTTCTCGAGGTGATTTTACATTTGAGCTTGATCCCCGTGGATATCCACAAATATTTGTGAAGAAGGGTCTAGATGAGCTATTGCGTTTTGGACCATGGAATGGTCTCGGGTTTAATGGTGCATTAATAAAGCCTCATCAATTATGTAAGTTTAGTTTTGTTATTAATCGCAAGGAGATGTATTTTACTTGTGAGGTTGCAATCAACAACTCAATTGCTGTGAGGGCGGTGATAAATCAGAATGGCGTGTTGGAGAACTCCCAATGGAATGATCCAACCCAAAGTTGGATGACCTTCCGAGCTGGACCGACTGATAACTGTGATAGTTATGCTTTTTGTGGTCCACACGGCTACTGTAAGATTGGCAACTCTCCAGAATGTAGCTGTTTGAAAGGATTTGTGCCGAAATTCCCAAGAGATTGGGATACGTCTGCTTGGTCAAACGGGTGTGTTCGGAAGACGTCATTGGATTGTCTAAGCGGAGATGGGTTTATCAAGTACTCTGGTATTAGACTGCCGGACACACGGAATTCTTGGTTCAATGAGAGCATGACTCTTGAGGAATGCAAGCGGGTGTGCTTGAACAACTGCTCTTGTATGGCTTATGCAAATTTGTATATTATAGGCAAAGGAAGTGGATGCTTGCTTTGGTTTGGTGACTTGATTGACATTAGAGAGTACTCTGAAGATAAGCAAGAGATTTACATAAGGATGGCTTCCTCTGATATAGGTATGAATTTATCTCCTAAGCTAAGAAAATTATCTGAGTGTCTTACCTTCTAGTGTGAAAAATATATATTCTTGTGGATGGGTGAGAAATCGTAGAAAGTGAAAAAAGTATATGAAGACTTGGAATCCATTGAACATTTGGTGTGAAAGCTACAACACCTTTGCTGCTTTTGCATGACTCCAATTCAATTTAAATGATCATGTGGCTATATACCAATTGCAAAATCTGCTACGACTGATTTTTCTACTTCTGGCTGCTTGGGCGGGCTTAGAATAAAATCTGGGGTGTGCCAACCTTGGTCCATCTCAAGTTTAGCCAATGTAAACCTTTACAAGGAACAGGCCCGGTTCTGAGCCCAGGCCTGGGCCTCATATTTTGGGCTAAAAAAAAGGCCCTCTATTTACCTATCTACTTTATTAGTTATCACAGTTCAAAAATTAGCCTAAAGAAGAAGCTTCTCCTTTACACAGATTGTTTTTTTTTGTTTTTTCTGTTTATTGTTTTTAAAAAATTTAAAAGGGTTCCATTCTACCAAGCCCGATTCCAACCCAAAAGAAAAAGTCAAAAACCAAAAGAAAAAAAAAAAAGAAAAGTTACACGGGAATCAAGGTTTAGAAGTTTAGATCTCAGATCCAATCATTTCCATAGTTCTTGAGTTCCACTCCACAGCTCCACGTCTCCACCCTCTAGCCTCTTCTCTCTTAATCAGTTAATCTCTTTGAGTCTCTCAATCTCACTCTCTCTCAATCTCTTGTATGACCCTTGGAGATTCTTTGAAACATGGTGAGCATTTTGATATTGATGGGAGAGATTTATTTTCAGAATTAAAGGTCTTGAAATAATTTTTATCTACAGATACCAATTCAAGTATTGAATTATTTGAAAGAAATGGACGTTGTTTCCTAAATGTTTGGATTGCTTAAAGAATATTGTTGACTATAACAGTTACAGTTGCCTCTGCAGAAAGAAGCTTTTCAAAGTTGAAGTTGATCAAATCTTACCTTCGTTCAACCATGTCATAAGAAAGATTGATCGGATTGGCTATAAAAGCTTGATTATACTAACTTAATTAATAGTTTTGCCGTTAAAATTGCGAGAAGAGTAATATTTAAATGACACTTTGTTGTAATTGATTCATTTTTTTTGGTATTATAGCTATAGATTTTATTTGGCATTTGTTTTATTTCTTTTGTGTTGTAAAAGTAGATTTTGCTCAATTATGAAGGAAGAAGTATGTATTCTATCTTTAAAAGTTTTTGTAATCATCTCTTGTCATTTTAATCTATAAAAGCAAATTTTACTAATTTTATATGCAAACAAACTTTATATTGGTACTTGGTAGTAGGATTTTTTAATTTTTTTTGGATATTTAGAACTCTTCTTTTTATTTATTTATTTAAAATATGTATAGAAGGAAGAGGGCCTCATTTTAGGAGTTCAACTAGGGCCCCAAATAACTCAGAATGGCCCTGGGTATAGACTATGGAGAGTGGTTAAATTATTCACCAAATTCTCAAGTTTAATCCATCTTGGGGTTGTCCTAAATTAAACAAGCAAAGGGTGCCAGACCTAGTATTCAAGTTACAGGAGTTGAGAACTCATGTTTGGGACTGACTAACTGAAGAAGCACAATCTTAGTCACCCATTTTACTCTGGTTTTTTTTTTTTGGCCACAAAATCTGCACATTGGAATGTCCTGAGAAATTTGATTCTGTTTTTACTTTTAACTGAGTAGAATGTTCTTCGATCTTGTGTTAATTGTTTATAGAAGTGTTTTGAATATAAACCCATGTAAATAGGCAACATCAGTAAAAATAGCAGGAATTCCTTATTTTTTTCTGCTTTCTAATCCATTTTTTTTTTCCTGCAATTAATTGCTTCATATTTAGGTCAAGTTGGCTCCAACAGAAAGAGACGAGTGTGGATCATACTCAGCTCGATATTAATGGTTCTCCTTGGTTTGGGTCTGGCCCTGTTCGTTTGGAAGAAGGAGCTAAGTTCAAAAGGTAAACCAAATAGTCACATTATGGTTGCATGCAGCAGCGCGAAAATCCAAATTTCTTTCTTAGAATAAATCATACCTTCTTGCCATATACAATTTTAATCTAGGCATATAGCCAAATGAAGTTCAGCAGTGCAACCCACAAAATATGCCACCACAAATTTAGGTGCAAGTAATAATCTAAAAATGGGTGTTGGATGTGAAATATTAAAGGTAACTCATGGAATGGAATCAAGGTTTCCTCTATCTTCAAACCTTTTCAAAAGAGAAGTTTGATTTCTAGCTCTACCTCTTTGGCCTACTCCACTTCCATGCGTGCTTTTAACTTGGGTAACATTGACCTATCGAAGAGGTGATGGGTCTGCCATGTGATGGGTTTTTATTTGTAGAGTAATTTTAGTGGGGGGAATTCTAGATTGGTCAGCCTACTGGAAAATAATTACAGTTAGTAGTCATTGTTAGTTAAGTTAGTAGTGATTTACTAAGAAGTTAAAATCATTTTGCACTGAAGTGTAATTATTTTCCCGTAGCCCGATCAATATAAAATTCCCCTATTTTAGTCTTCTATTGTGCGGCCTTTTTTCATTTTTGACAACATCATTATAAAAATTTGTGCATGTAAGTTCCTCTCCAGAGTTTGGTGTGGCCCAATTAAAATTGGAGACATAGAAGAGGAGGATAATGAGAAGGGGAGACCATGTAATCTTACAACCATTAGGATTTGGGAATTGAGGAGGAGCTCAACTTGTGGAAGTTGCCTAGCATGAATCAGACTTTCCTAAATATTCCAAAGTAAATGTATTCGATGTTTCATTTAGATTATCTCTATTTCCTATTTTGCAGGGAAGAAGAAACAAAATCTAGGAAGAGGTTACCCCACTGAAGAATTAGAGTTACCATTATTTGACTTGGATACAGTAGCTAAGGCCACTAATAACTTCTCAATTAACAATAAGCTTGGACAAGGCGGTTTTGGACCCGTCTACAAGGTGAATACCCTGATTTACTGTCATCCAATGTTTTAATATTGCCAAATTTGCATGGTAAAGATCTAAGCACCATCCTTAATATTTGTATGAGTAATTAGTTTTCTATCACTACTTTGCCTTGCAACATTTGAACAAGTTAATGACATAGAACTCAATATTCTAAATGTTCTGGAAATTTTTTTCAATACCCAGTTAGCAAAAGTAATATATATATATATATTTTAAATCCTTTTTCCCCCCTCCCTTTTTCTCTTTTGCGAAAGGAAAATGCGTTAGAAATATACCACATCCCACATTGGTTAATTATAAATCTTGACATGACTTCATATACCTGTTTAGGCCCTCCACTTATAAGTTTAGGCTTTTAAGTTGGAAACTTAATATGGTATCAGAATATATCGTTCTTGGGTCGCTCATTCTGTGAGCCTGTCTTTATTGTCCACATGATATGTCTGTTTCTATCTTGTTAAGCCTACACGTGAAGGGGAGTGTTAGAAATATACCACATCCCACATTGGTTAATTATAAATCTTGACATGACTTTATATACCTATCTGCGTCCTCCACTTATAAGCTTAGGCTTTTAGGTTAGAAACTTAACATGGTATCAGAGCATGTCGTTCTTAGGCCTATTGAACCTGTATTTGTTACCCACATGACAGGTCTATGTTAAACTTGCACTTATGGGAGAGTGTTGGAAATATACCACATCCCACATCGCCCCAAATATTGGGTTTGACATAACTTCATATACTTGTTTGAGCCCTCCACTTCATGTCAAGATTTATAATTAACCAATGCGGGATGTGGTATATTTTTAACACAATGATCCTTATGTAGAAGTAAATGTGATTGTTTAAAATGGCTTGTGACATTTTACAGTCACTTTATGCAACTTCAACCAAATTTTGGGGCTTTCATAGAAAAACCATAATCTTTGAGCATAACATGGAGTGATCATTTTTAGGGTGTGTTGGAAGATGGACAAGAAATAGCTATAAAGAGGCTCTCAAAGGATTCTAGACAAGGACTCAACGAGTTCAAGAATGAAGTTATATACATTGCCAAACTTCAGCACCGAAATCTGGTAAAGCTTCTAGGGTGCTGCATTCAAGTAGATGAAACAATGTTGATTTATGAATTCATGCCCAACAAAAGTTTGGACTTCTTTATTTTCGGTATGACTCTCTCAAAACCCTTGCATATTTAGTTAAACTTGCCTGTGTTTTTAATCAGACAATTAGCTCATAAACCTTCTTATTGTATGAGAGTGATGCTTTGACCAAAGATGCTAGGGTAAATTTAAGGTAACAAGATCTAGTAGTGACACATGAATTAAGGGAAAGGGGCAACAATACGAGCCATTACCTACTATTGTCTAGTTTAATGGATGTCGCCACAGGATAGCTTTGATTTTATTCTTACACATGTTTCCACTATAATTCTTTCCATTATTCTATTAATTATGTAGTCAATCATAGAATCATTTTCTATATATATTCAATTTACATAGATGCTGGAAAAAATTGGGCAGATCCCACACGAAGCATTCTATTGGATTGGTCTAAGCGCTTCCAAATCATTAATGGAATTGCTCAGGGGCTCCTATATCTTCATCGAGATTCTAGACTAAGGATAATCCACAGAGATCTCAAAGCAGGCAATGTTTTACTCGATAATGAGATGAACCCAAAAATATCTGATTTTGGCTTGGCTAGAAGTTTTGGTGGAAATGAAATTGAGGCTAACACGAAAAAAGTGGTTGGAACATAGTAAGTATCTCTAGAATGTTGATTTTAGTCTAATCTCATTGATTGTCAATGTATTCATTTGTTTAATGGTTTCATGCAGTGGTTATATGTCTCCTGAGTACGCAATTGATGGGCTTTACTCAATAAAATCTGATGTATTTAGCTTCGGTGTTTTGTTACTAGAAATAGTGAGTGGGAAGAGAAACAGAGGTTTCGATCATCCAGACGACCACCTTAACCTTATTGGCCATGTAAGGCATCTATCGTCATTGATGCATAAATAAAGATGCCAATTAGTAGTTATTGAATTCCTTACTTCTCTAAATTTAACCTACTACTGATGATATGTTTTCAAATTGTTTAGGCATGGAAGATCTATATGGAAGGTAAGCCTTTAGAGCTAATAGATGCATCGATAGAGGACTATGGCAATCCATCTGAAGTTTTGCGTGCAATCCAAGTGGGTCTATTATGTGTGCAACGATGTCCAGAAGATCGGCCTAGTATGCCATCAGTGGTTCTAATGTTGGCTGGCGAGAGTGCATTGCCTCAGCCTAAACAACCTGGTTTTTACAATGAAAGGAATTTGGTTGGAGTCAATTCTTCGTCAAACAGTCTTGAACCATGTTCAGCCAATGAAGTAACCATTACAGTATTAGAGGCTCGATAAAAGGCATCTCATGTAGATGTGTTTATGTCTTAGAACCTTTAATTTTTCCTTTTTAAAGATAAATCATATTTGGGTCAAACAACAATAATGGCTGTTAAATTTATGATAATTTGTTTATATATAAAACTATAGTATAATTTAGTGGATGGAGCAAAATGCATGGTTGGTGGAACTACTGGCATGCTCTCGCCAGTACGATAGGGTGGGGACTTTACCACCCAATAAGTTGGGAGACATCTTAGATCAATTCTCTTGATATAGGTGTTTATAGCCTAATATTTCTGTATAGTTTCATAAATTGTTATATACATATGAATGGCTTTTTCTTGGGCTTTATTTGGTGTAGGAAATAAATTGTCTGTAGTTTCTTGCTTCAGTTTCTTTTTTGTACCTCTCAAGAATTTTTCCAATCCAAAAAAACTTATGGCATATGGCTGACTCTCTCTCTCTCTCTCTCTCTCAAATTTCACGTCGCAAGCAAAACCAAAGTCTAAAAGGGAATATAAAAAGGAACTTATATTACAGGCATGCTTGACTGGCCTATGGCATGCAAGTGAGTCTTGCCAGTTGTGAAACATATGATTAGCCTGCGACCTCTAGGCAGCTAGGCTACATCCCAGTGTATTGAAATTTGAAACTGATAATGAGGAGGATTGAGGATTGGCCCTTCCGAGTAATGATACACATGCACCCATTTCAGAATACTGCAAAGAAAACAAAGAAATTTCAAATACTGCGGTAGGTATAAGGGACATCTTTCGTTCAGCAAACTCTTCTATCAAATCCGATGTCTTTTAATGTACTTTAGTGTTTTGTTGCTAGAAGTAATGAGTGGAAAGAGAAATAGAGGTTACCTCATCTTAACCCAATTGGATACATAAGTGTTTTGACTAATATTTGCTTATTCTTCATGTTTAAACTATAAATTATAGTATCATTTTGAATTGCTTAGGCATGGAGGCTCTATATAGAAGGCAACCATATATTCAATCTTATAGAGTTATACACAAATTGAGAATGTGGTAGGAGGAACCAAACTTGTGAAAATTTCCATGCCTGAATCAGACTTCCCTCAGTAATTGTGAGCGCCATGCCCTAAATACCACATAGCTCAAGAATACGCATTAGCCTCAAAGGACTAACACGGAGAGGAGTCGCCACCCAATATTGGGAACGAGTGAACCCTAGCAGGGTCTACCTCGTCATAACCAGAGATTCGAGTTCGGAGCTAGGGTACGTCGCTGGAAATGTGTTTGGCACCCAGCCACGCCCTGTCGAAACCGGCCCCCACACATGATTAGTGGCTTTAATTAATCTAAATGCTCAATTAAAATTGACCCTAAATCATGCAATAACAACGGCACACACAATGACCAAAATAATGAATAATTAAAGAAAAGAGAATAAAAGAATATATTAGAAAGCAGAGATCAGAATATACAAAAGACCAACCAGATATTAATCAACTAAGAACAAAACTAAATAAAATAATAAACAAACAATCTGTTTGCCGAGGTAAGGTGTGTACGCATCACTGATATATGCGTACGCACCTAATAGGCATTTCACGCAGAATCACAGAACTCACATATCAGTCTACATCATGCATCCCAAAATAAATAAAATAAAACCAAACCTAAATACAAATAAATACAAATATAAAAACTAAACCTAAATCATGCTAATCATGCTTTAGACAAAAATAAAATAAAATAAAAATAATAACAAGAAGAACTAAAATAAAAGCTAAATAAAAGTAAATTTACCGACTTTGTAATTGTTCGTGGCTCCTCAGGTCTTTAGATTGAATCAAACCAACACGAATCCTCCTCTTCGTCAAAGTGGTATCACAGCAAAGAGATCAAAACTCACTCAACTTTGAAAAGAAATAGAAAACAAAAAAGAGAACAAGAGAAAAGAAAAGTGATTTTCGTCACTTTGCAGCAGCTGAAACTTCAATCGCATTTTTGGATATGAAAACGTTGGAATTGGACAAAGCTTGTGAAATACAAAGTTGTAGAGAATTGAATTATCTTTCTAACAAGACTAATTTCATCAAATTATGACTTCGGATGAAAAAGTTATGATTAAAATACAACTGCTGGTTTTCATAAAATCTGCTACTGAATTATGACGAATTTCACTCCCTAAAAACCCTATTCTCCTCTTCCTATCTCTAAGGCATTAAAAGAGTATTTATAGCTGAAATCTGGAGTTTCCCTTTCCTTCCTAGACTAGGTTTCTTTGGAGAATAATCAAAAGGTATTTTATAATGATAAAAGACTTCTAATCTGAATAGGAAAAGGAAATTGTCTTTTGTAAAAAGTGGGAGACTGACCGCTAACACGCATGCACATGTATCGTATGTGCGTACACACACTCATCACATACGTACATGTGTTAGTGGCATGATAAAAATGGCTAATTTAATAAAATAATTTTCTTTTCATTTTGACCAAAAATCCCATGCTGTGATTTACACTAATTCTTAAAGGATAATCCATAAATAACCACAATAAACTCATCATCGGGGCCACAGGACTTAAGATGACAACCGATACAAAATGGGGTGTCTACAGTAATCCAAAGAAAAGGTATTCAAATGCTTCATTTAGATTATCTCGATCTACTCCCTATGTTGCAGGAAAAAAGGGAAACGATTTAGCAAGTAGTCACACCACTGAAGAACTAGAGTTACCATTATTAGACTTGGCTGCCATGGCTAACACCACCAATAACTTCTCAATTAATAATAAGCTTGGGAGGGTGGTTTTGGACCTGTCTGTACCTTACACTCTCTGATCAACTTCCATTCAATGTTTCGATATTACCAAGTTTGCATGCTCCCAAGTATAGGCATGCACCAAAGTCAATTTGTACCTGTAGGGTGGTTTTAGCCGGATAGAATCAATTTAGATGTTTGGAAATTTATCTACACTTTGCTAGCCAAAAAAACAAAAAAAAAAGGATTTATTTTCTTTTCCATTTTACAAAAGACATCTCTCACAAGCCCGTAATATGAACCTTTGGGTAAAACTCACCTTAAGAATCGGCTTACAAGAGGAGGGTGTCCAAGAGCTAATATACACATAATCGAGCCCATACTTAACCAATATGGGACATTAGGATCGTAACACATCACCACGCTTTTGAAAGCAAACACTAATAAGGCTTAAGGAACCAAAGTAGAGGTCCATTCCAAAGTCCAGGCAAGAGGCGAGGCTGCACTGGTGAATCTATCTCTACTTACCAATTACTTACCAATTTTACTTTAACAAGGAAATGTGGTCCCCATGTAAATCTTAATCTAGTTCTTCAACCATCATAGAAATCCAAATTAGTTGAACATCGACAATGTATATTCTTAAAATTTTCGTCAACCATTTACTTTGTCAATCCATCCAAAACTATGTCTTCAAAAATATTGGATTTATTTATAATTCATTGGCGCACTTTGCTTATGCTGTCTGCTTTTGCTTCAAGTTCTTTCTACGCATGTTGTTTTCTGCTCATTTTGTTGGTTGGGGTTTTTGTTTTTCTTTCATCTGGGTGTTTTCTATTGGTTTTTAAGTAGTTTTTGTTTTGGGTGTTTGTGTTGGGGATGCGGGGTGCCTAGCTCCTTAGGAGGGGTTTCTTTGGTGAGGGTGCTTGCTTCTTGCTTTGGTGTATTCTCGTGTTTTTCTTAGTGTATTGGCAGTGTTTTCACCTTAATTAAATTAATTTTTTGCTGATAAAAGGAAAAAAAAAAATTTATAATTCACCAGTAACTTATTGTATGGGGTACATGTTTATTCATAAATTTAAAATGGTTAATTGGCCTTGTGAACAGCCAATTATCTCTACCAATGTTAACCTCTTGGAGCGATCACTTAAATTCCTTGACAAACCGTTCCCCAGATTATGCATGAAATCAAGTTAGATCATGATAAAGATCAAGCTTATGATGAAAATAAAGAATTTTTAATTCTCTCAATGAAGATTTATTTCCAAGCTCTTTAATTAATGTTTTAGTACAAAATCCTCATATGTAGACGTTTTTGAAAAAATTACACTCAGACCCTTTTAACTCAATTAATTGTATTACGATATGATAATTTAATGGTATTTGTAACACTTGTTAAATCAATGATCTTGGATTTGTTAACAGAAAAACATTGATATCCATTTATTGATATTATAAGATGCTAGGACAGCTGGATAGGAGTTGGTTTTGTCCATTGTTTAAAATTAAATAAATAAGTAAATAAATCTCGGTAAACTGAAATCATAAAATGACAAATATATCCATATTAAATGAAACGGTGTGTTTTCATGGAATTTTTTTTTCTTCTTAATTCTCAACTTCAACTTCACTCTTTACACCCAAACAGAAGAGAGAATAAAGAAATTAAAAAAGGGGTTTCAGCTATAGTGGCCATGGCCACCACTGTTGCCGACGATCGTCTCCATTCATGGCTTCGTTCACGATTACTATCGAGTGATAATGAGATGAACCCAAAAATATCTTACTTTGCCTTATGTAGAAGTTTTGGTGGAAATGAAATTAGGGCGAAGATGAAAAACGTGATTGGAACATAGGAAGTAATTAAGTATATTTAGAATGTTATTTTTAGTCTAATTGCATTGATTGTCAATGTGTTTCTTTGTTCAATGATTTCAGGCAGTGGTTATATGTCCCCTACGTATGCAATTGATGGGCTCTACTTAGTAAAATCCGACATCTTTAACTTTGGTGTTTTGTTACTAGAGGTAGTGAGCCGCGGGAAGAGAAACAACTGTTTCTATCATCCCAATGACTACTTTAACCTTATTTAACCTTATTGGGCATGTGAGTATTTTGACTAGTATTTGCTTATTTCTCTATGTTAAGACTAATACTGATAATATAGTTTTAAATTGTCTAGGCATGGAGGTTCTATATAGAAGGTAGGTCTTCGGAACTAATAGATGCATCGATAGAAGATGCACATAATCTAGCTGAAGTGATATGATTAATCTATGCAGGTCTATTATGCATGCACAGAAGATAGGCTTATCATGTCATCAATAGTTCTAATGTTGGGTAATGACAATGTGTATTGCCTCGGCCTAAACAACCTAGTTTTTTCATTGAAAGGAATCTAATTGAAGGCAATTATGCATCAAATAAGCACGAACCATGTTCAGCTAATGAAGTAACCATTACAGTATTGGAGGCTCGATAAAAGACGCCTCATATTGATGTTTTAATTTGTATATCTTAGAACTATGTATCGATTTGTCAATGGCATGATACCTAGTGACATGTTCTTCACTTGTTGGATGAATAATCTTGGGTTCAAGGGAGAAGCCACCTGAGTAGCAGGTGGGGTAGGCGCCTACCCTCAAAATTTCTAAAATTTTTTCATTTTCTCATTCTATGACTTTTGGAAGCCATGTGAGTATGACAAGAGCAGAGGGAATTCTACACCTTCAAGATCAGAGCATATTGTGTTGGGTAGTTCATGTCATGGAGAACTAGAGTTAAAATGGTAGCTTTGCTAGAAGGGTAGGAATTTATTAGCATAGATAAAAAAAATAAAAAATAAAGATGAAAGAAGGTATGATAGTATAGCTCTTTTTTCTTCTTCTTTTATTTTTATTTTTTAATTCATCTTGACTCGTGCAAAAGGAATAATTTTTATTTTTATTCTTTTGCTTGCCTGCAGTATTGTGATTTTGTTTGGGTAATGACAACTCTTCCATATGTGTATATGTGTGTATATATATTTACATGATAGCTTAGTTATGCTTATTGAGAAAGGGGCATTTGATAGCATTGAAAATAAAGTAATCATATAATGCTTTCAAAAGATGGGACCTTATCGAGAATAATTGTAAATGTATTCAATTGAAATATAGTTTATCAAATAGTAATATATTATAACTTTTTGTAATTTTCGTTATCTTAAAATAAAAAGATATATAAAAAAATTCTTGAATAAAAGCATATGAAGTTGATTTTTAAAATCGAGATAAAGTACTAACACTCAACTAAAATTTGCCTCACCTCACTCAAAATCTAGGCTTTGCCTCTGCTCGGGTTCAAGCTTATGGAGTAACATTGATATCCATTTATTGACATTAGGAGGGTTAAGGGTAAGAATAATTTTTATCGACTAGCAAAAAGAACCATTGATTATTTTTATTTTTATTTTTCAAATCAAAGATAAAAACCATGATCATTATGGAGTATTAGTTTTCAAGGCTATTTATCTTCTTTACGTTAGTTATTTGCCGGGGATACACCTGTAGTTCCCATTTTTGCAAGAGTCAACTCTGTTTAACTCATTTCAACCTATTGATCTTAATCACACTCTTTGGATCTTTTAATATATATATGGCTAATCACATTTGATTTTCTACCCTTAACGTTGTTAACGCACCAACTCACCGAGTTTGATCCACGTGACGGTGGGTTCATATCTTTATTTTGATTTTCTTACTAAGGTGGCATAATTTCAAAGCAAACTTGAGAAGATTTGTAGTTGACGTGAACCCAATTTTGTACTTACCTGTCTTAAGAGCAAAGACACCTTTGTGTCTCCATTGATTCCAAAAACCTAATTATTGGCATATTTATTGGATGATTAGTCCTCTTCTTGTGAGGTTAATATAACGTAACTTTGTGTTAGGTTATCTTCTAAAATTTTACATGTGCCTTTTATTTTTGCGAAACCAATCGTTGGATTAAATAGCCTTATCATGTAAGTGATATAGGACAAAAATCAAGTTAATTCAAAATTGATTGCTATTCGATTTAAAACTTATATATTTTAATAAATGACAATCGCTTGTTTTGGACATTTATAGATAAAGAAGTTTTCAATCTTGAATCAATTTGATTTTTAGTACACATGACTTTCATATGAAGTAGATTTAATCTAATGATTGATTTTGCAAAATTCAAGTCATAAGTAGAATTTTGAAGAGTGACCTAACACAAAATTAGGTTAGGCTAATTTCATAAGAAGGAGACTCATTGGATAATATGTCATAAACATGGTTTTCGAAGCACTCTCTTATAACGTCTTTAGAACACCCGCTAACAATTTGAATCTGATAATTCGTTAATTATTAATTCAAATATAGATATTAACTAATCCAATATAATAATAATTTAATTCGATGAATTAAATAATATATTAGATTATATATTTTATTAATTATTGGTTTATCACAAATTTATGATTATTATAAACACTATGTAGTATGAATGTTAAAATTTATTCTCACTATTTTTATGATTTGTATGATATGAATCCGTTTGATTATCCGATAGAAATCATTTCCATTTTTTTTTTTTTTGGTTCGCATAGAGGGGGAGTAGAACCCCTCACCTACCCAAGCCCCACCCCACCCGGTGCCATCTGAGCTACAGCTCGTTGGCGATAGAAATCATTTCTTTAACGGATGGAATCTGATCCTAAAAGAATAATAAAAAGAGGAATTGAATTGAATTACTGTAATTCGGACTAGGATTGGATTAGTTCGGCTCGATGCTCGGATTGACAGGACCTGCTTCCAAATAGCATATAGCCCGACAACTTAGAATCCCATCCACCCCTCAAACCATTCATCAAACACTTCGTCCGCACCTAACCACCGCCCCATTCATTGATCCCCCCACCCATTCCTTGTATCTCCACTCACCATGCACCATACCTCTCCTTTCTCCTTCAACAAAAGAATGTACAGCGAAAATTACCCTGTGAAGCCATTGTCTTCTTCAATGTTTATTTTCCTAGAAAGACATTTGTATTGCAAACGTAGAGGGCCAAAGAAAACGAAAACAAGAGAAAGAGGCAGAGAAGAAAGCAGATAAGCTTTTGCTTTGAGTTTCAGAGGATCAGGTAACTTCCCACTCGAAAACACAAAGCTTTTCGGGATCTTGTCTCCCGTAATATGATCAATGCTAGACTGCTACTGTGGGGATAGGGGTTAATGGGTTCTTCTTCAAAACGGGCTTAACTTCTTCTGCTTCTTCCCATGGGAAAACCTTGTTAATCTTATGACTTTAAATTCACATAATGATAAAACATAAACCCAATGTCAAACAATGACGGAAAATATAAAAAAAAAAGAAAAAAAAAAAACCTGTTTGGTTGCTTAGAAAACGTAGGATACCTTTCTGGGCCTTTTGGCTGATTAAATGCAGGATCTGTTCTTGTCAACTTAAAACGTACGAAAAAAAAAAGGGGGAAATTTTACTAACCTGATACAACTATTTGGCTTAAATGAACTGGCCTCTTCATTTTATTTGAAGCCCACCAAAAAAATTACAGAAAAGATATCAAAAAATAGACCCAAATTGATACTGGATTGGTTCAATCTGACCGAGAGAGATTTTCCAAGTTTTAATTTCTTGCAATTTATAAAAATAGAACATTATTTTCTGCATAAATCTGGTTCATCTAAATTTGATGTTTTATGTAATGCTAGCCAGACTGTTCAAACAAAAATTCATTACGGCTCCGATACCCATTTACCATCCTCTTTGGTCAACTGAAAAGCACATTTGGAAGATTATGGAAATTTCTCCTTGTTGTTTCTTTTTGACTGCCAAAATATTATGTGTACTCTTGACAAAGAAGGATTACTTGGTGGGTGTGTGGTGTATTCAGTCCTTAGATTTTTCTATCCTATCCTTTTAAGTACCACAAAACAGTCCGCGGAAGATTCATGAAGACATTAATGGGAGTCCATACCATGCTTCTTTTCTGCACCTATTTGTTATCTATCTTACTACTGTGCTCTGCAACTGACACCATTTCCATTTCTCAATCCATAAGAGACGGCAACACCATAGTTTCAGCTGGTGGGACCTTTGAGCTTGGATTTTTCAGCCCAGATAATCCGACAAAACAATATTTGGGGATATGGTAGAAAAAAATATCTATTCAAACATCTGTATGGGTTTCCAACAGAGAAGCCCCCCTTGTCGATTCATCAGCTGTTCTAAAGATCACCAACCAGGGACTTCCAACTTCTCAATCACAACAAGAGCATTATTTGGCCTACAAATTCATTGAGATTGGTGCAGAATCCAGTTGCAAAGCTTTTGGAGTCAGGGAATCTTGTTATGAAAGATGAGAACGATGATAACCCTGAAAATTTCCTATGGAAAAGTTTTGATTACCCTTGCAACACGAATTCACCTGGCATGAAGATTGGGAAAAACATGCTAATGGGCATGCAACATTACCTATCGTCTTGGAAGAGCGCTGATGATCCTTCTTAAGATGATTTTACATTTGAGCTTGGTCCCCATGGATATCCACAAATTTTCATAGGGAAAGGTACAGATGACAAATTTCGTTTTGGACCATGGAATGGTCTTGGGTTTAGTGGTGCGTATTTAAGACCTAATCAATTATGCAAGTTTTGTTTTGTTGTTAATCAGAAGGAGATGTATTTTACTTGTGAGGTTGCAATTAACAGCTCAATTGCTGTAAGGACGGTGTTAAATCAGAATGGCATGTTGCAGAACTTCCAATGGAGTGATAGAACCTAAAGTTGGAACCTCTACCGAGCTGGACTGACAGATAACTGTGATAGTTTTGCTTTTTGTGGTCCATATGGCTACTGTAAGATCGGAAACTCTCCAGAATGTGGGTGTTTGAAAGGATTTGTGCCAAAATTCCCCACAGATTTGGAAACGGCTGATTGGTCAAATGGGTGTGTTCGGAGGATGTAATTGAATTGCCCAAGCGGAGTTGGGTTTAGAAAGTACTCTGGTATTAAACTGCCGGACACAAGGTATTCTCGGTTCAATAAGAGCATGACTTGATGAATGCAAGTTGGAGTGCTTGAAGAACTACTCTTGTATGGCTTATGCAAATTTAAATATAAGTGAAGGAGGAAGTGGATGTTTGCTTTGGTTTGGTGAACTAATTGACATTAGAGAGTTTACTGAAGATAAGCAAGAGATCTACATAAGGATGGCTTCCTTTGAAATAGGTATGAATTTTATCCCCTAAGCTAACAGATGATTGAGTGTCTTAATAGCCAGTGTAAACCTCTACATGGTATAGACTTTTTTTTTGGGGTAACAATAGTATAGACTGTAGAGCATGGTTAAATTGTTTCACCAGCTTTTCCAGTTGAATCCATCTTGGGTTGTCCTAAAGCAGGAAAGAGTGTCTGACCCAGTATCCAAGTTACAGGGGTTGATAATCCATGCTTGGGACTGACTAACTAAAGCTCTATGGTAGTCACCCATTTGAGTTGGTTTTCTTTTTCTCCCCACAAAACCTGCACATTTGGATGTCCTGAGAAAAATTATACTGGTTTTTCATAGCACTCTGTTTTATATATGATAGTGAAAGTTGGAACAATATATATTTTTCAGAGAAAACTAAATACAGATCCCTTGAATCAATTGTTGTAGAATGCTCAAGATAAAAGTGGTTTTTGGTTTGTTTCAAGTTTTAACCAAGTAAAATGTTTTTCAATCTTGTGTTTGAAGTTTATTGAAGCGTTTTGAATATTAACCCATGTAGATATGTGAAACTGTGGTGAAACTTAATGAACACCCACATGCCACATATGTAATTTCTTTAAAGCACATGATAGTGCACATACACATCATCTGGCTTTGCTTGTTCGCATGCCCAAACCAAGTGTGATTAGATGACTTTTCTTTCAAACAAGTGTGATGTCAACCATCCTCCCAAATACAGTAAAAATAGCAGGAATTCCTTCTATTTTCTGCTTTCTAATCCTTTTTTTTTTCCTTGCAATTTGTTGCTTCATATTTAGGTCAAGTTGACTCCAACAGGAAGAAACGAGTGTGGATCAGTATTAATGGTTCTACTTGACCTGGGTCTGGCCCTGTTCATTTGGAAGAAGGAGAAGCTAAGTACAAAAGGTAAAGCAAATAGTCACATTATGGTTGCATGCAGCAGTTCAAAATTCCAAATTTCCATTCTTATAGTAAAGTAAATCAACCTTGCCTCATTCGATTTTAATCTATTCACATAGCAAAATTAAGCTTGGCAGTGCAACCCACAAAATAGGCCATGAAAAATCCCACAAAATAGGCCATGAAAAATTTTGGCGCAAGTAATGATCTAAACTGGGCATTGGATGTGAAGAATAGAGATAGCTCATGGCTTGGTGTTTGTATGACGGCTTCCTCTCTATCTTCAAACCTTTTCACAAAAGAATTTTTTTTACTTTGCCCTTTAACTTAATCCCCTTCCCTGCGACATTTTAAATTGGGCAACATCAACCTATCAAAGAGATGATGGGTCTGCCATATGTGTGATGGCATGGGTTTCGTTTTAGGAGACTAAGAAATATTAGCTCAGTTGGCTCATTTTATTCTTCTGTTGTGCAACCTTTTTTCATCTTTGGTAGCACTTCTTCATAAAAATTTATGCTTGGAAGTTTCTCTTTAGAGGTTGGTGTAACCCAATTAAAATTGGAGGCATAGAAGAAGGGGAGGAGGATAATGAAAGGGAAACCATGCTATGGTTGAACCATAGCATTTGGGAATTGAGGAGGAGCCCAACTTGTGGAAGTTGCCAAGCATGAATCAGACTTTCCTCAATATTCTAAAGCAAATGTATTTGATGTTTCATTTAGATTATCTCTATTTCCTATGTTGCAGGGAAGAAGAAACAAAATCCAGAAAGAGGTTACACCGCTGAAGAATTAGAGTTACCATTATTTGACTTGGCTATAGTAACTAAGGCCACCGATAACTTCTCAATTAACAATAAACTTGGAGAGGGCAGTTTTGGACCCGTCTACAAGGTAAATACCCTGATTAACTGTCATTCGATGTTTTAATGTTGCCAAATTTGCATGGTATAGAACCATTGTTAGTATTTGCATGAGTAGTTAGTTTTCTATCACTACTTTGCCTTTCAACATCTGAAAAAGTTAATGACATAGAACTCAGCATTCTAAATGTTTGGAAATTTTTCTCAGTACCCAGGTAGCAAAAGTAATGATGTTTATATTCCCCCCCCCCCCCCCCCCCCCCCCCCCCCCCCCCCCTCCTCTTCTTCTTTTTCTCTTTTGCCTAAAGACAATGATCCTTATGTAGAAGTAAATGTAGTAGTTTTAAATGGCTTGCGACATTTTATAGTCACTATATGCAACTTCAACCAAATTTTGGTGCTTTCATAGAAAAACCATAATCTTTGAGCATAACATGGAGTGCCATTTTTAGGGTGTGTTGGAAGATGGACTAGAAATAGCTACAAAGAGGCTCTCAAAGGAGTCTAGACAAGGACTCAACGAATTCAAGAATGAAGTTATACACATTGCCAAACTTCAGCACCGAAATCTGGTAAAGCTTCTAGGGTGCTGCATTCAAATAGATGAAACAATGTTGATTTATGAATTCATGCCCAACAAAAGTTTGGACTTCTTTATTTTTGGTATGACTTTCTCTCAAAACCCTTGCTTACTTAGTTCAACTAGTCTAAATACACAGTTTTATGTTTTTAATCAGACAAGCTCATAAACTTTCTTACTTTATGAGAGTGATGCTTTGACAAAGACGCTAGGGTAAATTTAAGGTAAGAAGATCTAACAGTGACACATGAATTAAGGGTAAGGGGCAACTATACAAGCCATTTCCTACTATTTTCTAGTTTAATGGTTGTCGCCACAGGATAGCTTTGATTTCATTTTTACACATGTTTCCCCTATAATTCTTTCCATTATTCTATTAATTATGTAGTCAATCATGGAATCACTTTCTACATATATTCAAGAATTTACATAGACGCTGGAAACATTTGGGCAGATCCCACACAAAGCATTCTATTGGATTGGCCTAAGCACTTCCAAATCATCAATGGAATTGCTCAGGGCTCCTTTATCTTCATCAAGATTCTAGACTGAGGATAATCCACGGAGATCTCAAAGCAGGCAATGTTTTACTTGATAATGAGATGACCCCAAAAATATTTGACTTTGGCTTTGGTGGAAATGAAATTGAGGCTAACACAAAAAAAGTGGTTGGAACATAGTAAGTGTCCCTAGAATGTCGATTTTAGTCTAATCTCTTTTATTGTCAATGTATTCATTTGTTTAATGGTCTCATGCAGCAGTTATATGTCCCCCGAGTATGCAATTTATGGGCTTTACTTGATAAAATCCGATGTCTTTAGCTTCGGTGTTTTGTTGCTAGAGATAGTGAGTGTGAAGAGAAACAACAGTTTCGATCATCAAGACGACCACCTTAACCTTATTGGGCATGTAAGTGTTTTGACTAATTTTCCTTACTTCTCTAAGTTAAACCTACTATTGATAATATGCTTTCAAATTGTTTAGGCATGGAGGCTCTATATAGATCGGAAGGTAGGCCTTTGGAGCTAATAGATTCATCAATAGGGGACTATGGCAATCTATCTGCAGGGGTGGGTGCAATCCATGTGGGTTTACTATGTGTGCAACGATGTCCGGAAGATCGGCCTACCATGTCATCAGTGGTTCTAATGTTGGTTGGCAAGGGTGCATTGCCTCAGCCTAAACAATCTGGCTTTTTCAATGAAAGGAATTTGGTTGGAGCCAATTCTTCATCAGACAAGCTTGAACCATGTTCAGCCAATGAAGTAACCATTACAGTATTAGAGGCTCGATAAAAGACTTCTCATGTAGATGTTTTTGTTGCTTTTCAAGGCCATTTATATTCTTTGTGTGGTGGGGATACACCTATCGTTTCCATTTTCTTAAGACTTTTTTGTACTTGTGTTAGCTCACATCTGGTCCATCGTCACATCATGCATGTTAAAAGTTGGCTCTGTTTGACTCATCCAAATTTGATAAGGGACTTGAGATGAGCCCAATTTTGTATGTTTCCTCTGTATCACATTATATTTAAACTCATTACATAGATGATGGGGCTCAAACAGGATGCGAACAGCTCAAGTTGGAAAACTGTGATTATGTTGACGAGTCGTTAGTATTATACTAAACCCTAACTGAATGGGGAACCCAACAGCTCAAATCCATGACTTTTCTCATTTAATCCTCCCTTCGCTTCATCTTATTAGACATCGCCAATGCAGATGGAATGGAGAGTTTCTTGGCTTGATAATACGATCCGATATTGTTCCTGGCATGTTGTAGCGCCCTTAGAGGGTAATACCATGTGCATAACCCTAGTTGGTCTTTGAGTGCCTCTACTGCCCCAATGCTTGCTGCCACCATCCAAGCTCTGCTTGTGTAACTCATCTTAATATGTTTTTTTTTTTTATATTGAATGAATAGATACAAATGAAATATTTGAGAATTTGTGTTTGGATAGGATAGTGTTTGAGGTATGAAGGGGTGTTTTCTTATGTAGAGACCCAATATCAAACACCTGATATACGAGGGGTGGGGAAAAAAAAAAGATTCACGGTATCACCAACAGACATCCTCAAGCAGCCTAGATACACAAATACATCACATATTAATAAAGACACCGCCCAACAAGAATGCTTGTCACAAGCCCGAAAGCAAACACCGATAAGGCAAGACTGCAAAAATAAAGGATCCAAAGTAGAGCCCATTCCAAAGTCCAGGCAAGAAGCGAGGCTGTACTGGTGAATCTATCACCATGGTCTACTCTTGCGTCTTGACCTATTTTACTTTAACAAGGAAATGTGGTCCCAATTTAAATCAATATCTAGTTCTTCAACCATCATAGAAATCCAAATTAGTTGAAGACCAACAACGTATATTCTTAAAATTTTCGTCAACCATTTACTTTTCAATCTACGCAAAACTATGTCTTCAAAAATATTGGATTTATTTATAATTCATTGGCACACTCTGCTTATGCTGTCTGCTTTTGCTTCACGTTCTTTCTGCATATGTTGTTTTTTTGCTCATTTTGTTGGCTGGGGTTTTTTTTTTTTTTTTTTTTTTCATCTGGGTGTTTTCTATTGGTTTTTAAGTAGTTTTTGTTTTGGGTGTTTGTGTTAGGGGTGCAGGGTGCCTCCTTAGGAGGGGTTTCTTTGGTGAGGGTGCTTGCTTCTTGCTTTGTTGTATTCTGGGCTTTTTCTTGGTGTATTGGCAGTGTTTTTACCTTAATAAAATTAATTTTTTGCTGATAAAAAAAAAAAAAAATTATAATTCGTTGGTAACTTCTTGTATGGGGTACATGTTTATTCATAAATTTAACATGGTTAATTGGCCTTGTGAATAACCAATTATCTCTGCCAATGTTAGCCTTTTGGAGAGATCACTTTAATTCCTTGACAAACCGTCCCACAGATTTTGCATGAGATCAAGTTAGATCATGATACATAATGAAATGTAAGTAACCAAGAAATCCATTTTTCGATCCATTTTCCAATATATAATAATATTAGAAACACAAAAGAAGGATGCTTGGTCCTAGAGCCTTGTAGTTCTGATGGTATATCTCTTCCTTTTGGAGGCCGAAGGTTGAAACCCAGCATACTTATTGAAAAATTGGAGGCATATACTATGGGGTGGAATGCAGGCCATCGGATCAACCATTGCTTGGCTTGCAAAATATGTACTGTGTCACCAATGGTATCTAGCTTCCACACCTGCAATTCACTCAAGGCCTTTCACGCCAGCTATTCGCTCGCAAGTCACTAAATCAAGCCTTCCTTCTACTCTTATGATGTTTCAATTACTGTAAAAAAATGCAGCCACTTCTTCTACATCATTTGTTAACCTTTTGCCTATGCCGACGGTGGATTATAAAACGGTTGATATCGTCATTGTTGGACGAAATTGCTGCATTGATTGGCCATTTTAACAGCCAGCAACACCGAACTTTCTTGCAGTATTAATCATATTCTTTAAACAGTCGTTGACAGAGACGTTGACAGATTAATATTGAAGAGTAAAGCATTATTTTTTGCATTACTGGTCATCTATTTGTCCTGATGTCTAAGCTAATGCAAACCCGATTATTCCAAAAAATAAAAATAAAATATTAATACCTTAACTCATTTAAATCCTTCTCATTCGGTCTTCCAATTCACATTTTGCACATTATTATTTTTTTCTTATATTATTTTTCTTCTACTAATAGAAAATTATATATGTTGGGTCTTGAAGGAAAAAGGTCTATTGAACTCTGGAAGACTGGTTAGGTCTACCGTCTTTACTGACCAAATTTTTTTTAAAAATGGGTCTTCGATCAGTCTTTAATTATATTTTTCTGTCGGTCCTATCTTTTTATTTAGTGTGTTGGGAGAAAGAATCATGAAGACAACAATGGAAGCCCATTTCAAACTTCTTTTCTGCTCCTTTTTGTTATCTATCCTAGTAACATCCACTGCAACAGATACTATAACTATGTCTCAATCCGTAAGAGACGGAGAGACCATAGTTTCAGCTGGAGGAAGCTTTAAGCTAGGATTTTTCAGCCCAGGTAATTCCACAAAACGATACTTGGGAATATGGTACAATGAAATATCTACTATGACAGTAGTATGGGTAGCCAACAGAGAAATCCCCCTCCTCGATTCATCGGGTGTTTTGAATGTTACAAAACGGGGATTTCTAACTCTTGTCAACGGTAATGAGCACATCATTTGGTCTTCCAATTCATCGAGATGGGTGCTTAATCCTGTTGGGCAGCTTTTGGATTCGGGAAATCTTGTTGTGAGAGATGGAAACGACGATAACCCAGAAAACTTCTTGTGGCAGAGTTTTGACTACCCATCCGACACACTCCTACCAGGCATGAAGCTTGGAAGGAACACAATCACCGGCCTGGACTCATACCTCTCATCATGGAAAGCCACTGATGATCCTTCTCGAGGTAATTTTACTTTTCGGCTAGATCCCCAAGGATTTCCACAACTATTCCTACGGAAGAATTTGACCGAACAATTTCGTTCTGGACCATGGAATGGTCTTCGGTTCAGTGGTGCACCTAATTTAAAACCGAATTTGATATATAACTTTCAATTCGTTCGTAATCAGAAGGAGATGTATTATACTTACGAGCTTGTCAACCAGTCGGTTCTTTCCAGGATGGTGCTATGGCAGAATGGCATTGTGGAGCGGTTCACTTGGATTAATCGAACCCAAGGTTGGGTGCTCTACCTGAACACACCAGGAGATAGCTGTGACAATTATGCTGTTTGTGGTGCATATGGAAGCTGTAACTTGGGCAACTCCCCTGAATGTGGGTGTTTGAAAGGATTTGTGCCGAAATTCCCGAAAGAATGGAATGTAACTGATTGGTCGAATGGGTGTGTTCGAAGGACGCTATTGGATTGCCAAAACGGAGATGGGTTTGTGAAGTACTCTGGTATTAAATTGCCAGACACGCGGTATTCTTGGTTCAACGAGAGCATGAACCTGGATGAATGCAAAATGGTGTGCTTGAAAAATTGCTTTTGTATGGCTTATGCAAATTCAAATATAAGTGCAGGAGGAAGTGGATGCTTGCTCTGGTTTGGGGACTTGATCGACATTAGAGAGTTCACAGAAAGTGGACAAGACATCTACATAAGGATGGCTTCCTCTGAATTAGGTATGAATTTATCTTCTTAGCTATAGGGAAATAAGTGAAAAAAGAAATAAATATTCTTGCTCTGATTTATGAGATATCATAAAATTAAAAATTAAAAATTAAAAAAAGAAGAGAGTCTCAGATTTTTTTTTTTTTTTAATAATTTTTTCCCTGCTTTCTATTGCGTTTTTCCCCTGCAAATGATTGCTTCACATTTAGGTCAAGTTGGCTCCAATAGAAAGAAACGAGAGACGATCATAGTCAGCTTGCTGTTATTAGCAGGAATCCTTCTTCTAGGCCTGGGTCTAACTCTCTACGTTTGGAAGAAAAAGCTATATACAAAAGGTAAACCAAATAGTCACATTGGTAAGAAAAAAGCTTCATACATCTACAAGAAAACACTACAACAATTCACTATTGTCGCGGCCTATTTAGTGGTGCAACCCACAAAATAGACCACGAGAATTTCTCTAGGCGAGACTTCCTCTTGATAGCCTTTCTTCAACATTTTTCACAAAAGAATTTTCTTTTCTACTCTGCCTCTGTAGCCTACTCTCCTTCCATGCATGCGTCCTTCTTAATTGGGCAACATCGAACTCTCAAAGAGGTGACTCGATTAAAATGGAGGCATGCTTAGAAGAGGCTAGGAGGGCAATGAGAAAATTAAAGGGAAATTGTTCAATCTTATATACCCTTTAATTTGACAATCCAGGAGGAACCTAACTCGTAGAAATTGCCAAACGTGAATCAGAATTCTCACCCAGTATTCTAAAGAAAATGTATTCAATGTCTCATTTAGATAGTCTTTGTTCCCTATGTTTTAGGGAAAAAGGGGCACAATCCAGAAAACAGTTACACCACTGAAGAGCTAGAGTTACCATTATTTGACTTGACTACTATAGCTAATGCCACCGATAACTTCTCAATTAAGAATAAGCTTGGAGAGGGCGGTTTTGGACCTGTCTACAAGGTAAACTGTACTTTAATTAACTTCCCTTCAATGTTATGGCGTCACCGAGTTTATTTTCATACTTTGGGCATAATATGGGAGGGATGATTTTCAGGGCGTGCTGGAGGACGGTGGAGAAATAGCTGTGAAGAGGCTCTCAGAGAATTCTAGACAAGGAGTCGACGAGTTTAAGAACGAAGTTATACACATTGCCAAACTTCAGCACCGAAATCTAGTGAAACTTCTAGGATGTTGCATTCAAGTAGAAACGATGTTAATCTATGAATTCATGCCTAACAAAAGCTTGGACTACTTCATTTTCGGTTTGACTCTCTACCAGAACATAGTCATGTGTAGTTCAATTCGTCTAATCCTCAGTTTTTCATCATACACAAGAAATTAAAAAAACTGCTAAATGAAATTAATTATTTGGATGAAAAAATTGGGCAGATCACACACAGAGTATTCTACTAGATTGGCGTAAGCGCTTCCTCATCATCAATGGAATTGCTCAAGGGCTTCTTTATCTCCATCGAGATTCCAGACTAAGAATAATCCACAGAGATCTCAAAGCAAGCAACATTTTACTAGATAATGAGATGAACCCAAAAATATCCGACTTTGGCTTGTCTAGAAGTTTTGGTGGAAATGAAATTGAGGCGAGCACGAAAAAGGTGGTTGGAACATTGTAAGTATCTCTCTCTAGTCCAGAATGTTATTTTAGTTTGGCTTTATTAGAAGTTTTGGTGGAAATAAAATTGAAGTGAACATGAAAAAAGTTGTCGGAACATATGGAGTAGTATCTCTAGAAGTTTATTTTTAATCTAATTTCATTGCTTGCCAATGCGTTTCTTTGTGCAATGGGTTCCTGTAGCGGTTATATGTCCCCTGAGTATACAATTGATGGGATCTACTCAATAAAATCGGATGTATTTAGTTTTGGCGTGTTGTTGCTAGAGATAGTGAGTGGAAAGAAAAATAGAGGTTTCTATCATCCAGACAACCAACTTAACCTTATTGGGCATGTAAGTATTTTAACTAATATTTACTTATTCTCCATGTTAAACTACAAATGATTGATAATATCATTTTGAATTCTTCAGGCATGGAGGCTCTATATAGAAGGCAAGTCTTTAGAACTAATAGATGCATCGATAGGAGAGTCGTGGAATCAATTTGAAGTGTTACGATCAATCCATGTGGGCCTATTATGTGTGCAAAGATATCCGGTAGATCGGCCTAGCATGTCGTCCGTCGTTATTATGTTGGGTGGTGAGGGTACATTGCCTCGGCCTAAACAACCCGGTTTCTTCATCGAAAGGAATCTAATTGAAGAAGATTCTTCATCATCTAAGCATGAACCATATTCGGCCAATGAAATCACCTCTACCATATTCGAGGCTCGATAAAAAGATATTCCATGTTGTGTTTTAATTTGTATGCTCTAGGCCCATCCTTTTATAATATACATATGTATATATATAAACCATGACCACTATTGTTCTTCATGTCTCTTTACCTTCTTTGTTTGGGTTATGTATGGGGGATATGTGTATTAGTTCCCTTCTTTGCAAGTGCTTTTGCATTTGGGTTTGGCTCACCTCTGGTCCATTTATAATTGAGTTCCCTCAAGTTTGTTATCGAGTCACTATCACCCCAACATAAAAAAAGAAACAATGCCCATTATAAGACCAGTCTCATGTATGACATTATGACATCATGTGCGCTAAAAGTAAGCTCAGTTTGAGTCATTTTAGCCCATTATATTAATCTTAATCCTGCTTGTTGGATCAGAATCATATGGTTAATCACATTTGATCAAATTAATATTTTTCACCCCCAATGTACCACGTGAGATCCACATGATTGATGGTGAGTCCATCTCTTTCTTCGTGTTGATGTACGTGACATAATTTTAAAGCGAAATGAGAAAACTTGAGGGTTGATTAAGGGACTTGAGGAGAGCCCAATTGTGTAATTTTCTCGTCTAATATCCAGTTTGGGATTTGATTTGGGAAGTCTATTATTTAAGTCATGGGCTGCATTTGATTAAGGGCCTTGAGGCCGGTGAGCCCAATTTTGTATTTTTCCTCGGAAGGGAATGGATATTGCAACCCCCCATTCTTATCACCCCAACCCCTATCCTTCAGGTTTTTAAGGTTTTATACAAAATGTAAAAGGTTTTTATGAAAATCGGGCATGAAGTCCACTAGAAAACATCATTTTGAACAACTTTGTAGAAGAAAGTTTTTCTTAAATCTATCATTTAAATATACTTTTTAGCCATTTATAGCCTTTATTTTATTTTTTTGCCAAAAAATCTACCTAAACGATAGATTTTGGAATAACTTTCTTCTACAAAGTTGTTCAAAATGATGTTTTCTAGTGGACTCAACGACCAGTTTTTGTAAAAACCTTTTATATTTTTCATGAAATCTTAAAAACCAAAAAGAAAGGGGTGGGGTTATAAGAATGGGGGGTTGCAATAGCCGTTCCGTCGTCTAAATCACATTATAGCTACACTCATTGCATAAATGAAGGGGCTCAATATATTAGGACCTCAACAGCTCAAGCCTATATTGAAAAACTGTGATTATGTTCTCAATCAGGTCATGAGTATTATACTTATTAGTATCTCATATTGGTTGCAGATGATGCCTAAGATGGGCTTATAAGACAGTGTTTGACACCTTCTTAGAAATGCACTTTTTGGGCTTAGGATCTAGAATGACAAACCTTTGAGGCTAGCTGCTGTGCAGAGCCCAAATGGATAATACTTCGAGGTAGGGTATGATGCCTAATACAGGCTTATATAATGTTCTTGCCTTCTTGGCATGTTGCTGTAGCCCCCTTAAAGGGTAATTCCAACACTTGCTGCAACAATCCAAGCTCTGCTTGTGTGACTCATCTTAATGTGTTTGCGCACTTTTTGATATTGAATAAATGAATGGATACAACTGAAATATATGAGAATTTGTGTTTGGATGGTGGTTGAGGTAACGGTACGAAGCGAACAAGTGTGCAGACATTCTAAGGGACATAAAATTATTTTTTGCTAGACTCGCCCCCAGTCGGGCTCTTTTTTTGGAGATATGATAGGGGTTTTCACGATAGATTATTCAATATAACTGTTATACCACATGGTAGGATGATGTGATATAACCGGCCACTTAATAAGATTGTGGCACATGTCAACTTGTAGTGGTAGTTATACTTTCTATTATCAAACCATTTTTTTAGAACTTATATACAATAGTATGTGGCATAAATGTATTGGTTCAATTATACCACATCATCATGCTACATAGTATAATAGCTATACATAATAATTTCTCGATTTTCACCCCCTAGTCTTAATCAATAAAAGCCCCTTAAACCCCCCCCCCCCCAAAAAAAAAAAAAAAAAAAGGAGAAAAAAAAGCCTTATACATAAACTCCGCTAGTATTTTACATATAAAATGATGTTGCTTCACAACTTTCAATTAATGAACTAAAACGCCCTAACATATATATATATATATATATATATATATATATATATATATATATATATACACAGATATAGACAATTTTATTCCAATATGGGATGCCGATGAGAATGTCGTCCAAGCTTCCTTTTTAAACTATTGGATCAAGATTCATGTAAATTAATGATTTGAATGATCTCAATCCGAGGGCTTGAAATAATCCGAATGGAAATTTCATTCGGAATCTTGGACTAGAAGACGAATATATATATATATATTTCGGTTATGTTCCCATCAGCACATGTTAATATAAGTTATATCAGCACCATGCATTAGGGGTTATACCCTTGCATTGGTCTAATATACCTCATATTCCACTAATGCACAAGGTACAACTCCCAATACGGGTATTGACATAAATTATATTAGCATGTACTTAGCTCATCATCATCATCATCATCATCATCATATATATATATATATATATATATATAGATTCGTGGCTATATATCAACTCATGACGGAAAAGCATAATTAAGCAGTTTATTTGGCTAGGTTTTCATGTTTTCCAAACAACCCCTAATGCTCACCTTCGTACGTACCCATACAAATCCCAAATCCCACACCTACTCAAAAGAAGTGCTCCCTTTTTTTACTAATTGGTCTCCTTTTTTTTTTCTTTTTTTCTTTTTTTTTTGGAATGTTTTAAAATTATTGTCGCATTAAAAAAATCAATGTTTTTTTGTTGTTTGATTTTCTAAAATACCCTTTTTCGTGGGTATTTTATTTTATCTTTTTCCAATATTTCGTATACTTGAGGGCAAAATTAAAATGTTAAAACACATATATTGTTGTGAAAGCATTTAATAGGATTTCCTAAAAAAACGTATTTTTATCAAAAGGGACAGTCAATCAGGAACAAAAGGCGTATTCTACAAGTTGGCAGAGAGAGAGAGAGAGTCGCGAATGCCATGATAGCCTAATGACATTTGTCTCACTTGTTAAGTAAGTGATTTTGAGTTTAATCTTATAGAGACGCATTGATACCCATTTGTTAATATTTAGGGGATTAGATGAAGGTAGGCTCAATTGATTGTTTAAAAAAAAAAAAAAAAAAAAAAAACCCTAAGCCTCATTTCACTAATAAATTGTACTCCATTCATCCCTGAAGGCTTCTTTGACAAAGCATGTAGATTAAGAAATTCAATTAATGCATTAAGTCGTCATCCATTCAATTTTTTTTTTCCAAAAATACCCTTTTATATCCTACTATCAATGCATTGGTCATGTGTTTAAAGTAATTCTTAATGTAATAACGGATAGCATGGAATAGTTAAGAAAATTTAGACGAATATTTTGGGACAGCTAAAAAATGAAAAAAAAATATACCTATCTTTATGGAACTGAGAGAATAGGTTCCTCGAGATTTCTTAATCTTTGAAAGGGCAAAAGCGCGCTAAAAAGATAAAAATATATTTATGAAGATGGAGGGTTCGTAAAGGGTTGATCCAAGTGCAATATTCTGTCAACAAGAGTTCACCGAGATTGACTGATTAAAAAATTGCAGAGTACGTTGAACATTATTATTATTGCATAAATCTAAATCATCAATTTGTCCCGCAGTCGATGTAATGCAAACCAGATTATTGGAAAGAAAATTATTGTCACCTTATGCTAATTTAACGTACTCCATGTCCTTTGGTCCCTCAGTTCACATTTGGCATGCAGATGAATTCACATTCAGTCGGGAGACTGATGAGGTCTTCATTATTTTGTCTGTCCTGTCTCTTTTTAAGTCAGTATTTGCACCACTCTAGTGCACGAAATTAAGAATCATGAAGACATCAATTGAAGGCTATACCATTCTTCTTTTTTGCACCTCTTTGTTACCCATCTTGATAACATCCACTGCAACAGATACCATAACTATGCCTCAATCCATAAGAGACGGTGAGAGTCACGAGACCATAGTTTCAGCTGGTGGAAGGTTTGAGCTTGGATTTTTCAGCCCAGGTAACTCAACAAAACGATATGTGGAAATATGGTACAACAAAGTATCTATTCAGACAGTTGTATGGGTTGCCAACAGAGAAATCCCCCTCGCCGATTCATCAGGCGTTTTAAGGTCACCTACCAGGGGATTCTTGTACTTCTCAATCGAAATGAAAGCATCATTTGGTCTACCAATTCATCAAGATCGGTGCAGAATCCAGTTGCAAAGCTCTTGGATTCGGGGAATCTTGTTATGAAAGATGAGAATGACAATAACCCTGAAAACTTCCTATGGCAGAGTTTTGATTATCCGTGCGACACGTTTCTGCCGGATATGAAGATTGGGACAAACATGGTGACAGGCATGGACCGGTACCTATCGTCTTGGAAGAGCACTGATGATCCTTCTCAAGGTGATTACACGTTTCGGCTTGATCCCCGTGGATTTCCACAATATTTCATAAGGGTACCGAAGAGAAATTTCGTTTTGGACCATGGAATGGTCTCCGATTCAGTGGTAATTATTTGAAATCGAGTCCACAATATAAGTTCTGTTTTGTTCTTAACCAGAACCTCTAGATGTAGAGTAGTTGAGTCACACCAAGCTCAGTAAGAATGGCCACGCACGCTTCTCTCATTGCTCACTAGGATTTCCAGGAGAACTAGAACTACACGTTCATGAAGCGAGGAATGAGATCACAAATGTACCTCAAAAATGGTTGCTATCAGCACCTTGCGGCTCCAATGATAGCTTCTCTGAAATGGCAAGAATTAAGGAGAGAGAGAGAAAGAAAGAGAGAGAGGTGGGAGACCGCAACAGTAAGAAAAGCAGTGACGATGACGGCGGTGTTCGAAGTCTTGGATGATAACTCCGGCAGGTAGAGAGACATAATGGAATGGGGAGAGATGAGAGTGGAGGGATAGAAGGGGAGCATCTCGAGAAAATGAATAGTTTATTGAGTGTCTAGTCTCTTGCTGACCAAAGGATGTATTATTGTGTTTGCTTTTTTGAAGGGCAGAATGGTCCGTTCACCCATATATTTTTATACCAATGTGGAAATAAAGTTTTTTGCTACGGCATTATCGCCACCCAAAATTAGTACAGCCAAATTCCTCAATTTTTTCTCCAACTCATCATTGAAAAATTGCCAAATTTTCAATAAAATAAAATAATAATTAATATTCCCCTCCTTCTAAACTATTCCTAATTAATACAATTAAATCAAAAGTTTTCTTTCCAAACACCTGATCTCATAATTTACTGATCGAGATATTAGAAAGATGGACGACAAAAAAGAGCTATCTGAGATGAAATAATGGAACATTTGTTTCATTAAACTTGGTTATACAATTACTCTCATTATACCCAACTTTATATGTGGAGCCTCAACTAGGACCCTAACAGAAGTGTAACAGCTCAAATACATGACTTCTGTCAGTGACACCTCATTACTTCCATCTTCTCTTCTCTCACCTTCTTAGATTTCATTGAAGAAGATGGAGCAGTGAGTCTCTCATATTGAGAATAATGACTGATGTTCTTGTTACGTTGTTGTGGTGACCTTAAAGCATTCATAATTCCATCGATCGGCAGATTCCTTGGTATTTCAATGCCTCTGAAGTCCTCCACTACTCCACGACTTGCTGCCACAATCCATGCCCTTTTTCTTTTTCCCTTATTTATTTATTTATTTATTTTATAATGAGCCATTGAACCCAGTGCTTGCTCTTCTTGAAATTGGATTGATACAAATGTAGATGAGATCTTTAGTGGGTAAGAATTTAGATATGGGTATAGATGTTTTGCTGGGTTTGCTCCACTATTTTATTGCTTGACGTGTACTTATTTTTTTGATAGGTTTGCTCATACATTAGAGTCATTGACCTTTGGTAGGCTAAGGTCTGTTTATGACTCAGCTAATTTGAGAATATGCCTAAAATTCCTAGTTCCTCTTGGTAGACTCGTTTAGGCCTCTTCTGTCATTGGTGGAGTAAGGAGCTACTATATATAGTCACATCTAGTTAGTCACCATTATTGATTGCTCCCTTCTACCTTGTTTTGCTTAGCAAAAAACTTAGAGAGCTGCAGATTTTATTGACACATATTAAGAAAAAATACATTGGAATCAAATAAAACATGAATTTCTTTTCATATAGATCGGAATTATATTTACACACATTACACAAATGAAAAGGCTCAATTGGTAGGACCAAAAAAAAAGGCTCAATTAGGACCCCCAACGAACAACTCAAGTCTATAAAATGAAAAATTGTAATTATGTTTACAATCCATTAATATCATACTAAAACCTAACAGAATTGGGACCCCAACAGCTCAAATCCATGACTTTTCTCATGGAATCCTCCCTTCTCTTCACCCTATCGTCTCTCATCATTTTAGACATGGCCGATGCGGACGGAGTAGAGAGTTTCTTGGCCTGATAATACGATCCAATATTGTTCTTGGCATGTTGTTGTAGCGCCCTTAGAGGATAATTCCATCTGCAGAAACCCAGTTGGTCTTTGAGTGCCTCTACTGCCCCAATGCTTGCTGCCACCATCCAAGCTCTGCCACTGTAACTCATCTTTGCTTACTGCTTGGTATTGAAATGAATGGATACAAATGAAGTGAGAATTTGTTTTTGGATTGTGTTTGAGAGATGAAGGGGTCTCCTCTTTTCTTATGTAGAGAGAGAAAAAGTGAGATCGAAGAAGAGATGTGTGAGTCCAAAACTATAGGCAGTTTCACCAACGGTATAGGAGACATCGAGACAATCCATGGTTTTGGAATATTAAAACCGTGTATTAAGATGAATATATGAGGATGCTGAGAGAAAAACGAGTGACACATGACTAAAGTAATTAATTAATTTTTAATTAAGGTAGGGTAGCGTTTGTCTCTATTTTTAAGGTGAAGTGCCACTCAGCTTCTGTGTAGACCATGGTTTTAAATTGAATCAATCGTAGTATCGCGGAAAGCTGTCTTAGCTAGAAATGTCACTACCGGATTTATTATATGGTTGGATTTGAATAAAAGGACCAGGTAGGTGGGGTCCACATGCACGTTATGCTCCTTTTTATTTATTTATTTATTTTATAATTAACATACATTAACATATAGTAGAACACAAACACATTGACACACAATGAGAAAATCGCATACACCGACATATCCCAAAAGGGATGCAAGAGCGTATCACATGTTATACTTCTTGATCTTAACCATGCTCTACATATGGGGATGGTAACAACTTAGCCAAAAAAAAAAAAAAAAAAGATAACAGGATTTGAGATAGAGCACCTAGCTTGAATCCGACTTCAATCTGACTAAAGGTAGTCCAAACTCAATTTAGACTAGGATTGAACCTATTTATCCTAAATCTTGCCCCTAAATCATTATAGAGGATTTCTTTATGACTTTCATTTATTTTTTACCACATGCATCTCAAAATTATTTTAATATGTATTTAAAGACAAAAAACAAAAGGATATGCAATCATGAACACATGAATATACATCCATGTTCATCAAATATGGGATGCATGTATATGCTCAATTTTCTTTAATTATTTAAACAAGTAGTGAAATATTAAAAGAAGATCAGACTAGGGTGGAAAGAAGTATTTTTCAAGTCGAGATTGATTTATTTGAATAATTCAATTAAATATGTATCCCTTAAAAGATCATATACTTTTAGAAGCATGCATTTATCAAATTATATGTGAAATATCATTTTACTCACAAAATTCATCCAAACCCAAACCCTCCCTCGAAATTGAAATCTCCTAATTAAATCCATTCGGACCCAGCTTGTCCTACTCTTAAACCCATCCTAAGGATATGACACGATGGGATGGGACAGGTTACCCAATTATCCGACCCACTGGGATCCCTATCCAAGTAATACCCGAATCAATGGCTGCCCCACACCACTCAGCCAAAGAAAAAATAATAATAATAAAAAGAAGCTAC
The DNA here is from genome assembly GCA_039720395.1 of Liquidambar formosana. Lineage (NCBI taxonomy): Eukaryota > Viridiplantae > Streptophyta > Magnoliopsida > Saxifragales > Altingiaceae > Liquidambar > Liquidambar formosana. Next base: position 10,510,116 of record CM077834.1, on the reverse strand, counting down.
CCCACACCTGTTTTGTCTTCTCTAGTCTCTAGTGTCCAAATTCAAAGACACTATAGCCCCACTTAGGTTGATGGTTTTGGTAACCATATACCATGGTCTTTCCCAAACCATCGGTAGAACTGCCTCTGGTTTTGTGCGACCCCAGCCATTTCCACTCAAAAACGCTAACTATATAAAGCAAAGACCCCCTCAGTCCCTCCCAACACCATCAAAACATATTTTCTCAAACCAAAGTTCTTACCTGCTTTAAAGATCCTGTTTCCATTTTTTGTCAATCCAAATTCCAAAGAGCAACTAGTATGAGTTCAACAAGTAGAGCTTGGGTTGTGGCAGCTAGTATTGGAGCTGTTGAGGCATTGAAAGACCAAGGGTTCTGCAGATGGAATTATGCTCTAAGGTCACTACAACAACATGCCAAGAATAACATGAGATCATACTCTGAGGCTAAGAGACTCTCTGCTGCATCTTCTTCGGTGATGTCTAAGAGGGTGAGAGAAGAGAAGATGAAGCAATCTGAGGAGTCACTGAGGAAAGTGATGTATTTGAGTTGTTGGGGTCCTAATTGAGTCCCCTACATTTTTTTTATTTTTTCTTTTTTGGGGACAAAATTGAGCCCCTTGCAGAGAGTTTGGTATAACGAGTTTAAATGTAATGCCAATTTCAAATGAAATACATGTCTTATTTCATATCAGATAGTTTGTATTGGAAAGTGTTTTGGTGTATGGGAATTTTCTTCCCCCACCCCGCACCCAGGGGCAGAGGGAGGGGGGGTGTTCAAGGCCCCTTACCTTTTGTCTCTTTTCCCTTGTTTTTTTTCTTGAACTAATTATGAGTATTTAAAATTTTGACCCAGTCAATTTTTATTTAACGTCCCAAAAAAAATATATTTTAACCTTCTAGTTGCTTTTTTATCCAAAAATTGATAAGTTTGACCCTTTTATTTATTATAATTATTTTCCTACCCTATACAAAGTTGAAGAATAAAATCACATTATTATTCACTATTGAAAAAAAAAAATTCAAAATATTTATCATTAATCTTGAGTCTTGATCCTACAAGACTAATGATCTGGTTCGCCACTACCCGCATCCTTCTTTTTCTTTTATTTTTTGGTTGGGGTTGGGGGATGTTGATTAAGGTGCCCGAATTAGATCAAAATGAATTTGGGTGAAAACTTTGGCATTTTTCCAACTGGAAAAATACTTGAAAACTTTGGTTGAATTAATTGGTTTTTATAACTTTAGCTGAGGGGTGGGAAAAAAAAATATGGGAGAATTTCTAATTAGTCTGGCTGTGGACAAATAATTACATATCAGTACAAATGACCACTAATTTCGTATTAAATGATTTCTAACTATAACTATTTGTCCTTAGCCAGACCAATCTGCAATCCTCTCAAAAAATAAAAGGACTAAAAGATAGGATCAGTTTAGATCCACATCATTTTTTTGCTAAATCCAGATCCCCATGAGTAAAAAAAAAAAAAGATGTGCAAAAATAAAACATTAGGAGTGTGGATTTAAACTCACCCAAAAGATATCATTGTGATTTGAGGGAGTTGGAAAGTTTCTATAATTTCTTTTATAATTATCTTTGTTACATAGAGATGATAAATCTTTCACCTGTAAATTCAATGGGATGAATTACATCTCGATGATATATATGCAGTTGTTGTATAGCTTTTAACGTAATAACTAAGATAATGAAAAAGTATTTTCTTTAAAAAAAAAAAAAAAAGGAATTAGTACTTTAAAAATTAGGCCTTTGTCTCTATAGGGGCTCCCTCAATTCCAACACTCTGGCCAGGCAGATTTCATCTCTCATATATGGTCTTTCTACTTTGTGGATTTCTTCAGACATCTAGAACTTTATAATCACTTATCCAAGCTCAAGTGTAAACCCAAATTTTTGTACTAGCATATAATGGAGGGCGCCTTCGTTGCCTTGCTATTAGTGTTTTTTATTAATTTGGCTTGCACTATCATTGTGTAGAAATCTACGCACGCCCCACATCAACGTAAACATGTGAGACCTTTCAATGATTCACCCAGCAAAAACTCTTTCTAAAATACATTATAAGATGTGATCATAGACTTCAATTATATTGTCAGTCAACACAATCAAAATGGGCATCGTGACTTGTACTGTACTATTTAAGGAGAGCTCATGAAAGTTCACTGCAAAGAAAGCTTTATGACAGCCTCCCTCTTCTTTTTTTTTCTTCTTTTTTTCATTAAAAAAAATTTAAAACAGCAACTGAGATGGAAGAAATTAAGCATGCATTTCTTCTAAAATTGGCATTCTATTTGCGCCCAAATCACCTATTACATAGATGGAGGGGCTCGGTAAGCTTAGGACCGGCCCCAACAGCTCAAGTACAAAACTTTTCTCAGTGTGACTCCTCAGATTGCCTCATCTTCTCATCTCCCATCTTAGATTCCTTAGTTCCATAAGGATTACTCCCACACTCGATTGTCCATAAGAAAGAATGAGGCACATTGATGTAATGTCTCATTTATCCTTTCTGCAATCCAAAAAAGAAAGAAAGACTTGTATAACTTGTTCACCAAAACTAAAATGAAAAAAACTATGACTAGGCACTGGACATAAGGAACCATATATTGTTCCCTTTGGAGCTTTGTCAGAATCCTGGGGTCCAAAAGGTTTGCTAATTACCTAATGCGTACAGGACGAGGAGACTGCACGTGCTCAAAAGATTAATTTGGGCCAATGTTTTAGACACTCTTGTTATCCAAAAAAAAAAGAGGAAAAAAAAGAAGGAACCATGGTCCTAATTTGACCAGCATTGGTTGGTCAAAATTAAGCACTAGCTTTTTTTTCTTATTTTGGGCTGGGTTTAAGCACTAGCCTTTGCATGGTTTACCATGGTCCTTTTCAGCTGTTTCAACGCCTTCCCTTCCCATAGTTTCATCACTTCAAATCAGAGATAAGTACTTATAAGAATATCCACTTCCTATCTCATATTCTCATATTTTTGTCCACTTTAAGCAGTAGCCTTGCTTGGAAAATTATTTACGTCTCATCTACTCGCATAAATCCAGACACTTTGGTCGGTTGGGGGCTAGGTACGATTTGGGAGGGAGACTATTGACGTTTGAAAAAAGATGTTTAATTGGTGGCCGAGGCAGGGCGGCTGATCGGTACGTTCTTCACTGTCTAGAGTTTTCTCTTTCATCCTCTCCTTTTTTAAAGTCGTTCTTGTACCACGGATTGGTGCGCAAAATCAATGGAAGGATATAACATACTTCTTTTCTGTTCCTCTTTGTTCTTCATCTTACTACTTTCCACTGCCACAGATAACATAACCATTTCTCAATCCATAAGAGACGGTGAGACCGTAGTCTCAGCTGGTGGCACCTTTGAGCTTGGATTTTTCAGTCCAAATAATTCAACAAAACGATACTTGGGGATATGGTACAAGAAAATATCTATGAGGGCAGTTGTATGGGTTGCAAACAGAGCAATCCCCCTCGTGGATTCATCAGGTGTTTTGAAAGTCACCAACCAGGGAATTCTCCAACTTCTCAATCACAACGCGAGCATCATTTGGTCTTCCAATTCATCAAGACTACTGGTGCAGAATCCAGTTGCAAAGCTTTTAGAATCGGGGAATCTTGTCATGATGAAAGATGAGAATGACAATAACCCTGAAAATTTCCTATGGCACAGTTTCGATGATCCTTGCGACACGTTCCTGCCTGGTGCAAAGATTGGGGATAACTTGATAATGGGCCTGCATCGTCACCTATCGTCTTGGAAGAGCACTGATGATCCTTCTCAAGGTGATTTTACATTTGTGCTTGATCCCCTTGGATTCCCACAGTTTTTCGTAAGGAAGGGTACTAGTGATCAATTTCGATTTGGACCATGGAATGGTCTCCGGTTTAGTGGTACAAGTATAAGACCGGATCCAATCTGTAAGTTCTATTTTATTCTTAACCAGGAGGAGATTTATTATACTTGTGACCCTATGAACAGCTCATATCCTATGAGGGCTGTGTTGAATCAGAATGGAATTTTGCAGGCTTTCCTTTGGAATGATCGAACCCAAGTTTGGAATCTCATATTCTCATATTATACTTTTGTCCCAAAATATTCAAAAGAATGGGATATAGCAGATTGGTCGAATGGGTGTGTTCGGAGGACGCCCTTGGATTGTCAAAGTGGAGATGGGTTTATAAAGCACTCTAGTGTCAAACTGCCAGATACGCGGCATTCTTGGTTCAATGAGAGCATGAGCCTTGAGGAATGCGGGCTGATGTGCTTGAGAAACTGCTCTTGTATGGCTTACGCAAATTTGGATATAACGGAGGGAGGAATTGGATGCCTGCTTTGGTTTGGTGACTTGATTGACATGAGAGTAGTCACAGCAGAAGATGGGCAAGAGGTCTACATAAGGATGGCTTCTTCTGACGCAAGTAATAATGTTTACATTGATTGTTGAGAAATCATCATATATAGAAATTAGAAAAGGTATAAATGAAGACTTGGAGGCTATCCAAGTCTAGCAATTGCACACCCATAAATGGTTCCACCAATTTCTCAAGTAGTATGTGTTGAGATTTACGTGTGGGTTTGTTCAACATTAGAAGAAGAGAAAAAGAAAGTCGCTTAATATACAAGTAATAGGCTTATTATCAATAGGCTTTACTCTTTTGTGTGAATATGAGTTATTGCTTTCTTTTTTTGGCATTTCTAATTCTTCTTCTTCTTGTTACTGTTTAAAATTTTATTTTTTTCCCTGCCTCTGGGCAGCCCCCGTTGTTGTTAGTTTTGTTTTTGTTGCTGTTGATTTATTTATTTATTTATTTTTTTTTTTTTTTTTTTTTTTGCCTCCAACACCCACCGCTGCCGTCGTTATTAGTTGCTTCACGTTTGGGTCAAGGTGGCACAAATGGGAAGAAACGAGAGAGGATCATAATCAGCTCAGCATTATCAACGGGAATATTGCTTTTAGGCCTGGGTCTGGCCTTGTACGTTTGGAGGAAGAAGAAGAAGCTAAGTAGACAAGGTAAACCATATAGTCACATTATCTGCCAAAGAAAGTCCGTATATTGCAAGTTTTCAGACACATATGCCTCAGTACCTAGTAGGAGCCCGCATATGTGTTCCACTATAAAAAATAAAATAGAAAATAGAAAGAAAAAAAAAATGCGTTCAATGTTTCATTTTGATTATTTCTATTCTCTATGGTGCAGGGAAAAAGTGGCATAATCTGGACAGCAGTTATACCACTGAAGAGCTTGAATTACCATTATTTGACCTGGCCACTATAGCTAAAGCTACCAATAACTTCTCAATTAACAATAAGCTTGGACAAGGCGGTTTTGGACTTGTGTACAAGGTAAAGACTCGGGTGGATTAACTTCCATTCAATGTTTTGATGTTAATGCAACATCTGTGCTACACTATTTTTACATTCAAAGAATAAAAAAAAGGCTTTCATAGAAGAAATATGAATTTATGGGCATAACATGGATGATAATTTTCAGGGCATGTTGGACGATGGACAAGAAATAGCTGCAAAGAGGCTTTCAAAGAATTCTACTCAAGGACTCAACGAGTTCAAGAACGAAGTAATACACATTGCCAAACTTCAACACCGAAATCTAGTGAAGCTTCTAGGATGCTGTTTTGAAGGAGAAGAAAAGATCTTGATCTATGAATTCATGCCCAACAAAAGCTTGGACTACTTTATTTTTGGTTTGACTCTCTATCGGAACTCTTGTATGCTTCGTTCAGCTAGTCTAATCTTGTGTTTTTCAAAATACAAGCTCCAAAACCATTTTACTTCTAAGAGACTTTAGTGTAAGTTCTATGTAACATGGATAGTGACACATGAATCAAGGAATCGAAAGTCGAAAGGGGCAACGGTACAAGGCATAACCTATTGTTGTCCAGTTTGAGGGGTGTTGCCGGGGGGCATCCATCGATTTCCTTCTTACACTTGTTGCTACATCGATTCTTCTCCATAACTCTTCTAATTGTGGAGTCACGAATCATTTTCCATTTATATTTAAGAATTTGAATAGCTACTAAACGGAATTAATTATTTGGATGAAAATTTTGGGCAGATCACACACAAGGTGTTCTACTAGATTGGCAGAAGCGCTTCCTCATCATCAATGGAATTGCTCAAGGGCTGCTTTATCTTCACCGAGATTCCAGATTGAGAATAATCCACAGAGATCTCAAAGCAAGCAATATTTTATTAGATAATGAAATGAACCCAAAAATATCTGATTTTGGCTTGTCTAGAAGTTTTGGTAGAAATGAAACTGAGGCAAACACGAATAAAGTAGTTGGAACATAGTAAGTATCTCTAGTATGATAATTTTAGTCCAATTGCATTGATCCTAAATGTGTTTTTTTTGTTCAATAACTTCCTGCAGTGGTTATATGTCCCCTGAGTACGCAATTGATGGACTCTACTCACTAAAATCCGATGTCTTTAGCTTTGGTGTTCTGTTACTAAAGGTAGTGAGCGGGAAGAGAAACAGAGGTTTCCAGCATCCAGACGACTACCTTAACCTTATTGGGCATGTAAGTATTTACTAATATTTGTTTATTTCTCTGTGTTAAAACTACTACCGATGATATGGTTTTAAATTGTTTAGGCATGGAGACTCTATACAGAAGGTAGATCTTTGGAACTAATAGATGCATCAATAGAAGACTCGCGAAATCTACCTGAAGTGTTACGATCAATCCATGTGGGTCTATTATGTGTGCAACGATGTCCAGACGATAGGCCTAGCATGTCATCAGTGGTTCTAATGTTGGGTAGTGAGGGTGTGTTACCTCAACCTAAACAACCAGGTTTCTTCACTGAAAGGAATCCAGGCAATTCTTCACCAAACACGCCTGAACTCAACTATGCATGTTCAGCTAATGAAATCACCTTTTCACAATTAGAGGCTCGATGAAAGACATTTCATGTTAATGTTTAGTATGTCTCAATTAAACCATCCTTTTTTTTTTCTCTAGATAAAATAAAAACCATGACTTTTGTTGCTCTTTAAGGCTATCTGTCTTCTTTGTGTGGGTTATTTAATGGGGATATAGCGTAGTATCTTTTTCGCAGGAGCTTCTGTATTGGGGTTTGGCTCACCTCTAGTCCATTATCATTGAGTTCCCTAATTAAATTCACTATTGTGTCACTACCATGTCAACATTTTTTTTTTTTTTTTAATTTTTTGAATTTTTTTTTTTTTTTAATAAGCCACTACCATGTCAACATAAAAGAGAGACAGGACCCATTAATAATGGGTTTCACTTGCGACATTATGTGTGCTAAAACTGAGTTTGGGTTGACTCATGTTAGGCTATTCATTTTAATCATTCTATTTGGATCATAAATCATATGGTTAATCACCTCTAATCAAATTGATTTCTTTTTTACCCTAAACCTACTTAGTGAGATCCACATGATGCTGAACACATATCTTCATCTCATACTGACTTCGTAAAATTTAAAGCGAGCATGAGAAAAAGTGAGGGTTCGAGGTGAGTCCAATTTTGTGCTTTTGGTCTTATAATTAAGCTGTGGATCGAGTGCCTAGTGTGTCAATCTACTAGTTGGGATATATGTTAAGTTTTCTCTTTGAAGCTTTACCTCTTTTTATGATTTTTTGCTTTTTTTTTTTGGTGGCATGTACTTGTGTGTATTAACCAGAAGTTTTAACAAATTTAGAGTCAATGCACCTTTGTGTCTCCCTTGATCAGAGCATTCGTTCATCTTCAAATTTACCCTCACAGAGTCACAGGTCATGTTTCTTGACATCCCTTTTCAACTAGCTTCCACCTCTCTAATTATACATTTCTCAATAACCAATTTCATAACTATGATCCAAATCTATGTGGCCATTTGCCGAATCCCCTTCATTCATAAGTGTAAGATTTTTGTCAACTGAGAAGGTATACGTTTGGATCAAATGACAATTAGTCTCCAATCAACTTGATTTTTGATATGCATGAGTTACATAGAATTGAGGGAATTGAAATAGAATGAAACAATATTTTAATGGTGAGTGCTGCTATTCTACTTTAATTCTCTCCGATTCCAACCAAACAAACATAACATTAGCGTTTTGAGAAAAAGATGGAATATTTTAGAAAACCATAAGCTGTTTTACCAATGGTTTAGGAAAGACGATGGTATTATGACCAAAACCATCTACTTAGGTGTGTCCAGTTGCCTTTGAATTTGGACGCTGAGAGACAAAATGGACATCTTAAAGGACAAAAGGTGTGGGGTAGTTATTAATTTGAGTATTACTTGGATGCTAATCAGATAATTTATCCGCATGCTTCTGCTTGGATAAGGATTGCACTAGTTCAGATAATCCGTTCCGTTGTTATCCCTACATGTAGAGCATGCATGATTGTGTTCAATGTTCATTGTCAAAATGCATTATGTGAGGACCCCACCCACTAGGACCTTTTATTCAAATCCAACCATGAATAAAAAAATAATTCCCGCTGTTGTGACATTTCTAAGACAACTTCCTTTGTTTGGCATATAGGAGTAATTGTGAAAGTAAAAGTAATTTCCCCAACACATATTCACACATACCAAATTTTCTTACCCACTCAAGATCTTGCTTCCATTTGTATCAATCCAAATCTAAAATAGAGCAAGTACCATGAGTTCAACAGTACGTTGAGATGAATTTGCATGAAAAAATTTGGCATTTTTCATACTGGGAAAAGACTCGAAAACTTTGGTTGTATTAACTATTAACAACCTACCCAAAAAAAAAAAAATTAATTACTTTAGTTGTGAGAGCATCTCCAAGGGTGAGCTATATGGTGTGCTATTGCTATATTATAGCATTTAGCACAAGTTGGGATGCTCTAATGGTGTGCTAAATGCATGTGCTAAATATAGCAATAGCTCACCCTTGTGCTATATTTGGCAATATAGCACAAGGGTGAGCTATTGCTATATTTGCCATGTCAACTTTTCCTTCCTTTCTCAACAACCAAACACACAAGCAATTTCTTTTCCTCCATTTTTCTTCCAAAATTTTCTTAGTAATCAAACAGCCCATAAATAAATACAATATTTTCAAAAATAATATTGAAATCTTATATATAAAAAAAAATAAAAAATAAAAAAAATCAGAAAACATATCATTTTTTTAACTCATTCATCGCACTCAAGTAACATTGCATTTGATCTACAATATACCTCATTCACTATCTTACGAGACCTTAAATCTGTGGAAAGAGTTGAAGTTGTGGCAAAAAATAGCACACTACGTTTATTTGCATCATTGGAGCACATTGTGCTAAATTATAGTATTTGGCATTGTAGCATGTGCTAAAATAGCAATAGCACACCTAATTTAACTCACATGGCTAGAGATGCTCTGATGAGAGAAAAATAAAAGGGCTAAAAGATATCATTGGGATTTGGAAGAGTTGGAAAGTTTTTATAGAAATATTTTGAAGTTCCCAAAAGAGAAAGGGAAACGAAAAAGAAAATACTTGCCTCTACTCTTGGGTGGAGGAGCTCCTTCCCTCCTCCCACTCCTATTTCACTACTTGTCCAAATAGAGGAGAAGAATTGATTGTGTATGCATTCACATGTTTACATAATTGTGAACACATTTTTATAAATCTATATTTGAGTGTTACATTTTTATGTTAACATAAATGTGTATCCACGTATTTATATTAACTTATTTATTTGTTTGTGATTTTGAATTCATATTTTTCTAAAATATTTATGACACGTGGTAGAAAATGAATAGAGGTAGGAAGGAACTCCTCTACCTTGAGGTGGAGGCAAGTAGTGTCCAAAAGAAAATTAGGAAGAATTGGGGTTGTGTAAATCTAGCTATTAATTTTCTGATTCAAAACCATGTATCCACGTTTAAGGTAAGTAGCATTCTACCAGCTTTAAGGCTTTTGGCGTATTAATCAAAGTTTTTAATGAAATGAAAATTGAAACCACATTTCAGGTATGAGTTTTGGGAAAAGATTACCTACGAACAGAAGACATATATCCTTGGAAAAAAGGTCCCAAGAAGGAGAAAAACTTATAATTGTGATGTGGTTAACGTGGTATTACAAGCCAATAAGTGTGAAGCAAAATGGAATTGTTAAAGTACTCTTTGATCCCATAATCCCATTTTTCTTCACTTCTATTGACTCGTGATATCATGTAACTATATTATAATTACACTGAAGACTTACTCAAAATGCCCAACTTTACAATGCTTCTATTTTAGTATTTTTATTAGTATAATTGTAGTTTTATTTTATCTTTTTTATATATGCAGATGTTGTACAGTATTTAACGTACTAACTAATAAGTTATCCATTTGATAATCAAAAAATAAAAAAATAAGTAATGAATAAGTATTTTACAAAAATTAGGGAAGGATTAAATATTTTAAAATTTAAAGGGGTTCCTAGCTTCCAACACCCTGGGCAGATTTCATTATACAGCTAGGTAACCAAGTTTGAATGGTCAAGCTTCTTTTCTTTTCTTGTTTTTTCTTTTGTTGTTTATTGTAAAAAAAAAAAAGGGTAAATTGCACAAAAGGGTCCAGAGTTTGGATCATGTTTCACCTAAGGGTCCCAATTTTCAATTGCGTCACTTTGGTACCCACATTATTAGTTGGGTTTCAAATTGGGGTCCAATGTTAGAAACCATTTGTTGAACAAACGGAACTGCCCCTATTTTTGCACATGCTGTGCATGTGATCAAATTGAGATTACATTATCCCCATTTTGCCCTTCACAGTATAAAAAGCCTATTTTATCCTCCCTATCAGCCTCCTTTAAATTGTCCCTACTACCACCATATTTGAATCTCTCCCTTCTCTCTCTCTTTCTCTTTCTCTCTCTCTCTCTCTCTCTCTCCATTTTTTTTATATATATAATTATGAAAATGGTATAGATTGAGCAAACCCATTTGGACCAATTTTTTTTTTTTTTTTTAAACAATAGTACACCTATGTCTCCCTTGAGAATGAACACCATGCACACACACATGGCAATTTACCCCTTTTTTTAAACTAGTGTTCATGTTTAGCATTACCTATATATACCATCACTAATATAATCCCTTCTATATTCATGCACACCGAAAAACATACTTAAACATGTCAAATAAAATCATCACCAATTGAATCATAGCCACCTGTTTTCATTCAATAGAAAATAGAAAATATCTAACCCATTACCACCAAATTAGGTAATACCAGCACCTATGTAATAGTGTTTTATAACATATTGTTTCAAAAATATAGATTAGTCAATCTAATATGTTCAACCACTATTAAAAGAAATGCATATTTAAGCCCTCGCTCCAAAAGTGTTCAGCGTCACCAATCCAATAGCATCAAAAAAAGCAAAAATTGCTGTTTTGATCATCAACAGCTTCAGTGTCTGCGCATGAAAAACACAGGCCAATATTAAGTTATGCAAGAATATAGAACAACATGAATATATGACTTAAAACACCTACAAAATTACACAAACCACTCATGCCCACAATCGATCCTCATCCCTTCCCAAATTCATCACCAGCACACAACTACCCACGTCTAGCCCCACTCAAATTCATCCCTTCCCAAACTCATCCTAGCCCCACTCAAATCAAACCTACAATACTCTTCCCTTACACCCTCCAACAGCCACTACAAACACCATCATCACCAAAACGCAAACAGCAACAAAAATCATTCACAACCAATCCGGAAGCACAAGCAATAATTATCCAAAACCAGCCCCAAAAACAACAGTAAATTTCATCCAAAACCAACCTGAAAACTGTAGCAAAAATCATCCAAAACCAAACCCAAAAGAGCTACAAAAATTCATACCCAAAAAAAAAAAAAAAAAAAAATCTGGCCTGCAGTAGCCATCCCCAGCACCCAAAAAAAGAAAATCTGGTCGGCAGTAGCCATTCCCAGCACCCAAAAAAAAACAAAAAATCTGCCTGGCAGTAGCCATCCCCAGTACTCAAAAAAAAATTCTAGCCAGCAATAGCCATCCCCAGCACCCAAAAAAAAATAAAATCTGGCCGGCAGTAGCCATAGTCTTGATCTGGTGGCCATGGCCGCACCATTTTCTTTTTAATAATGGAGGAAGGGAGAGAAAGTCAGGGGAGAAAAAGGTGGCGGGATGAGGAAATGGAAGAGAGAGACCATGAAAAAAGATGAGTTTATATAACATTAATACATACCCATCTATGCTAGCCTGTGTATTTGGGCCTGATTGACACTCCGTAGTAGTGGATGGATACCATAAAACATGCATTACCTATATATTGTCAAAAAAATGCAAATTATTACTAAGTTGGCAGTATAATTTAATGTTACAATTGATGTAAATGATGTCAATCACCTGGCCTGTTGGACCTCTGCCACTACTGCCTTCAACTCTTCCACTGCCTTCACCACTACCACCACTACCTCCCCTGTCACTGCCTTCACCTGTTGAACCCCTTCCCCTGCCTCTAGCACTGCCACCCCTTTCTCTACTTCTAACACCCTTCCTATGCCTTCACCTCTACCACTTCTTCCTCTACCTCTAACACTCCTTCCAGTTCCTTCACTTCTACCTCCTCTTGTAGCATCACCACCATTCCTACCACCTCTATTTATGGGAGGCCTACCACCCCTATTTATCGGAGGTCGCCAACCTTGCCTCTGCTTCCTTCCCTAACTTCTTCGATAATAGGTGCTGATTTGCATAATCGAGTGTTATGACCCAAATTTTTATAATTTTTGCGTCTCACTGTGTTATTCTTTCTATTAACGGCTGTAGTCCCAAGTGAATAACCCTAGAGGGGGGGTGAATAGGGTTATAGGCCAATTAAAAAAAATTATAGCAAACTAAACTCAGATTATTGCAAGCAAAATTAAATGTAAGACAATGCAATAATAAAGAGATTAAGGGAAGAAGAATGCAAACGATATAACGAGGTTCGGCCTCCCGCCTACGTCCTCGCCTCAAGAGCGCGCTTGAGGATTCACCAATCCACTATCACTCTCCTTCAAGGTGGAGCAGCAAACCTTTACAACTTGAGTGTTCTTCACCAACACTCAGCCAAATGCACTCTTCTCAAGTGCTTACAAGTGAGGGTATTCACAACCCTTTTGATACAAAGTATTTGGAGATGATTTTGTGTACAAAGAAGGCTCTCTCAAAGAGTAAATACACAGCAAAATGAAGGCACACTTCAGCTATTGATTGATTTCAATGAATGCTCACAAGAGGAATTAGGGCTTGTAATTGATTTTCTTGTTTTAGCTCAATGAATGCTCATAAATGAGCTCAAGCCTTGTATTTATACTCAAGGGGTCCATACTAGCCGTTCTGGAACAATAAATGCCGGGAAAAGAAGTTTGGTGGGCAATAAATGCTTCAAATGTCCGTTAAAAAACTAGCCGTTATAACTTTCCCGAGGATTTCAGCCGGCTGAAAAATCTTTCAGCCGTCTGAAATATCCATTTCAGCCGTCTGAATGAGGCTACTGAATATTCCAGAGAGGGTGTTTAAAAGGAACCAAAGATCATGATTCTCAGCCGTCTCAAACTTGCCTTTCAGCCGTCTGAAATGTTATTTCAGCCGTCTGATTAAGGCTGCTGAAAATATCAGAGAAGTTAACATTTGACATGCGAGCAAGCCTGCTCTTTCAGCCGTCTGATCAAACTTTCAGCCGGCTCAAACTTAATTTCAGCCGGCTCAAAGAGCCGTCTGAAAAATACAGAGAGAGTGTTCTTTAGGAGTTCACTTTTTCAGCCTGCTGAAAAAGGTTCAGCCTGCTGAAACCTCATTTTCAGCCGGCTGAAACATTGTTTCAGCCGTCTGAAAAACCCTGATTTCAGACAAAATACAACTTTCTTTCCTTTTGAATAGTTTGTCATTTTTAAGTCTTTAAGGTCATTGAATTTGTAAAGATTTAAGCCCTTTCAACTGGTGAGCAAGGATTGAAAACAATCTTACAAGATTTTCCTAGTGTTGTCACAAATTGACTTGATAAAACTTGATTGCTCTTGAACAATTGATGGATCCATTGCTTTCTTAACATCTTTGCTTTGCTTTGCTTTGTGCATTTTGATCCTTGCTGCTTTGAACCATTTAGTGGCTTTGATACCTGTCTAGATTCATCACTTAAATGCTCATTAGTCCTTTAAACATCTTCTTATGTATTGTTATCATCAAAACCTCGGGGATTAAACCATTTAGGCCAACAACGGCATTTCCAGTTGGTGTTTCATCTTGACCCTTCTTTCTTGCTTTTTTAGGTCTCCCTGGTGCCTTCTTATAAGGAGGTGGTCCCACTGGCTTACAACCACTAGCAGCCCAATTTGTAGGATCACCAATTAGATAAATCATAGGGGCATATGCCATACTATTTGTAACCTTGTGGTAGCATTCATCAACAAAATCCTTTGGATTCATTGAAGCTCGTAATATTACAGCCACTGCATGGCTGCATGGAATGCCTGTGACCTCCCATTTCCTACACATGCAAGTTCTGGCTCCTAGATTAACAAATGTGGTTTGACCCTTGTATTCAATCTCATAGATCCCATCACCAGCGTATATCACTTCACAATGCCTAGCATCCTCTTTCACCCTATCAAACTTCTCCTGTATCTTAGGACACAAAGGTCCCTCCCACTTTTCCATTTCTTGTTTCCTCACTTGAAATCTGTTCATGAGCTGTCTCCTAATCATTTCAAGCATTGTAATAATAGGTTTTTCCCTTGCTTCCAATATATATTTGTTCCATGACTCCGAAGGATTATTGCAAAGCATGTCACATTTGGACCTAGGGCTGAAATGAGATCTACTCCACACGCTAGGATGATTCGTCAAAAGCCAATTATATGTACCCACTGACACCTTTTTGATTGCTTCCATATGGGTCTCAAACTCATGAACAGTGTAACAACTGGCTGCCTTCCACATCAAATCCTTCAAGTCCTGCCCCTTGTGCTTTTCTCTGAAATTTGAGTACATATGTCGTAAGTAGTACCTATGGTCAGCCCCAGGCATCATAACCTCAAAAGTGTCAACCAACCCCTGCACACATGAAAGAATTATATTAAGTAGTACACAATTTGATTTAATACACAATTTGATTTAATCACATTAATGCATACATAAATTTTCATATTAGTTACATTAAACTAATGAAACATAAAAAGAACCAACATATAAATTCTTACCTTTTGCCTATCAGAAATAAAAGTAACCGTCTTGTAGTCATGGCAATCTATGGCTTGCAAGAGGTTTCTCATGAACCAATTCCAGGTTTCCTTTGTCTCAACTTCAACTACTGCTATAGCAACTAGGAACATCTGGTTGTTCCCATCTCTACCAACAGCACTCAATAGTTGACCTCCATAACAACCTTTCAAGAAGCACCCATCTAGGCCTATGAATGGCCTTCAACCTGCGAGAAAACCTCTTAGAGCAGCAAATAAAATGAACAACCTCTAAAAGGCTGTAGGCAACTGTGGATGGTATCTCTCAACCTTCATTTGCACATAGCTAGTAGGATTCTTTGTTCTAATAGCATGACAGTAGTCCCACAGCATATTATACTACTCCAAATGCTTCCCTTCAATCATTTGCAAGGCTTTCCTCTTAATCCGATAGACTTTGGTTTTGGAAACATCAATCATTAACTCTCTTTTGATTGTTTTCCGCATTGCCTTCAAATTCCATTCTGGATTATCTCTTACCTTCTCAAGATAATAGTGTGCTAGCCATGTTGAGCATGCTTGTGTATTCTTGGAATTGCGCCCGCACCCGCGCCCATGTTTAGGCTGGTAGTTCTTGTTGACACCCAATTTTGTACCGCCTGACATTTTGGACCACCTTTAAGCCCAATGATGGAGGGCAACAGCAGATGAACTACCACAAGCGAGCCCGAAGGACCCATGCAGGCACAACACAGCTTTTTGATACCTTTTGATACCCCATGATCATATGAGCATGGTTCATGCACGTATGTGCATCTTCCATGCACGTACGATCATGCCCTTTATTTTCCAACACAGCTTTTTGATAGCCCATGATCGTATGAGCATGGTTTATGCACGTACGTGCATCTTCCATGCACGTACGATCATGCCCTTTATTTTCCAACACAGCCTTTGATACCCCATGATCGTATGAGCATGGTTTATGCACGTACGTGCATCTTCCATGCACGTACGATCATGCCCTTTATTTTCGAAAATTTCAGCTTTTCCCCCCAAATCGTTTCTTTCCTTATGAAGCCCCTATGCTAACAACTGCTGGATGGCGGCTGGGAAACCCTAATGGACTCCGAAATAAACCCTAATCACCATCTATAAATACCCTGCTTTCATTTAAGAGAAGGGACGGATTTTTCTTAAGCCCACACCCCCCAAAGGATCCAACTTTTGCACACAACCTCCACCCCGAAAGATCCAAAAACTCATAGTTGTGACTGCGAGAAGTCCGGAAGGCGAGTTCGAGGAGTAATCGCTGTTGCTCGTACCTGAGGGTAATGATTTTCAATCCTTTATTCCATTTCCTTGTGATTTAGCACGTACTTAAAGCATATAGGCTAGCCAGGGATAGCATGTTTTTATTTGTTCATCACTTTTTCTGGATATAGGCATGATTATGCTGCGTGGCTAAATTAATCCATCAATTTCGGCATTTATTTCATAGAACCAATCCATGATTTCTTGACATCTAGATCTAGGATATTATTATTGTTTCTAAAGTATGTTTAGGTAGTTTTTAGCATGATATAATTACTTGTAGGTTTGCATAAACATGGTGGTAGCATTATAAGTTCGAATCTACATCTTTTTCATACACTGATTTTAGAGCATGTACGTACGAGCATGTGTGATGCACGTACGTGCATCCCATATGCACGTACGTGCATGAGCCACGTTTTGCAAACTAATCCTTATTTTGCAGGCTGTGTAAGTATGATTCGACTCTGTTAAATGCTTTTGTTTTCTGTGTATATATTTATTTCTCTCGTTTTACCTTGATTTCATACCTATTTGTCATTGTGTGCCATCGATTAAATTAAATCATTAAATTGCTTGAATAAGGTTGAGCTTAATTAAGTCCTTTCTAATTAAAGCCAATAAGTACATGTGGGGGCCGGCCTCGGTCGGGCGGAGATGGGTGCCTAACACCTTCCCATCCGCGTACCCTAGCTCCAAACCCGAACAATCTCTGGTTATGGTAAGTTGGACCCTTCCAAAGGGTCAATTGGTTCCCGAAGCCAAATCAGGTGGCGACTCCTTTTTCGCCCTAATCATTTATGGTTAGTGGCATAATCCCGAGCCCGGCGTGGTTTAGGACACGGCGCTCACAATGGCGACTCCACTGGGGAATAGAGAGCTAAACTCCAAGGTATTTATTGGCTTTAATTAATTAGGAGACTTAATTGGGCAAAACCAAAATTGCACACACGCGCACGATTTGGCCATTTATTATCCCTCGATGGCAGTTTGATTAGAGACCCGGGTTCCATTTAGTTCCTATGGGCAACTCGATTCAGCACCATCAACCCACGGCCTGTGCCACTAGCCTGTAATAAGCTAGTGAGTACGTTAACGGGTTGCTCTTTGAGCACCCTAGCCTGGGTGACCCTTAAAGGAGAAGTACCCTAATTGACCGACCACACTAATGTCCCCCACAGACCATTGCATAGCCTTGATTGAATGTGTGTCATTATGCATGTCATGTTGCATTTGCACTTAGGCCTATGATGTTTAGGTTAGGGGGCAAAGCCCATCATTGTCTATTATCTTTTCAAGTCTAGGCCCAATTGAGAGGTGAGGTGTGTGATCATGTAATTGGACCCAAGCCCAAAAAAAAAAAAAATCCAAAAAAAAATCCAAAAAAAAAAATTCAAAAAAAAAATATGGGCTTGGATCCAAATGAGAGTGAAAGATTGTGTGAATATTGTAATGGGCCTAGGTGCAAAAAAAGGATGGACTTTGGTTGGTTAAACCCAATGTGATACTTTAACTTCATGTGTCCTTAATGCGATTCTATGGGGTTGTAGATCCATTATCATCTTATCTTCCTAGGAGCATCTCATTGATTGTAGTCATCTTATTCATTGGGGGTCTTAGGTTCTTTGTATCTCCTTTGATGTGTGGTCTTTTAGTTGGTCCATTTTAGGGGCATTAGGCCCATTCATTTTAAGTTTACATCTTTTCCTTTTTGGTTTTGTATGTTGTTATCATATCTCTCGTCTAGGTCTTTAGTTGTCATTTTAGGAGTCTAGGTCCATTTGCATCCTCCATATTAGGTCATTGTCATTTATTCATCTTATTCTAAGTGTGTCTAAGTTCTCCCTTTGGTTCAACCCCTTTAGTCTTTATTTGTCTTTATCTTATTCCAGGGGCATGTTTGGATGGAAATTGATATGGAATCATTATGAATAATCAAAGTAAATAGCTTTTATAAGGATAAACACATTCCTTGCAGGGGTAACCAATCATTGCTTGGGTTCGTAATTCATTTGGAAGGTTAGAAAGAGCGGAAACATCGCAAACCACTGAAATGGATGCTTAACAAGATTTGGTAAAGAAGATAGAAGAAATGATGGCAAAGATGATGGAAAGATCAATGGCACCTATCTTGAAAAGACTCCAGAAGATTGAAGTTAACCAGGGTAAACAGACAGTTGAGACTGGGGAAGAGGATGAAGATTTTATTTTTGATGAAAAAGACCATGAGGACTACCTTAAGAAGAAGGAAACTGAGGCTAAGAAGAAGGAAGCTGAAGCTAAGAAGGAATTTGAAGCCGAGAAGAAAGCTAAAAAGAGAGAGGTGCAGGACATTTCTGATGAAGTAGAAAAAATGAATACTATTTTGAGGAAATCACAAGGTGTTGAAGAGTACATGCTAAACATGGATGAGTTATGCCCATTCCCGAATGTCCAATTACCCCCAAAATTCAAAATGCCAAAAATGGATGTGTTTGATGGGACTGGTAATCCTCGCAATCACTTGAAACAGTACATTCTAGAAATGAAACCTATGGGACTTTCTGAAGAGCAAATTGTGCATTGTTTCCCTAGAACTCTTAATGTTGATGCTATGAACTGGTACCTTTCCTTGAACAATGCGAAGACCCGAGACTGGAAGGAGCTGGCTATGGAGTTTGTGCACCATTATAACTACAATGTCCAACTTGATGTCACTTTACGAGATTTAGAGACCACTAAGCAGAAGAGTAATGAGACATTCTCTGAGTTCTTGACAAAGTGGAGGGCTAAAGCTGTTAAAATGCCCAATCGTCCAACTGAGAAGGATCAGGTGCGCATGATTGTGAAGAATCTTCTACCAGCTTTCGGAAGACCATTGATGCCTATCCCATTGAAGACTTTTGAGGATTTGTATGATGCTGGCATACAAGTGGAAGATGGTATGGATAGTGGGTTGATTGACAAAAATGATGGGAAGAAGCACGCATATGGATTTGGAAGCTCAAGTACAAGTAACGGTAGTAAGCCGAATGAAGTGAATGCTGTTAATTCGCGTAATGGACCTAGGGAATTCTTTCCACTTGGTGTGTCCCTATCTACAGCCCTTCGGAATTTGGTGAAAAGAGGAAAGTTGAAGCCACTAGATCCTACTCCTATCAACAAATCAGCACCTAACTACAATAAGAATGAATACTGTGATTTTCACCAGAGTCACGGCCATCATACTGATAAGTGCGGTCGTCTTCGCCATACCATTCAGGACATGATTGATTCAGGGAAGCTTCCTAAACCAGGATTGCCTAATATATCGACGAATCCACTTCCAGACTATCATACCATGCCACCTCCAAATGGGGATGGGGCGTCGTGGATTTGAAAGAAAATGGTTGCTTAGTTTCTACAGTTCTAAGATATTATTTGAATAATTGGTCATTTTGGTTAGATTTTTATAGTTTGGAACAACTATTTGGGATAATTATTTTGGTATGATTGTTTCTTTTGCTTATCAATGAATGGCTTGCATTAATTTATTGCTTGTTTTCTTTAAATTTGATGTGGTCTGCCTTTTTAGCACATGAGTTAATATGCTTACCCTTTTAATGCTTGAATTGCGAACAATGGAAATCAAAATGAAGAGAAGCCATCATTTCTGCTATCCTTCAAAAGAAAAGAAAAATCCCTTGCTAACCCTTTTGAGCTTGAATAATTTCTTTTCTGATACCCTTGTCAAGGATTACCCCTTACACTAGTAGGAAATTTTAAAGAGGTGTTTATCTGAAAGAAGGGGTAGTATATATATTGAAAAGAAAAAAAATTGATTGAAGAAAATTGAGAAAAAAATAAAGAAATAAAGAAAGAAAGAAAAGGAAAAGAAGAAAAAAAAAAGAAAAGGAAAAAAGAAAAAAATGGTGCTAGAATGAAATAGCAAATTGATTACTAAGCTGGGAAATGAAGTGAAGGAACATCATTGAGGTAATCCTTGACAGATAGGAACCCATGGAAATAAATTTTGAGCCTTTATTATCTTTTCTTTCTTGAGCCTAGAACCCTGAGCCTACATTACAATCCAGATAAAGTCCTCTCTGATTGATTGAAGTTGTTCAAATGAACTACGTAAGGCTTGATCCCTTCTTGGGTACGTAGGCAACCGTTAGAGGTGCAGCCACATTATTATTCATGCAAGGGGCATGTGCCAAAAGACTCATGTGTTGGAAGATTGAACCATTGATAATTCAAAAGGAAGATTGGGATTTTATTAATGTTTTCCATGCCATGGAAGAAGGTCTCAAGCAGTTCAATGTGATGGTGAGAATAATTCTTTGAAGGTACTGATGGGTTGATTATGGGAAGAATAAGGAGAAGAAGGCCTGCTAGGTTGAAAACCCGAAAGGGCGGCCTAGGCAAAAGTTAGGGCATGAGGAAAATGAAAAGTTGAAAAAGAAAAAAATATATATAAGAAAAAAATAATAAAATAAAGGAAATGATGAAGGAAGGATTTTAAGTAAGGGGCAAGGTGAACCTTGCGAGGGATGCGTCCCAAAATAAAAGAATATTTCAAAGATTATCCGTGTTGGTCTCATGAATCAATTTCCTCCTTAGTGTGTCTTGGGAGTCTTCTCATCTAAGGGCTTTTGTTTTATAAGTCATTCTTTTGTTATCCATCCCTTAGACTAGGGTCTGTTTTTGTCATTATTCCTTGAAATAGGGTCTGCATTCATGTAACTTCATATCTTTGTGCATCCCCCGAGGAAGGGATGAGATTTATTTGCTTGTGCATTCCCAGGGAAAGGAATTACATTTCTTTTTTATCCACAGGGACAGAGATAAAATTTCTATGCTTGTTTATGATCCACAGGAACAGGGATCGTGCATTTATCCACAAGGACAGGGATAAAATTTCTATGTTTGTTTATAATCCACAGGGACAGGGATCGTGCTTTTATCCACAGGGACAGGGATAAAATTTCTATGTTTGTTTATGATCCACAGGGAAAGGGATCATGATTTTATCCACAGGGACATGGATAAAATTTCTATGTTTGTTTATAATCCACAGGGACAGGGATCGTGCTTTTATCCACAGGGACATGGATAAAATTTCTATGTTTGCTTATAATCCACAAGAAAAGGGATCGTGCTTTTATCCACAGAGACATGGATAAAATTTCTATGCTTGTTTATGATCCACAGGGAAAGGGATCGTGCTTTTATCCATAGGGACATGGATAAAATTTCTATGCTTGTTTATGATCCACAGGAACAGGGATCGTGCTTTTATCCATAGGGACAGGAATAAAATTTCTATGCTTATTTATGATTCACAGGGAAAGGGATCTGTCACACCCCATTTTTGCACCACCTTACTAGGGCTCATCATTTCATGCATGTTTTTGTTTTGTTTTTGAGTCTAGTCACTTGCATTAGGTTTCTAGAGTCACAAGGACAATGGATATGAATTTTGGTTCAATTCGGAGTTGATCTTGAGGGATAATAAGAGCTTTTGTGACTTGAGGGGCATAATCGTCTTTTAAGTCCCAAACTTTTCATTTGACCTTGGAATGATCTCCAAATTGTCAATTGGAGTTCATATGGATGCATAAGAGGTATTTCTAGTGTCAATTTGGTAAGTCAATGGCTCGGGATTAAAATGGCTCGATGTAGTTCAAGTTGGTTAATTGACCCTTCCTTGGGTTAGCTCTAATTGACTCACAATTACCAACCAAATCTTTTCAAATTGACTTTCATTAGTCATCATTTTACCCTCAAAAGTGTTTCATGAAGTTCAATTTTGATATGGCCTGATGATGAGTTTAGTGTGGTTATTTACGGATTATCCTTGAAGAATTAGTGCGAATCACAGCATGAGATTTTTGGTTAAAATGAAAAGAAAATTATTTTATTAAATTAGCCATTTTTATCATGACACTAACACGTGTACGTATGTGATGAGTGTGTGTACGCACATACGATACATGTGCATGCGTGTTAGCGGTCAGTCTCCCAATTTTTATAAAAGACAATTTCCTTTTCCTATTCAGATTAGAAGTCTTTTATCATTATAAAATACCTTTTGATTATTCTCCAAGGAAACCTAGTCCAGGAAAAAAAGGGAAACTCCAGATTTCAGCTATAAATACTCTCTTAATGTCTTTAAACAAGGGGGAGGAGAAGAGGGTTTGGAGGGAGTGAAATTCGTCATAATTCAGCAGCAGATTTTCTGAAAACCAGCAGTCGTATTTTAATCATAACTTTTTCATCCGAAGTCAGAATTTGATGAAATTGGTCTTGTTAGAAAGATAATTCAATTCTCTACAACTTTGTATTTCACAAGCTTTGTCCAAATCCAACGTTTTCATACCCAAAAACGCGATTGAAGTTACTGCTGCTGCACAGTGACGAAAATCACTTTTCTTTTCTCTTGTTCTCTTTTTGTTTTCTATTTCTTTTCAAAGTTGAGTGAGTTTTGATCTCTTTGCTGTGATACCACTCTGACAAAGAGGAGGATTCGTGTTGGTTTGATTCACTCTAAAGACCTGAGGAGCCACGAACAATTACAAACACAAAGGAAGGCCCTTCCTAAGTGGATGATTTTAGGTCACAATACTATTCTGTCCAGATTTGCATGTTAGTCTTTTCGCTTGGTTTTGAGCACTTGTAAGGGTGCAAATAGGTGTGGTATTTGTCCTATGGCAAATAGGGCTGCTCAGGTCTGAAATAGCTAATGCTTGGAGCTAATTGCGCTCAGGTAAGTGGGTGTGAAGGTGCCCCAATTCACCTTTCTTCCTTATCCCTTCTCTTCTCCCTATCTAAGGTTAATTTTTAATATGATCCTATGGTTTAATCAAAGGTTTCCTTCATAAATAAAATTCTGGTTTTTATTAAAGTTTCCATTTTGTGGATTTCTTTCCTAAAATCAAACTTTCTATCATATTCAACTCTTTTGATTCAAATAAGGAAACCTAGAGTTTTTACCATAGGTTTATATTAGGATTCAACCCTAATTCTAATCGAACTACGTGGACTTTGATCCATGTATTTCGTTGCATGGTACGTAGGCGCTCTTCGTGAGGCTCAAGTCCGTTCTAGGATCCAAGCATCCTAGGTTTATTTTTGTTTTCTTTTCTTCTTTTTCTTTTTCTGTTTTTATGTGCTTATTATGCATGGATGGATGAATGAAATATATGATATGCATGCAATTCTTGTGATGATACACTTGCTGATTTTTGTATGGAAAGATCTTGATTTAGCCCAAATGAACTGAGAAACCGAAAGGGTGACATGGGTGCCTATAGGCTTTGCCTAGAACCTTCCCATGTCATAACTTAGCCTCCGAATCCCCGATTTCTTTGGTTTTCAAAAGATTGGTTTTTGCCTTTCCTTTTTTATGGAGTCATTCAAATTGTTTTCCTAAAACAAACTATTTTTAGGGTTTTCCTTGTTTCCTTTAAAAAATAAGGTGGCGACTCCTTTCCTTTTTCTTTTTCAAACCCATTTTCTTTCAATCCCTTGTGGGCCCAATTTCCGGGGTTCACAGGATCGTGCTTTTATCCACAGGGATAGGGATAAAATTTCAATGTTTGTTTATGATCCACAGGGAAAGGAATCATGCTTTTATTCCCCGGGAAAGGAATAAAGATATCTTTGGCATCTTCATTGCTATGTTACTCTTCGCAGTTAGTAGTTTCGAGAAATTACTTAGGTCTAATCTCCATAGAGTACGTAGGAAGTTAGTCGAAACCTAATCCGACCCTCATGCATGCATTTGCATTTATTACATGTGCACTTTTGGTTCAGGAAAGTCAGTCGGTTCAAAATGGTTTGTCTTCTGGTCTTCCGATTCCAATCACTTTGTGAATGAAACCGAAAGAAGGGGCAACTGTTGACACCCAATTTTGTACTGCCTGACATTTTGGACCACCTTTAAGCCCAATGATAGAGGGCAACAGCAGATAAACTACCACAAGCGAGCCCGAAGGACCCATGCAGGCACAACACAGCTTTTTGATACCTTTTGATACCCCATGATCATATGAGCATGGTTCATGCACGTATGTGCATCTTCCATGCACGTACGATCATGCCCTTTATTTTTCAACACAGCTTTTTGATAGCCCATGATCGTATGAGCATGGTTTATGCACGTACGTGCATCTTCCATGCACGTACGATCATGCCCTTTATTTTCCAACACAGCCTTTGATACCCTATAATCGTATGAGCATGGTTTATGCACATACGTGCATCTTCCATGCACGTACGATCATGCCCTTTATTTTCGAAAATTTCAGCTTTTCCCCCCAAATCGTTTCTTTCCTTATGAAGCCCCTATGCTAACAACTGCTTGATGGCGGCTGGGAAACCCTAATGGACTCCGAAATAAACCCTAATCACCATCTATAAATACCCTGCTTTCATTCAAGAGAAGAGACGGATTTTTCTTAAGCCCACACCCCCCAAAGGATCCAACTTTTGCACACAGCCTCCACCCCAAAAGATCTGAAAACTCATAGTTGTGACTGCGAGAAGTCCGGAAGGCGAGTTCGAGGAGTAATCGCTGTTGCTCGTACCTGAGGGTAATGATTTTCAATCCTTTATTCCATTTCCTTGTGATTTAGCACGTACTTAAAGCATATAGGCTAGCTAGGGATAGCATGTTTTTATTTGTTCATCACTTTTTCTAGATATAGGCATGATTATGCTGCGTGGCTAAATTAATCCATCAATTTCGGCATTTATTTCATAGAACCAATCCATGATTTCTTGACATCTAGATCTAGGATATTATTATTGTTTCTAAAGTATGTTTAGGTAGTTTTTAGCATGATATAATTACTTGTAGGTTTGCATAAACATGGTGGTAGCATTATAAGTTCGAATCTACATCTTTTTCATACACTGATTTTAGAGCATGTACGTACGAGCATGTGTGATGCACGTACGTGCATCCCATATGCACGTACGTGCATAAGCCACGTTTTGCAAACTAATCCTTATTTTGCAGGCTGTGTAAGTATGATTTGACTCTGTTAAATGCTTTTGTTTTCTGTGTATATATTTATTTCTCTCGTTTTACCTTGATTTCATACCTATTTGTCATTGTGTGCCATCGATTAAATTAAATCATTGAATTGCTTGAATAAGGTTGAGCTTAATTAAATCCTTTCTAATTAAAGCCAATAAGTACATGTGGGGGCCGGCCTCGGTCGGGCGTAGATGGGTGCCTAACACCTTCCCATCTGCGTACCCTAGCTCCAAACCCGAACAATCTCTGGTTATGGTAAGTTGGACCCTTCCAAAGGGTCAATTGGTTCCCGAAGCCAAATCAGGTGGCGACTCCTTTTTCGCCCTAATCATTTATGGTTAGTGGCATAATCCCGAGCCCGGCGTGGTCTAGGACACGACGCTCACAGTTCTTAATCTGGAAGTACTTTTTATTTGTAGTCCATAAAGCATGAATTCTCCATCCACATAGCTTCTTGCAATCAGCTGTGATCTTTTTCGCATTGTTTTTTTTTAACTTCAAATCAAAGCCCTTCACAATTGAATACTTCCTCAACAACTCTCTAAATTCTTCATACTTTCCAAACTTCATCCCTAAAATCAACTTAGGGTTCTCCAAATCCCTATCTCTATTGTATAGAACGTCCCTTTTTATCAAAATATCATCATCTGAATCACTTAGAAGACTAACAAGCTCATCGGATGGAACATAGTCAGATTCAACATCACATTCAGGAAATGAAATCCACCCCATGTTTTTCACACTGCCACGTTCACCTCCACCAACCTCCCCTGCCCCTACCACATTGGTTGCCCCTTCACCAACGTCCCTTGCCCCTACCACATTGGCTGCCCCTCCACCAACGTCCCTTTGCTTTATAGCTACATCAATCAATGCCTCAACATCCTCATTGTGTATTCCTTCACTATCAGTTAGATTGTCCTCATCAGGATCCCCAAATAGTATCCTCTCACTCCTAACACTTATCTCACTATCACTGCCACTTTCATCGCTGTCTTCCATCCATTCATCCACCTCAGCCACCCCATCCATTCCATACGCCTCATCCACCCCATCCACCTCATCCACCCCAACAGCCCTAGTTTCATCATGTACCATTTATGCCATCCCAGCTGCCAACCATTCTTCCATCCAAGCATCATCAACCCTAGCTGTCATCCCTCCGTTTAATCCATCTTCCATACTTTACATCATAAACAAATCACAACAGAAAGTCAAAAATCCACAGCATTGGTTGGACCATAGAAACTCAAAATTAATAAACAAACATATAAAACACAACAGCACTATGGAATTGCATTAGTTAGACCACATCAACAGCACCTGTCGATGATCCTTGAAAATAGTAAAGCAAGTTCGTGACTTTTATCTCACAAATTGGGGACCACATCAACAAATTGGGGACCACAATATCACCCACAAACCCAACAATGCCACCCACATAAAAAAATGCTTGTAACTCACAAATTATAAAGTAAATTCGAGACTTTTAGAAAACTTAACCCATGCAAACCATGCAAACATGTAATATTTCTAACAAAAACTACAAATGAAAGAACAAATTTAACACTGATTTAATCAAAACCCTAAAACCCCAAAACCCCTTTTGTGTATGTACATACATAGAAACCCTAAATTGAACTGTAAAAACGGGGGCAATATGAATGCCCTAGTAACCATACTCTGAAACCCCAAACCTAATTTAAATGAAAATGGTACCCAAACCCATTACACACCTGATTATTTGTTTAGGGTTTCCACTGTGAGAGTTGAATGATTCCTATAAAATCCACAAAAACTTATTGTTCATCTTCTAATTCGTTGTCATCAACCTCGTCTTCAACCACTTCTTCAATTGCAGGTGGTTGAATGACTTCGTTTCCATCGACTTCGTTTCCACCGTGAGAGTTGAATGACTTCTACTTCGTGAGAGTTGAATGACTTCCACCGTTGAACAGCTTCAACGATCGAGATGCAAGAGAAATTTTAGGCTTTTAGGTGATTAAGAGATGAGATAGAGAGAGACGAGAGGGGTGAGAGTACAAAGAACATTGGAGAGAAAATATCGCGGGAGAGAAAAATACAGCGGGATGAGGACTGACCTTCCACCGTTGAGCAGCTTCAACGATTGAGATGCAAGAGAACTTTTAGTCTTTCAGGTGATTGAGAGATGAGATAGAGAAACGAGAGGGGCAAGAGTACAGAGAGAACATTGGAGAGAATATCGCGGGAGAGAAAAATACAGGGGATGAGGACTGGCAGCTTCTAGAACTGTTTAGAAGACAGTAAAGCTTACATTCAAAACGATGGCCTTTTTTAAGAGATTAGGAAGGTCATTTCACAATTTCCGTTAACACCGTTTGTGATTTGTGGTCAACGTTAAAGCTGGGTACTAAAGTGAAGCAATTGAAAATTGGGACCCTTAAGTGAAACATGGTCCGAACTCTGGACCCTTTTGTGCAATTTACCCAAAAAAAAAATACAAAAATAAAGAATCGTTAGTTAATTTTAACTTTCCAGGTTCAAAGAAATCCACTAGTAGAAAGTTTTTAAATTTAAAATCCTGTTTAATTGGTCACCTTCCTTTTGTTCAAACGGGATTTAAAATTACAGTAATACCCCCACACCAAAAATTTAAGAATAAAAAAAATAAACAACGAAATTCCCATGACTCAAAAGTTAATTCTAACTTTCCAGGTTCAAAAAACCCAAATTTTTGTTATCCCTACAGGTGGAGCATTCATGATTGTGTTCAATGTTCATTGTCAAAAAGCACTATGTGAGGACCCCACCCACTAGGTCCTTTCATTCAAATCCAACCATGAATAAAAAAATAATTCCCGTTGTTGTGACATTTCTAAGACAACTTCTTTTGTTTGGCATCTACGAGTAATTGTGAAGTAAAAGTAATTTCCCCAACACATATTCACACATACCAAATTTTCTTACCCACTGCATGAAAAAAGTTGCCATTTTCTATACTGGGAAAAGACTTGAAAACTTTGGTTGTATTAACTATCAACAACTTACCCCAAAAAAAAAACATGAAAATTAATTACTTTAGCTGTGAAGAGAGAAAAATAAAAGGACTAAAAGATATCATTGGGATTTGGAAGAGTTGGAATGTTTTTATAGAAATATTTTGAAGTTCCCAAAAGAGAAAGGGAAAGAAAAATTAGGAAGAGTTGGGTTGTGTAAATCTAAGCTATTAATTTTCTGATTCAAAACCATGTGTCCACGTTTAAGGTGAGTAGCATTCTATCAGCTTTAAGGCTTTTGGCGTATTAATCAAAGCTCTTAATGAAATGAAAATTGAAACCACATTTCAGGTTTGAGTTTTGAGGAAAAATTTCCTACGAACAGAAGACATCCTTGGAAAAAAGGTCCCAAGAAGGAAAAAATTTATAATTATGATGTGGTTAACGTGGTATAACGAACTAATAAGAGCAAAACGAAATGAAATTATTAGAGTACTTTTTGACCTCATAATCCTAATTTACTTCACTTTCATTAACTCGTCATATCATGTCACCGTATTATAATTACACCGAAAACTTTCTCAAATTACCCAACTTTACTGTGCTTCTATTTTTATTAGTACAATTGTAGTTTTATTTTATCTTTGTTACATATGCAGATGTTGTACGGTATTTTACGTACTAACTAATAAGTTGTCCATTT
Source organism: Liquidambar formosana (assembly GCA_039720395.1). NCBI lineage: Eukaryota > Viridiplantae > Streptophyta > Magnoliopsida > Saxifragales > Altingiaceae > Liquidambar > Liquidambar formosana. Next base: position 10,480,916 of record CM077834.1, on the reverse strand, counting down.
AATAATCAAAAAATAAAAAAAATAAGTAATGAATGAGTGTCTTACAAAAATTAGGGAAGGATTAAATATTTTAAAATTTAAAGGGGTTCCTTCCAACACCCTGGGCAGATTTCATCCCTCATATATGGTCTTCAATTCTACCTGTGAATTTCTTTAAACAACCCCTAAAACTTTATATTTTCATATACACTCAAGCAACCAAATCTCAATGATTTTTTTTTTTTCCCTTCTAAATATTCAGCAATATAAGTTTTGAATCATCCAACCAAACGACGTGAGAGTGAGCTTTTGATTGATTCAACAAAAGCATTGTCGTTATACAGCTAGGTAACCAAGTTTGAACAGTCAGGCTTCTTTTTTTTCTTTTTTTTTTTTCTTGGGTTATTTATTGTAAAAAAAAAAAAATACAAAAATAAAGAATCGTTACTTAATTCTAACTTAATTTCCAGGATCAAAGAAATTCACTAGTAGAAAGTTTTTAAATTTTAAATCCTGTTTAATTGGTCACCTTCCTTTATTCAAACAGTATTTAAAATTACAGTAATACCCCCACACCAAAAATTTAAGAATTAATAAAAAAATAAACAACGAAATTCCCATGACTCAAAAGTTAATTCTAACTTTCCAGGTTCAAAAAAACCAAATTTTTGTAACATATAATAAAGGAATTTGGATCCCCATAAGTTTCTTCCCTGTAAAGGTCTTGCAAGGTTTTTCATAACCACATGATCGTTTGATTTGTAAATAAATAAAATAAAAAATAAAAAATCATTAGATCATCGAAACTTATAAGACATGAAACGACCTTCTAAAGGAAGGAAGTCTTTGTGGCACCCTTGCTATTAGTGCTTTTTATTTGGCTCAAAAAAAGCGTCATGATCATTAACCTTTCTTTTTTGATAAAAAAAATAATAATAAAAAATAAAAATTAAAGGATTAAAACTGCAACTGAGATGAAAAGATAAATAAAAACATTTCTTGTAAAATTGGCATTGTATTTACACTCAATCACTTATATTTACATAAATGTAGAGGTTCAATTAGGACCCCAGCAGCTCAAGTACATAACTTTTCTCAGTGACTCCTCAGATTGCCTCATCTTCTCATCTCTCATCTTTTTGGACATGACAGAAGTGGATGGGGCAGAGAGTCTCTTAGCCTGAGAATATGATCTGATGTTGTTCTTGGCATGTTGTTGTAGTGACCTTAGTGCATAATTCCATCTGCAGAACCCTTGATCCTTGAGAGCCTCAACTGCTCCAATGCTTGCTGCCACAATCCAAGCTCTGCTTGTAGAACTCATACTTCTTTCACTATAGAACTTAGAGAATAAAACCAGTAGGGAAATGGGATGTGTAGTAGTAAGGAAGAGATGTAAGACTTTGCTTTGCTGAAGGATATGAAGGTGAAGACCTCTTATATAGATAGAGAAGAACAAAATGGTGAAAGAACTTGTAAAAAGAAAACCACAAGTGGGTTCACCAATGGATAAGGAAAGAACATTGTTTTGGGTAGTGGTATCATTAGAACCAGCTCAGCTTTGTCTTCTTGTTTTTTTTTTTTTTTTTTTTTTTGATGAGTAAGAAAAGCTGTCTTTTAGAGAGAGAGAGAGATGGTGACTGGATGATGGGTTTGTTTTGTTTTATATTTTGGGAAAGCAAGCAAGTGGATGGGTGGATGATAGTAGGGTAAATGCTTTATTCTATAAACTAAGTGCTACTTGCTACTAATGTGCACAAGGTTTCTCAAATTATTGGTTTACACTATTTGGGACCCTGGAAACATGGGAGCTTAATCATTTCTATCATAGTTGCCACTTCCCACAGTATAAAATATTAGGCAGATTCTGTTTTCACCAAACCGCTTGTATGAAACCATTATGCAACTGTGAAAGTGGCGCTTCTGAAATCAATGGGACGCTTGCAATTATTTCAGGAGAAATGAGGGAGATGACGGCACATTACATTTGTACGTTGGCTGGCTTGCTTTCTTCTTTCTTTCAATTTTTTTTTTTTTTTTTTAAATTTATAAAGAGTTCTTATGTAGCACCTGTACTATTGTCATAATTATGAGCCAGGCTATTAGAACCTCCTAATTTCTCTTCTGAACTTTTTTTAATGTGTCTTGGCGATCATGTTTATTTTCATCTCATAGCCTATGTTTTTGGACGTTGGAAAATGAGAAAATGGTAATCAGAAATACTTAAGAAAATAAATTATTGTTTAGCAATTTTTAAATTTTGTAACTACTGTTTTTTGTTATTTTCCTTTCCCAGTTTCTCATACTTTCCTTCCCGGTAACCCAAAAAAAAGAAAAAAAAAAAAAGAAAGGGGGTCTGAGGCACGTAGGGGACTTTGGGTCACGTGCTCCCACTGTCTCATTTTTTTTTTTTTTTTTTTTGTTTTTTGAAAAAGTACTTTTTGGTAATCACTTTTCAATGTAGTCCCAAAAAAAAAAAAAATTAGTAATCATCCAGAAGCATATATACAGTCAAATTTGTAATAAATTGACAAAAAATACCTTTTGTTTGATACTTGGTATTATATTAAGTAGTTACCAAAAAGTAATTTTCCAAAAAAACTCTTCGGAACTTTCAACTCCTACTTCAGATAATCACAATGCAATTACTACCACTCACCTACTCACGTCAAATAGTCAGGCACGATGACAATAGACGATCAACCAACAACTGTCACCAACTCTAGGTGCCCCATTGGATACCTTCGCCCCTCCCTACCAACATGGATCTGTCTGTCACAGGAATATTAAAAAAGAGGAAAATTTTCATACTTGCCTCTCCAATACGGGTCGACCCATAGTAGGACACGGGCCAGGTGTCATAAATCTTAATCGAGCCCTCGGGCCGGACACTGTAAATTTTAGTAGATTTTGAACCTAGGCCCGTTGAAGTCCAAGTAGCTCCAAAGAATAGAAACTACCAAATAGGCAAATATTTAGAGAAGTCAGGCCGACGATTACCATCAGATTTCAACTTGAAACCTCGAACAAAATTTCCATCAGTATTTGCAAATCGTCAGCAATCTTTATAACCATGTCCATAATGAGACATAAAAATACTAAGGGCACGTTTGGTTGTCTAAAGGAATTGAACATCTTCAAACGGCTGACAAATCCATCATCTTGAATGCCCCACCACTAACAGAAGTTGGAGCCACCATGTAACCAATGATATAGGATCTATTTTAAAAACTCATGAAATGCCTTTGTTCCAAATTTTAACAATGTATGTGTGATGGTACCATTTTCTTGAATGGCCCATTTAGGTTGATGGATTTATTTTAGGAATTGAAAGCAAAACACAACGAAATAATTCAAATTCCATAGACTAGTCCTAACGGGCCCTAATTCAATGAAATTAGAAGGTAGATTCTAATTAAACCCTTTCAAATAACTTGGTCAGTTTTCAACAACCAACTCTACTGTGCTAAACTGCTAATTGAAGTGAAGAAAGAGAATCAGCAGGATTCTGAATGCTTATAACTATATCAGTGTACAACATAGCACAGTTAATATTCATTTTATATATATACATTAACAAGTTTCTGAATCTATACACAGAGAATCTACTAACACTCTACACTGTCAATCGTATGCCACCATCTGTGGCCATACTAGACTAATACTCGAGACTCTGGTTACAGTATGTAACAGTAATCAACTCATATGAAATCAAAATCTGAAGGCTAATAAGGAAGAACTCTATGTACAAGAAGAATGAGTGAGATGTTAGGGGCTTAACTGAGATGAGTTATATCAACCCCGTCCGGTATTTTGAAAGTGTTAGCTGCACCGAACTTTCTCCGCTCTTCCAAATCTTCTGCAGTTTCTTCTTCATCACTATTGTCTTCGTCGTCCTGGTGACTGGCAGGTGAAGAGGGATCGTAGACACTTTTGGATCGGCAATGTGGAGTGGCAAGCATGCTCACTTGGCCAAAGTGAGAGATTTCTACAACCACTGTGTCATCATCTACTGGGAGAGGTTGTTTCCATGGCTCCCCATCGATCCTCATGAATGTATGGTCAGCTGCACCCTTGTGAAACTCAAAACGGATTCCCTTTGCCTACATGCAGAAGGATAAATGAAAAACCAAAAAACTGAGATGTCTATCTTTGTGTGCGCACGCGCATGTGTGTGTGACATAGAGAGAGAGAGAGAGAGAGAGGGGTGTGGATTTTGATTCCTTTGCTGAAATGGTGATGAATGCTTGTGCGCATGGAAGACAAGCAGGATATCTGATTGTTCTGCCACAATGGAAGTAATCACTAATGTGATAAAAGCAAACTTTCCCAGAACTATGTTGCAGCTAAAATGTTTTAGCACAATAAACCAGTTTTATAAGCTCATCCTTCTATATCTTGTGATTCTATAAATTATTAACCCAGTGAAGTAACTAGCTTGCATGATGAAATAAACAAAAAACAAAAAGAATTAGCCTAAGACTGCTTGCATAATTCAACTAGAAGCTCATCTACCTCAAGGGACAAATCACAAACATGAAAAGCATTTTATCATTAAAAAAATAAATTTATTTTAAGTGGAACCAAAAAGCCATTGCTTTGGAAAGGAATAAGTTTGTGCTCCTTCCTTTGTACCACTATCATCACCAACACCAAACCACCACAACCACATACACCACTGTGCCATACATTTCTCATTACCATATAATTTCATCTCCACCATTCCATTACCTCCACCATCCTTTGCATCACCATGAAAACTACCACCAACACATCCTCAACCACTATCTCTTCATTTCCGTCACTATTAATAGCACTAACATTGTTGTTGCTATGATATGAAACACATTACACATTTGCTTTCCTATTTTTAGTTGAATATATTGATTTTGCATAACATGCTTTCGAAAATGCAGTAAAAAATGCAGCAAAAGTAACTAAAAAAGGTTTACAAAAATATAAAATATATTGAGAACAATTTTTTTATCATTTAATTAATTTTACCAAAAATTTAGATGTGCTTCTACTAGAACATAATCACATATTCAAGCATAGTCATCCACCCTTTCTCTTTTTATTTTTTGTGTAGTTTTCAGAAGCCTGTTCTACATTTTGCTTTCTCCATGACTAATAAAAAATACTTATAATAAATTCACTTCAAATTTATGTGGAACACCCTCCTCTCTTCTCAAGATGAATTTTGCTCCAGTCATGATTCATGCAATCATGCACTGTCAGTGCATTCATAACACATGGCATGCTTTACTGGAAGATTAAGACCCACCACATGTTGGGTCGCGCCAAAGAATAACTTGCCAAATATAGACTGCCATTTTTCTTTTAAATTATAAAATTATAAAAGTCAGTATCCCATGATGCAATTTGAGAGACAAAAATGGATTTTTGCTACATTCACAAGTTGCTTTGCTTCAAAAACCGCAATTTAAAGAACTGCCACAAATTACACGTACATTTTCAATCCATGCCTCAATACTTCAATAGGTATACTTGTAAGCTAAGTTATAGCACAAAAATAAATAAAATAAAAAACCTGTGTTCTCCATGCAATATAAAATATAGACTTCTTATCTCTAGGCAACAATATTTCTCTCTTTTTTTCCTTTTTCTTTTTTGCCGCAAGGCATCAATATATCTCAGCTGGATTTAACTACTTATTCAATGATGCTAATATGACACGTATTTGTATTAAAGGGTACCCCAAAAGGTTCTAAGCATGATCAGTATGACAAGAGAAGACAATTAATCCTACCTGTGCAAGACGAGTCCCATGTCCTTTTGGAGAAAGCAAAACAAGACCATGCCAAGCATCTCTAAAACCCACAACCTCAATAAGGCCGTCATCTACATATGGAGGAGTTAAGTCCCTCTGAAAACATATGATCCAAAAGTTTTTATTAGAATGTGTTAGCCAAGAGAAATTGCTGAAAAGATAATTGCAGGTAAGAACATAGCCATTGTATTTAGTTCATATCTTCAAAACAGATAGAGAAAAGGACAAATCTGGACTAACATCATGCAATTTCTTCCTATTTGGTGTTCCCCAGGGATTGAGTCCACCAGAAAAACTGGGCAAATTCAGGCAAACAATCGACCTGATGCTGTATATCAACCATGAAATATTGGTACAATGAGCAATCTAGTACTAATTGATATAATCAAGAATTATCTAATTTACATAGAAAATTAGATGAAATGAAAAAAATAGAAAAGAGAGGGGAAATACAGTCAAAAGAACAAAATTAAGTACATTCTATTACTTTCCAATGTGTAATTCCTCATTTCATCTAGTGACCACAGGAAAAAGACATGTGCATAATAAAATCCTGGGGCAATGGATATAAATGTCTATTAATTCCTCAACAGCTTCTTAGAGAAAACACAAAATTTTCAAACAGGAAAAGACAAGCACAATAAGTACTGCTGTCTTATGAAAAACTTTTGAAAACTATTCTTAAGGTGATGATTTCTCATAATGGAACACATGGTCCAGCCCTAACAAAATCCTGCTCAAAATAGCCAGTAAAATACGTTATCCCAATGAGCTTCAATGATTTTACAGTCAGTAAAGTTACTGCTGCTACCCAAAAAAAAAGGAAAAAAGAGAGGTCTTTGCAATTGAAATCAACTTCATGTACATGCAACTGAAAAGACATAAATAAATAAATAACAAAATATATATATATATATATATATATTAAATACAGTTCAAACAATCTTTGATGCTTTAAAGAGACTTCAATACAATTAATGGACAGTGCTAATTTAACTTGAACATAGAGAGCCCACAAGATTAAATATAGTTTCATGATTACACCAGAGGAAATAAGGTATTTATGCATTAAAAAGTTAGCCATCTCACATAGGTAAGTTATGGTTCAATCTCAGGACCAAACAATCTTCCAAGACAACCAACAACTAAAACTGAATTAGCCAACATCCAAGGTAGTTTAGATCATTGAAAAGATACATTAATTCTACCATATTTCCTTAATATACTGGCCACAGTATTTTTATGGAATGCATTGGCTTTTAAAATTTCAGGGGTTAGCAATGACCCAGTTCTGCCATTCCAACTGGATCTAAGAGAAGCCAAACTTTTAGAACTTCAATTCCTCCACAACAAAAGCTCTGCCTCCAATTTAGTCATGACAAATATTTTATCACTTATTCAGTCTATCCAAACACTTCTTAATGCTTTGAGATCATATAAATTCTCTTACCATTTACCTTATAAGTGAACTGACCCTAATTTTATCACCTGTGTGGTGAATTCCACATTTTCCTATATGCCCTGATTTCTATTCATATCCTTCCTAATCATTTTCCTCATCCATCTCAACATCCTCTTATCAAATAAACTTATGATTTTCTTTTTCTGATTGAACCTTCCAATCCGTAGGGCAAAATGAGTCTCATTGTTGGCATAAATTTTTAACTGAACTTAATAGCAATAAATCAGATATGTAACATCACAACCACATCAATGTCAGCCAACTGTCTCAAATAGACCGGTGACATCATTCCCATTCTCTCCCTTATGAAGAATTTTACTAGGGTGATAGATATGGTTGATTTGAACTAATTCTAATCATCATTGAACAATCACCTAACCATCAGCTGTGGTCCACATCAGCTGTGGTCTTGCAAGAGTCACATTGATGTAGCATGACTTTCCCAACTTATTTAAAACCTAAGATTCCAAAGTATCCGTCAAGATGCTACCTGCATTTACCCCTGCACAGTCTAGCTAATTAACACTTCATTTTTCAATTTATATAAAAAAGAAAATAATAAATAAAGGACTATAAAGATGGGTAATATTCAAAATTTTTCTAAATAATATACATCAAAAGTGGGGTAATAATATTTGAAGCTGTTTCTTTATTGTACATAATAAAAGAATATCTTAAAAATAAGAATTGCAACATGGAGTCCACTTGCAAAAGAAATCTGGAGAACTAAAATGAAAAAACATGATACAAAGAAACGAGGAAAATAAAAATATCTACTAATGGATGGCATCACGTCTTTTAGTTAGAAAGGAAGATCTAACTTTTAAGGTTTTAAAAGCATATTTCACATAATTTGAGGCATGTCCATGAGGATTGTCAGTAAATGAAGAAATACTAACAAATTTTCTTGTTATATTTTTAAAAACTTTAAATGGTTATCTTCCACAAGTATTATGACGAAAGAACACAGAGAGGCATCATGCATGTGTAGGGGTACCATGTTCTGCATCATCGTGAGAGTTCTCATATGCCTGGTGTTTGGTTCAATATCTGAAAAACAATTTCACTCAGTTTGACCCATCCAGGTAGATTTTACTATTCCCCAAAAGCCCTGTAGTCAATGGAAATTTAACCAAATAATTTGCTAGACTTAGTTACACTGGAAATCATAACCAAGCTGTGTAAGGCAATACGGATGTCAAACTGCAAATCTTTTTAATACAATAAAGGTTTGTCAAATTTTCCAGAGCGTACTAAACAGTGTAAAGGGAGGAACACAGATGGCAAACCCTTAAAGTGCCTAGTCATTTGCATATTCTCTTTTCTCCAGTAGAAATTTGAAGCAATCATCCCAGCCAGAGGGAAATTTAACAGATAATCACTACTTCTCAAATATCAACTATGGTAGGGTTTTACCATACAATTTCACCCCAATGCACGGTGCTGATATAACTTATATCAGCACGTGCTGACCTCATCAGGACTTTATATGTATACATATATACTGTTATATGATTATTGGCAAGTTAGCATTGAAAAACGACTCTGCATAAAGATTATTGTATTCATGGGGGAGGGGCAATAGGTTTAGAACTGTACGGGATAACTAGCATTAGAGATAAAAGGAGCATGTCTATCTCACAATGAAACAGAACAATTCATTCACCTGCGAGGTATGTGAAGGTCTTCCCATTGACCATGTCTCTTCATAATCCTAACCTTAGTCAGCTGTGCTATATTCCTGTAATAAAAGCAAATAAAAAAAAAAAAAAATCACTAACATTAAATACCAAACCGAAGGAAGGTAAGTTAAGAACTCTTGGTACCATGTCTCAAAGCACAGAAATATTTTGGCAAGACATATAATTATAATTGGAAAAAAAAATTCCAATTCATTTGAAAACCAAGTCCTCAAATCCACAACCCTAGTAGTGAGGCTCAACAAAGTACAGCATCAAAACTGAACATTGCAACCTCTTCAACTAGTAACAAATTAAGTTTAGTGATTTTCTAGACAGCAGATGCATTTCATAATATTTGATCTTGCCCAACCACATCAAAAATCGAAACAGAGATTTTTATAAGTTTGTGCATATAAAAATTGTATATATAATATCTTGGAAAAAAATGGATGACAAAGAAGGGTTTCCATTTTTAACCAAATATCTATACTACCTATAAAAAGATGAATGTGAGAAAAACTTTTGATTGACTAATATACCCTTATTTTAATTTTTAAATACACAACTACCCTTCTACATATATAGGAAATATAGCAATATAAAACACATACCTTAATAAGAATTCTAAGGAAACTATACAACTACCCTTCTGCATATATAGGAAATATAACAATATAAAACACATACCTTAATAAGAATTATAAGGAAACTATAATTTGTATAATCATTAGAAATCTTAAAGACAATAATACATTTATTTTAAAAATAATAAAACCTCTTTAAATATAAAATATTTATGTATTTATTATTTTGTATTTAAGAATATTCACGTGCAACGCACGTATGCTATATCTAGTACATATATATATATATATATATATATATATATATATATATAGTAAGGGAGGTAAGTGTCCAACATCAGCAACTAAAATAGCCAGGTTCACTGTTTGTGAAAAACTACCATGTAACACAATAAACAAAAACCAAATGTTGCCGTAAACACATATTACTACAAACAGAGTCTCACAAACTTTACAACAAATTATCTTCACAACAGAGAACTTTGGCTATTAGGAATTCTATACTAGATCATTAATTTTGGTTATACCTATTCTTATAATAAAAATAATAATAATTAAAAAGTCCTGGTTATGTATTAAACAATCATGGTTAACTATTTGAAGTTATTGAGCCAACTGAGACACCTAAACCATATTATTAAACCCCCATGCAGATCCTCCTCAATGTGACCTGGATTAATAGGAAGAGTAAGAAAAATGAGAGTGATTCTATGTTCGAAGGGCATGTTATCAGCCGTATAACCAAATATTTACCGTGAAGAAGGATGAAAAAGAGAAGCACAAAACCATCCTTGCGTACATCCAAGCTTTAAATAAGCTTTCTGACACAACAAGAAAATAAACATAAGTAGAAGAATTTATAGAGGATTCTATAAGCATTAAGAGAAGTTAAATCCATCCCATAACAAATTGAAATCCTTCATTACAATAAACAGACCCAGAGTAATCGCAAATTGATAGTATTCCTACCAGCACAATTAGATATAATGTCAAAAATGAAAATCAACCCAGTTCATAAAATAAAAAAAATTAAAAAATTAAAAAAAAAAAATTTATAACTTTTTTTCAAAAGGTTGCATAAAATCATGGTTCAGTGGAATCATATTGATCTCAAACAGCTGAACACATCATAGCATACATTAATGGTTTCATGCAAGTTAAACGCCTATTCAGACCTTTCATTTTCACTAGATATCTTTCATAAGTCCATTTCAAAATATTAACAAGTTTTATCGATCAATGAATAAATTGACTTTATAGGTAAGGACATTAGGTTTAAATTACGCTACCGTAAATAATGGATTAAGATTTAAAGCCATTGAGTATCCATCAATTACGAGGGAAAAATAGAGGACTTCACTAAGTGAAAATGACAATTAGATGTTTAAAAACAAATATAGCAATAGAAGAGACAGAACTTTCAAAAAGAGATGGATAAGATAACTTTCAAGGTCCAGACACATAAGATAGATGAATGGAGGGCTTCATTAACTGAGGATGACAATGAAAAATTTAGTAAGATGAATGGCAACGTGAGTACTGAACATTAACATTTTGCAAAATCAGGTACATTCATACAGGAACACATATGCATGTTTTGTCTCTGCTTCTGCAAGTCTTACAACCAATGATCATGTGCCCCTCTAAACTAGGTGGCACGAACATTCAAATACCTTTTAATCTGATATCTACCACCAATCAACTCAAAAAGGTTGCAACTTACAATTTTTACTGTACAAGGGCAAGACTATATTATAGTGTATTAAGAGAGCACTCTGGCATATGTTGTTTGCTAATATCACTGCCTTAATAATCAAATACTAATGCTCAAAATTCGATCAGGCTAACTTTTTTTTCTTTAATAACGAGGAAACCCTTTGGGAAAACCCCAGGCCCATATAAGACTCCACAGACCATAGCCCTTATGGACCATGTAAGTCCAAGGCCCATGAGAACCATGAAACCTTGTGTGGGTGGCCCCAAGGGGTTTAGCAAGAGTTGAGTTGCCGAACGTAGGACCTCTGCTTCCTAAGGCATGGTCCCTTACCAACTAAGCTAGATAGCATTCAAGCAAGACAGGTAAAAGTCATTTTAGACATAATTTGGCAAGATTTTGAGTCAAATCAGTGAACTACCTCAGATCTTTAACATTTCATGTGTTCATATATACTTTCTGAGAACTGATAATACGATCAAAACATTATGTACTGTGACAAGTTAGATAGTTTATTGCAAAGATTATTAAATCTGTAGACTACGAATATTGGAACAATAGTGCTCACAATAAGGTAATGCCAAGTTTGTGCAAAGAATAAAGATAATACCTGATTAACTAACTGGTTTTTAAATTTTTCTGGATGTAACTTCCGCTCAGAGTGAAAGGCATATGATACTTGAGCATCCATTCCTGTAGAGAACAAACATAATGCTTTCCAAACTCAGAAACTACGTTGATGTATTATCAGTTACCACTGAACAAGAACAAATTGTCGACAGATTATGCATTTATACTAATTTAAATAAAGAAATAAGCAGTCAATCCTATAGGTTTTTATGCTCCAAGTTAAACAAAAAAGTAAACCTTCTTAGATTAAAGTTACACGATAAATAGCATGTCCATCATATATTACACTCATGTTTTCAAATTTCTTTTCAATGTTTGAGAAAAATATAATTCCATGACAATAAATATGATGTCCTAGAATGGGGCATGATTTAACAGTCCAATAAATTTTAAAGATATTCTTAAATAAGAATAAAGTAAAATATATCAAATATTTATAAAAATTCACAAAAAGAGTAATTGTATGGAAACTCATTTATTGGAATCTCTTACCCATGCTGAAGTAGTTCCAAAATCCCCCACGAAATGTATGGTAACCCTCCTGGAAGTAACCAAAAAAATAAGCCTATAAGGATCTAAAGCAATGTCACATTCATATCAAGCCAGAAAACATACAAGGGAAATCAAGCAAGAAGAAGGAAAAATAAAATGACTCATCACTCTGACATTTGATTATCTAGTCCCTTACATTTTATATCAAGCTTGAGTTGAGAATGTTACTTGGAAAAAAAAATCCAGAGGGACATAAAGTATAGTACTTAGGAAGGCCAGGTTTGTCTATGCAATGAGGTCTCAAGTAGTTTTATTTGAAGGCTTGAAACATATCAGTTCTTTGCAGAATTTGAAAAGTCAAATTGGAATACAGTTAAAAACCAGGTGACTATGGTGATATTGATACCCAACTGATCGACATCCCTTCAGAGCACTAGATAACATCATTGAACTAATATCTAGCTAGGGGAATTTTTATTTGAGAAGGATATGTCCCAGTATGTAAAAATAGATTTTCCTGCCAAGTTGCCACAACAAAGCAAATAAACTACGAACTATAGTTTAATAAATGAATATGCAATACATCTTCTTCATCAAAATACGCAATACATCTTTGAATGGACATTTAACTAATAAACCTACACCATAAAATCTCAATCAGGATTATATCTCTGCTGTCTCCTTCAGGAAATGGGATAGGGCATCCAGCCATTATGAAAACAATTTAACCAGGCCCCATCAATTTACAAGCAGTTTTTGCAAATATCTGCTCTACACAAAAGACAGCTTCTCAATTTACAAGCAGCAAAGACATCCTTTGGAAAGAACACATGCACAAAAACACACATACTCACAAAGAAATGACAGGAGAAAAAGAGGAAAAAGATTGTTACCATATTCAGTGTGTCTGTTTTGGAGACACGGTGAAATGCATGCAAAGAATGGGGTAGTTCAAGAGGTGCTATAGGGTCACAAGCACCTTCCTTGGGAGTCCTCATTCTCATTATTATATGCCAGCTGTAATACAATGGATGAAATTGGTAATCAAGACAAAGAATCAGAAATTTAACCATATAAGCAACTAAATTTTCCCTTCAAGTGTACCTTGGCAAACCAACCTATAAATGAATGCAATGAAGGAAAAATTTATAAGTAAAATAAAAAAAAAATAAAAAAAGGAATAGTGTTCATTTGCCCAAACATTCAAGTGTAACCTAATGCAAATGTCTATGCCAAATCTAAAGATTACATCGAGTCGAGGACTTAAATATCAATATCGAGAGAAATATCAAGGGTATAAAAACAGAGAAAATGCATGTGAGAGAATAATTAACTCAAAACTATAAATAAATGTTCATTACCTATCAATTTTCATTTCCTTGGCAGTCCTCACGTGTTCCAAGAATGATTCCACAGCTTGACGATCTGTGCCAGGATTTCTCTTTCCCTGTGAATTAGCAAAGTGCATATCAACCATATCTGCTTTTGATACTAGACAATGCTTCAGGACCATATATCTAGTTTTACCACTGCATGATTAAATGAGACAATAGTCCCTTATGCTGATAAACTATAAATCTACTACAACAAATGATTTCTCATGATGGGGAAACACATACATCTATCGTTCTTAAAAAAAAAATAAAAATAAAAACAGACATCTATCATTGATTTAATCAAGAAATGAAGCAACTCCTGGAGAGCAAAGGCACATGCATGAAAGAGGAAACGTAGTTTGGCATTGTGGCATTAATGGCAATCACCCGAGCATTGTGGTGAATTTGGGAAGACAAGTTCACTAAATAAATAACAGTGAGGCAGTGTGTCCACTAAATTTTCCAGTTAATATAGCTATACACATTTATGTGCTTTCTTTCCAGGTCAAATATTGATCATAACTACAGTATCACAATATTAACGATACTTCAGATAAGTGCTCCACTAAGATAATAGCATTTTGTGACCAATACGCTACTAATTATGTGTCAGGGAAAAAGTGCAACGAAAACGAGGAAATTAAGCCAAAACAACCATCATCATATTGACTTTCTAATTTCTACATGAGCCTAATTTCATAACACCATTATACATAGCAACCTACCCAGCCAAACGAAAATGGGAGGTTGTTTCCAGTTCCTAGTGGCACTGTAGCAATGGGTGGAGGCTGAGGTAGTTTTAGATCGCAAACTACTCCTAGGAGCCAGCTGGCCGTACCATCCCCACCTGCAACCTAAGATCCCGGTATAAATTAGACAGATAACATATAATCAAGGTTGTCATGGAATATGGTATTAGAAAAAGGAAAATATATGTGCGCGCACATGTGTGTGTGTAGAAGAAAAGGCATTTTAATGGTATCATCTATTATTCAATAAAACAACTCACTACTATTCTCAGTCTCTTCTGAATTTCTGCAGCCAAAACATCCCCGCTGGACTTGAGCATTTCTAAAGTGACATAAAGCTGATGTAGCACCTTGTCGGGGGCCTTTTCTCCCAAATCAAAAACCTGAAAAATCAGTCACCCAAATGTCAATGCCAAATAAAAACAAGTGAGACCATAGTCACTAGTCACTATCACATGCCATATCCTTTAAAAAAATGTCTTTTTAAGAATCCATGATGCGAGCAGGAAAAAAATTACCTGATTTTGGTTGAGAAGAGTCCGATATGTATTAAGAAGTTCCCCTCCTAGCTGACCACCACTTTTGGAGTTGATGAACACTATGACCGGACAGGCGGGTACGTAAGCAGGACCATCGCCAACCTCAGACCCAGGTAGAAGAATATAATTTGGAATGTTGTACTCCTTCAAAATGTCCTCAGATCGAGAATCACCCATTCCCACCTCCCAACTGCAGATTTATGTTAAATGTGACCACCAAATACAGAAATATCGCACTGACTAATCAAGTTATCAGTTCAAAACAACCCTGCTTTTTAGCAAGAAAAAAAAATTAATAAATATTATCTACAAATTCATCCCTCTAAAGCAAGCTGACACAATCATGTCATCTCAATCCTCGACAAGAGAGGATTACGCTCAAATTTGAATTGAACTCTACGAAGTAGATACAAATGTGAAACGACGCACAAAACAATGCAATGCCTATTATCATCTGCATCACATATGCATAGCTAAAGCAGAAAAGATTACTCATCAAATTCACTAAATTGCATTGCCATCAAGGAAATAGCTCATCGTAATGCAGCTCGAAACAATTAGACCTCTTAAAAAGGAAATCATGAGACCGCAACGACAATCCGCTCAAGCGATTTGAAGTACGGGACGAGAATTTGTTCAGAAACTCCATTTTCCTCGCCGTTTGGTCACCAATACAAGACGGAAAAAGAAAAATAGAAAAGCAAAAGAAAATCTGAACCCTAAAATGCAATCGACAAGCGAATTCTGGTACAACTACTCCGCCAAGTTTATAAGCTAAAAGGGAAGAATGCGAATCTTTACATACATTTTTCTAACATTTTCCTCGGTTTTCTCGGCAACCAAACAGATATATATATATATATATAGGGAGATGCTTTACCTGCAGAAGATTTGTAAAGAGATTCAAAGCGGAAAGCGAATTTGAGTCTCAAGCGATTCGATTCTTTTTCAGTATCTAAATCATCGCCATCAAATGGCAGGGGATTTATATAATGTTGGCAAAAGCCCATACGCGTCTTGGAGGGAAGTAATGCGAATTTTTAAGGAAAATGCGAAAGCGGGTCCGCTGGTGGGGGTGGTGGTGGCGTTCTGATTTTACCATTTCTCCTCTTTGCCTAAAACAAGGGGGAAGGGGACGAAATGACATGACTTTTTCCGAGAGGTGTTGGTTTTTGATTTTGTTTGTGCGTGTGTGTGTGTGTGAGACAAATGTGTCGATTTTCACGATTTTGGAACGCTATTTTTTCCTTTTTTTTTATTTTCTGTGTTCTTGGGGATTGCGTGACAGCGCCAGTTTTGATGCTGTAGTTTCAGTTAGAAGTGGGGCCGTGGGGGACCTTCGGCGTAGGGGTGAAATTATATAAAATCTGTATGAAATAAATTATAACCCTGCTTTTCAAAAACTATCGGAGTGAGAAAGTAATTTTTGAATTATTAAATCGACCATTCTTTAAATTTAAGGCAAATTGCCGTTAGATCTAAAGTTTTGGTTAAGTTTATTTTATAATTTAAAGTTTAAATTATGTTAATTCAGTACTTAAATTATCAGTTGAGTTACAATTTGGGATTTACCGTCAAAATTTTATATTTTATCCTTACGTTGTTTTTTTTATAAATTTGAAAACCTTATCTTACCCTTATCAACATCTAATAAACTTTTATTATTTTGAACAGATATGAATCACTCTTATTTTCTTTTTTTTCTTTATATTACCCTTATCAACATCTAATAAACCTCTATATTTTTTATTTATACAATCACAAATCTGACTGCTAAATGATTCAGATCTTATCAAAATATAAGGGTTTATTAGATGTTGATAGGGGTAAAATAAAGTTTTCAAACCCATAAAAATGGCAAAATAGGGATAAAACATAAAATTTTAATGATATACCCCAAATTGCAACTCAACTGGTAATTCAGGTACTAAATTGACGCAATTTAAACTTTAAACTATAAAATGAAACTTGACCCAAACTTTGAACCCTAAAGTACAATTTACCCTTAAATTTAATAATCCATATCTTATTTCATTACAGTTTTGTTGACTTTATAATTTATTTTTGTCTAATATATTACTTAAATCAATTATAAAATACTAGTTTAGGTATTGAATTTGTCTAATTAACACCGTACATAGAATGCTAATATGTGTTATCATATTTTATTTTAATTAATTATAAATAGCTGGAAGGGATACACTATTACTATTTAATAGTTTAGGAGAATACTTCAACTTTAAGCTCGGGAAGGTTTCATAAAATTGTCCTATAATTTAGGAGAAATTCGTGTAATTTACCCATCTGTTAATTATAGCATGATGGTGAAAGGAACTGGTGGTTGATGACTTTGAATTCAAGTATTTTGTTTTTTTTTGGACAATCGATAAAATTTACCTTTAATCCTACATGATCTTCCAATATCAACAATAAATATCAATGTTTCCCTATAACTTTAAACCTAAAATAGTTTACTCAACAAATGAGAAGTGAGAAAAATGACATTAGGCTATTATGCAACCGACAGTAAGTATAAAGATTTTAGAATTTATAATATTATTAATCTGTTCTTTTATTTTAGGTATAAAGTTATTTTAGAATATATAACAATAAAAAAAAAGCTCCCAAACAACCCGCAAGGCTAGCATAAAAGTCTCTTGGGTTCAAATTTCTGCTCTCTCATTATCAAATGCATGGGCTCGCAGGCGTACTATGCACATCATAGGACTAACCTGAGCGAGCTTGGTGGAAGAAAACTCAGAATATTGACATTTGATGGTTGATGATTTAGCCAGTTCATTTTCAAACATTACTACATCATCATATTTATGTCCCTCCTCGTACGTTAGGAGAAGTTAACAATCTATTCACGAGAAAGCCCTCAGTTATAACCTTTCTCAATATTTTGTGGTTTGTCATATGAATTGGTATTGTGGCTTTTCCGGTTGCGAAGCGCCGCGACGCCAGAAATGAAGCGGTAGCTTCTTGTTTTATTCCATGTGAACAATTTTCCTTTCGGCTGTTTTTGTTTCTTTGGAAATAGAAAGATTTTATATTAAGAAAACATCAACCGGCACGGGTTGGCTAAGATAAAACACTCTCAAAAAACCAGCTTTCGGCTGAGTCCACGAACGTCTAAACGATATCACCTATGTAAGATTAAAAGTAAAATTAAATAAATAAAAAGACATAGATTGGAAAGACACGCAAGCCTTCCTGGTTAGGATATTGTTGGCGTGTAGATAGGCATGGCGCAACATCCTTCTATGAAATTTCTATGAAACTTCGTCACCACCCCACCTGCAATTGCCCCTTTTAAGTTTTAACTTGCTTGGAGTGAAGATTACGTAAAAACCGTGTTTTTACTTAATTTGATGAACATATATTTACACTTTCTAGACATATTTCACCGGTCACGTGATTGCGATTTGAGTAAGAATAGTGTTATGTTGGTTTCTCCTTTTTTTCATATTGTACCCTATTTTTTTTAGTCTTTTACCTACCTACTTATGACACGTATGATGGGTGATAAAAGGTGAATGATTTAAGGTGGATGTTTAAAGCATTTTAATTCCCTTTGAATAAAAAGGCAATAAGGCGTATACCCCATATCGTCAAGCTAAAATGTAAGGCATTGCCTGGGAAAAGAAGCATGATTTGTGAACGAGGGAGAAGAATGTTGTCAAGCTAAGATCTTATAATTGAATTATTATTAAGAGTTGAAATCATGACCTCAACTTTGGGGAAAAAATAGATGATATGAACCCTTGAGTGGCTAGGTCTAATACCTAATGATATGAACCCTTTGATAGAATTCACCCTCGAAAACTAGTTTGCAAGGTGAGAGTGTGTAAGAGTTAATATACACATAATCAAATTCATACTTAACTGATGTGAGATATTAGGATTGTTATATAACGATTAGATTTTATTGTTTGTGTAGATTTTATTGTTTGTTTCCTTTTCTTTTTTTTTTTTTTTTTTTCTTAGAGAGAGAATCACATTGAGTCCTCAACGCTCCAATTCTAAGAGTTTTGAAGTTCATCTTCTTTAAATAAAAATTTCCCAATATCTATCCATGCCATAAAACTAATAGTTCAGTTGTCACAATAGATCTTGATTGATATCTAAAAGTAAGGAAAGCAATAAAGGGTCGATGTATCAATTTTTTCCTCACCCAATTACTTATTGTACAAAAAGTTATGAAATTTGAGGCATACATCCCAGGAAGTTAGGAACCAATAACCCACCCCTTAAGGTAATTCACATGACACAATGAAAAGAGCATATTTAATTTCAGGAACGAGTGATGCTATATGGCCCAAATAGTTCATTAGTTTGTCCAAATGACCGAATGACGTAATAATTGCGCAAACCAATAAAATTTTATTTCAAAAATAACCTTTCAAAATGGGTTGATGTGATGACTACCATGTCAGTTGGGTAAACAAATTATGATAAGTATAGAAACGTTTAACTGCAATGATATAGATTCAATACTCCGCCCATTCAAAAAGCCCATGATTTACTTTTCTTCAATAAGCGAAAACGGTAGAAGGGCGACTAACCAGTCGTGGCGACTCTATTTGGTGTGATTATAGTAACTCCCCTACCTACTGAGGAACCAATGACAAGAGGGGCCTAGACGGATCCACAATTAAAGATGGGATCTATAAGTGCTCCCTCAAGTTGTTTGAACCATAACCTGACCTCAGTCCTACAAGGGTTAATGGTTCCAAACTTCCAGGGCATCAAAAGGACTATCAAAGGACAAATACACACCTCGCTACCTCCCTCTAAGATTCGAACCTTTAACTACCCGACCTCCTACATCTTTACCACTTTTGAAAGTGTAGGCATGTTTAATTGCAGAGGATATAGATCCAAGTATTCAACAGTCAACGTGATAAAAATGAAAAAAGCCCATGGTTTACTGTATTGGGTCAGGTCCATCTAGTCTGTTCCTGGAAAATAATCTCCTCTGGCCTTGGGCTGAACTAGTTGGGCTATATCTGGCTTGGGCTGTGCTTGGTCTCAGTTTTAGTACTCGGGCTTGCCTCAGTCCAGCTCAATCTGCAAAATGGAATAGTCTCCATGTCCTGAAAACATCACACACTCATTTTTTCATAACTCTGTATATCCTCCATTTGTTTGCCAAGAGAATGAATGAAAATAAAAGAAAATCTATAATTTTACATTTTTATGCTGTTTTGGACCATCTAGTTTCACAACATTGAAGAACTCACCTTAAATAATATTTATAATTTTATCTTCTTTTCTTTCTCGGCCTATATTTTCCGAGTGACCAAACGAAGCATTTATCATTTCCTTCCGAGAAAGCAAAATCTCAAATTGAGCTAAAATTTCCTATCTCTACATATATCATTATGTTCTTTTGCAACAATTCGTTGTATGTATTAGTCTTTCAATCTTGTAATTCTGATCATTTGTTCATTTGTTATTTCAAAATCAAAGGTTCGTTTGGTCGTCTGAATAGAAATTCTTCACCTACAAAGGTTTTTTTTTTTATTTCATTCTATTCACACACACCGACCAAAAAAAAAAAATTAAAAAAAATGATAGAGCTTGTCGTTTACATCACTAAAAAACCAAGCCAAACTTGGCAAGGTCCAATATAATCCCAAGAAAACAAAGAAAAAAAATGCCCGAAGTTCCCACACTTAACATGACAATGAAAAGGAAAAGATGGTCAAACCTTCTCTTCTACTTTGCCTTTGTACACGCAACACCAATTTGGCATCACCATGAACCCTTTACTCACCAAATAATTCATGGTGATCTTATTTTCAAAGAACATCCGTCAAGCCCTTTGGTATTTTAAGGAAGTTTTCGATGTTTTATTATTATTATTTTGTTTTTCAAACATCTAGAAAGCTCTATATGGTTTTCTAGATTCTCCCCCTTTCCTCATTTATGATCGGTATTGTTTATTTCACGTACGCAAGGACGTCATACGTACGCTATTAAGTACACTACATCCGATGTAAATCCAATTAATACATAGTAATCATGTGGCATAGAAAATAATTCATGAATATATCATAAACTAGTGAGGATTATTTTTCATGCACAAACACTTGCTTAGGTGCTTTACAGGGCAAAAAATTAGGGCTCCAACTTAGTTGTTACCCTTGTAATAGGTCCCAAAAAAAATAAAAAAACATTTACTTTAATACCTAGATTAGTAAAGACCCCAATCCAGATCTAAGGACCCCAAATAGTTGCTAAATTATAAATGAAGAATATTATATTATTTTTATTTTTAGTTCTTATAAAAATATATTTTTTATCTTAATCTATAGAAGCAAATTTTAGTAATCATATATGTAGGCAAATTTTGTGATCTAGGTAAAAAAATTGTTGGGTATAAATTTTGTTGTGTACGTCTGTGAATATGTATAGAGGACCCTGTTTTAGCAGTTTGCCTAGGGCCCAAAAAAGTTAGGACCAGCTCTGGTGCTTTGTCTATATATGATAAACCTGGCTTAAAATATATGAATCATTTACATTTTTTACAAATATAATCCAGATATTGAACAAAGTAACTTACATATATTTCTTAACATTTGTTGGCTTAACTGAATAAAGGTGATATGTGGCCAAAACTTATCCAAAAATTGAGTCCAATAAGTGAGTGCGTGCAACACATGCATAGTTTCTTATTCGGACCATATCAATTATGAATTAGATCCTTCTAACCAGATTTAGAGTATTAAATAGGATTCAGATCAAAATCTAATTTAATTAACAAAAGCATTGTGATGTATTAACAAAATTCTAAGCTATTAATTAAAGCCCGGTGTCTCTCTTTTTGCATTGTCATTACCTAATCTGTACTATTATAGAGAAGGATTGTACTTTTGGTTAGATGTACAAGATGAAGTATTAAAAGACCCTTATTAGTTTCTAAGATAAATAAAAAATTTTTAAAAAAAAATGGAAGAAGAAGAAGAAGGAGGTTAAATTGGTCATTTAAGAAAATGGATGTAGTTTCTCTCCATCATAACTATCATTCCATTATCTCTCTCCTTAAACCACTTAATATCAATTTTTGCCTTCAATTTGAATTCAAAATTTCTACTTTTTATCTCGACATTTTTATACCAAACAATTTAAACCGTGGGGAAACCCACAAAATACCTTCTAAAAATAGATAAATCCTACTAATAATAAAGGTTCATTGAAGCTACCGAGCAAATCACCAACAGTGTTTAGATTATCTACCTAAACTTGCGTGTATCATTAAGTCAACTAGAAGACATAAGCAAGGCGACGTACTTGGGTCAGTCTTGCACAAGGCCTGAGATTTAAGACTAAAGTATTTGCGTAATTGAGTTTAAGACTTTAAGGTGTATAAGCATTATTTAATTTAAATTTCAAAGACCTAAGCAGAAACCCTGCCTATAGAAAAGAGGTGTCTCCATGACACCTAACATGTACACACGATGTAAATTAGTATGGTGTTAAATGATTAGTTAAACTGGGGACATTGTCTAAGCCTATAAACAAGCTAAGATATGTTGTTGGTGTTTGTTCCAAATTACTCACTTACAATATTAGAAATGTTAGTTTAACAGGATTTTATAATACTAGTGCAGTAATGGGTGGTTAATTAGTGGTGGGGCCAGGAATTTTCAGAGAGGCCAAACCATGGAAGAAATTAAGAGCTACAAAGGAGAGAGCTAACCCTAGAAATTTGTGAGATGTGTTGGTATATTAGGGTAGATATAATATAAGGGCCAGAAAAATAAATAAATAAATCAGAAGGGCCAAGTGACCTGTCTAGACTATACTTAATTGGCTCTACCCCTGTTGGTGGTAGAAGCGAGTCAGCAAAGGAGGTTTTGGGACCATTTTTCTTTTCTTTTCTTTTCTTTTTCCTTTTTTAATAAATTGGATTAATTAAGGTAGGAGAGTCACCAATTAATACATAATTTTCAACAACTTTGAATATATCATATGGATATATATGGATAGAATTTTGACCTTAGGATTCAAACTTATATATATATGACATGGATAATAATCAAGTAAGTACGTATTGGTATAACTTATATCAACACCCGTATTGAAAGTTGTACCCTGTATATTAGTGGGATATGAGATACACTGGACCAATGCAAGGGGTACAACTTCCAATGCATAGTACTGATATAACTTATATTAACACGTGTTAATGAAAACATAACCACATATGAAGTACAACTTCTAATACATAATATTGATATAATTTATATTAATACATATTGATGAGAATATAACCGTATATGCCATAATTTTGTTTTTGTATTAAAACAGTTAAGATGACTTACTAGTTACTACAGTCATGGTGAGATGTTACAACTAAAGACAAAAGTAAAATAAGGAAAAAACAAGAGTAGATGAATGGTGTAAAACAGAAAGATAAGAACAGAAGTAAGTACTCTTGAACACATGCATTTGGAGCAATTCCAATGAAGTCCCATTGAAAATGGTGGCCAAAAGACATGGCTGATTGATTGATTGATCCATCGATGGATTGATTGAAGCAACGATTAATTCACATCACATCATGTGTCAAATTTCAGAATTTCAAATGCCAATAGGCCGCTACTTTGCATTGATGTGGTTAGCAAGTTGCTGCTTATGCCTTGAGCTCCTCCATTTCAAGATTCAACTCATTGAGAATGACATACGCAGCATCTGCTTGACTTGGCCAGCAAACTCTGCGGCAGCGGCTCCAGTTTAGACTTGAGCATGATTGATCCACGTACCTCTTCTTTTTATTTCCCCTTTTTATAAGCTTAGAATCATCGAATGAGAGTCGTGACGGCCATGAATTTTGACCGCAACTGTAGAGTCTATGACCTTCTAAACGGAGTAGCATGTGATGTATTGAACTTGGACAAATTACAAAGCCCACATGGTTCGGCACCTTTTAAACGGAGTAGCATGCATTTATTAGGTTCGTGCGCGGCACCGTCGACCGTCTGTGTGCAAATTTTTATTTTATTTTATTTTGTTTTGGCTTATTGATATACCTTTTGGAAATTAGGTGGATTAAAACCAATGTAAAATCATACCTTTTATTGAATTTGAAAGGTTATCAGGTTAAGAATTACCAATTCAATTGTTAGGTCAACTAGAAGTGAGTCATGATCAACGTTGTCATAATGTAATAAATATTTTTATTTTTATTTTAAAATTAAATATAAATATTAAACAAAGTAGCATGCATTTATTAGGCTTGTGCGCAGCACCGCCCTCTGCGTGGAAATTTTTATTTTATTTTATTTTGGCTTATCGATATACCTTTAGGTAATTAGGTGAATTAAAACCAATGTAAAATCATACCGTTTATTGAATTTGAAAAGTTATTAGGTTAAGAGTCACCAATTTAGACGTCAGGTCAACTAGAATTGAGTCATGATCGACGTCATCATAATGTAATAAATATTTTTATTTTAAAATTAAATATAAATATTAAATTGAAAAAAAAAAAGCCCAAAAATACATTATGGAAAAACAGTCTACAAAAAATTGTATCATGAATTACATTTGTACCCTTCTGATGTGTTAATCATTATATAGTACTCTAGTTGTATATAAATAAAATTTAATATAAGGGAAAAATGGTTGTTTTAATTAAGCTAGTCACATTATTTTCCCACGAATTTCTTTGACGGTGAGTTGTCGGAGGAGGGTTATTCGCAAAGAAAAAAAATAGAAAAAAGATAAAAAATTCAAGAGTTGGTAAGGTGAATCAGTTTAACTTCTAATTAAAGAAGTAAAGTCTAATTTACCTCCAGCTTTTATTATTATTATTATTATTTAGTCATGATTCTCAAATTTTATTTTTATAAATTTTTGCAATGGTTCCATTATTGCATCCAAAGCTCCGTTGAAAAGGACTGGCTTCTACCTCCGATCCTATTTATTTATAGTATAATCCTATGATGTCCGGACATAATTAATCATATCATTATGTGGTATATAGAATTTTTCATTTAATTGCATAATTATGTGGTATATAGAATAGTTGTACATCACATAATAGTCGTGACTCTTCCTCGTCCACACATGCATGCACAAATTCCATGCATATATTCCTGCACTAAACCCTAAAATTAAACATTCATTTAATGAAAGTTGTTGAAGTCACTGTACATGTCATAACAGAATTTTATAATATATTTAGTTTACCAAATTGGGGTTTTGGTGAGTCAACCTAACGACCAAGTTGGTGACTGATAATTTGCAAGAATAAGTCCTGCAAATCGAAGCAACCCTAGCTTTTCTTTAAACACAAATCCCCACGAAAAAAATGAAAAAGAAAAAAGGAAAAAAAAGAGAGGACCCTAGTAACGTATTTTGATGACATGATGCGACCATAGCTTTGGTAATTTGATTAGTATGGTTTTACTAAGGAAAAATGCTACACACAGCACCTTATGTAACATACGTACCAATTAAAATATAATACCTTATGTAACACTATGTATACAGATTAAAACTTTCTCAATTTATTTAACAGATATCTTTTTTATTAATGTGAGTTGGGTGTTGTATAAAGTATTGTACAAAAAATGCTTCACATAACATTGCCCTTCACTAAACTGATGTTGGAAGCTTGTATCAGGGCCTGGGCCTCAAACTAATGGTGATTAAGGTGGTTGCCTAAGGCCCCACGCGAAAAGAAAATCTCCTAGAAACCCAACCTGCTTAATTGATCACATAAGACTTCTCATATATGTAAAAGAAAAATCCAAACTGTCTTAATTGCATGAGACCCATGAAGAGAGCCTTCAGGTTCCTCTCCTTTTTATTTATTTATTTATTTAAATTTAAGTACAACAAAAATTAAAACTACGTAGTTTGGATGATTGTTCTTCATGGTGCCAAAATTGTGTGGTTTTGGGCTTTTTTTTAGCCTACAATAAAATTTAATTAAAAAAAAAAAAAATTGATCGAGAGGATCAATGCTTGAAGAGAAGTCTTATTACTCCTATACTCAGCTTGCATTGAGTCGACCCTGACTTGTATATTATTCCTATCATGATCTAGGGTTTTTATTATAGTGGTAATCTAATGGAGTTAAGAAGGGTCGACAAGTATGGGTGACTACTAATTGTAAGAATAATGTACTCTTGCATGCACAAGCAAAGCCAAGATTTTGGACAACTGAATTTTTGGTTTTTATTTTTGCCAAACGATAGGAGAATACTTACCTACACACGAACTAACGCAGAGTCGAAATCAAGACCTCTGCAAACCTTACACTCCTATTGGGATAGGACAGGCCATTAAACCCAAAGGCCATTGACATGGGGTTTTTTTTTTTAATTTTTTTCTAAAACAATCGATAGAAATTATTTTTATCCTTAATCCTCCTTAACATCAATAAATGAGTATTAATGCTTCTATCTAAATTTAAATTTAAGATTAATTAATTATTTAACAAGTAAAACAAATGTCACTAATTAAACTACAATGCTACCGACAAAGTATTTAAGTCAAGCGATACTAAACGAGAGAAAATAAAAAATTATATTTTACATGTAAAGTTAAACCCTGTGACATTTTATAATAAAATTTTATATGTATGATCGGAATTTTTATAATAAAATTCGTGCAATACCCCTAAAATAAAGAAGATCTTGCCTAAAATAAAGAAAATTTTGCAAATATACCGAAGAGGGTCCGCTTACCATTGTTCTATCTCCTAATGGCAATGTTATTATGTTAATGTATTGGACTTAGAAGGGTCAGCAAGTAACTGAGAGTTGGGTTAGTCAAGTATTAGCTACTGTGGAGACCAATTATTTGCACTCTTCTATATATCTTTGACACGTGTACTAAATTTCAATATTGCCCACTGTTTCATGGAACATTATATCTTTAGAAAGGGACAGAATTGTCTTTGCATGCTCAGGGCCCAGGCCCCAGGGGTGCATTTTTTTTTTTTCCCTGTCAACGAAATTTGGGGTTTGTCCAAATCATTGGACAATCATATATAGAAGCAATGGCAAATCCTAGTCGGCCGACAAATAATAGTTGACCAAGACTCATTATTTCACTCAAACATTTAATACGGGTCATTTTCTCCTGGTGCCAACCCTATACCTTGCTTCATAAGGTTAGGTAACCCTACCCTAGTTTTTTCTTCTCCCAATTCAGATCGAGGTAAGTTTTAAATTCCAAATACAAACTTGTGCTTTTTAATGGCAATTCGGAACAGATCAAATTTCGAACCCCAAAATATAAATTTTAAGCTTTTTAATTAATATTAACGCCTTGATGGTAGTAAATTACCCCAAGATCATAACCCTATGTCCTAACTCCCTACCCAATTTTGACCACAATAGGTAAGGGCGTGTTGGGGTAATAATAATAATACTACTAGGGGAAAATTTTCCTTTGATGAGTGCTTCCCAAGATAATACCAAACAAAGAAAGTTGACAATAAAACCCTTTGTTTGGTATTAGTTTGGGTAGTATTAGTCAAAGTGAATTTTTTAGGTTTTTGGAACAATCCTATATTTTTTGCAATTGTGCCCCCCATGACAGCCACCTGTACCCACCAAAAAAAAAAAAAAAAAAAAACAGAAAAAAAATTTGTACACGTGTAACTTCTAAAAAATGCTTGTTTACCTACCCTTCTCATCATTTATCACAAAGAGCGAAATTCATGTGAATTTCATGTGAGTGAGTCTCATTCTTCGTAAGAAGCATATAGCTTTACCCAAACTTTTCATACCATGATCCATGACCAATTCGATGCATATGACTCCCTCAACTTAAGAGGATTGCTTTGTAAACTTCTACCTTGAATCTTCTATTTAGATTGTCTTACAAGAGGATGGACTCTATATTCATGCGAATTGAGCCTCACATGAATGAGTTTCGCTATACATGTGAAAAGTACTTAGAAAACGTGATCAACGGATGATCCGTATATTATTTTTGTCAACTTAATTAATGCAGATGTTGATGGAATTATTAGCGGGATCACAATTGGATTAATGCCAATAAGAGAGATGCTAGTTAACCAAGTTCCATCTTTAATTGACTTGTCACTAATTAATCTAGTCTGTGCCTGTGGTATGGGACAGTTTAATTAATTAATTAATTAATTATGGGTCCCTCCCTCCCCCCCCCTCTCTCTCTCTCTCTCTCTCTCTCTCTCTCTCTCTGACTTTGACTCTTTACCTTTCACTTTACCTCCCTCAGTTCTCTCTCCCTAATGTTATCAAATCAGAACCATAGAAGACGAGGACTTGCTATCTATCAATTCCCACTTGATGAATGAATTGTTCTGAACCTCATTTTGATTGGATGATTTTGGTTTACTTTATATTAATTAAATTCTTGAGCTGTATGTACACATATATTTTAAAATTGTCTTAAACAATACAGGTAACGTAAATAGTTGAAATGGTGATTGAAAAAAAAAAAAAAAAAATGGTTAGAACTCATCTATTGGCTAATTTTCTATACACTTTCATTATCGAGTAGGGCTCGTGATATGAGTTTGATGAAAAATTATTTTGTATGATGGGTGTATACATTTGTCTATCTAGGCACGGATCTCTTGTCCTCACCCAATTACTTATTGTACAAGAATTTATGAAAGTTGAGGCATACATCCCAGGAAGTTAGGAACCACTAACCCACCCCTTAAGGTAATTCACATGACACAATGAAAAGAGCATATTTAATTTCAGGAAGGAGTGATGCTATATGGCTCAAATAGTTCATTAGTTTGTCCAAATGACCGAATGACGTAATAATTACGCTAATCAATAAAATTTTCTTTCAAAAATAACCTTTCAAAATGGGTTGATGTGACGACTACCATGTCAGTTGGGTAAACAAATTAGGTAAATAAATTAGGACAAGTGTAGAAACGTTTAACAGCGAGGATATAGATTCAATACACAGCCTATTCAAAAAGCCCATGATTTAATTTTTTTCAACAAGCGAAAACGGTAGAAGGGCGACCAACCAGTCGTGGCGACTCTATTTGGGTGTGACTATAGTAACTCCCCTACCTGCTGAGGAACCAATGACAGGAGGGGCCTAAACAGATCCACAATTAAAGATGGGATCCATAAGTGCAATCTCAAGTTGTTTGAACCATAACCTGACCTCAGTCCTACAAGGGTTAATGGTCCCAAACTTTTAGGGCATCAAAAGGACTATCAAAGGATAAATACACATCCCGTTACCTCCCTCTAAGACTTAAACCCTTGACTAACTAACGTCCTACACCTTTACCACTTTTGGAAGTGTAGGCACGTTTAATTGTAGAGGATTCAAATCTAGGTATCCAACACTCAAACGTGATAAAAAAAAAAAAACAAAAAACAAAAAAACAAAAGAAGCCCATGGTTTACTGTATTGGGTCAAGTCGATCTAGTCTGTTATTGGAAAATAGGGAATGGCTATTGCAACCCCCCATTCTTATCACCCCACCCCCTATGCTTTAGGTTTTAAGGTTTTATGCAAAATATAAAAGGTTTTTATGAAAACCAACCGTGATATCTACTAGAAAACATCATTTTGAACAACTTTGTAGAATAAAGTTTTTTCTAAATTTATCGTTTAAATATACTTTTTAGCCATTTATAGCCTTTATTTCATTTTTTGCCAAAAAGTCTACCTAAACGATAGATTTTGAAAAAAATTTATTCTACAAAGTTGTTCAAAATGATGTTTTCTAGTGGGCCAGGTGACCGATTTTTGCAAAAACCTTTTATATTTTTCATAAAATCTTAAAAACTAAAAGGAAAGGGGTGGGTTATAAGAATGGGGGGTTGCAATGGCCGTTCCCTGGAAAATAATCTCCTCTGGCCTTGGGCTGAAGTAGTTGGGCTATATCAGGCTTGGGCTGTGCTTGGTCTCAGTTTTAGTACTCGGGCTTGCCTCAGTCCAGCTCAATCTGCAAAATGGAATAGTCTCCATATCCTGAAAACATCACACACTCATCTTGTCATAACTCTATATATCCTCCATTAGTCCATTTGCTTGCCAAGAAAATGAAAGAAAATAAAATAAAATCTATAATTTTACATTTGTATGCTGTTTTGGACCATTTAGTTTCACAAAATTGAAGAACTCACCTTAAATAATATTCAAAATTTTATCCTTTGTTCTTTCTCCGCCTATATTTTCCGAGTGACCAAACGAAGCATTTATCTTTTCCTTCCGAGAAAGCAAAATCTCAAATTGAGCTAAATTTTCCTATCTCTACTTATATCATCATGTTCTTTTGCAACAATTTGTTGTATGTATTAGTCTTTTAATCTTGTAATGTTGATCATCTGTTCATTTGTTATTTCAAAATCGAAGGTTTGTTCGGTCGTCTAAATAGAAATTATTCGCCCACAAAGTTTTATTTTTATTTCTTTTTATTAACACGCACCCAAAAAAAAAAAAAAAGGGAAAAAAAAAGGGTAGAGTTTGTCCTTTACATCACTAAAAAACCAAGCCGAACTTGGCAAGGTCCAATATAACCCCAAGAAGACAAAGAAAAAAAAAATGCCCAAGTTCCCACACTAAACATGACAATGAAAAGAAAAAGATGGTCAACCTTCTCTACTTTGCCTTTGTACACGCAACACCAATTTGGCATCACCCTTAACCCTTTACTCACCAGATAATTCATAGTGATCTTATTTTCAAAGAACATCCGTCAAGCCCCTTGGTATTTTAAGGAAGTTTTCGATGTTTTATTATTATTTTGTTTTTCAAACATCTAGAAAGCTTTATGCGGTTTTCTAGATTCTCCCCCTTTCCTCGTTTATGATATTGTTTATTTCACGTACGCAAGGACGTCATACGTACGCTATTAAGTACACTACAACCTATGTGAATCCAGTTAATACATAATAATCATGTGGCATGGAAAATAATTCATGAATATATCATAAACTAGTGAGGATTATTTTTCATGCACAAACACTTGCTTAGGTGCTTTGCTGGGCAAAAAATTAGGGCTCCAACTTAGTTGTTACTCTTGTAATAGGTCAAAAAAAAAATACATTTACTTTAATACCTAGATTAGTAAAGACCCCAATCCAAATTAAGGACCCCAAATAGTTGCTAAATTAAAAATGAAGAATATTATATTATTTTTATTTTTAGTTCTTATAAAGACATATTTTTTTTATCTTAATCTATAAAAGCAAATTTTAGTAATCATATATGTAGGCAAATTTTGTGAACTAGGGAAAAAAAATTGTTGGGTATAAATTTTGTTGAGTGTGTGAATATGTATAGAAGCTAGACCCTATTTTAGCAGTTTGCCTAGGACCCCAAAAAACTCAGGACCGGTCTTGGTTCTTTATCTATATATGATAAACCTAGCTTAAAATATATGAATAATTTACATTTTTTACAAATATAATTCAGATATTAAACAAATTAACTTACATATATTATTTCTTAACATTTGTTGGCTTAACTGAATAAGGTGATATATGGCCAAAACCTATCCAAAAATTATTGGGTCCAATAAGTGAGTGTGTGCGACACATGCATAGTTTCTTATTCGAACCATATCAGTTATGGATTAGATCTTTCTAACTAGATTTAGAGTATTAAATAGGATTCGGATCAAAATCTAATTTAATTAAGAAAAGCATTGTGATGTATTAAAAAATTCTAAGCTATTAATTAAAGCCATGTGTCTCTCTTTTTGCATTGTCATTTCCTAATCTGTACTATTGCAGAGAAGGATTATACTTTTGGTTAGATGTAGAAGATGAAATATTAAAAGACCCTCGTTAGTTTCTAAGATGAATGAAAAAAAAAAGAAAAAGGTTAAATTGGTCATTTAAGATAATGGATGTGATTTCTCTCTATCATAACTATCATTCCATTCTCTCTCTCCTCAAACCACTTAATATCAATATTTGCCTTCCATTTGAATTCAAAATTTTTACTAAATTTTTATACCAAACAAATTTAAACTGTGGGGAAACCCACAAAATAATACCTTCTAAAAAAATAGACAAATCCTACTAATATTAAAGGTTCATTGAAGCTTCTGAGCAAATCACCAACAGTGTTTAGATTATCTACCTAAACTTGTGTGTATCATTAAGTCAACTAGTAGACATAAGCAAGGCGACGTACTAAAGGGGTCAGTCTTGCACAAGGCCCGAGATGTAAGACTAAGTATTTGCGTAATTGAGTTTAAGACTTTAAGGTGTGTAAGCATTGTTTAATATAAATTTCAAAAACCTAAGCAGAAACCCTGCCGATAGAAAAGAGGTGTCTCCATGACACCTAGCATGTAGACACGATGTTAATTAGTATGGTGTTAAATGATTAATTAAATTGGGAGCACTGTCTAAGCCTATAAACAAGCTAATCTATGTTGTTGGTGTTTGTTCCAAATTACTTACTTACAATATTAGAAACGTTAGTTTAACAGGATTTTATAATACAAGTGGAGTAATGCGTGGTTAATCAGTGGTGGGGCCAAGAATTTCAGAGAGGCCAAACCATGGAAGAAATGGAAAGCTACAAAGGAGAGAGCTAACCCTAGAAATTTGTGAGATGGTGTTGGTATATTAGGGTAGATATGATATAAGGGCCAGAAAAATAAATAAATAAATCAGAAGGGCCAAGTGACATGTCTAGACTCTACTTAATTGGCTCCACCCCTGTTGGTGGTAGAAGCGGGTCAACAAAGGAGGTTGTGGGACCATTTTTCTTTTCTTTTCTTTTCCTTTTTATAAATTGGATTAAGGTAGGAGAGTCACCAATTAATACATAATTTTCAACAACTTTGAATATATTATATGGATATATATAGATAGAATTTTGACCTTAGGACTCAAACTTTTATATATATATATATATATATATGAGATATGGATGATAATCAAGTAAGTACCTATTGATATAACTTATATCAACACCTGCATTAATAGTTGTACCATGTACATTAATGA
Organism: Liquidambar formosana; assembly: GCA_039720395.1. Lineage (NCBI taxonomy): Eukaryota > Viridiplantae > Streptophyta > Magnoliopsida > Saxifragales > Altingiaceae > Liquidambar > Liquidambar formosana. The sequence goes on along the minus strand of CM077834.1, from coordinate 10,447,955 downwards.
GATATGAGATATATTGGACCAATGCAAGAGGTACAACCTCCAATGCATAGTACTGATACAATTTATATTAACACATGTTGATGGGAACATAATCATATATGAAGCACAAATCCTAATACATGATATTGATACAACTTATATTAATACAAACCGTATATATGGCATCATTTTGTTTTTGTATTAAACCAGTTAAGATGACTTACTAGTTACTCTTGAGCACATGCATTTGGAGCAATTCCAAAGAAGTCCCATTGAAAATGGTGGGCAATCGAGGCATGGCTGATTGATTGATCGATCCATCGATGGATTGATTGATTGAATGAAGCGACGATTAATTCACATCACATTATGTGTTAAATTTCAGAATTTCAAATCTCAATAGACTGCTATTTTGCATTGATGTGGTTAGTAAGTTGCTGCTTATGCCTTCAGCACCTCCATTTCAAGATTCAACTCATTCAGAATTGATATACGCAGCATCTGCTTGACTTGGCCACCAAACTTTGCGGCAGCGGCTCCAGTTTAGACTTGAGCATGATTGATCCACGTACCCCTTCTTTTTATTTCGCCTCTTTATAAGTTTAGAATCATCGAATGAGAGTCGTGACGGCCATGAATTTTGACCGCAACTGTAGAGTCTATGACCTTCTAATTAAATTGACATGTCACTTGCGATGTATTGAACTCGGACAAATTACAAAGCCCACATGGTTCGGCACCTTTTAAACGGAGCAGCACGCATTTAATAGGCTCGTGCGCGGCACCGACGACCCTCTGCGTGGAAATTTTCATTTCATTTTATTTTATTTTAGCTTATCGATATACCTTTAGGTAATTAGGTGGATTAAAACCAATGTAAAATCATACTGTTTATTGAACTTGAAAAGTTATTGGATTAAGGGTCACCAATTCAGTTGTCACGTCAACTAGAATTGAGTCATGATTAACGTCATCATAATGTAATAAATATTTTTATTTTTAAATTGAATATAAATATTAAACGAAGTAGCACGCATTTAATAGGCTCGTGCGCGGCATCAACGACCCTCTGCGTGGAAATTTTCATTTTATTTTATTTTATTTTGGCTTATCGATATACCTTTAAGTAATTAGGTGGATTAAAACCAATGCAAAATCATACCGTTTATTGAACTTGAAAAGTTATTGGGTTAAGGGTCACCAATTCAGTTGTCAGGTCAATTAGAATTGAGTCATGATTAACATCATCATAATGTAATAAATATTTTTATTTTTAAATTAAATATAAATATTAAACGGAGTAGCATGCATTTATTAGGCTCATGCGCGGCACCGATGACCCTCTGCGTGGAAATTTTTATTTTATTTTATTTTATTTTGGCTTATCAATATACCTTTAGGTAATTAGGTGAATTAAAACCAATGTAAAATCATACTATTTATTGAATTTGAAAAGTTATTAAGTTAAGAGTCGTCACTTCAGTTGTCAAATCAACTAAAATTGAGTCATGATCGACATCATCATAATGTAATAAATATTTTTATTTTTAAATTAAATATAAATATTAAACTGAAAAAAAACCCAAAAATACATTATGGAAAAACAGTATACAAAAAATTGTATCGTGAATTTCATTTCTACCCTTCGGTTGTGTTGATCATTATATAGTACTCTAGTTGTATATAAATAAAATTTAATACAAGGGGAAAATGGTTATTTTAATTAAGCTAGTCACATTATTTTCCGGCTAATTTCTTTGACAGTGAGTTGTCGGATGAGGGTTATTTGTGAAGAAAAAAAATTAAAAAAAAGATAAAAAATTCAAGAGTTGGTAGGGTGAATCAGTTTAACTTCTAATTAAAGAAGTAAAGTCTAATTTCCCTCCAGCTTTTATTATTATTATTATTATTATTATTATTATTATTTAGTCATGATTCTCAAATGTTATTTTTATAAATTTTTGCAATGGTTCCATTATTGCATCCAAAGCTCCGTTGAAAAGGAGTGGCTTCTACCTCCGATCCTATTTATTTTTAGTATAATCCTGTGATGTCCGGACATAATTAATTATATCCTTATGTGGTATATAGAATTTTTCATTTAATTGCATAATTATGTGGTATATAGAATAGTTTTGACTCTTCCTCGTCCACACATGCATGCACATATTTCATGCATATATTCCTGCACTAAACCCTAAAATTAAACATTCATTTAATCAAAGTTGTTGAAGTCACTGGACATGTCATAACAGAATTTTATAATATATTTAGTTTACCAAATTGGGGTTTTGGTGAGTCAACCTAACGACCAAGTTGGTGAGTGATAATTTGCAATAATAAGTCTTGCAGATCGAAGCAACCCTAGCTTTTGCGACCATAGCTTTGGTAATTTGATTAGTATGGTTTTACTAAAGAGAAATACTATATACAACATCTTATGTGTAATACGCGTATCAATTAAAATACATTATCTTTTGTGACATTATGTGTACGGATTAAAACTTCGTCAATTTCTTTAACAGATATATTTTTTGTTAATGTGAGTTGGGTGTTGTAGAAAGTAATGTACAAAAAGTGTTTCACATAACAGTGTCCTTTACTAAACTGATGTTGGAAGCTTTATATCAAACTAATGGTGATTAAGGTGGTTGCCTAACGCCCCATGCGAAAAGAAAATCTCTTAAGAACCCAACCTGCTTAATTGATTGATCACATAAGACTTCTGATATATGAAAGAAAAATCCAAACTGTCTTAATTGCTTGAGACCCATGAAGAGAAAGCCTTCAGGTTACTCTCTTCTGTCCCTGGTGTTTTTTTTTTTTTTTTTTTTATTTTTATTTTTTTTAAGTATAACAAAAATTAAAACTATGTAGTTTGGATGATTGTTTTTCATGTTGCCAAAATTGTGTGGTTTTGGGCTTTTTTTAGCCTACAAAAAATATTTAATAAAAAAAAAAAGTTGAAAGTAAAAAAAAGAATAATGACAGGATCAATGCTTGAAGAGAAGTCCTATACTTAGCTTATATCGAGTCGACCCTGACTTGTATATTATTCCTATCATGATCTAGGGTTTTTTTCATAGCGGTAATCTAATGGAGTTAAGAAGGGTCAACAAGTGGGTGATAACTAATCGTAAAAATAGTGTACTCTTGCATGCAAAAGCAAGGTCTAGATTTTGGACAACTGAATGTTTTTTTTTTTTTTTTTGGCCAAACGATAAGAGAATACTTACCCACACACATACTAATGCAAAATCAAAATCAAGATTTCCGCAAATCTTACGCCCCTATTGAGATAGGACATGCCATTAAATTAAAAGGCCATTGACATGGGTTCAATAATTTGATTAATATGGTTTTACAAAATTGTTATGCTGGCTTATATGCATGCATTATTGATCCTAGCTATCATGTTCTAGGCTTTTGTCATAATGGTGTATTAATGGAGTTAATTAAGAAGGGTCAGCAAGTGGGTGATCGACGTACTGCTCATTGTAAGAATAACTCTCGTACAAGCAAACCCTAGCTTTTTGACAATTAACTAATAACCCAACGACGGCTCATGAGAAGTGATTAAGCATTCTAGACTCTGACTCACTAGAAAAAAAACCTTGATTAGGAATTCTCATCCAAACATGGCGGCGCGATGCTGAGGTCATTGCTTCCATAATTTGATTAATATGGTATTTAATTATTATTTACTGATGTGATATGGATGCTTATGTATTATTAATATCATTCCCACTAACATCATATATATAGTATATGTTCTAGAGTTTTCTATTAGAGTTGTACTCTATGACGACATTGCCTTCTACCCTTTTACAATGAGCTCTCTCTATCAATACACTACATCAGTGGAGCAAGTAATTTTGAACATGAACTTATTAACTATTACATTGAATCTATATATAATAAATTCCCATGGATATAAACTATTACATTCAATCAAAGTTGCTAAAGGGGTTTTTTTGGTTTGTTTGTTTGTTTGTTTTTTTTTTTTTTTTTTTTGACAATGGATGGAAACTACTTTTACTCCTAGTCCTAATTAATATCAACAAATAGGTATTAATGCTTTTATATAAGTTTGAATTCAAGATTAATTAATCACTTAACAAGTAAGACAAATACCACTAAACTACAATGCTATCGACAAAGACACCGTTTGGTTGCACTTATTTTAAGATCTTCTTTGCTTTTGATAGCAAAAAGTTGTAAGAGCAAAAAGCACTGTTTGGTTAGAGGAACTAAAAAGGATTTCTAATAAGCAAAAAGCAAAATATTGGGTTTTAAACAAAAGCAATCAAGATTTACTTTTAAAAGTCATTTTTATCCTTCGGACAAGTTTGATCTTACCTTGAAAAATTCTTGATCGAGAAAGATTGTATCTATCCTAAGCTTTCATTTGGGCAACGATCATTTGGTAGAGTTTCTCATGACATGTAAAAGATTACCGATAAAATCAATTTTACCAAACGTGCTTTCGTTTTTGTTGCTTCTACTTAAAAACAAAAAGCAAAACAAGTAAAAAATGATTTTTCTCTACTTAAAAAAAACATCTTTTAAAAAGTGCAACCAAACAGTACCAAAGTATTTAAGTTAAACAATACTAAACGAGAGAAAATATAAAATTTTATTTTACACATGAAGTTAAACTATGTGACCATTTAAAATAAAATTTTATAGGTACTATCGGAATTTTTATAATAAAATTCGTGCAATACCCCCTAAAATAAAGAAGATCTTGCAAATATGAGGAAGAGGGTCCGTTTACCATTGTTCCATCTCCTATTGGCAATGTTAATGTATTGGACTTAGAAGGGTCAGCAAGTAACTGAGAGTTGGGTTTGTCAAGTATTAGCTACTGTGGAGACCAATTATTTGCACTCTTCTATATATCTTTGACACGTGTACTAAAATTCAATATTGCCCACTGTTTCATGGAACATTATGTCTTTAGAGAGGGACAGAATTGTCTTTGTATGGTCAGGGCCCACGGGTGCTTTTTTTTTTTTTTTTTTTTTTTTTCCTGTCAACGAAATTTGGGGTTTGTCCAGATCATTGGACAATCATATATAGAAGCAATGGCAAATCCTAGTCGGCCGACAAATAATAGTTGACCAAGACTCATTATTTCACTCAAACATTTAATACGGGTCATTTTCTCCTGATGCCAACCCTATACCTTACTTCATAAGGTTAGGTAGCCCTACCCTAGTTTTTTCTTTTCTCCCAATTCAGATCGAGGTAAGTTTTAAACTCCAAATGCAAACTTTATGCTTTTTAATGGCAATTCAGATCAGATCAAATTTCGAACCCCAAAATATAAATTTTAAGCTTTTTAATTAATATTAACACCTTGGCGGTAGTAAATTATCCTAAGGTCATAATACTATGTCCTAACTCCCTACTTAATTGATGAGTGCTTGCAAAGGTAATACCAAACAAACAAAGTTGACAGTAAAAATCTTTGTTTGGTATTAGTTTGGGTAGTATCCGTTAAAGTGAATTTTTTAGTTTTTTGGAACAATCCTATATTTTCTGCAATTGTACCTACCACGACAGCCACTTGTACCCACGAAAAAAAAAAAAAAAAACAGAAAAAAAATTTCCACACGTGTAAATTCTAAAAAATGCTTATCTACCCCCTTCTCATCATTTATCGCAAAGAGCGAAATTCATGTAAATTTCATGTGAGTGCGGGTCTCATTCTTCGTAAGAAGCATATAGCTTTACCTAAACTTTTCATACCATGATCCATGACTAATTCCATGCATATGACTCCCTCAACTTAAAAGGATTGCTTTGTAAACCTCTAGCTTGGATCTCCTATTCAGATTGTCTTACAAGAGGATAGACTCTATATTCATGCGAATTGAGCCTCACATGAAGGAGTTTCACTATACATGTGAAAAGTACTTAGAAAACGTGATCAACGATGATACATCTATTATTTTTGTCAACTTACTTAATGCAGATGTTGATGGAATTATTAGCGGGATCACAATTCGATTAATGCCAATAAGAGAGATGCTAGTTAACCAAGTTCCATCTTTAATTGACTTGTCACTAATTAATCTAGTCTGTGCCTGTGGTATGGGACGGTTTAATTAATTAATTAATTAATTATGGGTCCCTCCCTCCCCACTCTCTCTCTCTCTTGGACTTTGACTCTTTTCCTTTCACTTTACCTCCCTCAGTTCTCTCTCCCTAACTTGCTATCTATCAATTCCCACTTGATGAATGAATTGTCCTAAACCTCATTTTGATTGGATGATTTTGGTTTACTTTATATTAATTAAGTTCTTGAGCTGTATGTGTACATATATTTTAAAATTGTCTTAAACAATACAGGTAACTCAAATAGTTGAAATGGTGATAAAAAAAAAAAAGTTAAAACTCATCTAATTTTCTATATACTTTCGTTATCGAGTCCGACTCGTGATATGAGTTTGATAGAAAAATTATTTTGTATGAGGGGGTGTATACATTTGTCTATCTAGGCACAGACCTCTTGTCATGTCACATGATTATTATGAGATGGGTTATCTCTGTCTTGACGCGTATGCACCCATCACACAAAAAAAAACGACAAAACGCAAATTTGACGAATGGGTTTAATTAATTCTTTCTTTTCCACTGATGTGGTACTGGAAGGATGAATATAGTGTGGAATGGAAGAAATTCAAATAAGGACTTGGCTCTTCTTTATTGCCTCTCTTTGTAAGTTTTCTCTTCCTACAATAATATAAATACCTTCTGGAGATTTTTTTTCCTTGTAAATTTTAAATGGAAGGCTGTCCAATCAAGCCTAATTCCCAGGTCATATGGAAGAACTATTTTTAAATTTTTTTTTTTTCTTTAAAGAAATGTAAGATTTTGACTACTTAAAATATAACCGTTTGAATGAAAACGATATAAGAGCTGAGTCATATATGAGTCATTTAATCACGTGAATAAAGGATGATATCAAAATGCTATTGAAGTCCTTGTGGGGTTAGTTGAACAGTTACGTCTTAGGTGTGTTCTTCAGAAGTCATCGTTTCGACTCCTCGTAAAGATCGCTGCTTGTGTGAGCATAGAATATCTCACATGGGTCGTTAGGAGAATAATTTAGACGGAAATAAGACTTAGGATACCCCTAATAGTTAATAAATAAATAAATTAATTAATTAATTAAAAAAAAGAAAAAGGAAAGGATGATATCGAAATTACCACAATAAGAAAGTGAATAAATCATAAAAAATTCGGAATTTTAATTGAGCACATAAACATTGGTTCGTTTGAATGAATGAAAGTGGGTAAGAGTCAAATTTAGAAAATATATATCAGCTCTTCATAAAGTACACTTTTTATATTATATCTTGTGGAAAAAAAAAATTATTAATTTTTCACTGAAAAGGATCTTCTTTCTTTAGTCCCAAAAGTATCATATCGGAAAACCACTAAATAAATTTTATATAAGGAAAAAAAAAAAAAGTAGGATTTTGACTATATTGAAGGCGACCATTGGAAGAAAAGGTTGCAGGAGTCATATAAACACGTGATTATTATCCTACTACATTAAAAAAAAAGGCGAATAAATTTATTTATTTATAATAAAAAAAATATTAAAATTTTGATTGCAAAGAAATAGTAGTCCTTTTGAATAAAATTTGGCAAGTCATATAATCACATCAAACAATGGGTGATTTTAGGGTGACCACGTTTATATATTCATTTCTGTGATTAAAACTTGTCCCTAACTTTTGTTGACAAGAAAGGCGCAGACAGTGAAATCCCATGGAAAATTGACGAACTGGGTGTGACCCAATGGAAGAATGGAAATTCTGTCTGTATTTAGACTCTTAACTTCATGGTGGCAAACAGATAGATTAGCTGATATATACAATGGTAACCTTGACCAGGCCAAGAAAGGGACCTGCATATATAATCCCATGACACTGACTGCCTCATCTAATGATTTTTGTTTGCCTGCCGGGGTAGTGTTGGACTAGATAGGGTGTGGAATAGCATGCATGCACCAAACAGTTTTTTGGCATATAGTGGGACAAATTGGGGTAGTGTATTATGTATAATGTCAGTTCTCATTTAGTTATTTGTCATTCTGAGAAAAATTTCCTTCATTTAAAAAAAAAAAAAAAAAATGGAGGTAACCCTACCACATAATTCTAAGTAGTGGGGTCGAGTTTCAAATCACTTGTCTCATCGATCCTTATAAAACGGAAAGAAATATTTGAGAATAAACCTATATTTCATAGGAATTGAACGAGGTGTCATGAGAATTGTGATTTCTGATAATCTTATCAAATAAATAACAAAGCTCCTGTCAATTTTGAAAATTTCAAAGTTCCTAGCTAACAAACAAACTTTAATTTAAATTTTCAATTTCTTGAATTATGCTATAAAATAGATTTCTGGGTAGCCAAACAGATAGGACTCTTAAGGATGGTCAAGTAAGAAAAGAAAACCATTAAGGAATCGGTTGGTCATCAGATGGCTTATGGTCATGATTAGGTGATTGTTTTGGGACATTTTTTTCTTGTGGGCAAGCATAAACAATTGTGTTGCTTGCCAATTAAAAATGCCTGAGTATGTTATTGTCACTGACTAATGGGGAATTAAGAGGAAAAAATATGGCAACTTTGATTAGCATGATAACCATGAAGAGTGATGCCAAGCCATTCGAATGTCTTTTGATTTCCCAGACTAAGCTGTTTTCCAATTCCTTTCTGTGAGACACGGAAGAGAACATATTTCTTCCTGAAAAAATTAAAATATGATGAGGAAGTCTTCATTTGTCAATAGACTTGCGTGAGAAAGTGGTGAAGTGTTATAGGACAATGTAATAGACCCCAGCAAGATCGAGGAACATACCTCTTTAGTGAGGCAACTCTGAGAGCAGGGGCAGAGGCATGGACTTAATCTTGTGTCTCCTTGTTAGAAAAAAATCTTGAGCCTCATAGGTCTCTTTATTTCAGGAGATATTGTTTGAATTACGATACATGGAACAAAGTGTTGTTATATAAAGAATCTTACTAGGGTTTTGCATACGGAATTTCATATTAAAATGCCATATGACCTAATCATGGTTTCCGATCAAAGTATTAATTTTTTCTCTCGTTCAACAATGTTGACGAAATGCTCCGACACTTTTGATGGGCAAGTGGGGATCCATTTTGACATATATTTTTTTTTCACTAAATTACCAATTTCAAAAATAATTTAAAAAAAAAAGTTCACAACAAGAGGGATGAGAGCGTTCTCAATGTAGACGAACTCTTTAATCTTTCATCTTTCATCTCAACACAAAAAAGTCCACATTTCTTATACATCGTTTTCAAGTTTGCCATTGCGGCATCATTTCGTAATTTATCAATTGCACAACCCTTCATCACTTTTTATTTAGTCCATGTCAAGCGGGCTTAATCTATCTAATATTATAATGATTTGTTGGGTCAAGACACTCACGTTGTCCGAAGAAGTTTAATCAGCAATAAATATGATTTAAATGAAATCAAGAAAACATTAAGCAAGGACCCCCTCCCCCCACGTCTTGGTGCACAATGATCCCTATGGTGGGTCCTATGAAAACACTTTTTCCACACTAACATGACATAATTTTATTGAAAACCAAGCTACTCTGTATTGGTGGAACAATAGACAAGTCGTAAAGAGTATCCTACGGATCGGCACTTTGATCATTTCTCACACGAATAGAACTCACATTCACATGGATTTCACATTAATCCATGCGTAAAAGAGGCGATAAGTGATACAGTCATTGTCGCAGTCGAAAATTACGGGCTTGATTTTTAATTTTTTAAGTTCGAATCTTAGCTTTTTCATTATCGGATATACAGGCTTACGGCGTGGGTAAATTGTGCATCATATGGGACTACTTTGAATTCAAATTTTGATAGGAATAAGCTTGAGATATCGACGTCGACTAAGTAACAATAATAATTGCTTAAATTTAAAATATTAAAAAGAAAAAATCGGAAGGGGAATGCAGGATATCCTATATACTTGACAAAAGTCGACTAAGAGTTCTGCGTGATGGTGTGGACACCTTGAAATCTCTATAACAGATCGAGTCTACTAAAGCGTTATCAAGGGACATGTGTATCATGTGGGACTACTTTGAATTCAAACTTTGGTGGGAATAGGTTTAGGATGCCAACATCGAGCAAGAAACAGTAATAATTGCATCAATTTAAAATAAATAAGTAAAAATTGGAAAAGAAATGCAAGATAGCCTTTTCAACAGAAGTCGGCTAGGAGTCCTACATTGTGATGGTGTAGACACCGTGAAGGCATGAAGTCCCTATAAACAAAGTCTACTAAAGCATTATTAGGAGAGATACGGGCATCATGTAGGACTATTTTGAATTCAAATTTTGACGGGAATAAGTTTAAAATACCGACATTGAAAAAGTAACAACAACAATTACATAAATTTAAAATTAAAAAAAAAAAAAATGGAAGAGGAATACAGGATAATCTACCCGACAAAAGTCGGTTTGGAGTCTCGCATGGTAATGGTGTGGACACCATGTTAGGAGGGTTCTACTAGAGCGTCATCAGGAACCATACGTGACGACATAATGTTGGTGACAGCCGGTATGAAAGCCGAAAGGCCAGCTGTTTGCATGCGAGTGGTTGTTTTAGGATTTGAGGCACAGAGGACTGAGGGAGACAGGACAAGGAATCACACTCTGCTTAACCTTGATTTCAACTGGTCCGGTTCTTATATTTTAGAGGCTTTTAGCTTTGCGTGTTGTGTTTTCACTTGATTTTGCGCTTAGTCATTTTAGGCGAAAACAATAATTGTTTAACATATGATAAGTGTGGGAAAATTTTAATGATTTTTATTTAGTTTTTTAATTTGTTTTAGGGTCATAATTAGGAGTAATTAATTTTGTACAAAATTTTTTGTTCACCAACTTTATCCCATAGGAAAAACTTTTCTACAAAAAAATACGTCGAAAAAAAGGGAAATTAAAATTGACACTTTACATATTTCTACAACTTTCTCGTAAATCAGGAGCATGAAAGAAAATTATTTTCTAACATTATCATTTTTCTTTACTTCCCACATTTCACTTTCCTACCTATGTTTCTTGTCAACCAAACGAACATGCAATCTCGACATTTGGTCTACTATAATGCACAATCAAATACAATCACATATGCTTTTTCCCAATTCAATTGAAATGACTTGGTATTAATGCTCACAAGTCACCACATGAAAACACAAGAAATTTGCATTAGAGTCAATGAGTGTGGGGTATACTTATTACACAAGTTGAAATACTAAATTACCCTTGTAATAATAGAGATTGACTAATTTGGCACTGGAACTCTGCTCATACGGATGTCACTGGTTTGTGGATGTCGACCTCATCGCTTAGAGAAAGGGAGAGAGATTTCTCTCAAAAGGAGGACACGTCTCTTATGAATAAAGGCCGGTACCGAATCCCATTGACTTAACCTTTTCCTTGGCCTTCCTTCCATCTCTACTATATATATATATACAAACATATATGCACTCCTCAAAGTCTCAAACGTACCTACTATATATATACATAATCCACTTCTTTAATTGGACGTCCCTGCAGTATTATTTCTTCTTCTTCTTCTTCTTCTCCGATCTTCTTTTCTCTTTCACATTAGATTGTAGTAGAGAGCAGTGGTTTTAGAGGAAGTTGGAGTTAGCATGGGGAAAACTCCTTGTTGTGACAAGAACGGATTGAAGAAGGGGCCATGGACGGCAGAGGAAGACCAGAAACTGATTGATTATATTCAGAAACACGGGCAAGGGAGATGGCGAATCCTCCCGAAGAATGCCGGTACATTTATTCTTCATTTTTGAGTGAATATCATATGTAGAATTATTGTTCTTAAATGCTTTTCTTTTCAGTATTTAAGAATATATATGTGTTTTCTTTGATATGAGTTTAGGACTTAAAAGGTGTGGCAAGAGTTGCAGACTTCGCTGGACCAACTACTTGAGGCCTGATATCAAGAGGGGGAGATTCTCACTTGAAGAAGAGGATACCATAATACAATTACACTGTATTTTGGGAAACAAGTAAGTCTATACATCCATTACCTTCTAATTTTTGGAAAATGTCAAGCTACTGGATAAATCAATCCGTAAAAACCCACTAATTTTACCGGGTAATGCGATAATGATAAAGTAGTAATGAATGGAACTTTTGTCTTGATCTTCGGTTTTTTCCTTGACAAATTAATGCAATGAATGCTGGATCAGCCGATTAGATGAATTTGATAAAAATTCATGGAGTAGTGCCATAAGCACTAACTTTCCCCAACTCACATGGCTGATGATGTGATTCTAACTCAATGAGGAAAAAAAATTGACAATATCTAACCTTTCACGTGAGTTAGTACAAAGAATTGATATGGAGAATCGGTGCAAGTAGTAGTTTCTAATTGAAAAATGCTACTTCGCCCATTTTTATCATCCACTTTATATGTCAAAAGTGTATAGGTGAAAGGAATCATGTAGGATCTAACTAGCATGAAATAAGGAGAAACTACCACATATAGATGGGTAAAAGAACAGGGTGAAATAACATTACCTTAATTTAATTTTACCAACTCGTTTGTCTTATCTCTGAAACAGTAAAAGTACATTCAAAATGCTAACAAAACGCTGACCCAGATAATGGATTACCTACTTCTTGGACTTCTTGTTTTGTGTTAAACTTTAACATGTTGTCTCTAGGCTTGTGGCCAATGGGGAAGTCAAATGTTATCACATCAACAAGCGAGTGTTGTTTTCTTTCAAGTTTTTCCATAGTCATTATCATGCATATGTCTAATTATCTGTTTGTCCTTCTCCTTGTTAGGTGGTCTGCAATAGCTGCCCGCTTGCCTGGAAGAACAGATAACGAAATAAAAAATTATTGGAACACCCACATTAAGAAGAGGCTTTTAAGGATGGGAATTGATCCTGTCACGCATAGCCCGCGAGTCGATCTTCTTGAGCTTTCATCAATTCTAAGCTCATCTCTCTACAACTCATCTCAACTTCACGTTCCAAGTTTTATTCAAGAAAATGTTGACATCTTAAATCTCTTATCATGCCAAGGCCAAAACCCAGATTTTCTTCAAGAATATCTTAGAAGAAATCAACTCTGCATTCCCCAAGTTGAAAGCCAATTCCAATCTTTCCATGAAAACCAGCTCCAAAATCCAATTCCAGAAAATCAAGCCTGTACAACATCAAATGGTTCAATCGTCTCGCTTCTAGATGAAAACCAACTCATGCAGGCCAATTTGGACAACTTCTCTCCAACCTCCTCCAACTTCGGCTGTCAAAATTCTCTACCAAATTTGTGGCAAAATAATGGAGAGCTTTCTACTATGGTGGAAAGGTTTGTCCCTTTACCAAGCTATGAGTATAAAAATACAGTTGACCGAACGATAATCAATCCTCTATGCGAAAAGCAGACATTTCAATCCAACAACATTCAGAATTCGGGTTTTGGTTCAGTTCTATCAACACCTTCATCTAGCTCAACTCACTTGAACTCATCGTCCACCACATGTGTCAATGGCAGCACTGAAGATGAGAGGGACAGTTACTGCAGCAACATGCTAATGTTTAATATCCCAAATAGATTGGGCATGGACGGATTTATGTAAGCAAACATAAGAAAAGACTGATCAAACTCACTAGGGTTCTTTATGTTATGAGTTTGCCTTAGGATTTTTTTCTTTTTTCTTTTTTTTTTTTTTCCTAATAAGATTTTGCATGTAAAGGTTCTTTTTTAAATTTATTTTTCATTTGAAATGAGAAGAGATGTGCCCATCTTTGCAATAAAAAAATTAAGATCACATAAAATAATTTTTGGGTTGCATTATTTGTTGCCTGTCAGGCTGTCATGGGTGTCAATATAAAATCAACAGTGGGCTGTGCCCTCCTTAATTCAAAGGTAGAATAGAATTTAGAAGAGTGTGTCGTGTGTGTGTGTTTGTATGTGCATGCGAGGATAACGGTGTTGTTCCATTTGAACTTGCTAGAGATATGTTGGGTTACTATTTTATTGGTTTGTTTCATAAGTTACTTGTTTTTTTTTAATATCTATCTTTGTGAGCTGGATTATGGCATTATAAAACATCAAGACCAGACAGATCTCTTTTTCGCTTTGTTACCTCGTTATAATTTTTCTTTTCTTTCATTAATAACATTTGGAGCTGAGGAAAAAAAAAAAGAAGAGAATTATTAAAAATGAATGGCTGGGAGGAAATCTCTGATGTTGGTAGTCAGAATTGCAAAGTGAGCAAGGGATCGATGGCTACATGGGAATCAATTTCTACAATGACGCAGACCAGCTGTGAGCTCCAAACAAGGATCTACCCTTGTTTAGTGGCCCATATTTCATTGGACCTCTCCAGTAAATGGAGAGGATCCTTGTCCTCTTGATCCAATTGCCTGCAGAATCCCTTATCAGACCTCCAACTGCAGCATTGCCTGTATTACCGGCCGTGGGTTAAGGTTTAACCTACAGGAGGGGTACCCAAGAGACAAGGCAGATGGGCCAGGGAGGGGTTGGGGGTGGCGTTATATTGGGGGACGCATATCATCAATAAGTCGACTCCCTCATGAATACAACAATTTAGTAGATAATGCGAGCAATTCCTGTTGAGTGACTTGACTATAATTTACCATTTGCGGGTATTTTAAATAATTTACACGTATTGACCAAAATTTGAAAGAAGATTTGTTCAAAACTTCTAACCCCAACCTCGCCGCTACAAAAAGGAGAGAAACACCAACTTGGCTACAAGGTGATTGGTAGCTTTCTCAAGTAATTAACATGATAATTTCCTAAGACATCAACTATTCAAATTATATCGAGTCTTCAAAATGATTATGGTAATTAAGTTAATTTTGGTGGTCTTTAGACATTTCCAGATGGAGCTCATTAGATCAACTAAAGTTTATGATGCCTTTGATGGAACCAATCAACCAACCACCTATAGCTCCAAAAGTGAATAAAAGTAAAGACTAATCCAAAAAAATAATAAAAAGGGAACAAAATTTTGGCTATCACCATCAGAATGTACTCAACAATTGAACACTAATCAACATCAAATCATAGACAATTACTTCAACAATCGAAAGAAATACAAGCCTTGTCCGACTTGAATCATCCTTAGTTTGCTCACACATTACTCAAGCAAGTATAATTTGAATGAATGAAATCATCGGAAAAACAATAATGAAATTTAGCAAATGTTTCCGAACTTTTTGCTTTCTGATCTTAGTTCTGGCAGATCAGATTCTTTTCAATCTACAAGCAAATTGTCCATTGACAGCTCGAGTTTCTGTAAGCAGACCATAGATACTGTAAATATTGAATTACGGGTAAATTTTCATTCTATATTCAGTCCCAGACTCCATGACTTTTGTGTAACCAAACTCTGCATCAATGTCAATAATAAACAAATATAAAATCATCTATTGGATTAGCAATAACCAAAAATAAACAATAAATGATTTTGTGAAATTCTCTCATCAAATGGAGGAAATAAGAAATCGTAGCAATGAACAAACTAACCAATGTACTTACCATATAAACAGTTAATCTGAAATACAGCTGATAAGACCCATCACCCATGGTTAGCCCCATGCCATGGAACAGGCATAATTAACCACCAGTTTACCATCAAAACCAAAATTCTGCAATATCAAAGTAGCAAAAACTAAACAACAGAAAGATAAAAACCAGCTATACGAATCAATAGAAGTAACTTATCCAAAAGGGGGGGAAAATTCAATAGAACTATAGAAATAGCAGAGTTTAAGATTCCAAGAGAAAAGCAAGATCAATCCTATAAAGATTTCAGGTGGGAACACCTCATTGCCTAGAAGACCAGCACATCAACAATGATTTATGAACTCAACTCTGTGTTTCATCCCTGGAAAAACTAACCCCATGTTTGGTTGCGGGGAAAAGGACAGGGACGGAAAGGGGGGGAGGAAAAGGGGGGAGGGATTGGGGTGATGGTGCGTGTTTGGTAGAGGGGGATGGGGGAGGGAAGGAGCAAATCCTTTCTTTTTTACCTTTTGGAGTCCGCCCACTTTTGGGCAGATTGGGGAGGAGAAAGGGGCAGCTTGTCTTAAAAGACACATTTACCCTTGATGCAAACTTAATTTCATGAATTGCTTGAAATTATATGCTACAATGACTATCGAAGACTGCGGCTTTCCACCATACCCACCAGGGGAAAAAATAGGAAATGATAAAATAATAAAAAATAAAAATACTTTAGTTATCAATTATTTGAGAAAACATGAAATAGAAAGAGGCAAGTTTGGAAAAACTGAAGCAAAAGGGAAAGGAAAATATGGTAAAATTATTCCTCATTATTTTATAGTTCATGGAAGTTATAATTGTTATGCTATATCATTTAAGGGAAATATGGTAAAATTATTCTTCAATTTATTTTCCTTCCTTTTCATTTTCCTTTTTACCAAACAGAAAGGATGGAAAGAGTGTCTTTTCCCCCATTCTACCAAACACATTGGAGGAAAAGAGGGAATCCCTCCCTTGAGGATGGAAAACCTATCCTTCCTCCCTTCCTTTCCTTCCACATTTCTATCCTCTACCAACCATTACATAAGAGAATATGTATAGGAAGACCATGGAGACCTTTCTCCCAAATAGATTAAGTTCCTCAATTCATTCTTTCTTGCAAATAAGTGGCGAAAATAGAGCAAAACAGCTTTTCCATTCAACTCTTCATATGTTTTGGACAGGGAAGGGTAAATATTAAGCTATACTCAACAAGAGAACTGCCAGGTGGAGAATACCATGTTCACCAGCCCCAGTTCACCCTCCCAAACACACTCAAATACATATAAGTACATTTGTATTTTAAGGAAAGAAAGAAACAAACAAAAATTGATGATAAATACTTCATACAACACAAAAGAATCTACTAGGAAATATATGGAACATTTTGTATCTGGGCACCTCAACCCAGCACAGGGCTCTTAAGCATGATAAATGGTTCACTTTTTTTCTTCTTTTTTTTTCTTTATCAAAAAAAAAAAAAAAAGTGAACCATTATATTTGACCATTGCATGTGGCATTTAAATCATACTAACACAGTGCAACATATACTTTGTCTGCATTATTTCCATTTATTGGTCTTTCGGTACAAGTTTTCATCATCAAATGAAGCATACACTTACATCCATGCTCTTATATATGCTTGGGTCCATTCATCACCATATGCAATTACCGAAAACAAAAGAGTAAAATATTTTATTTGGGACAAGAAATGGAAAATTGAAGAAAGCAAAAGAAGAAAAAAAATGGAAGGGGGGTAAACAAATACTGCCATATCACTCAAATCTATCTACACCCACAAAGCGAATTAAAAAAATAACTATAAAAAAAAAAAAAAAAAAAAAAAAATCGTAATGAAGTTAAGTAAACTTACATTATAAAGATCAATCACCAATTCATCTGGGTTAGGTGAGAACGCACTGTTGACATATACAAACTACAGAACAAAGGAAAAAAAAACGTTACTATCATATCCAATTGATGGTGAAAATTTCAAGAAAACAACGTTAGAAAATCATCTACCAATGTTTCCCTGTGAAGTTGTCGGCGAAGAAAGTCAATCACTTTAGCAAATTTCTCAGTTCCATGTATCTGCCATTACAAGAGTATTGAACACATAAATAAGGACATGTTCATCTGCTTCACCAGAATACGCATAGTTTGAGCATGAAGCTTCAATGAAAAAAACTAAAACTGACATAGTAAGTGCTTCCTCCGTTCCACAAAGACTGTCCCCTTTGAAATAATACATTTTTTTTAAGGAAAGTGCATTTAATGCATTCACACCCACTAATTTATTTAGGTAATCCAACTTTATTTAAAATGGTAAATGGTATTGCTTTATCTTTATCGTGTAATTTATAACATGGGAAAGGGGAGTTTAGGGAATTGAGAAAGATTGAGGGGGGCTCTATTGGCACTCCAAGACTTCCTTACCACCCCCATTGGGTAAGCCCATCTCATTTTTACTACACCATCTCCTACTTCCCCAGCAAAGCTCGCTGTTGGTGACCACCATTCAACCCTCAACAACCATGGGCACCACGCAATGGATTGCCTTCATGGCCACACACGAAGGTCTAGTTCAATGGGTTTCAAACACCACAGATGATGGGCCTGATAAGGATGACGGTGGCTAGTGACTGTGAGCGACGATGGCAAGATCTAAAAAAACTCATCTCTCTTCTTTAATGTCATGGCCATAACCATGGCAGCCATGACCGTGATGATGGCAATATACAGGTATAAGGAAGAAGAAGAAGAAGAAAGAAGCCATGACCATGGCAGCCATGGCTGTGGCATTATAGAAAACAAAGACTTATACAGAGAGAGAGAGAGGGAGGAGAAGAAAGAGAAAACTATGGCCATGATAGCCATGGTCATAGCCATTACGGAAAACCAAAAAAAATAAAACAAAAACAAAAAAAAAAAAAGAAGAAGAAGAAGAAGAAGAAACTGGAAAAAAGTAGGCTTGGATAAGAGAGAGATGGTGGGGAGGGAATGGTGATTGCCGGTGACAAGATTCGCCAGGGAAGTAAAAGATGGTGCAGGGGTGGCTTTGCCAATGAGGAGTGAAAGGAAGCCTAGGGGTGTTAATAGAGCCCCCTAAGATTGATTCATTGAATCTTTAGGACAACCCAACAAGGAAAGGACAATCTTTAAGGGATGAGGAAAGTACATAACTACATATCAATTCTTGCATTAGTAATACATCAAAATCCATACATAAAAATATATGCACTACACATTATGCACACATACATAAAAGGCTAACTCAAGTCTATAATATTAAGGGAGTCCTAGATACATAAACTAGCTAGGATCTTAGAACGTCAAAATATATATTATAATGAAACTCTATGATGGGGCATTGACCCAGCAAAATTGATGGGGCTACATTATTTTATATGCAAAATTGTGGATTATGTCCCAATCTACACCATCCAATAGATTGCAAACATCTTATAAAAGTAATAACAAAGAAAAAAAAATAAATTTGAGGGTATGTTCACTTCTTGAAATCAACAGGGGGAAAAAAACAAGGGATCTTTTTCCATTATTTGGTTGTAGAGGAAAGTGTAAGGAAGGGAAACATCATGGAAAAGAGGGGGGAAATATTTAAAATTTTCATATTAGCTACTTTCCTCTTATAAGTTGAAGAAAGATGAGATTAGAACCTTCATGCCCAGTTCCTCGCCTCTCCATCTTCTACCATGCAGGATGCAACCACCATCATCAACTGCCAACAACCTTCAATCACCTACACTCCAGACTCAATATTCAACATTATTTCAGGCAATGATGAAGAATGAGCCATTGATGGAATTTCGAGGATAAACCCAGTAGCTTTGGTCGCCAAAAAATCTGACAAAGGAGTGCCACTAGGTCACCCTTTTCACATCTAGAGGTAATCTGATGGTTCTGATGAACCCAATTCTAAGAAGTTTTGTGAGGAATAGTCGAGAAGGTCTAACAGTAACTGGAAAGTGGGGAGTTCAGGCATGAACACACAGAGTTCCAGCAACTGCGTCAACCCAATAGAAAGGGTGAATTACTGTGACGGTGAATCCCTTTAGCAAAAGTGGTCTTGCCTAAACCACCAATACCACAGATAGAAACAACCAGAGAGTGTCTCTCTTCATTCACTAACTATGCTACCAAAATTTCACTGCCTGAAATTTTCGAAGATTTAATGGAGCTATCAAAAGTTAAGTGGAAATAGCTCTCACTATTGGAAAAACAGGATAAGTTGACCTTTTGATATACTGTCAAGATGCACTGTATAGATATACATATATATTGACAAAGAAATTGATAGATTCATGGGTTGCACCTCCTCTCTAGCTGGTGCCTCCTTGGTTCTTTCTTTCCCCAACTATAGTGTGCCAAGAAGGGCACTCCATTTTTCTAGTTGTTTAAGAAAGTTTACTTCCTTCAACATTTTACCATTTTAACAAGAATATATATGCAATTAGAGCCCCTTTATTATTAAATTTTATTTTCCTTTATCTTTCTCTCTACTAAAAATAAAAAAAAATAAAAAATGGAAATCACTTTCCTAGGAATTTATTTTTCCTTTCCTCTAATTTTTCCAATGAAATGAAACAGAGGTCCAAATACCTCCGATTCTCGTGAATCTCTGGGTCAGCAACGATTTTGATGGGGTGGTGCCCAATCATAGATTATCTACAAAGATATATAAATATATACACACAAATACTACAACTATCAACCTGGGGTTTCAAAGAAGGCGTTCAGAACCCAGAATTTCAAGAGAGATAACATTGAAATTGAGACCAAAACGAAAGCAAAACATTATTTATCAATGCACAAAAACCCTAACCCTCCGCTAGGCATCTAGGAAAAATATGAAACTTTATTTAATTGAAAGTAAATTTTTTTAATTGACTGTAATGGAAAACCGTACCTTGAACTTGGCTTGCTTGAGTATAGGGGCGTCACCAGTGGCTCTCAGATGGACAACAACTGCATCAAAGGAAAACACAAAATTAACGAATAAAAATAGAAAAAGCTTAATTCAATAGAGATAGTAAAAGGGTCTTTCATGGGCGATTGGTGTGACTCACCTTTGCGTACAGAGCTCGGAGACTCGGAAGCCATGGTTTTCTGAAAGAAACTCCCGAGTTACCTGGTCTTCAACTCGTGTGGAGTGTGGTGGAGGGATTTCTATTTGCAGGAAAGAACTTACTGCTTCCACTCCCTTTTGGTTCTCATATGTCGTTTTTGTAGACGGGAACGGCTATTTGCCCCCCTTTTTATCAAACCCCACTTTAGTTAGGTTTTTAAGATTTTATGTAAAATATAAAAGGTTTTATCTGATTAAGTTGTCCATTACAAAACATTATTTTAAATAATTTTGCAAGAGGAAGTTTTTTTAAAATTTGTTGTTTAAGTAAATTTTTTGATAAAAAATAAAAAAAGCTATGAATACTAAAAATTTCCTTAAATAATAGATTTTGAAAAAATTTTACTATACAAAGTTATTCAAAATCTTATTTTTTTGGTGGATTGTGTGGCCAATTTTGGTAAAAACATTTTATATTTTACATAAAACTTTAAAAACCTACAGCAAGAGAGGGCGTGATAAAAATGTGGGGCAATAGCCTTTCCATTTGTAGACTTTGCAGTTGGGCCAAGACTTACTGGGCCAGGGCAAGACTCCCAACCCAGTTTTCGTAATCTCAGTGTACTGTCCACCCCTAAGTCCCTAACCACTAAAACGACAGTGTTTTGTTTTGTATCGTAGTAGAGCAACCCCTTAATCTTGATTGTCTATCTTCAAGATTAGGGAAATTCTATGGTACCTTTGGGTTTATCGTATTTGAAAGAGGGTATATAACGTTTTCTCAAAAAAAGAAAGAAAGAGGGTATATAAATTGGTATGTTTCTCGGACTTCCTCTTTAGATACTGAGAGGTGTAATTAGTGAATGTGTTAAACTATATCAATCAGTAAAATCAACTAGATCTATTTTGCGCATCGTACCGATTGTTACTAACTAAGAATGACTGTTAAGGGTCTATTTGGTTGTCTAATTTGATATTAAACAATTTAAGAAATTTTACATAATGTTAAAGACACAATCCATCATTTTGAATTAACGAATTTAAGAAAATGATAATATCATCACCAATAAAAGTAAAATTTTAAAATAGTGGCATCTCATGAAATCCTTAGAATTCATTTTACAACATAAACCATAATGATAACTGATAACTCTAACATTTTCAAATATTCTAATTCAAATTAGTAGATTTATACTTCCCACCTATGTAAAATTTATTAAATGATTTAATTTTGAATTCGACCCCAAACAAGCCATAAACGTTAACTATAATTATCTATGGCAACCCAACTAATAAAATCTCTACGCCCGTGCGGGTGAGTCCACATTTTCCCTCATGATGGCATTAGCGACCAAAGACTAGTGAACCACACCGTGTGTATACTGTATGTATCGTCTGAACTCTGGGGTTTCAGTCACGCCACTAGATCCCACCGTCTCGGCCCTTTTCCAACTGCCGGAACCTAACACAGCAAGCACCACCCTGCGTCATAAATAAATGAAATAAAAGGGGCCGAGATATGTCACACGACGACGGCGGCGGCGGCGGCGATGGTTGATGCAACACCGACGGGAGAAAATGCAGGCGAGAATCGTCCCCCACCTGCGTATCTTATCGGAGAACGATCGTGAAGAATACAGTCGCCATGTCAAGGTTGGTAGCATCAGCTGCAAAAGCTGCAAGAGGCCTTTTTCTTTCTTAGTTTTAGGGTTTTTGAATCCTCAGCATGCGTTTGGTTCCTGAGAAAATTTAGGAAAAGAGAAGAAAATACTTCCATAGTTACATACTCTGAAAAGGGAAAAGCACATCTCAATTGAGCCAAATACTGGTATTAGTGAAAAGCACATCTCTCACATTTCCTTCATTTTTCTCAGCAACCAGACACAGCATTTTGTATTGAATCTCTATGATATGTAAATGCCTTTATTAGGTTTGAGGGAGTTAAGCATATGTGTATATATTTGTTTGTAGGTGTGTGTATATATATGTGTGTGTGTAGAGATGACTATAAGGTGAGCACGAACTGATAATCAGCCCCACATTGGGGGTTGTACCTCATGCGTGCATTAGTGGGTTACGGGGTACATTGGGCTAATGCACTGGGTACAACCCTTTATGTATGGTGCTGTTATAAGTTTGGTGAGCACGTGCTCCCGTGATCAAGACTCTATATGTATATATCAGTTCCAATCTTATCAGGGATCCAACCCTGGGTAATGATCTTATATGGAGAAAGATTTTATGTTCTGTTGTTGCTGTGTGGCAATGGATTTTGTGTTTCTCTTATTCCATCTTGCTCATATATGGTTCTTGATAAGGTAAATCATTAGTGTCAATTTTGTGTCTTTTTCGTCTTTTGTATCTTTGCTTTACCTGTAATCTTAGACTAAACCAGGGTGCACTTCTCCAGTGTGGAAAGTGGACTTAATTATTCTTGAAATTGAATTTTGTCCATATAAATCTCATGGAAAAAACCATGTCTATAGGAGTAGGCAAGTATGTGAACAAACGCGTTGCAGATATTATTGACACACTTTATTGTATAGGAAAAGTAGTTGAGTGACAGGTTCTGCTTGTTTCAATGAAAACAAAGTCAGGGGAAATTTGTTCATGCTATTGAACAAGGTGTGCTATTGTAATTGTGATACAGTAAGCCATATTATTAAAGAATTTGCTAATGTGAGCTAAATTGAGCTGAAATTCTCAGCATAAATCCTGGAAACTGACAACCCAATATAGAAGACGAAGCCATTTTTTGTCATTTTGAGGTAAGTGTGGAACTGTTATCAACAAAGTACATATACTCCTCTCCTGTAAGTAAGACAGTGATGGGGAAGGGGGTGCGGGGTTGTAATACCATTTCAAAGATCTATTTTCTCCAAACACCAAGCAGAGCTTAACGGATAAAAAATTACAAGACTAAAACCTTTTATTGTGAGAAGACTAATGCCTGCTGGAAATTTTAGATGATAATGATAAATTTATATCTCAATTCTCTGCTGATCTTGTTGTTCAAACATGGTGATATTTTCAAAATCTGTGTAACGTGCGTGATAAATAGTTGACACTTTTTTTTTTTTTTCAATTGCAGATTTTTGGCCTTCGGAAATGTGCGGAGGATTGCACATTCCCTTCTCCCCAGTAGGAGTGCTGGCTTTTCAGAAGTATATAATAATAAGACGCATTATGCGGTTGGGATCCCACAGTCCCTTTGCAGATTATACTTGCCATATAAACTTTCTTTTAGAGGACACTCTTCTATTGTGTTATACAGAGCAAAAGTGAACTTATGGAAGAGTAGGGGTTCCAAGAACTTCTATGCCCTTTCAGCGAGTGATGCAATATCTCACCATGCCCAAGTTGCTTGGAAAAGGCTTTCTCAAATTTGTTCCTACAGTGGACCAGCTTTACCTCCGATAAGTAGGATTGCTTGTGCAGTGAGCCTGGCTTTGACCCGATCAAACTTAGTGGCTCCTGGTGTTATTGCCTTAATTATTGGAGAGTTTGCTTGGATGCAGAGAACATGGGCAGAAGCAGAAAGCTTCCCAACAAGGAATGCTCTGTACATGCATGCACAAGATGGACATGTTTATTTGTCCTCATTTGTATTTTCGCTTCTGGAGGGTTTTATTTTGTTTCTCAGAGCTATTTATTTAGTAATTCTGTTCTCACCTTGCATAGCTATGGCTCCTTTTGTGGATTCCCTTGGCATTCAGTTTAGAAAAACTTGGCTACGAGTTGTCCATCTTACACTAGAAAAAGCAGGGCCGGCATTTATCAAATGGGGCCAATGGGCCGCAGCAAGACCAGATCTCTTCCCTAGAGATTTGTGCAATGAGCTTGCAAAACTTCATACCAAAGCACCGGCACATAGTTTTGCCTTCACAAAAAAAACTATTGAAAAGGCTTTTGGCCGCAAGCTGCCTGAAATCTTCGGAAAATTTGAAGAGGAACCTGTAGCATCTGGAAGTGTTGCTCAAGTTCATCGAGCTACTTTGAAATATCGATACCCTGGTCAGCAAATCAAGCCCATGGTAGTAGCTGTAAAGGTTAGACATCCAGGTGTTGGTGAGGCGATTCGGAGGGATTTTGTGTTAATTAATTTGGTAGCCAAAATTTCAAAGTTCATTCCTACTTTGAAATGGCTGAGATTGGATGAAAGCATCCAGCAATTTGCTGTTTTCATGATGTCTCAAGTTGATCTTGCAAGGGAAGCTGCCCATTTGAGTCGTTTTATGTATAATTTCCGCAGATGGAAGGATGTTTCATTCCCAAAGCCTCTATATCCCCTGGTGCACCCAGCTGTTTTAGTGGAAACTTATGAACAAGGTGACAGTGTTCTGCACTATGTTGATGAGCTTGAAGGACATGAACAAATTAAAAGTGCCCTTGCTCACATCGGAACTCATGCACTTTTAAAGATGCTTTTGGTATGATTCTTATTTTTCCATTGCAGTTCCTGTTCCTCCCCTCCCTCCCCCCTCCTTTTATTTATTTATTTAGTTTTTGGTATGTGGTTACCAACTTTGATATTAGTTTAGTGGTTGTTTCTATCTTTCTATTCAAATGCAGGATTCATGTTGCATTTTTAGTCTGTCCTGGAAATGTCAAACTTGAATAGTTCTTACTGCACCTTTCTCCCTAGAACTCATGATGATCTGATCTGACTGTGCAAATGGTTGCACAAGTGAATATAAGCATATCAGATGAGCTTACAGAAAATCATATTTGCCTGATTGGTGTAATGCTGGAATAAGATTTGCATTGTGGTGAATTCTATATATTTGAATGTTTATTTATTCATTTTTTTTTTATCAACATATGTTGTAGTTTATTTGACGTTTGAGTTTACACCATTAAGCATCCTTTATTTTCCTAGTCATTTCAGTGAAGGAAAAATCTGTATGAGAACCTTGTCCTTGGATCATTAACTCCTGAAAATTCTATTTCATCCAATAGATCACAAATTTGTCATTTGGAAGGGAAATGAAGTTTCTACGCTCTAGGTCCTTGTGGCCAGATCCATACAAAGCCAAAGCTTCAGTGATCTTGGTTGCAAAGGACTCCATATGTTTGTGTTGTATATGATGTGTCCTCATTTAAGAGTTAAGACTATAATGTACTAAAATTATTTCTGACAGCAAGTATAATGTTTGCAGTGTAAGGTGCAGTAATAGAAGTTAATAGAACTTGTCTGAAAAGAGTGGAAAATATTGATAGTTTAGAAACTTCTCTTATCCAATGCTCAAATCCCTTTCATTTAATGACTGAAAGTTGTGGACTGGACTTTCTAATATAACCTAGATTTGTAGATGCGGTCATGACTGTGGCATTCTGATTTTGAACACACAAGTTTTTCTTTATTAAATATATACATTTGTCTTCGTCGTCTTCTCCTTTTTTCATTCTTTTTTAACCCTTTTCTTCTATTACGTTTTTGTTTATACTTTATATGTGGGAGAGCTTTAGAGAATGGGTTCCATAACAAAAAGAGATGGTTCACTCGTTTTTTACATATATCATACTAGAACACGTTGGACTCTTCTTTAAGTGTCCAAATTGGTGTTGGATATAGGTGGACACAAGTTCAATGGGTGTCAGACACTAAGCACTGATAGGGGGAGGTATCCAGTGTCATGGGTTATATTTTTTCTTGAATAATAAGAACTTTACTCTAATTTGTAATAAAATAATTTTCTTAACTTGATTTTCTAATGTGACTATGCAGGTATGATAATTGTATTCTAGTCTCTAGAAGATACTGGCCATACGGCTGAAATATCTTCAGGTTACTAAAATTAAACTTTTATGGCCTCCATGTCTAGAAGATCTCAACATTTTTCTTGGTGGTGCTTAATATGCTGTAGTTGTTGTGCACCTTCCATCCATGCTCTGATACACCTTCATCTAAAGCTGTTGATCAACATTCAGAGTAAAAATCTTGTAGGTGTTACTGGGGAAGATTTGCCATCATTGGTCTTGATATTGACTGATTAACTTTTAGATTTTAAAAGTGCATTAATTGGCCATTGATGAATTAGCATATGTGATGCTCCTGCGTATAATTAGTCCTCAACTTTTGTTTATTCACATCATGTGATGTAATGACCAAAGTTAGAGTATATTTGCTGTTTATTCTTTGAAACTTGTGCCTTTTAAGTTCACCATTGTGCATGGTATTTGTGTTGTACAACTAATGTTTTTCAAATACATCCATGCCACGGACAGTACAAATAATCTCCATTAGAGTCATCTCCAATCAACTTGAATGTGGTTCTAACTATTAGCATAATGATGTATAAATCATTTATCTTCCCTGAAGCTTTTGTCTTGTTTCAATCAGTCTACATCTTAGCATTGGTATGGGTGTTGAAATATTTGTTCAGAGCTTAACTTTCTGCTTTTACCATCCCCTAGAGGTGTTTCCCACACTTGCCTTGCTCTTCCTCCTTGGCCAGACACTCTATCCTTATTGTTGATTGTACTCATCGAAATTTCTATCTTCTTCATTCTGAATTAGAGTCACCATCTATAAATTTAGCCCTTCTGGTATTTGTTTGATGCTTTTGAGTTTTTCTAGAAAAATAGTTTGGTCTGTTGTTCTGAAATGTTACAATTTTTTTCCAGGTAGATAATTTTATTCACGCAGATATGCATCCTGGAAATATTCTTGTCCGAGTAACTCAAAGCAACGCTTCACATAAACGGCTCTTTAGGTCAAGGCCTCATGTCATTTTTCTTGATGTAGGCATGACTGCTGAACTTTCTAAAAGAGATCGTGTGAATTTACTGGAGTTTTTTAAGGCTGTTGCCCTTCAAGATGGTCGCACTGCTGCAGAGTGCACACTTAGATTATCTAAACAACAGAACTGCCCAGACCCAAAGGCTTTCGTTAAGGTAATGTGTTAGGTACATGAATTGGTGGGAGTTGAGATGTAAAATTATGGTACTAAAGAAGGCTCATTCTGGAGTACTGTGACACTTGCAACAATTTTTTTTTTTAATTTTTAAATTTATCATTTTTCCAATGCCCATTTAACACTTCTTTGCAATTTAATCTGAAATATTTTCATTGCATATTTTCATCTGACATATTTAGTTTACCATAGTCTTCATGTCCATGAGTTTAACGTTGTATGAAGTAAATCAAAGGTCTGGATTCAAAGGTCTGTTTGAACAAACGTGCATTCAGAATCGTGTTGTAGTATGGTTCTTGTAGGGAGTAGTAAGTTGTAGGAATTGCTTCGCATCTTTAGATGTCTTATGCTCAGCTGTCCTCATTAATTGTATTTACTATTTAGTTTTCCTTAAAGTTTTTGCACTATGTATATAACATAGGACTTGCCTTTACAACAATGGGGTGTCTTAAACTCATTACTTTGTATAGCGTAATGGTTGGTTTACTTGATGCGGATATATGCAAACATGCTAACACATTACATATTGCATAGATGAATTTAGACTGTTTAAAACTGTTTTGATTTTTAGTATTTTCCTTTTTTATATGTGCATCGTACTAAGTTCGACTCTTGCTAAATCCTTGGGCCCACCCACACAAGATTTCATGGTTCTCATGGGCCTTGGACTTGTTTGGTCTATATGGATTGTGGGGTCTTATATGGGCCCGAGGTTTGCCCAAAGGGTTTCCTCGTCATCAAAAAATAAAAAAAATAAAAAATAAAAAATAAAAAAATAGAAAAGGAAAAAAGGTCTTATGTGATCTATTCTTCAGAGAAGGGTGAGATGAGTTTTAGTTTGGTTTGTATGACACCACAACTTGGGTTTATTAACTAATTGGCAGTCATCAATCCTAAGAAACTGTCATCCCAAAGGTCAACCTGTGTTCAACTCGAGGCTATTCCACACTCTCCCAACTCTTGTTTGGGAAGTGTTTGTCTGTATATATTTATCTCTGTGTAATACACACATTTGTTATATACTGTTATCTGTATGTTTGGTTGTTTTCTAGCTGGGTACAGCCGTACAGGTGCTTGAGGCCTTATATAAGGCCAACCCAACTTGTTCTATTTTTGTGTGTGTTGGTTGATGAATAGCTTAAGACAAAGCGTAGTATTCTATAGTTATTTTGGTATTGGTCAATAATTCCTAATAGATCTTGTCGGTTTGACAGGAAGTGGAAAAAACTTTCAATTTCTGGGGCACCTCAGAAGGTGATAGTGTTCATCCTGCTGAGTGCATGCAGCAATTGCTTGAGCAAGTTAGGTGTCATGAAGTTAATATTGATGGCAATGTATGCACTGTGATGGTGACCATGTTGGTTCTTGAGGTAAACTCTGGCTCCATGCCACAGGCTAATGTTACTTTTTTATTGACAAAAGGCTAATATTGCAAATTCATTGGAAGCAGAAGTGTTATAAGTTAGCAAGCCCCCCACCCTGTTTTTTAATTTTTTTATTTTTGGATACTGACATGGCTTGAACTATATATGCTTGTTTAGTAAATAAAGGGGGAAAAACAAGAGATATGTACTAAATATGTTGTTACCTTTTCTATCCGTGTAGGGATGGCAGCGGAAGCTTGATCCGGGATACAATGTGATGCACACATTGCAAACGTTGCTGTTCAAAGTTGACTGGGCGGAGTCTCTCTTCTATACCATTGAAGGACTCATGGCCCCGTAGAACTTCTCAAAAAATTTTGACAGATTAATAGTGAATAAGGAAAAGGATACATATTACGAGTCTGAAAAACAATTGAATGTCTTTAATTCTTTTTTTCTGAAAATGAATAATAACTTATTATTCTTTATTTTGTATTGCTCCTAGGAACTTGTCAGTTCACAATTTTGGTTTTGTTAATTTTTTTCCAACTTCTTACGCGATGGTCTTAGAAGGAGTTTTGTCTATCTGATATATTTGCTAGCAGGAATTACGCCGATGAGGATCCTGGGGCTATTTATTTATGCATCTCCGTGTAGAAGTGAAAACATTTTAGGAGTTGACCCCCCCCCCCCCCCCCAAAAAAAAAAAAAAAATCCATTTTAGGAGAGAACAAAAGAAAGTGGTGGCATTCTTTTTCTTTACGTTTTCATTGTCACATTTCCGATAATCTGGCATCATCCAATATTCTAGGTTTGTATTATGAATTTTTGCACTTCTGAAATGAGTAGATTCTTATGATTATTGGTATGGTGACGCTTGTAGTTGCTCACCAGAATGTGTATACATTTTTTTTTTTGGTTAAAGTATTCTTAAATCATAATGATTTTTCTTTTCTTAATGATTGCATGGCTTTTTGCATCTTTCTCTTCCTTCTTGTACTTATCTGTTTTCTCCATTTTTATTTTTTTATTTTTTTATTTTTTAGGAAAAGAAGTTTCTATGAACTTGTTAATAGTTTTGAATTGATATTACTATTATTTTTAAAATTACTACGTTGGATAAGATATTTATAACATAGCTTGAAAATACCAGAGGCCTTAAAATTTGAATTAAAGGGCATTTAGTATCAATGGTGGGGGAATTTTCGTCTCTACCCTAATTTAAAATCTTCTGTCTTCTAGGTGGTCTGCATTTGTGAATTGAAATCTTTGGGAACAGTAGTGATTATATTACAATCATTCATAGACCCTAAATAACCATTACCATTCGAAATTGTAAAATAAAAGTTTTTTCAATACATAAAGTTTTAAATGGAATTCATCATATGGTAAGACTTAGATCTCTTTTTATCACTGTGCAATTGGTTAAGGTGGTCAGTACTTGGCTTTCTTTTTGCTCGATTTTTGGGTTTGGGTTTCCACAACTGTTTGGTGGGGTTAAACCTACTCTTTAGCACCCAGAGCTTGTGGTAGGGCATAACCTTTGGCCCATATATAGGTGTGGTGGGGTTTCATGTGATTTAGCTGTGGGTTGTTGAGGGGCAATTCTCCCTGACAGGTATGTGGAGTCACTTATATGCATACCCATTTTAATCACCAAAAAAAAAAAAAAAAAAAAAAATCCTAGATCTTTTACCCCAAGTGTGCTGTTTATTTGGGCGATTCTTGCATCCAATGGTTAGGTCACCACTGAAATGGACAATGGTGCTTTTTCTTTGTTACTTCTTTTAAAAAGGGAGGAATTATTCTAAACCTAACTTCGAACTCCACTGAATGGGTTGAATACGTTGGTGTCACCTCTACTCTTATTAATGGGCTTTGGAAGTTTAAATTCCAAATCTTTATGAAAGGAAAATCTCTCAGAACCTAGGCAAAAGGCCAGAACCAGAACCAGAACTGAGGAAAATCTCTCAGAACGGTCCAGTTCTCAGGTTTACTAGAACCAAGTTGCACCCCTAGTCCCAACCTTTATATTGGTGTCACCTCTGCTCTTAGGTTGAATACTTAAGTTGGTGTCACCTCTGCTCTTATTAATAGGCTTAGGAAGTTTAAATTCCAAATCTTTATGAAAGGAAAATCTCTCAGAACCTAGGCAAGAGGCCATTGCTAGTTGTACATGCTCCTTTGATTGGAACTTTTGTCTTGCATGTGTTAAACGTTCCTCGCAAAGTACAACAGATTATTTTAGGCCTTCCTGAAGCAGAGTGCATTACAAGTTGTCCCATACCTCTCTGAAGAATAAGTTCAAACAAGAGAAAGCATTAAAAGTTGTCCCATAGCATGAGGAGAAGAGGAGCAGAAGCAGGAGGACAAGGAGGTAGTTTCACTCCATTCTTGTCAATGTTGTGATGAATGTATAACTACAAATTGATTGGCTATTAGTAATGTATAACTACAAATTTTTATGCTGCAATTCTGCTAAATCTTACTTTATCACCCAATGTCAAGACTGGCCCAGAAGTTTCAAGCAATTCCCCTAGCTCACACTGTCTAATTACCAGAAGTGCATGGGAATGAAATTTCAAGCCATCTTACTCACACTGGTCCACTTTTATTTTATGTTGTCTTATATTCTTTGTATATTTATTTACTACTGGGACAGTGTTTTTTTTTTTTTTTTGGCCAAACGATAGGAGAACACACATACCCAAACATGCACCCATGCAAAGTTGAAATCAAGACTTCCACAAATCCCACACCCCTATTGGGATGGGATATGCCATCAGACCCAGGGCCATTGGCTAATACTTAGGTGGCTAAAACTTATGTAGTTATTCATTTAATTTGGGCTTTTGCAAGGATATTCTTTTTTTTTTTTTTGTTCTTAAAAGCAAGAACAATTTTCTAAACATTTGCTTGATTATTTCATATTGCTACTTCATATATCTTAATAATTATTATATATTAGCCTTCCTACAAACAATTTTCACTTGTGCATGTCCAACGATATGTTTGAAATGGCAAGTAAGGTAGCCAAATGTCAAGTACAATTTTTTGTTACCTAAGAGTCATCAAGTTGATTTTATATAGCCTACCATCATGTTCAGTCAAATTTTCGCACTACAGTTGTGCAGGCATTTGCATTAACTGGGGATAAATTTCTGGGTAGAGTACAATAAAAAAGGAAGATGGTTTAAGGCAATCTGGTTACTGAGGATTCTGATGGTGTAATCTAAAAATGCATCTTCATTGTTTTGGGTATCAAAATAGAAGATCATAATGGCATTCTCATGTGACAAAGTCACGTCACTTGGGAAGAGTAGCACCGCTGAATCAAAATTTGGGCATCTGTTTGAAGGACTCCCTAAAAACAACGCATCTTGCTCTTGATTTAAGCCATGCCTGTGCAAAAAATAAAATATAAAAAATAAAAAAAAATAAAAACAAAAAACACAGAGCATTGTGCTACGTTTACCGGTAAAGCTACCACAAAATGGTGCATTTCAAGCCCTTTTTTTTTTTTTTTTAATAAAAGGAAAAGGTGTACTTCGCTGCATTTTGAAACTCTCTGAAAATGTAGCATTTTAAGCCATTTCTACAAAAACAGTGTGTTTTTTTAATCGTTGTGACCATGCTTGAAAAAAATGGAGCATCTGGCTGAATGTGTTTTGACCCAGAAGTTTGTGAACAAACGGAGTCGTACTGCATTTTGAACCAATACTGATTATTAGGGGAAAAAAACCCGCCCTGTTTTGCTGCCATTATGACTTTGCTTATAATAAACAGAGCATCTTGCTGAATTTTGAATACTCCTTTTAAAAATGGCACATTTTACTACCGTTTGGATTTGTGCTTGTACAAAACAAAGAATTTTTGCTTCATTTTGAATACTTCTTCTGAAAACTCCGCCGTTTGGACCCTTGATTTTGCAAATGGAGCATCTTTCTGCATTTCCAGTGTAAACATAAAGAATATTTGTATATGCAGTATAATGGTAGTTTGTTACAACATTTCAAACTGAACAGGGGCAAAGGAAGAAAACCCAAACAGATCATGAGTTCGTTGGATAAGTTGAAGTGGCTATGGGATGTATTCGATCTGCGTGTCGCTGTTCTCATGAGTCTCTTCTTTCAAATTTTGCTGATTTTCATTGCATCATCACGAAAATGAACAGGGCACCTAATGGCAACCCTAAGTATCTGGGGGGCTTACTTGCTCGCTGACTGGGTTGCTACCTTTGCCTGGGGGCGGAGTTAGGATTTATTTCCAATGGGAGTACTGTGCTATGATTCTGTAAAATGGGAATTGGGAATTAAAAAGCCCTATAAAGCATTTTTTTTGAAAACATTACATTTTAGTAATCCTTTTTCAATTTAATACCAAAAAAAGGATTATTTTGTCAAATTATTACAAAATGACTATAAATATACTTTAAAATGACTACCCGTTTCACCTTTTTGGCATTATGTTGAAAAATAGTTATCAAATGGTAATATCTCTCCCAAAAAATAAATTGGTTGCCAGTGGGGGCACGTGCTCCCAAAGGCCCCCCCGCCACTGGCTCCGCCCATGCCTTTGCCATTGGACTCATCACCAATGGACCAAGCGATTGTGAAACCCACAAGCCATCTCTACACAAGGACGTCCGTGCATTTTGGGCTTCCTTTCTTTTGGTACATCTCGGCGGTCCTCATTCCATAACTGCTTTCTCACTGGAAGATAATGAACTCTGGCTCCGTCACATGCTCCAGTTTGTCATCCACCTCATAACCATTGCTTATGTCTTCAAACAATCACTTCCAAACAAACTCTCATTCCCAATAACCGGCTCTTTTCCTTAAATGGTAGGTTTTTTAGACTTTATTCCAACTTTAGTGTGATTTTAAACTTTATTCCCAAACAGCGATAAATTGTAGTTGCTAACCATGATTTGAATCAAATCGTGGTTAGCAACTACTATTTTAGCTTTGGGTATACATCCGCAATTGTGAACTTAATTCCCAGACAGCGATAAATCGTGGTTGCTAACCACGATTTTAATAAAATCGCGGTTAGCAACCACGATTTATCGCTGTCTGGGAATAATGTTTAAAATCACACCAAAGTTGGAATAAAGTCTAAAAAACCTACCATTTAGGAAAATGAGCCCCCAATAACCCTTGTGTGTGTTGCTGGATTTATTAGGTACTTTGAGCGGACTCGTGCTCTATATCTTGCAAGCTTGGGAAATTTCAAGAACTCTATGCTTCCACCTCCATCTGCTGAATCAGACTATGTTCAGTTCATGGAGGCATATAGATCAAAGCTCAATGCCACAGTTCCAGTGGAAATTACACCAGAACCTGAAGTACAATCTCCACCTTACTTGGCTGAAATAGGAAAAACAATGGTTGATAGGAAACGGGAAATCGAAAAGAGAATCGAAAAGGAAATCGAGGCCGTGAAACATGGGTACACGTTTTTTAATGATTTCAAGGGACTGATTGTTGACCTCACGTATGGTTACCGTGAGTGGCGAAAGACTCTAGATTTCTTCTTCAGGAGGACTGCAACAGATGCTTTTAGAATCATGGAGGTTGAGCTCAATTTTCCGTAGTATGATTTGCTGTACACCAAGATGGTTGTGGTGCATGGAAAGTTTGGCTTCTGTTTACGTTTCGTTTGCTTGGTTTCCATTGGGGTTGCCTTGCGGCGATTTTGGTCTTATTATATGCACCACAAGCACGACAACCAGAAGTTTTGCATTTATGACATTTATATTACCTACACTTTGCTTGTTGGTGCTATCGTCCTGGACATTTTAGCCATCGTCAAGCTTTTTTTTCTCTGATTGGACCATAGCTGCGCTCAAGAATTCCATTGCCATATCAACTGTTTTTACTATCCGTATAAAACTCTCGTGTGACAAAAATCACCGTTGGTCCAGATCGATCTCAGAGTACAGTTTGATTGGTTACTGTTTGCAGGAACGATTCAAATGGATCAACAAAGCAATTGACCATTTGGGAGTAAAGGATTTCTTTGATGAGAACCGATACAAAAAGACCGAGTCTGTAAAGGATTACTTTGATGAGAACCCATACAAAAAGACCGAGTCTGTAAAGGATAACAATATTCAATATTCTGGAGTTCATCTTCAAAGAGCTGAGGGACAAAGCTCTGAAAGCAAAGAATTTAAAAAATGCCAAGGATATGTGTTCACAGAGAGGCGAAACGATTCTCTCAAAATTTAAAGAAGATTCCGCCCTTGTAAGGAGTGTTAAAGTTGAATATGATGAGAGTGTTTTAAGGTGGCATGTTGCTACTGAACTCTGTTATCATACAACTGATGGTGATGATGATGCAAATCGTCATTTCAGCAAGATTCTGTCAGAATATACGTTGTATCTTTTGGTGATGCGGTCTACAGTGATGTCGGCCGTGGCAGGTATTGTGCAGATGAGGTTCCAAGACACCTGCGAGAAAACCAAGAAGTTTTTTCGTGACCGCCGGCCCAATCTGACTACAGAACTGCACAGAGGTCCCATTAATTAAGCAAAGTACTACTTTCATAGCGGATCAGCAGTGCCAATCAATCTCAAACGTGCCCGTGAAGAGCTACTTAAGGTAGATACAATTGTTCCGCCTGAGGTAGTGAAGGGGGGTACAAGCAGATCAGTGTTGTTTGATGCTGTTATCATAGCAAAAGAGCTGCCGCTAAGAAATTCGGCAGTGGAGAGATGGGAGATTATGAGCAAAGTGTGGGTGGAATTGTTGTCTTATGCAGCGAGTCATTGCAGAGCAAATGCCCATGCCCGGCAGCTCAGCAAGGGTGGAGAGCTTATTACTTTTGTTTGGTTACTGATGATCCATTTCAGCATGGGAGAACAGTTCCGGTTGAGCCCTGCATACAATGTACTGGTGGCCAAGTAAAGAAAAGCTAGAAGCCAAACAATGATGCTGATTCCACGAGTTTGGTGACTCCTATACGTACCTTTGTAGTCTTTCTAGCTTGACTGTCTGAATTTAATAATGCATCTTTTAACTGATGTTGAGTGTTTGCTTCCAGTAAGGAGTCTCGTGAGTCCTTAATTAGGGGTGTGGATCCTCTCGATCAGTCCCAGGCCCTCCAGTCCCCTCCAGTTTATGGCTCTTAAAGAGCTACTTCAATTTTAGTTGATCCAAGGGCTTAATGTTAACCACGTCACCTGTCCATTTAAGCTGTTATTTTGCCTATCACAAAATGGTAGCAGCTTGATTTAAGGGGGTAATTTCACCAAATCCTTCTCCTACCTTTTATACGGAGTATTTTTAATTGATCTTTGGAAAACCAACGGTCAAGGATGACGAGAAGTTGCCAGCAGCGACTGAGTAATGGCCGGCAACAAGATTAGCATAATTAAGTGTTTCTTAATTTCTTAAATTTTGTTGGTTTGTGACCCGGAAGGAACCATCAGAATTAAAGGTTCTTTTTTGTTTTTGTTTTTGTTTTTATTTTCATAGGTACAATTATGGTTTTCTAACAATGTAAAAGAATACTTCATCAAGAATACTACATCAACTCCATATTCTATTGAAGGTTTTTACTCATAACCCCTTAAGATAGTGAAAGAAAAAAGAAGACGATGATATCAGAGGGAGTTAGATTCAAGGAGGAGGAAAACGTAGAGAATGGGTCACAATTATGAGATAGTAGAAAGAGAGAGAGTAGAGAAGGATAGAAAGTGTGGGTGTTTGGGGCTCATCAACCCACTTATGAAAATTTTCCGATGTTCATTTGGATACCGCCTACCAGTGAGATATGCAGAGGGAGAATCGTTAAGAATGGGTGGAATTTACCTTTCTTTAAAAACAGCAATTGATTTTTTCAGAGAGTTCAATGGGTAGATGACGTGGCTCGCTCAGGGCCCTTAGATTAACTCAAAAGGTGATGCCTTAAGAGCCGTTGACTGGAGGGGACTGGAGGCTATGGGACTGAGGATCCGATCCCCTTAATTAGTGACTATACTTGTGTCAAAACTT
This sequence comes from Liquidambar formosana, assembly GCA_039720395.1. Taxonomy (NCBI): domain Eukaryota; kingdom Viridiplantae; phylum Streptophyta; class Magnoliopsida; order Saxifragales; family Altingiaceae; genus Liquidambar; species Liquidambar formosana. Next base: position 10,410,991 of record CM077834.1, on the reverse strand, counting down.
CATGCATGTTTGTGTTTGTAATTAAAACCCTAGACTATAAGTTTTGCAACAAAAATAAATAAATAAAAGCCCTAAACTATATGTTGTGTATTGTCAATTTGATTTTCTTAGCATCTTAGAAGATTTCCGGGTCCACAAATTATTCTGTTTGAGTACTTGGGGCAAAGATGAACAATTTTGGGAGGCAGATTCATTGAGCCCACCATGGAAATTCACCTGCTCTGAAATCTGTTTCGAATAAACATTATTTTTCCAGTGTTAATATTTGCATGCGCCATTGCCATCGGCTGTTCAAAAGCAAGATTAGAAGTAGATAATTAGCACAGAGAGAGAGAGAGAGAGAGCTTCCAAGGAACTGCAACATTCTATGGCACAACACACCCAAGATGTGTGCACATGCAGTGCCTTAATGCCTTCGGTTCCCACAGTGTTGTCATTCTTCGATCACAACAAGATAGATGGGATCGAGACTTGATAAAAGCATGATTATTATTATAATAACCATATATTAGTTTCATTCTAAATATTTATGAGTCTTGGCCCCTGGTAAAGCCACAAACGAATAAAGCCAATCGTGAACAGCCAATAAACTCGGTAAAGACTTGTTTGAGCTCGTTTTTTTATTAAATGAGTCAATCTCAAGCAAACCAAAGCTCGGCTAGAACTTGAATAATTAGATTTTTGAACAAGCTAAAGCATAAACAACACAAAACTCTACTCGACTCAGCTGGTTCGCAATACTACTATTACTGAGGAAGCAGGCTATCATGAAGGTCTGTCACAGGCCACTCCCAAAGAGATGCAGACGCGTTTAAAATGTGGGCTCAATTCCACATATTGGGCAAGTTGGGTAATTGTTATCATTGTAGAAAGCAATAATAGACTCTCACCTTTGCTCCTTACCTAATCCGATTTAGGGTGAAGCCACTTGATTTTTTTTCGTTTTGTTGGGGGGGGGGGGCCTCATCTGAAAATTTCTGATCTTTTATTTTGTTTTGTTTTACACTCTCTAATAAAATTGTCTTTTGGAGTTTTGGAGAATATAGTCAATAAAAAGTTTAACGTAATGGCTGAAATACTAGTAGAAATCAAGAGTCTAATTGAGTTTAGAATCGCGTTAATTTTGGTGGTATGATTAGAAACCCAGAGATCTTCGATGTTCACAACTTTTCCATGAGGTTTTCACTTTTGACCTCAAATTTCCCTCCCCCCCCGCCGCCGCGGGGCCCTTGTTTTTAGGCCATCAAAATTGCAGTTTTGCAATTTTAGCAAAATTTTTTTTAGGTATAAGGCATCACTTTTATATTAAAAATCAAAATCACCTTTCGTGAATTTTTCCTTTATTAGTTTTCCACTGTGTCAGGCTCTCATCTGTTTCCTTCTTCAAAATTTTTTGACGGATTAATAGTGAAAAGGGATACATAATACAGTCTTGAAAATTAATTGAATGCATTCGATTTTTTTTTTCCCCCTCAAACACCTTTTCTACTGTTATTATTCTTTCTTTAATTGGTATTTCTTCTAGGAATTTGTCATCTTGCAATTTTTTGTTTGTCAAATTTTTCCCAATTGTTATGAGGCGGCATTTAACGGATTTCCATCTGACATATTTCCTAGCAGGAGGTGCTCTTATGGGGATTCTGGGGTTATTTACGTAGGACAAAGCTTGGCTACTGAACCATGTGTAGCAACTCCTATTGAAAATCTATGTGGCCCAATGGTTAATTGACATGAATTGAAATACAGATGCCAAGCGCCTGAATTTTAAAGCGAAATAACTCTTTTCTTTTTTCTCTTTAAGACCAAAATACCCACACCATGTTCATATTCATCGCTGGAGTAGAGATTCAAATTATCAACGTTGACGGCGTTGGGTCGGATGGGATTCAGATCTTCATCGCCGGCATGACGGCCACTGCCAACTTGGACTGGCTTCTCCCGGTTTCACAACCAATGCCATGTTCATCTTCTACATCTTAATCACCACCGAACTCCACAAATCTGCATTAATTAACATCACCAACCTCCTTTTCTCTTTCATTTTTGGATGAGATTTGAGCTATTTCACCAACCCCATGTTTCCTCCATTTTTTGGGTTTGAAGCTAAATTTTAATCATTAGCTTTCTATAACTCGACTGGGATAAAGCATAAACAACCTCCTTTTTCTTTTTCTTCTTCTTTTTTTTTTCTTTTTTTTCTTTTTTTTTTTTCCTGGGAAGGTTGAGAGAGAAGGAGAGGGATGACTTTGGCTTTGTACAGATCAAGAGAATTAATGGATAAGAGGAGAGACTTAAGGAGATGAGGTTGGAGATGGGGGCTTGAGACTATTTTAGTCCTAATGTAAAAATTGAGAGAAGGGAATTAGAGTAACTGAATGAGTAGCATGCTTTTTCTGTGATGTGGGACAAGCGACAGTCAAAAATTGTGCCACATCACTTTTCTGTAGGAGCTACTACACATGGTTTAGTAGCTAAGGTTTGTCCATTTGCTTATGTGAATGATGATCAGGTAAGCACGTGCTGATATAACTTATATCGACATCCGCATTAGGAGTTGTACCTTGTGCATTAGTAGGATATGAGATATATTGGACCAATGCAAGGAATACAACCCCTAATACATGATACTGATATAATTTATGTCAACACGTGCTGATAGAAATATAACTGTTACTTATGTTGATCTCTTCATGCATAAACAAAAGGATGTTAGAAGAGAACAAAAGTAATAAAAAATTAAAAAATAAAGTAATGGACATTCTTTTTCTTTATGTTTTGCTCACATTCATCTTAGAATCTGTACTCCCAGGACATCTGATTTTCTATTCTCTAATTATGTGACTCTTTGCACTTTATTCTTTTGAAATGAGTGGATTGCCGCTTAGAGTTGCTTACCAGAGTGTACCTTTTTTTTTTCTTTTTTCTTTTATTTTTTGGATTAAATCTTCCCAGTGTACTTTTTTTTGATAAACAAAATCTTCCCAGTGTATTTACATCATAATGATTCTCTTTGATAGTTGTCATTCTTTGCTTCACAGGGATCACTCCATCTCTCTTTTTATTTTTTATTTTAAAGATGGCATGGCTTTGTGCAGGTTTTCTCTTCCTTGTTAAGTAAATATGTACACTTTTCCCCTCAGTTCGAAACTGGGGAAATAACCTTTTAGTGACCACTTCTTAATGTAATACCAAAAAAAATAGAAAGTTGATACTCAAATTATATCATATTGACAGTTAATTTATAGCAAGTTGACAGATAAACCTTTTGTTTGGTGTTACATTGCCAAGTGGTAACCAGTCATTTACTCTACCTTTTTATTTTATTTTTTATTTACTATGGTTAGTAGTATCCTAGTAAGTTCAATAGAGTAGCAATTGAACAAGGTAGTCGCCTTAACTCCTAACTCATAAGATTCCAATCTACTTATTAAAGAGCCAATGGAGAAAATCCCATATTTAAAATTTTGGCCCTATTTATTTCTTTGAAAAGGAAACCCCCCCCCCCCCCCCCCCCAAAAAAAAAAAGAAAAAAAAAAAGAAAAACAAAGATACAAAGATCAATCCTCAATTGTTCAATTGACAAAGAACTTCTCTATTGGCGAGTAGAAAAGTTTCATCGATCAATTTTTTTTTTCTCTTTTATACATAATTTCTTATTTATCATGAATTTTGTTTCAAAGGTCTCGATAAATAGATTTCAAAAATATAAATTTAATCGAACACAGATATATATATTGGAAGTTATGATGTTTTAAAAGTTTGAAAATAAAAAACTATAACTACTAGATAGTGTTCAAAGTGGTTATAAGGGTAATTCTGTCTTTTAGAAAAATAGTTGGATTTTGGCCAATAATCAATTAAAACTGAGGGACCTTACACATAAACCAAAAAAAAAAAAAAAAAAAAGAAAAAAAAGAAAAAAAGAAAGGCCATTGGACTTAAAAAAAGTGAGGAGTCACGATCAGGGACTTTGGGCTAAATATCCCTAAATTATTTTTTATTTATTTATTTTTTTTAATTAGGAGAAATTTGCAGATTTGGGTCACTTAGAAAACAGTAACTTCAGAGGGTTATTTTTAGAATTTAATTGAATAGTGGGTCAACCAACCAATCTTAATTACAAAGACTCGCAAAGTCACGATGAAGTAGGCATCACCTCTACTCATTTAACTAGCTCCCTCCAAGTGAGTCCCAACCTTTATAAAAGGAGACCTAGTTCTTAGCATCTATTCAGTACCATGAGGCCAAAAGCCATTGGTAATCATACATGTCCTTCTATTTAGAACTTGTTTTTTCATGTTTTACACATTCCTTACAAAGTGGAGATCAACAGATCTTACTTTAGGACTTAACCAAGCAAAGTCCATTACAAGACATTGCAGTATAAATGGAGACTAGGCATAAGCAGAGCCAAGAACTAGAACTTGGAGGAGGAGGAAGAGCAGAGAAGCAGAGGCAGAGGAGGGTTGAAAGGTAAGAGATTGGTAATTAGTGCTGAATTTTTTCAACTGCTATTATTCTAATAGATCTTAATTACTGTATCGCCCAATGTCAGGCTGGGCCAGAAATTTGTTAGCCATCTCACTCACACTTCTACTCTGTACTCAGCAGAGTCTAACCAAAAGTTACACTTATTTGTTTGATTACTAGCTTTTGCAAGGATAAACCATTTTGATTACTGATTATATTTGGCTACCTAGAAAAGTTTAAAAATAATTAATGTCTTACCCAATGGAAAAAGTTGAATGCTTCGTGGTTTAAAATCTCACCATCTCACATTGTGGGCCTCACTTTAATGTGAGGTTTTCGAGACACATACCCAATATTGCTTTATATTACGATCGTTATATTTTTACAATACTTGTACTTCTTTGCCTGATTTCACATTCTTACGAACTTAAATTCAGATGACATGCACAAATTTTAAATTTTTGTGTGTCTCAACTGAAATGTATCAAACAGTTGTGGAAGTAACGAATACAACTTTGACAAGAAGTATCCCAAAAAATTGTTTTGCAAAATACTCATGTTTAGTTCAGTTAGCTAATAATTCAGAGCCATCATGTTGATATTATTTTAGCCAGCTAGTATCAAGATTAGTCAATTTTTCAAACTAAAATTTCGCATTTAAGTACACACATGCATTCACTGTAGATAAATATGGCACCGTTTGGTTGTACTTTTTAAAAGATCTTTTTTTAAGTAAAAAAAGTCATTTTTAATTTTCTTGCTTTTGCTTTTAAGTAAAAGCAACAAAAGCAAAAGTGCGTTCGGTAAAATTAATTTCGCCGGTGATCTTTTGGATGTAATGAAAAACTCTACCGAATTATCGCTGCCCAACAGAAGCCTAGAATAAGCACAATCTCTCTCGATTGCAAATTTTTCGAATTAAGGTCAAACTCATCTGAAAGATAAAAATAACTTTTAAAAGCAAATTTTTATTGCTTTTACTTAAAATCAAATATTTTGCTTTTTATTAGTCTTTTTTAGTTCCTCTAACCACACAATGCTTCTTGCTTTTACAACTTTTTGCTTTCAAAAGCAAAAAAGATCTTAAAATAAGTACAGCCAAATGGTGCCTATATAAGTGGTATGATGGCGGTTTGCAGCAGCTGTTTTTTGGGTTTGTTTCTGTTTTTTCAAAATGTTTTTAGTGGTTTTTTTAACACATTTGAGCCTTTCCTTTGGGTGCTTCAAACTGGACAGGGGCAAAGGAGGATTTTGAAACAGAAACATGACTTCTCTAAGAATCCCTGAGGAGTGGAAGAGGCAATGGGACATATGGGATCTCCGTGTTGCAGTTCTCATGAGTCTTTTCTTCCAGATATTGTTAATTACCATTGCATCATTACGAAGACGAACAGGCGACATATTTCTAACCATTTTTATCTGGTCATCTTACTTGCTCGCTGACTGGATCGCTACCTTTGCCGTTGGACTCATCGCCAGTGGCCTGAGTGATAGCGACCAGCCAGCTCAAAACAAGCTAGCTCAAAACAAGCCAGCTCATCTTGGTCAAAACAAGACAGATCTAAACGAGGACCTCATCACTTTCTGGGCTCCATTTCTTTTGGTACATCTGGGCGGTCCCCATAACATCACTGCTTTCTCCTTGGAGGACAATGAACTGTGGATCCGGCACTTGCTTCAGCTTCTCATCCACCTCGTAACCATTGCTTATGTCTTCACACAGTCACTTCCAAATGAGCTATGGTTCCCAATAGCCCTAGTTTATCTCGCCGGATTAATTAAGTATGTTGAGCGGACACGTTCTTTGTATTGTGCAAGCTTGGCTACCTTGAAGACCTCAACGCTCCCACAGCCGACGGCGGGATCAAACTACGCTCGGCTCATGCAGGCAAGGATGAAGCTACATGGGTGTGAGGAGTAGCTATCTCCCCAAAATTTTTTTTATCAAATTCATGATATATCCCAAATGAGATGGCATCTTGGTATTGGATCTATTTTTGGCTCATCATTCAAAATCAAATTTGTTGGTTAATATATTGCCATATCATTTGAGATGTTGAATTTGGGGGAAAAAAAACTGGGACAAGTAGCATTTTCCATTTTTCTTAACCCTTTTATTTTTGAATTAAAGTTTCTTTGAATTTTTGAATTAGGATAAAGACTAACCATCAACCAAAGTTAACCTCCCTTAAACCAAAATTCCTAACTTTAATTGTCCCTGAATGCAGGCATACAGATCAAAGGTTGATGCCTCAGTTCCGGTGAACATAATCTTAGCAGAAACACCTGAAGTAGAACCGCCGGCTTACCCAACAGAAAAGAAAGGAGGACCATCTCTAGATGACATTGAGGTGGTGAAAAGTGGTTATAAGTTTTTTAATGAATATAAGGGGCTGATTGTTGACCTCACATATGGTTACCGCGAGTGGCAAAGGACTCGAGAGTTCTTCTTCAAAATGACTGCAATAGATGCTTTTCGGATAATGGAGGTTGAGCTCAATTTTTTATACGATATGCTCTACACCAAGATGGTTGTGGTGCATAGCAAGTATGGATTCATTTTCCGCTTCGTTTGCTTGCTTCTCATCGTGCTTGCATTGGAGCGCTTTGTGTCTCATCATAAGCAACATCAGAACATCGCGGACATTGACATATACATTACCTACACTCTGCTGATAGGTGGTATCGGCCTGGACATTTTAGGCATCATCAAGCTAATTCTCTCCGATTGGACAATAGCCACGCTCTCTGATGTTTGGACATATGCTGTATTCGTGATGGTTCGTTGTTTGTATGCTTTACGTATGAATCTCTCCTTCGACAGGAATTACCGATGGTCCCGATCTATATCACAGTACAGTTTGATCACTTACTGCTTGAAGGAACGGTTCAAATGTATCACAAATTTAGTTAAATTTTTTGGAGCTACGGATCTCTTGGATGAAATCCAGTTCAAAAAAACCGTGCATGTGAAAAATAATCAGCCAGACGACGACAATCTCAAGACATTCATCTTCAAAGAGCTGAGGGAAAAAGCTGCGGCAGCAAAGAATGCAAAAGATGCCAAGGAGATATGTTCCTGGAGAGGTGAAGAGGCTCTCCTGTGGGCCTCTCGTTTTTACCCCTCCTTGGCAGAGAGCGTTAAAGTTGAATACGATGAGAGCGTTTTAAGGTGGCATGTTGCTACTGAACTATGCTACTACGATGACGCTGGGAAAAATAAAAACAAAGAACGCCAATTTTGTAAGATCCTGTCGCAGTATATGTTGTATCTTCTAGTCATGCGGCCTACAATGATGTCTGAAGTAACGGGTATTCTGCAAATCAGGTTCCAAGACACTTGTGAGGAAGCCAAGAAGTTCCTTCTCAGCAAAGAAGAGCAGCCTAAAAATTACCTTCAGAAAATCATGAACTTCTTTGGCCGTGGAACCCAGCCGCATCTCAAGGAGGCTTGTAAAAAACTACTCGAGGTAGATACGGTTATTGAGCCTTACAAAGTGAAGGCAGGTACAAGCAAATCAGTGCTGTTTGACGGTTGCATGATGGCGAAAGATTTGCAAAAAATGGGTGAAAGGGAAAGATGGTGGATTATGAGCAAAGTGTGGGTGGAATTGTTGTCTTACGCAGCGAGTCATTGCAAAGCACATGCCCATGCCCAGCAGCTGAGCAAAGGTGGAGAGTTTGTTACTTTTGTTTGGTTACTGATGTTCCGTTTGGGCATGGGAGAACAGTTCCGAGTGGACCCTGAAAGTAGATACAAACTAATTGTGGGCAAAGACTGGCTAGAAGACAGCAAATGATGCTGCTAATCCATGAGTTGGGAGTGAATCCTAGTCCTCGGCACTCTTTCTTGTGTAGTTGTGTGTCTGAATTGAATAAACATCTTTAACTGTTCTTGAATGTCTGCTTATGTTATGGAATCTCTGGAGTCCTCAACGAATAATAGATGTTGTACTGTATTTTTTTTTGTGTTTTTGAATAATAATGAAAGATAATTGATAATAATAAGTTTAATTTCATTAATTTGGTAGATGATTCAAAAAATATTATTTCTGGAGTTCATGACGTATTCAGTTGTTTCGAGTATAATTTGATATTTGTTTTCTTTCAAATTTTGACGTGTACCGAAATGTTTGAGAAAAAGACATGATTGTCAAGGATTAAACAGAGGATACAGCTTCAAAGGATTCATGAAGCTGAACCCAAGTAGCTAGTTGGGGAAAAAGAGTTTTTTGAGTTCAGTGTTTGCTGAAATTTGAGATCCAGTGGGCTCTAGATTCCGTTCACCTAATTGGGAATGAACGGAAGAACAGGACTATCGCATAAAACCCTGAAACATGGTAAACAAGAGTACAGTGTACACCCACCATAAGAAAAACTTCACTGAAGTTTGAGGGAGGCCGGGTACTGGGGAGGCAACATTGGCACGTTACAGGGAACCATAAAACAAGGTTGGCAATGGTAGCTACCAACCACAATAGGAGAACTTGTGTGATTCTTGTTACGCAGCCATCATTTTTTTTTTTCCCAGTCGGTCGCTGGGGAGGCAAATTTTAGAGGCAGCACATTGTTCTAGGGGGATGGGATGGAACACTAGCTTATGGACTGAAGTAAGACTGTGGTTACCAGAATAGGACAGGATCCCTGCCAAGTAGTAAATTCATAGATTTTATCTCAGTATAGTTCTTAACTTCTGTGACTTTTGTCCTTCAAGAGCATCAATTTTTCAACTCCACACTTATCCTATGGGAAGTGCTGTTCATGATAAGGGAAGGAGATGTTCTTGTCATTAATGCCCTTAAGAATTTTAAGTTAGGGACTGAGATTCGAACTCTTGATGGTCTGCGAGTTTTTGTTACAGTTTATAAGCTGTCTATATGAAGTTTGGCACTATACCTTTCCCTCTTTCGACCAAAGAACCCTATTGGTGGCTTGGTGCCACATAAATAAGTTTAAACAAAAAAGGACTATCCCATACGAAGGGAGCATCACCTTTGTTCATGTCATTAATGCCCTTAAATTTTAAGTTTAGAAACCGAGATTCGAACACAGGACCTCCAGAAATTCTCAATATTTATAAAAGGAAAATCTTTCGGGTGAGTAACTAGCTAAGTGGCCATTGGTAATTATAAATGGAATGTGTTTGAAATTCTTTACTAAAGTAGAACAAATCCTACTTTAAATGGACCGAAGCAAAGCCCATTACAAGTTATACCGTGACTCAGTACTGGAGAATTGAGATAAGAAAAGCGGCAAAGTAGAACAAGAAGTAGAAGGAAAAGGATCCAAGGCGCAAAAGCAGAAGTGTGAAGAGAACAAGGAGTTGGTAACTCACTCCCACTTCCCAATTTTTTATATTATTATATGTGCTCATTAAATTACTTATGTATTTAGGAGTAATTTACTCTTTGGTTTATTTAGCAAGCATATTTGAGGGGTAAGGTACATATGTCCCTGGTGTATCCCTTTCCTATTTATTAATAAATTTTCTTTCTTCTGCGGAAGTTCCATAAAAAAAATAAATAAATAAAAAATTATTCATTGGTTTGTAGCACTGCTCATGCAAAAATGTCGCGTTTTATGCTTTCCATGTAAAAAAATGGTGTGCTTTTTGACCGTTTTGACCCGTGCTTACATTTACTATAACTAGGGCGGGCAATTAGGTGGGTTTGGATGGGTTTGGACCGATTTAAATGGGTTTATTCGGAATATCACCCAAATTCAACCCAACTCATCTATACTTATACTTACTACCTATAAAAAGATGAATGTAAGAAAAACTTTTGATTGACTAATATACCCTTATTTTAATTTTTAAATACACAACTACCTACCCTTCTGCATATATAGGAAATATAGCAATATAGAAACTATAATTCTAAAGCACATACCTTAATATATTCTAAAACACATACCTTAATATATAAAACACAAATAAGAATTCAAAGGAAACCCTAAATCAAATATTCCATTTAATACTATACATATAATCCTAAAGCACGTTGATTTTGTATCTCCTCTTCCTCTCATTCTCTAGCAAACGAAAATGGCCTGTTAGTGGCACACCTATTTTCCAGCACAGTCCCAAACCAAATATTCACATTATGGAGACGATACCGGATCTCAAGGGGCTTTTGCATGAGTGCTTTATACTTGTATTATGTATTTCTTGAAATTTGGTGAGAATTCATATATTGCTGAATTTGTTTGTGGTTGGGAGTGGTTGTTTTTGAGAATTTTGGGTAGACTAAGAAAACCTTAGCTTGAATGTGTTTTGATTGTAACGTGGAAATTTTTGGAATGGGTCATATATGTATATGATAATTATTATTATTATTTTGCTTGAATTTGGTTGTTGAGGGGAAGGGAGGGGGAAAAGAAAAAGGAAAAAAAATAAACAAAGAAATGAGGAAAAAAATAAAATGAAAATCTCGATCTCCACTCTCTTTTCAATCTCTAAGTGAACAGAAAAAAATGTAAATGATGATACCATATAAAAATAAAATTGAGAATTCTTTTTAAGAAAAAGTAAGAAAAACTATATTATGAGGGATCAATTTCACTTATTAAAAAAATAAATTAAATAATATTTAAAAGCATCAAAAATATAAAATATAGAAAATAAAAATAAAATAATTATGTTTGCTACTTCCCTTTGGAATGCACATCTCAAATTGAAGTAGCAAATTGCCACAGCCCACATAAGATAGCAAAAGATAGATTTATTACCTTTTTTTTTTTTTTTTTTTTTTTTTTGCTACCTCCCTCAAAGATGCTCTTGTATCACATATTAAATTATATTATATCTATACTACCTATAAAAGTTTATACTTTAGCTAGAAACACTTTTGATTGACTATTACATCTTTATTTTAAATTTTAAATTTTAAATATTTATTTGCCTCCTATATTAACCAATTAAGAATGTTTTATATTTAACCAATTAAGAATGTTTATTTTCTAGCAAAAAAGAAAGCAAAAAGATAACACAATTTATATTCACTTCATGAATTCTATACAGCCTCCACTACTATGCATGTATTCTAACTAACTTTTCATTCCTACCATAACTCCTAACAATTGAGGGAATTTTGACCTATTGTGTTGAGCGTTTATTCTAACAAGTTAAATTAACACAAAAGTAACAAATAATTATATTTTCATGTTCAATATATATATATAGAGATATAGAATTTATAAATTTGTTTATTTAAATAATATTCATGTGCAACGCACGTGTCCCCATATATATATATAAATATTACCTATAAAAAGTTGAATGTGAGAAAAACTTTTGATTGACTAATATACCCTTATTTTAAATTTTAAATTCACAATTACCCTTCTACATATATAGGAAATATAGAAATATAAAACACATACATAAATAGGAATTCTAAAGAAACTATAATTCGTATAAATAAATAAAATCCAGAATTGTAAGTTAACTCTATTTTATAACATATATCATCTATTCATTAACAATGGGATTCTAAATTATACTTTCTCCATTAACAATAGCTTCAACCTATTTTAATAGAGCCATCATCTTCTTTTCTTTTTCGAAATATAGGGTTTTAGGGTTTGTTCTAATTGCTATAGAAAATACTGTTTTTTATGTGGGTCAAGTACTTCATATATTTCTGTAACTTTGGTTCTCCTACCTCTATTCTTACTGAATGCCCTACCTACAAGATTCCTTGCAAACGTAGTAGGGTTATATTTTAGTTCTGTTAGATATTATTACTTTTGAGTATTTATTTTATTTTATTTTTTTGGTATAAGTTTTTGACAAATCGTGATTCACAAATATTTTATAAGGATACCTTTCTTTTTATTTAATTATTTATTTTTGGAGTTGGTTTGTTTTCTCACATAGAACCTTTTATTAAAATATAATATAATAAAACCGAATGAGGTTCCTAGATTATCAAAAACTGGCATTAAGAAAACTAAATCCTATATGTAACGATGTTAAAAATTCTACCTTATCTGGTCAATAGAGCATCATCTCAACAAAGGACAACCCAGGAGGATTCCCATGTTTTAGTACGCACATTTTTTATTGAGAAAATTTTAAAAATAAGTATATTTATCATAATTTCATTTAATTTTTTATATTATAAAAAAAACCCAACTTCCCCACTCATAGAATAATATTTCAATGAGTTGGATGACATTTATTTTAATTTATTTCTTATTTTTTGAATTTAAATACGATGTTATTTGTTCAATTTATTTATGAAATAATTTTTTTTAAAAATTATTACTCTTTGAAATAAGTACATAACTAGGTTAGTTGCCAAACAAGTTCGAAAAAAAAGGTTAAACTATTTAGTTTTTTCCTTACAAAAATAAACATATCTATATATATATATATATATACACCGACAGAGCCATGAGAAATATCCTTTTGATGGCAAGTGTACAATTGAAATTTACATATATTTTTTATATTTATTTAAGTTATTGATGACACATTTAATTAATTTATTAGTTTTGGCATTGATTTTTTTTTTTTCCCATCACAAAAATCTCTTCCTTAAAAGACAATTTATATGATCCACTTTAGCATAAATTTATATACCATTGATGAAATATTTATTTTATAATACAAAATATTCACGTGCAAAACACGTGTGTACCAACTAGTTTACATAAAGAACCCATTTATGCAAAACCCAAACTCACCCATTTATTGCAACCAGCAACCCCCCAACCCGCATACCTCCTGCATACGTCCGCACCCCTCTTCATCCCTTCTTCTTCTTCTTCTTCTTCTTCTTCTTCTCTCTCTTTTTTTTTTTTTTTGGGGGGGGGGGGGGGTGGTGGGGAAGAGAAGGAAGCGAACTAATTTTTTTGGGTTGAAATGCCGGCGACGGCGACTTATATTTGGAGAAGGTGACCTGACCTTCAACCCCCCCCCCCCCCCCCAAAAAAAATCAGATTTTATCTTCTCCCTGGATTGAAGAAGGCACCACTGTGATGTAGATATCATCTTGTCCATGTTTTTTTCTCAGATTTGATTCAGATCCACCACCCCCTTTCTCGCCAGCGAATTGACCTGACTTCAGCAGGTGCGTGTCTCTCTCTCTCTCTCTCTCTCTCTCTCCATCTTTTCCGGCGACGAGCTTCAGATCCGGCGAAGGGTCAGTACCCTCCATTCCTAATCAGATCCGGAGCCTTTTTTTCTTCTGGGAAAAAAAAAGGAGGTTGCAGCAGCTTCAATTAATGGGTTTATGTTGATGGGTCGCCAACGAGGATGAGATCAAAAGGGGGAGAACGGTGACGGCGGACGGCGGCCATGGCTGCTTCTAGACATAGCAGATGGGAAAAAAAGAAGGAAAAAAAAAAAATAAACGAAGAGATCGAAAAAGGAAAGAAAGATTGTGACAGAATACTGATATGTTTGGGGCTTGCAATAGCCGCTCCAATCGGTTTATTCGCACCCAATTTTTTTTTATACCAACCCGACTAGATTCAATTATTAGTTGGGTTATTATGGATATCCATTTACAACCCAATAAATAAAATCACGTATTTGCACCCATTTAACTTAAACGGATTTAAATGGGCTCGTGGGTTTGGCCATAAATTGTCAGCCCTAATTGTAACATAGGTTAATTTTATTAGAAACAGCACTTTTACTCTATCTTGACCTGTCTTTTGAAAAACAGAGCATCTTACTGCATTTTTTTAGAAAAATTGATTATCATTGGTAAAATGCTTGATTACATACCCTTGAGGACCTTGACTTTTTCCATAAGATTTCCTCAATCTTCCCTCAATAATTTTGAATACAACTTTGAAAACACCTCCCCAAAAAAAAAAATTAATACTCTTTGCGTCTCATAAAATAATACCGCTTTGAGAGTAGTAATAATTTGATTATATGAAATGAAAAATAATACCCTCTACATCTCATAAATATAGGCAATTTTTACAATTTTTTTCTCCCAAAATGTTTGTCCACTTTGAAAAATCAAATTATTATTTTTTTTAAACTTTTTATACTACTCTTATTTGTTTTAATAATTACTTTCAACACAAAATTCAATACCAAGCAAAAAATGATACTTTAGGAAAGTTAAAAATTTAAAAGGTGACAAGCCAATGTAATAATTAATTTTCTTAAACTATGTGTTCTTTCACACTTAACCTATCTTTATGAGACACAAAAAATAATTATAATTTGATTATATGAGTTTTAATTAAGCATGTGATTTGCATTCCACTAAACAATGAGAGGTGGGGTGGACAAGTACGTTCCTAGTATGTCTGTCTCGGGTTAGCTCTCACGCTATGTTTGGGTAAGAAATTTTTAGGTGAAATTTGTTTTTGAGATGGAATTTGTACAATTTTTATAAGGAAATTTCACCTAGAAATTCTTCATCCAAATGTAACATTACTCACTTGTAACGGTGGTACATAAGTATTTGTGAAAATTGCAAATTGGGCCGTTTAGAAAACAATAGGCAATTAAAAAGTGACCTAGTTTCAGAATTGAATTAAATAATGGGTTGGCCGGCCAACACATCTTTAATTATAAAGACATGCAAATCATGATGAAGTAGGTGTCTCCTCTACTCATGTGACCGAAGCCTCCTTCCAAGTGATTCCCAACCTTTATAATTAAAAAGAGACCTCTTGGCATCTATTCCGTACCATGAGGCCAAGAAGCCATTGGTAATCGTACTTCTCCTTCGATCTAATTGGAACTTTTTTCTTTTTCTTTTCTTGTTTTACACATTCCTAGTTACAAAGTAGAACAGATCTTACTTTAGGACTTAACCAAGCAAAGTCCTCTATAAGTCAGTGCAGAATAAATGGAGACAAAAAACCATGAGGCCACTTTATCACCAAAAAAAAAAAAAAATGTAAAAAAAAGAAGAAACCATGAGGCCAAGAAGCCATTGGTAAATCATACGTAGGGGAATTGGAACTTGTTTTGGCATGTTTTACACATTCCTGACAAAGTAGAACGGATCTTACTTTGGGACTTAACCAAGCAAAGTCCATTACAAGCCAGTGCAGAATAAATGGAGACAAGACATAGCAGAGCCAAGACTACTACATTTTTTTACTGCTTTTATTCTGCTAGCTAGATATTACTGTTTAACGTAACCCAATCTCAGGCTGGTCCAGAAATTCGCAAGCCTTCTCACTCACACTTCTACCTAGTACTCTGCAAACTCTAACCAAAAATGTTTACTTATTTATTTAAGGCCTGTTTGGGCGTCTAATTCAAAATTAAACAATTCAAGAAATTTTACATAGTATTGAAGCTACAATATTCCATCATCTTGAATTGACAAATTCCAAATACAATGGACATTATTACAAATCAGAATGGAAATTCAAAATAATGGCATTTCATGAATTTCTTATAATTTGATTTTACAACATCAACTATAGGGATAACTTCAACATTTTAAAATATTTTAATTTTTTTTTTTTGTCAGAAACGATAGAATTTATTAGAATGAAATAGAAATTAGTACATCACATGAGGACTATCCTCCATAAGATTTGGTATCAACCAGCTTGGGGGTTCTTCAACCCAAACGTCCTGATCAGCAAAACTAATGGCAAACTTTGCCAAAGTATCAGCCACCCTATTACAGATTCTGGGTACTGCACGAAAACTCACTACCTCCATTTGTTCAGCCAAGGAAACACAATCATCACATATGACCTCAATATCACTCTGCATAGCTTTAACTTTATTGATACAGTCCACAATATTTTGTGCATCTCCCTCTAATAGTAATCCCTTCATATTCAGGGTGATGGATTTATACTTTTAATACTATTGCTTTTGATTTCAAGTTGGACACCCAAACATGCCCTTATTGCTTTTGAAAGATTTTGCATGGGGTGTAAGTGAGATGTCATTTATTTAGTTATTGTTTGGCTAGCTTTTGCAAGGATATGTCATTTGATTACTGATTATTATTTGGCTAGCTAGAAAAGTTGACATTTGGTAAGCCATTAATTTGTTAATTATTTGGCTAGCTAGAAAAGTCAACAAATTAATGGCTTACCAATATCCCACCTTACTTCTATGCAACTATTAAATCTTTGTGCCCATGTTGGACGTATGAGGGTTTTAAGCAGACCCGGCCGGTCCTATCATTAAGAGGCTAATATTTATAATCCATAGTTGTTACATTCTGAATATTTTATTTGATATTTTCATATTGTTACCTTGTATGTTATGTGTGACATCCCGGGTAATTAATATATGTTAATTTAAGTTATATATGTCAGAGTTGAATTTTGGAAGCATAAATTTTATTTAATTATTTGACCAATGTAACATCGATGACTTTTTGGGTTAGCCACAACTTCCGTAGATATTTAATATTTCAAACAAAATTTTATTTTCGGAAATTTTTATTTCTGATAGAGCTCATAAATTTAATCATTTCCCTTTCATTTATCATGCTTCAAAAATTCGGAAGGTGGCACTATGTGTTAACAGTAATCAGTATTTGCCTTCCCACCAACAAGTTCTAGTTGGGCATGTCAACTGAAATGTTTCAAACTGTTGTGAAAGCAACAAATACAACTTTGCCAACAAGTATATGCCCCCCCCCCCCCCCCCCCCCCCCCCCCCCCCCCAACCCCCAAAAAAAAAAAAAAAAGAAAAAAAAATCATGTTAAGTTCAATTACCTAATGAAAACTGATATTATTTAGCCTAGTAATCAAGGTGAGTCAATCTTCGCACTATAATTTCACATTTATATATATGCAGGCATATGCAATAACTATAGATAAATCTACGTTATGTTTGGATAAGGAATTTCTATGTGGAATTTTTTTTTAAGATGGAATTTGTAAAATTTTTATAAGGATGAGATGGACAAAATCCTTACAAAAATTTTACAAATTTCATCTTAATGGCAAATTTTACATAAAAATTTCTTATCCAAACATAGCGTAACGGGGCAGGGATGGTTTCTACAATTTATTCCCCATCGGAGCTCAGGGCGGGTATGGGAAGGTGATTTCTTAACACAGGTCGGGATGGGATAGTGTAAACCCGACCCCCACCCCCCCTATTGCCATTCCTACTTATATATGCGAGTTATAACATAAGTGAGCAGATTGGGTCAAAACCAACCCAAATAACAGGAATTCAAGTCAATACCCAACACAAACTGCCTAGTCAAGCGGGTTAGTATAGAGAATTAGGCCTTGGTTCTTGTCAAAAACAACACAAGGGACTTGCTGCATACCAGAGAATTGAATCACATAATAACATGATCCAATTTTTATCTCCTTGATGGTCTGCGACTTTTGATTACAGTTTATAAGCTTTGTCGATATGAAGTGTGGCATTATACCCTTCACTCTTTCGACGGAAGAACTCTATTGGTGCCACATAAAAATGAAAATAAATAAATAAAGGACAATGGTGCCTTCTTTTTAACTTTTAGCAAAAGAAGAAGAAGAAGAAGAAGAAGAATTATTCTAAACCTATCCCCAACTCCATCCCATGAGTACCAAAGGAGCGTCACA
Organism: Liquidambar formosana; assembly: GCA_039720395.1. Taxonomy (NCBI): domain Eukaryota; kingdom Viridiplantae; phylum Streptophyta; class Magnoliopsida; order Saxifragales; family Altingiaceae; genus Liquidambar; species Liquidambar formosana. Next base: position 10,392,996 of record CM077834.1, on the reverse strand, counting down.
CTAAACTAGGGAACCAAAATTCGAACTCAGCACCTTTAGAAATTTCTAATATTTGTGCTATTTAATTTTGCACAAGGGTGTACTATTGTTATTTTTTAACACAACATTGGAGCACTAATAAGGTGTGTTATTACTAAAATATAACAATAGCACCCCTTTTAGTACACTATTGGAAATGCTATAAAAAGACATCTCCTTAGCATCTACTCCTCAGCTCTAAATTGTTTGAGCCACTTTGACTAAACAAGTATATTAAGGTGAGCTATTTAATAAATTTTCATGTAACTCATTGATTTTACCTTTCTAATTTTACCCTCCCATTTTATTTTATGTTATGATTTGTGTAATTATAATTTTAAATATAAAAAAGGGCATATTCATAAAGTAAAATAATCTTTTGCTTTGCGTAATAAACATTTTAGGAATTTTGAAAATGAAAATTATTATCAAACAAAGTAGGACAGATGGAGTATGACCTACCATGAGCCAAGAAGCCATTGGCGATAGTACATCCACCACTAACTGGAATTTGTCTATTTAAACTTTACTTTTACAAAGTAGAACAGATCTTACTTTAAGACTTATCCAAGCAAAGTCCATTACAAGTCACCGGGGGAATAAATTGAGAAAACAGAGAGCTGAGCCAAGAAACTAGAACTAGCTAGGGGGAGGAGCAAGAAGCAGGAGGTGGACGGGGAAGCAAGAGACTGGGGAATTACAGATTGGTCCAGCTGTGGGTAAATAATTATAATTAGTATTCATTCTTAATCAAGTTAATAGGAAGTTAGTAGAATTTGTTTTAAACTGTAATTATTCAACTGTAGCAGCACCAATCTGTCATTCTCTCATATGTAATATTGTATGGGATTGAAATTACACCCTGGTCCAAATTTGTTTTGGAAAAAAACTAACATGTCCTAACCACTTAAATAAACAAATAAATAGATTTTTATTTTTATTTTTATTTTTATAGACAGTCTGTCATGTTATAAGAGTCCTCTATTTTATTTAAATTTATGTTCTTTGCATTTTCACTTAATTATTTATTTATTGTTTGGATAGCTTTCACAAGGATTTGTCAGTTCGATTTTTGGCATCCAAATTACCTTTGTTCTAACTAATCTCTTTAAACACGGCGATAAAGCCACATCAATACATTCTATACTAGTTAACGTCTAAGATAAACTTGATCAGTGATTGACCCAAGGGAAAGGAAGAAGTCAAATCTTATATTATGCACTTTTTGAGGTGTAAGTTTTAAGAACGTCTCATCCATATCTTTGGATTGTGTATTAATATATGTTCTACTACAAAGACAAATGGATCAAAATTTCAAAGACAAGAGGATCAAAATAAAGAGACAAGTACAAGTGATTTGTGGCATATTGAGTGGAGCTTCGAACCACATGCCTAAGTCAGTTTTTAGAAAGCTTTGGATCTTCAGATATGAATTAAGAATGGTATGAAAAGTTGGTGGAGTCTAAAATCCAATACAACAAGCCAAATAGAAAAGTTTGGAATTCATATTCACACAAAAGGCCAAAATTTATTAGTGATGAGCCCATTACTTGTCTATTTAATCATTTTCTTCTATTCATTTTTCGATGTGAGACGAACATAAACGTGAACCTCAACAGAGCTACACAGACAGATAATTGTAATACTTATGTTCACTATCTCAAGCTTTTTGAGATCCATTAAAGATCAGGCTTGTAATGAAGGTACAGAATTTCAAACTCTCCCAATGAGATGGGACTTGTGATTGATTTATTGTAAATTCACAATTTGTTATCTTCTCTCTCTAAAATCAGACACTTTTTGTTTTTGTTTTTTTGGTGTGTAGATTGATTATGCATTTTGTCGTATTATCACATTGGATTGGGCTGTCAGAACGGATATGGGTTTATACGGCATGAATTAGGCATGAATTAGTTGGATTATTGGATTGGATGGGATTTGCAATTTTCCTCAACAAATCATATTAAAATATTCTTCACCGGTCCGAATCCAATATATCCGATGCATCAATAGGCCTAATTAGTATCAGTATTATTATTGTCATCACCACTGTTATTATCATTAAAATTAAAAGATTTAGTTTGTCTAACACATTTTGGATTGTCCTTTTTGGTGCCTCAAACTGGACAGGGGCAAAGGAAGAACCTGAAACAAAAACATGGCGTCTCTCAGAATCCCCGACAAGTGGAAGAGTTTATGGGATCTATGGGATATCCGTGTTGCCGTCCTCCTCAGTCTCTCCTACCAGATACTGTTAATTAGCATTGCATCATTACGAAAACGAAGCGGAAACATATTTTTAACCGTTTTTGTCTGGTCGTCTTACTTGCTCGCCGACTGGGTCGCCACCTTCGCCCTTGGCCTCATCGCCAGCGGCTTGAACGATTGTGGCAAGCCAGCTCTAGACGAGGACCTCATCACTTTCTGGGCTCCCTTTCTTTTGGTACATCTCGGTGGTCCGCATAGTATCACTGCTTTCTCCCTCGAAGACAATGAGCTCTGGATTCGGCACTTGCTTCAGCTTATCATCCACCTCTTGCTTGTTGCTTATGTGTTCACGCAGTCACTTCCAAATGGGCTCTGGATCCCGATTAGCCTAGTTTATCTTGCCGGATTTATTAAGTACTTTGAGAGGACACGTTCTCTATATCTTGCAAGCTTGGCCACTTTGAAGACCTCTACGCTTCCGAAGCCAACTGCAGGATCAAACTATGTCCGACTCATGGAGGCAAGGATGAAGCTATATATGGGGGTGGGGGGCAGCTGCCTCCGGCGCCCGAATTTTTTTCTTTTTTGCCCTTTTTTTTTCTTTTGAAATTCTGAATTTGCCACCCCTGAATTTTTTTTAATTAAAAAAACCTTCTTTATTTTTCATTCCCACCCCTCTTAGAATAACAAGACGAGAGAAATTTTTTGAACTAAACTTCTTCAAGTTTTTGAATTATGACAGATTAAGTACTAACAACTAACTAAAGTTTACCTCCCCTTAATTAAATTCCTGGTTTCGTCCCTACGTGTAGGTATGTAAATCAAAAGATGATGCCTCGATTCCAGTGGATATAATCTTAGCAGAAGCAATCGAAGTGGAACCCGATCATAGTGTCAAAACGTACTTGGAGTTTGAGGTGGTGCAAAGTGGTTACAGGTTTTTTAACGATTTCAAAGGACTGATTGTGGACCTCACGTATGGCCACCGCGAGTGGCAAAAGAGCCGAGATTTCTTCTTCAAGACGTCTCCAAAAGATGCTTTTCGAATTATGGAGGTTGAGCTCAATTTCTTGTACGATATGCTCTACACCAAGATGGTTGTTGTGCACAGAAAGTGGGGATTCGCTTTCCGGTTCGTTTGCTTGGGTTGCATTGTGCTTGCCTTGGAGCGCTTTGTGTCTCATCATCATATGCATCATACTCATATCCATGAGGTTGACATATATATTACCTACACTTTGATTATAGGTGCTATCGGCCTAGACCTTTTTGGCATCATCAAGCTGATTTTCTCTGATTGGACAATAGCTAAGCTGGAGAATTTCAAATCCAAAGTAGTACTTGGATTGATGCTCTTTATCCGTAAAACAATCTCTCTTGACGGAAAGCACCGATGGTCAAATTCTCTCTCACAGCACAGTTTGATCTCTTACTTCTTGAAGGAAGAGTTCAAATGGATCGAAAAATTAGTTGACCATTTTGGAGCTATGGATTTCTTGGATGAAATCCTATACAAAAATAGCGTGCATGTAGAAAGCGATAATGATCTGAAGGTGTTGAAATGGATCAAGAAAGCAGTTAAATGCATTTTCCGAGCTAAAGAAGCTGAGACTGTAAACGGTGATAGACTAAAGAAGTTCATCTTCGAAGAGTTGAGGGACAAAGCTTTGAAAGCAAAGACTTCAAAAGATGCCAAGGAGATATGTTCATGGAGAGGCGAAAGGCCTCTCTTAGAGGCCTCTCGTTCGTTCTGGTCCCTTACAGAGAGCGTTGAAGTTGAATACGATGAGAGTGTCTTAAGGTGGCATGTTGCTACTGAACTCTGCCATCTGACCGAAAATAATAATGATAAAGATGAACGTCGCCAATTTTGTAAGATCCTGTCGAAGTATATGTTGTATCTTCTCATCATGCGGCCTACAATGATGTCGGAAGTGACAGGTATCGTGCATATCAGGTTCCAGGACACCTGTGAGGAAGCAAAGAAGTTCTTTGCCAGTGGACAAGAGCTAACTAGGAAGGCCCCTAAGGAAGCCAGCTGGAAGTCATTTTGCAACAAATTAGTGGAGGCGATTAAGATGTTTTTTGGGTCTGACACAACGCCCAAGAAGACCGATGTGGAATCAGCCTGTAAGAATCTACTTGACGTAGATGCAGTTATTGCACCTGGCAAAGTGAAAGGGGGTACAAGCAAATCGGTGTTGTTTGATGCTTGCATCATAGCGAAAGATCTGAAAAAATTGGATGCAAAGGAAAGATGGGAGATGATGAGCAAAGTGTGGGTGGAATTGTTGTGTTATGCAGCGAGTCATTGCAAAGCCATTGCCCATGCTAGGCAGCTCAGCAAAGGAGGAGAGTTTATTACTTTTGTTTGGTTACTCGCGATCCATTTCGGCATGGGAGAACCATTTCGAGAAGACCGTGAAAGTAGACACAAATTAATTGTGGCCAAGTAGAGAAAGACTCGAAGCCAACCCATGATATGATCCTCTGCTTCCATGAGTTTGGTGAACCTTTTAGTCGTTTGCTATCTTTCTTAATTGTCTGATCGAGTCGAATAATAATACATAAACAAGTTTAGCAGATTCTGAGTGTCTGCTTTCGAATAATTGTTGTTTAATTCAATCTGTATGTTCTTGCATGTGTTACGCAAGTGAAAACTACCAAAAACAATTAGTAGACTTGAGATTTCTTGTATGCTTGTTGCACTTTAATTAACAACTCCCCTTATCTCTCAATTTCAAGAAGCCTGCCATATTTATGGGATTAAAAATTTGTCGAGTTGAATTGATTGTTGATTGAAATTTGAGATCCCAGTGGGGTCTTTATTGGGTTTGCCGAGTTGGTATGACTAGAAGAATGGGGCATAAGAGAAACTACATTGAGTTTTGAGGCAGGGGAAATGGGGAGGCAGTACTCGCACATTACATTGAACGGTAAAAGTATAAATAAAGAGCACTATAGGAGAACCTTGCATGTATAACTTTTGTTGGCTAGCATACCTTTTTTCTCCCTATAATTAAATTGAACGGGAGGCAGTAATATGGTGTTTTTTTTTTTTTTTTTTTTTTTTTTTTTTTTCTCTCTCTCTTTTGGTGAAAGGGAGATTAACATAAACTATTTACCCCCTTGTTCTATTGTTTGGTCGGAAATTGGGGGAACCGGAATGAAATGAGTCTCCTCTATTCTCTTCTCGCGATGACTTACCATTGAAATTTCATTCAATTCCATTCTGATTCCCCTTTATTCCGGTAAAATAAACGAGCCCTTAGTGTTTGTTATAAATTAATCAGGGATATAGCACCAACTTATTACAAATTAACTGTATATGTACTTCAAAATGTCTATTAATTTCCTTTACTTAGTATTAAGTTGGGAAATGATCATCCAAAGAGAAAAATATTAAGAATTTTTTTATTATTTTTTTTTTTTTGGAAATTTTCAAGTGGAGCAAATGCCCCACCTTCCACCATGCTGGCTTCGCCCTTGCATCAGCATACTTATTTAATTCCCTTCCCAGAATGTGTTGTAGCTTCACTTCCATGAACATCCCATTCAACCACCTGTAATAAAAAATTCCACAGCTCAGAGGATGGGGCAGGGGTTATGGATCCGGATTTGGTGATGGTTTGTTTCAAACCATCACCATGATGGTATGATCTAAGCCATCCATAAAATCAATGGATGGCTCGGATCAAAAGTTCAAAAAGTTGTTGAGGTTAGCTCTTTTTTTGGGTTTTTAATTCGATTCATTCATTACTTTTATGGGTAACTCAGATCACACCGTTACGGTGATGGTTTTTGTCAAACCATCAACAAATCCTTGCTCCAGGGGACACTCCATCTTTGATAAGATCAATATCGGTTTTTGCATCCATATCCACCAAAAGAAGCGGGGTGCCACGTTTGTAAGCAATATCAAGCCCATCACGAAGGGCCCAGAGTTATGCATTAGTGCTATGCGTACAGCCCAGTCTCCTTCCAAACCCAGAAATCCAATGACCAAGATTATTTCGGATTAACCCTCCGGAACTAGCTGGGCCAGGATGCCCAATAGCCGATCCACCCGTATTTAGCTTCTTAAAAAAGGGGGACTTGGAACCTGATTTAAAGGGTGGCTTTAGAGAGCATTCCATGAATGTTTTGGCTTGGGAGCAAAAGGTTCTGCTCAAAGACAAAATTGTTCCTATTGGACCAGCGGGAGCCCAACAAGAACAAGGGGAAACTGGTGGAAAAAGGAACCTGATTTATCAGTGGATCAGTGTGATCCCTTGCGTTCATGAGAACATTTGCCTCTTCATGTAGATTTAAAGCATTTCAGGATATTACAAAAAAACAAAAGTAGTGACATTCTTTTTCTTTTTTCCTTTTCTTTAGTGGTGACAACCCCTAAAGCACGTCCAATGATTGAAATTCGATCATTTCCTTGTATAGATCTTATAAGGGTTTTTATGTTTCATAAACTTCGATGATCGAATGACTCAACCAGACAATCTTGTAATTATGAAAAGTCTTACAAGAATTTTATACTAATAAAACTACAAAACTAGAAAGGATCCAAATTCCCAATGATGTGTGATGAAAATAGGTGTGGACTAATAGCCGGAGTCTAATTAGTAGCACTAATCTAATATGTTTTCATATGACACATCATAGGGGTTATTTCGAGAGGGTTTTAAGGGTCCGACAACATTTTCCTTTTCTTTATGCGTTTCCAGAGTACGTACTTTATCAGAATGAACCTCTTTGATAGTTGTCATTATTCGCTTTGGAAGGGACACTCCATCTCTTGTCAATTAAAGATTGCGAGGTGTCGTACAGCTTTTCTCTTCCTTGTTAAGTTACTATTTAGGCCCGGGTTATAAACAGGTTGGATGAAAATCTTACCAAACTCTACCCGACCCATTCATGCGCCGGAACTTATTTAATAATAACTTAAATCCAACCCAATTATAATCAGCGGACTTTACTCAACCCGTTTATGGACCCGTTTACAGTAAAGTGCTATTTTAATTGTGTTAGGAACTGTATTGACATGTCAATCCAAATCCGGTTTGACATAAACTCTTGTCAAACTGGGTCATGACTTGGATCCACATTAAAATGAGCCTTTCTTTGCATCCTTTTTTTCATTTTTTGCTTCAAAATTTTTGGGTGCTTTCACCTACAACAACAATTTATTTGGTTTATAAGAAAAACGACGGTCTAACAATGTAATGACATGCAAACCCATAATCAGTTATTCGATCAGTGATCAAGCAAAATGGGATGATCTTGACATGGCTGTTCCTCGCTACAATACTCATGTGCCAATAACTACAAAGTGGGTTATTTTTAGAATTTAATCAAATAGTGGGTCATGATGTGATATCATGATCCCCAAGTCTTTGGGAAAATTGCAGATTGAGTAGCGGAAGTGGATCATTTTTAGAATTTAATTGAATGGCTGATCAACCGATAAATGTTAATTACAAAGACATGCAAATCATGCCGTCACCGGCCTCTACCTTCCTCCTAGTGATCCGAGTGCCAAGCTTTATAAAAAGAGACCTATCTCCTACTTTAGCATCTATTCCGTACCACGAGGCCAAGAAGCCATTGGCAATCATTCATCTCCTTCTCATTGGAACTTGTTTTTGCATGTTTTACTCATTCCGTACAATTAAAGCAGACCAGATCTTACTTTAGGACTTAACCAAGCAAAGTCCATTACAAGTCACTGCAGAATAAATGGAGACAAGACACGGCAGGGCTAAGAACTAGAACGAGGAGGAGCAAGAGCAGGACCTGGCTGGAGTAGGAGTAGGAGCAGGAGCAGGAGCAGGAGCAGGAGGAGGATTGGGAGGTAAGTCTAGATTGGTAATGAATTAGTACTGAATTGAATTTTCCTACTGCTGTTATTGTGCTAGCGATATTAATGTAATGTATCACCCATTAATGTCAGGCTGGTCCAGAAATTTGTAAGCCATCTCACTCACACTTCACTCTTCACTCTTCTGCTCAGTAATCGCTCTTTACTCTCCTACTCAGTACTACTGCTATTATTGTTCTAGCTTTGGCACGGTTGTGTCATTTTGATTATTGTTATTGAAAGCTTTTGCAAGGAGTGTCAGTGAGATGTCGTTTATTTTTACTTATGTGAAAGTGTTCATTTATTTATTGTTTGGCTTAGTTTTTGCAAGGGTATGTCATGTTGATTACTGATAACTATTATTTGGCTAGCTAGAAAAATTTGCAATTTAATGGCTTACCAAATGGAAAATGCTGAATGCTTCGTAGTTTGGAATCTCACCGTCTGATAGTTCGTACTCTGGGCCTCATTTCCATGTGAGGTTTCAAATAGTTTTACAATTTTTGTACTTCTTTTCCAGTTGATTTTACATTCTTACCTAGTTTCTACTTTCTATATTACCATTAAATCTCTTTACCCATGCTTCACCAGTTTTTTATGCACACCAGGTTCTAACATCAAGCGACTAACGTTTTTGAAATTCTAGTTATACTAAGCCTACAATACCTAGAAGTGGGGTCAAAAAGTATTATGAAAAATCTTACTCAACTTTAATTATCAACACAAATAATCTCTTTTACCACAATCAAAACAATCACATGACATTTATAAAAGTAAGTAAAAGATGGCATAAGATATTTTTACATGAAAACCCTAGATGAGAAAAACCACGGGACCTAGTCCTGTTGAAGCAAATCCATTATGAACTCAATAAGTACAAGATACACTTACGGACCACAAGAACTCATGTAGTTGTCTTCAATTCCACTATCACACACGATCGATCTCCATCTTTACGACTTTGGTAGCAACTAACCTCTTCATAGCGAATCCTTCAATCACGAACTTACAAACTCAATTACCATCGCAACGGACTCACAAACATTTAAGGATGGTGTGAAAAAATGTGTGGTTTGAAGTTTTATAGAGCATGTATGTGAAAACTTAGGTTAAAGTGTTTTAGAGAGGTTTTGAGAAAATGAATTTTGTAAAACCTAAATGGGAAAAGGCTTGCCTAGCCCTCTCAATGGTAATAAACCTTACATATATAGTTTAAGATACCCCAAGTGATTGGAACACGTTTTTTGATCAAATAGGAAAGTTTTGAAAAAGTTTTAAAATTGATTTTACGAACCCTGATCGATCTGGGTTCAATCCTGATCGATCTGGGGGTTACAAAGTGAAAAAGCACTTTCCAAGCTGGCACCAATCGATCAGGCCCTCAACCCCAATCGATCGAGAGGTCACAGTGTCTAACAGCCATTTTTAAAATACCACCGATCGATCGGCCATCAACCCCGATTGATAGGGTGCCCTATTTTGCTTGAAAACATCTATAAACCTTATGAAATATCCAAAATGCAAACCTAAACTCAATCTAGATGTCTACAATGATTCAAAAGTGATGAATTACTACGAAATGGGCATCTATTGGGTCACTTACCTTGCCTATCAATGAATGTGAGCCGCACGATAAAATCTTCAATTCAACATATCTTTGCAGTTACTCAAATCTTCAATTAATCTCAAGACTTGACAAAACTTTGGCACGGAATTTGCCAAATACTAAAACCATAGACTTTACAGTTCTAAAAATCTGTAGTAATTATTTTCTGAAAATTCCATTGGATTTTTTCCCTGTATATTTTAATAGTAATCGCTATTTAATTTGCCTTCCTGCCAAGAATTTTTAGCCGTGCATGGAAACGGAAATGTTTCTAACGGTTGGGGAAGCAACAAATACAACTTAATTTGACAAGAAGTATCCCAATAAAAGTTTTGCAAAATATCATGTACATGCAGTTCAGTTACCTAATAAGAGCCATCAAGTTGATACTATTTAGCCTAGTATCATGATGAGTCTTTTTTTTTTTTTTGATAATAAACAGTTGTATTAATCAAAAGAGAAGAATACAAATTGGACAAGGAGTCCAAAGAGACAACAAACAAGAAAAACAAAGCCCACCCCAAAAAGATGATGAGTCAATAATTCGCACTACAATTTCGCATTTATGCAGGAATATGAATTAACTGTAGATTAATTTATCGATGACTACAATGACAAAAGGATCGCACATGATTAGCAAACATGTACGATTTTCTACAGTGGCTAATTTATGGGGTGATAATTAATGGCCGAGGTGAGGTATTTTGGAAATCACTGGATCGTGATTAACACTTAATTTTGAATTTAAATATTCTATTACTTATTATTCTTATATAGTAATTTTCTTAATTGTAATTCCCTAGTTAAACATGGAGTATCAAATTGCACTCTTAATATGTGGTATGATGGTAGTTTTGCAAGTCAATTTTTGAAGTGTTTTTAACACATTTAATTTGGCTTTTCCTTGCATGGGTGCCTCAAATTGGACAGGGGCAAAGGAAGAAACTGAAACAGAAATATGCCTCTTTTCCAAATCCCCGAGAAGTGGAAGACCTTATGGGACCTATGGGATCTCCGTGTTGCTGTTCTCACCAGTCTCTTCTTCCAGATACTATTAATTAACATTGCATCATTACGAAGACGAAGTGGGAACTTATTTCTAACTATGTTTGTTTGGTCTACTTACTTGCTTGCTGACTGGATTGCCACCTTCGCCGTTGGACTCATCGCCAGTAGCTTGAGTGATTGTGACACGACTGCCAAGCCTGGCACGGCTGCCAAGCTTGGCACCACTGCCAGGCTTGCCAAGGCTGGCAAGCCAATTCTCAATGAGGACCTCATCACTTTCTGGGCTCCCTTTCTTCTGGTACATCTCGGTGGTCCACATAACATTACTGCTTTCTCCCTGGAAGACAATGAACTATGGATTCGGCACTTATTTCAGCTCATCGTCCACCTCATAACCATTGCTTATGTCTTCACACAGTCACTTCCAAATGACCTCTGGATCCCAGTAATCCTAGTTTATATTGCCGGATTTATTAAGTATTTTGAGCGGACACGTTCTTTGTATCGCGCAAGCTTGGATACTTTGAAGACCTCAACGCTCCCGCCGCCAATGGCTGGATCAAATTATGCTCGACTCATGCAGGCAAGGATGAAGCTACATGGGTGTGAGGGGGGCAAATGCCTACCCTTGAATTTTTTCTCTTTTATTATATCTTTAAATTTTTTGAAAAGAAAATGCTATTCAACCCATCTTTACTACCTACTTATGCGTCGAAAGTGTACAGGTAAAAGCAATCATATGGGGTCCGATATGGAATAAGGAAAAACAGTCGCATATAAGTGGATTAAAATAGATGGGGGAAATTGCATTTTCTTTTTTGAAATTCTAGATTTGTCACCCTGTAATTTTTATTATTATTTTTTAAATTCTATTATTATTTAACTAAATTTTCTTCAATTTTTTGAATTATGATAGAATAATGACAACCGACCAAAGTTCGCCACACTCGAACTAAATTTTTAGCTTCGTCTTTTTATGCAGGCATACAAATCAAAGGAAAATGCCTCAGTACCGGTGAACATAGTCCTAGCAGAAAGACCCGAAATAGAACCTCCGGATTACCCTGATGTAGAAGAAAAATCATCCGTAAAAGATATTATGGTGGTGCAAAGCGCTTATAAGTTTTTTAGCGACTTCAAGGGACTAATTGTTGACCTCACATATGGTTTCCGTGAGTGGCAAAAGACTCGAGAGATTTTCTTCAAGACGTCTGCATTGGATGCTTTTAAAATAATGGAGGTTGAGCTCAATTTCATGTACGATTTGCTCTACACTAAGATGGTTGTGGTGCATGGTAAGTACGGATTCTGTTTCCGCATCCTTTGCTTGGTTCTCTTTGCGGTTGCGTTGGGGCTCTTTGTGTCTCATCATAAGCACCATAAGCACGAAATCCATGGGATTGACATGTATATTACCTACATTCTGCTTATTGGTGCTATTGGCCTGGACATTTTTGGCATCATCAAGCTTTTTCTCTCCGATTGGACAATAGCTGCACTCTCTGATGTTTGGATACCAGATAGGCTCAAGAATTGCAAGGAAAAATTGCTTCCTTCTTTGTTTGATTTCCGTATAAATCTCTCCTTCGATAAAAATTACCGATGGTCCCGATCTATCTCACAGCACAGTTTAGTCACTTACTGCTTGAAGAAGGAACGCTTCAAATGGATCTACAAATTGGTTTACATTTTTGGAGCTAAAGAATTCGTTGACGAAATCCTATACAAAAAGACTGTGCATGTAGAGGAGAATCTGACCAAGTTGGAAAAGCTGTGGAAGCTTTTGACACCACGTTGGATGAAGGTACACACACAAACAACTAAAAAAATACTAGATAATGAAGATGGACGCCTTAGGGGTTGTATAGGGCTTCTATTAAAAAATACAAGAGATTTTCAAAATAGGATAACTTCCTTTATCATTTGTATCACTTATGGGGTGCTTACATGCAATGTGCTTGGTCTCTTAGTGGCTTACATTATGAAGGGGTAACACCCCGTTACCCCTTTATATAGGAGATAGGATCCTCTCCAGTCACTGGACCGCATGGCCTGGAAATGTCCACTGGAGAGGATCCATGCTCTTCATGTAGACCTTGTGGATTCATCATCATAAATTCACCAATGTCCTTCCACTTCCCTAGGCACCTAAACCATGAACTTACCCACATACCTTAACCATACATATTAATTGCTAAAACATGAACCATTCTCAGCAACTAATACACGAACTAAACTAATACATGCATGTACCAACGTGCCTACTAAATACTTTTCCTAACATACATGCATGTACCTAAATTATGAATTACAATTTCCAACAAGAAGTAAAAAAGACGGAAGGCAAGAGTAGAGCCAAGAATTTTTAATTGGAGTGACCAACTTAAAAATGTTTATTGTGGAAAATTTTCAGATGGGATATTATATGGCCCTCTTTAATATAATCTCAATGTTCATGGCATTGACTAAGGACGAATATTCTAGTTATTTATTTATTATCATTTACTGGCAAGATATATATTAGATCAATATTTAATCTTATCACAAACTACAATGATTGTATATATAAATTAGAGCAATAAACAAAAATAATAAGCAAAATTCATAACCCAATGACAAATAAACAGTAAACAAAAGAATTAAGCCTCCATATGAAGATGGAATGAGGATGAGCCTAAGGTGTTATGGCTTCTAAGTTGGGGTTTTTATGGTAAAATGATAACATGAGTTTTGATTTGGTGAGAAACGGTCCACCACTTGAGGTGGTCACATGTACAAAATTTTAAAAATCTAGAACTTTATTAAGGGACGTGTTAAAATTTTCTAAAACTTTGCAGGTGAAGGAGAAGATTGTAGGGAAGAATCTGAAGGTGTTCATCTTCAAAGAGCTGAGGAAAAAGGCTGAGAAAGCAAAGACTGCAAAAGAAGCCAAGGAGATATGTTCCTGGAGAGGCGAAAAGCCTCTGTCGGAGGCCCCTCGTTGTTTTACCTCCCTTGTGGAGAGCGTTGAAGTTGAATATGATGAGAGCGTTTTAAGGTGGCATCTTGCTACCGAGCTCTGCTATCACACAGATAAAGATGATTATAAAGAGGAAAAACGCCAATTTTCCAAGGTCCTGTCACAGTATATGTTGTATCTTCTGGTCATGCGGCCTACAATGATGTCGCAAGTGACGGGTATTTTGCAAATCAGGTTCCAGGACACATGTGCGGAAGCCAAGAAGTTCTTTGGCAGTGGACGAGAGCCAACTAGGGACGCCCATGAGGAAGCCGGGAAGTTATTTTGCAACAAATTAGTGGAGGCGATTAAGATGTTTTTTGGGTTTGCCCCAACGCCCAAGGGGATCTATGAGGTTCCAAAACCTGATGATGCCTGTGAGAAACTACTTGGAGTAGATACAGTTGTTGCGCCTGGCAAAGTGAAAGGGGGTACAAGCAAATCGGTGTTGTTTGATGCTTGCATCATGGCGAAAGAACTGAAAAAATTGGACAAAGCGGACAGATGGGAACTTATAAGCAAAGTGTGGGTGGAATTGTTGTGTTATGCAGCGAGTCATTGCAAAGCACACGCCCATGCCCAGCAGCTCAGCAAAGGCGGAGAGTTTATTTCTTTTGTCTGGTTATTGATGTTCCGTTTCGGCATGGGAGAACAGTTCCGAGTGGACCCTGAAAGTAGATACAAACTAATTGTGGGAAAAGATGGGCTAGAAGATTAGAAATCCTGATCTATCCTAATCCTACCATTTACCCTACCTTCTCTCGTCACTAAACTAGCCCCAGTGGGTTTATCTTTTAACTGTTCTTCAATGTCTTCATCTGGTAAGGAGTCTCTAGCTAGAGTCCTTAGCGAATAATAATATGAAAGACTCTGTGATTATAAGATTTCTTTTAAGTTCCTGTGATACTTTTTTTATGTGCTTTGTTATATATAAGTAGTAATAAAAATTCTAGATATTTACCGACACCCCTAATATATGCCTCTTGTTTCTTTGTAAGGAATTTCTCTTCGTTTATGCATGCTTTGACAAAAGAATGGTCACACCTATACTCTTTAATTACGATGATCGATTACAAGTATATTCAGACATTATGGAATGTGGGACTTCCCAACAACTATAACTTAATATTTGTTAAGTCTTTCAAATTTCAACGTTTATTAACTGAATTTTTGAGAAAAGACATGATTGTCAGGGAAACATAAAACAGAGTTGGTAATTGTAATTAAATACCTCTATAGGAGGACCTTGTGTGATTGTTGTTTGGTACCGAAACTCACAAGGTAAACAAGAAACGCTAGAAGCCAACCAATGATGCTCTGCTTCCATGGCACTCTTTCTTCAGTGTCTGATTGAATAGAGCAATGCTATATAGCTCTATTTTTTGCCCATATTTAGTTGCCTAACTGATGTGACAGCTTGGTTAGAGGAATAAAAATTTTAGGAAGATACTAAATTGCCTAAATTTTTTTCTAAAATCCTCTTACCCAAATGACGTGGGAGCTGCTACATCAACCACTATTTTAAATTTCTACTCTTATTCGTGATGATGACCACCATTTTCTTGAATTTGTCAAATCAAAGATATAGTTTCGTACCTTCAATACTATGTAAAATTTATTGAATTGTTTAACTTCGAATTGGACTCCCAAATAGGCCCTTATACAATTCAAGGTGCAAGGTTGTTTACCCTAGAATTTTCATACTATGGTAAATGCTGTCAGGATAATGGATATAATTGCATTCAAATTGCCTGTGTGGGTATATCCAGTTTTAGTTATCCAGCCTTGGAGCACCAAGTTTTTGAAGAATGGCATAAAACAGAGTGAATAAAAAAAAGATGGAAACAACAGAAGTTTCAGTCATGATCACTTGATCAGAAAGAGCTTATAACCCAATAAACTTGACCAGAAAGCCATATATTTAGCTTCAATTCCCGAGTATTTGAAATACACAGCTTGTATCAAATGCAGTGGGATATAACAAAGTGAACTAGTTTTTCCATTTTCTATACATACACGCGGAAGAAAAAGAAAAAAAAAAGTACTCAAATATAATTTGATGTGCAACCAAGATTGTGAGGGGCACCAAGATTGTAAGGGGATATGATTTGATTAGCTTTTAAGGAAAATATAAAGAGAATGGTTTTTATAAATTTTCTTGATTCACCACACTTTCAAAGAAAGTATCAATTTCCAATGTTTACGAAAATTTTCAAGTTGTTTTGGGAAATGCCAATTAGTCACGTAAGAAGCTCAGTTAATAGAAATCCATTGCAAGATGATTTAACAATATAAAATTACTTTGGATTTTCACAATAGCTTACAATATTTTTAATTTTACAAATGATTTAGTTCAACCTGCTCAAGTACTTGGAACACTTTTCGAGGCAATGCCTTAAGCCCACCATGGATCCTCACCTGTTCTGAAATCTGTTTCGACCCATGGAACAAAAATTACCTTTCCATCATCAATATCTGCATGCACCAGTGCGAGCGACTGCTCAAAAATAAGACTAGAAGATAATTAGCAAAGTGAGAGAGAAAGAGGGAGATCATTTCCAAGGAATTTTAAATACGATGTTGCATACCAGAGGAGCAGGTCCCCTGACAACCCGGCCTTGGTTCTTGTACTGAGATCCATGGCAGGGACAGATAAACTTCTTCTCAGCAGTATTCCATGGCACAACACACCCAAGATGCGTGCAGACTGCATTAATGCCGTAGGTTGCAAGAGTTTTATCGTTCTCCACAACAAGGTAGGTGGGATCTCCCTGCAGTATGACAAAAAGTTCAGTTTGATTTCACAAATTACATACTGCTGCTGGAAATCTTATGGCCGAGTGGGTAAGCAAAACAAAGTAGGCCTTCATTCTCGAGGACAATAGGGACTTGTTGGAAACTTGGAAAATTTTTTAATGTGATCGCCCTTAACCAATTTATGGTCAGAAATTGCAAGGTGTAATCGATTTGACTATTATGAAAGGAAGGGGATTATTTGGTTTGGCGAATTGAATTACACAATAACATAGTGCAAGTTATCAAGGTAAGATCCAATGATGATTTGATGCATAGAACATGTTTGAGGGTTTTGATTAGAATTTTACTAGGGTTGTCTAAATAAGGTTTGACACTTATCCTTACTCTCTTTTCAGGGAATAACCCCATCAGAAGTAGCCAAACCGTGAGCAAGAAAAAATAACAACCAAAAGCTAAGGCATAGTTTGGATGCCACTTGAAAATGACATTGGTCAATTCATTACATGTGAAGGATTAGTTTTAAAATTTCGAAGACCACCCTAGATTCAGATTTTGACTACTGTGTTTGTGATTAAGTCCATTTTTCTTAACCTAGATCTTTTTCAAAGAATGAATCTGTGCCTTTAGATGCTACAGAAACAAAAATGAATTACATATGATTTTTCATCTAGTCTCCATACGCCACAAAAGATTCCTAAATCAGATTTTAATCCAATGCCCAATTCACATAGCTGTTTGTTATGCATTAGATTGATGTTCAAAGCACCTATCAATTGGAGAGGACAAAAAAGATAGTCAAAAGTAAAGAAATCAAATGGGAAAAAAAATAAATTGTATTAGCTATTTTTCAAAAGGAGATCAAATAAATGAGAGTACCTTCAACCCTTGAGTTAGGGTTCTATCACCAGGTCCATGGATCTTTAGCCATTCAGATGCAATGACATCATTCCCGAGGGCATATATCCTTCGCAACAGTACCACCTCCAGCACCTCCTGACCTGTTCAATGTCCAATTAACACTGGATTTAGGATCCAAGAGTCGCACAAACAACAATTTTGGTGCACTGTTATGGAAAAACCCACCACGTACTACATGATTTAGTACAAGAAAAACAAAAAAGTTACTGATCAAGTCAAAGAAATCTGTGGCATTTTGAAGAATATGTTATATACCATATACTTCAAATATGCTAGGTAAAATGAGTTAATGACCTACTTCTTCTTTTTTTGGCTACATGATATAATGAAAGAATCAAATAAGAGTCGAAAACAACAGCTCCCTGTCATCATCAAAAGCACTTCTAAACACTCGATTACATGTCAAATTTCAACATGATTTCCTCACTAATCTTTTACAAAAGTAAAAGGCTCTATTTGGTTTGCGGATTTTATCAAGGAAAAAAAATAAAATATAAGGAATTGTATTTTTCTTTATTTGGTTGCAATGGAAAATTGGAAGAAGAAAGAAGAATTGGAATAATTTTGGCTTCATATGATTTTATCTTTTCCTTTCATTTTCTTTCCTCCTCATTTTTTTTCCCTTCCTTGTTTTTTTCCCTTGGTAGAATCCATGAACCAAATAGAAGGTAAGAAAATCCCTTGAGTTATTTCTATCAATTTAAATTCAAAAAGCCTTTTTTAATAAATAAAAAAATTAATAGTAAATAAAACTCCTAACTGAAAAACACAGTGAAATGCACAATATACTGAATATGAGGGTTCTTTGTAAAGCTAGTTTCAATTATTTGAAAGTGATGCTTCTATAGAAAGCTTTCCCTAGCATACTTATACCTCCAATTTTGTCACATATTAAAATTTCTAACAATCAATTAAAACAGTGATCTATATGGGAATTTAAAATATCAAACAGCTAGGAAAAGAAAATTAAAGGGAATTTTGGTCATAGCCCCTATGTATGAGAGTTATTTTACAATAGGCCCTAAATAAGAATTAGTTTTGTAAAACCTCTTTTAACCCCATACGGACTAAAAAGCCCCTGATTTTAAACTTGCTTGTTATTTACCACTGTGCTACTGTACTATTGCCACCCAAAAATTAGGGATTTGAACCCCATTTTACCTAAAAATCTGGGATTTGAACCCCATTTTTTCCAGCAACTTTATGGAAAGAAAATCCCAGCTTATTTACACCTTCTAAACGGCACAAAAATAGCACAGTATCATCATACTCTTGGTAGAACAAAAAATGCTGACAGATACGTATCAAAACAAAATTTTAGTTGCATAGTAACATCATATTGTTTTATATTAAAAGAAAACAACTATAATCGAACTGTTACAAAAAAAGTGTTCAACAGTATCAACATACTGTTGAAATATAAATTCCAACAATTGGTGACATTATCATCATACTTTTTTAAACAAAAAATGCAAATTCTAAAGTATACATACTGCTCGAAAATGTTAATTGTAGAGTAACAACATATTGTTTTATATTTATAAAAAAATAAAAAAAAATAAAAAATAAAAAAACACAACTACATTCGCATTATTACGAATATAGTGTGCAACAGTATCACCATACTGTGAGCGCCGTGTCCTAACCACGCCGGCTGAGAACACGCTACTAACCACGAATGATTAGGGCGGAGAGGGAGTCACCACCCAATTTTGGCCTTAGAAACCGATTGACCCCTAGTAAGGGCCCAACTCGTCATTACCAAGAGAAATAAGGTTCGGAGCTAGGGTACGCGGATGGGAAGGTGTTAGGCACCCATCTACGCCCGGTTGAAATCCGGCCCCCACATATGTTTATTGGCTTTAATTAAAAAGGACTTAGTTGAGTTCAACTGTTAACCAAGCATTTATGCAAAATCGAACAATGGCACACAGTAATGAGAGGTAAAAATAATTAACAGGAAAATATATATACAGGAAAGACTTAAAATTAAGAGAAACACTTATACTGCCTGCAAAAGAGAAAAGTGGGATTCATTTATAAAAATAGGGTCATGCACGCACGTGCATATGTGATGCACATACGTGCATCTCATATGTACGTATGTGCTTGCCCTCTAGTTACTATGCTCCACGCCTTCATTACACCTATCATGCTGCTATGATGCACTCGAGAGTCTACAAATGATCCAAATATGCTCTGAAAATGGTGAAAATGCCCTAGATCTAAATATCATAGGTATACGGTGAGATAAAAAATAAACCGTCATAGATGTGGACATGAATGGATGTATCAGGATGAAAGTATGGAATATGTGCTGGAGTTAATAAACGAATGTGCTATGAAACGAATGAGAAATCTATTTCCAATTCTTAAATGCAGAAATGAGCCCACGCAGATTAATCCTAAATGCACCTTAAAGACAGGTCATGAACGAAGAGCATTATAAGGCCGATATTGCATTCATTTCATGCGATAGCTTAAATAATGATCATGAATCATCAAAATAAAACAAAATTGAAGGCTAAGAACCGTTACCCTCAGGTATGGATAGCAGCAATTCCTTCGCGAACTCGACTTCCGGACTTCACGCAGACACGGTTTGGCAATTTCGGGTCTTCCAGGGTGGAGGTTGGGTAAAAAAGTTGGATCCTTCTCTTCAATGAAAGCGGGGTATTTATAGGTAGAGATTAGGGTTTAATGCGAGGGTTTCTAGGGTTTCTCAACCGCCATCGAGCAGCTGTCAGCATAGGGCTCTATAAGGTAAGACCTAATTGGGAGGGAAATGCTGGAATTCAAAGAAAAGAGGGGCATGATCGTACGTGCATGGACTTTGCACGTACGTGCATCACCCATGCACGTACGAGCATGGGGTATTGAAAAATGCCAAAAAGGACCATTGTACCTGCGCGAGTCCTTTAGGCTTGCTTGCGATGGTCCATTTGCTACTGCCCTTCATCATTGGGTTTAAAAAGTGGCCTATGGTGTCAATGGGTACGAAATGGGGTGTTAACACATATTGTTGGAATAAGAAAAAAGGTTAATAAGCTTTCCCAAACTAAGACACAAAAAAAACAAACAAACAAACAACGAACAAATCTGGAGAATAGAGAAAAAGAAGAAGAAGAAGAAGACATCTATGCTGGGACGGTGGTCGAAGAAACTCCATACCAACAAATGCCTCCCCTCCCATTCTTCTTCTTCTTCTTCTACACCTCCATACCAGCGCATCGGATTTCCTTGCCCCTACTCCCATTCTTCTTCTTCTTCTTCTTCTACAGCCGCGCGAGCATCTCCGTCGGAGAAACTCTTGTATGTTTCCAAAAAAAAAAAGGAGCTCAACGGGAAGGAGAAGGTATACCTGGGGAAGAGGAAGGAGAAGGAGATGGGGGTGGAGAAATGTTGCAGATGAAAACCAAAAAAAGGAAAAAAATGGAGATAATGATGGGAAGGAAAGATAGATCGTAGGGAGAGCACAAATCATGGGGGCTACTGTTGGAATTAAAAAAAACAAATTTCCTTATGGTAAAAGAATCTTTAAAAAAAGGGGTTATGGAGTGAAAAATTCTTATAGTGGGGTTTTGGTTAAAAGTAGTTTCCTAATCGGGGTAATTGCTAATTTCCCCAAAATGGAACTTACCCAGGTGGGGCAAAGAAAGTGGCATAAAGAACCAATATGCCAGCGGTGGGCAGAGAAAGAGCACCCAACAAAATCAAATTCATGAGCTCCCTCTTGCCCATGTCCAGTACGCAATCGGCTGGAATGCTGGTGGCTTGGCAGGTGATCTTCATGCCCTTCTCCTTTGTAGCCAAACAAGTTTTTGTGGGTTTTAGCATTAGAGCTTGGGATGTAGAGAACATTCCGCTCTTACTAGAACAAAGCTCAAAAGAAAACATTGAATTTTCCAATTTTAGAATTTAAATCAATGGTTTAAGACAGTAGAGTTCATAATGAAGATGGAAAGTTGAAAACAAAGTAGCTTGTTTGGTAGGGTGATGTGTACTTGAGATGGTGTTGCATGGGGGAGAGTAGAGGCTGCCATGGCAAAGATTTTGGCAAGAACTAAGATGGGTTTGTTAGATATGTGAAGGAGTGAGAGAAGGGGAATGTAAACAGCAGGTAATAGGTAAGGCAAGGTGAGTGTTTGATGGAAGATGGATATTGTAATAGAGCCACAAGTTGAGTCGAATTTTTGCACTACAATTTAATAAGCTTTTATGCAGGTATTTGCATTCATTGTAGTTACGGAGTATTTTTTTTTCTTTTATTTTTTGAAGGATAAATTGCACTTAAGGGTCCAAAGTTTTGGTCAAGTTAGAGTTCAAAGTTTAAATCGCGTCAATTCAATTCGTAAATTATTAATTGAGTTGCAATTTGGGGTCTACCCTTAGAATTTTTCGTATTATCCCTACTTTGTCCTTTTTATGAGTTTGAAAACCCTATTTTACCCCTATGAACATTTAATAAATCTTTATATTTTAACCAGATCTGAATCACTCTACCATCAAATTTGTGTTTTGTAAATGAAAAATATAAAAGTTTATTAGATGTTGATAGAGGCAATAGAGAGAGAGAGAGAGAGAGAGAGAGAGAGAAGATTGATTCAGATCTAGTTAAAATATAAAAAATTATTAGTTGTTGATAGGGGTAAAATAGGGTTTTCAAAATCATAAAGGGGCAAAGTGGGAATCGATAATGTAGAAAATTTTGATAACAAGCCCCAAATTGCAACTCAACTAATAATTTGGGTACTAAATTGATGCGATTTAAACTTTGAACCTCAAAGTGAAACTTGACCCAAACTTTGGACCCTTAAGTGCAATTTACCCTATTTTTTATTATTATTTTTATTTGGCATCCAAATCTTTGTTCTAACTAATCTCTTAGAATATGGATACAACTACCTTGATGCGATTTGGGTACTGAACAATTTGAGTACTGAATTGATACGATTTAAACTTTGAAACTTAAAGTGAAACTTGACCCAAACTTTGGACCCTTAAGTGCAATTTACCCTATTTTTTATTATTATTTTTATTTGGCATCCAAATCTTTGTTCTAACTAATCTCTTGGAATACAGATACAACTACCTTACTCCTTACTAGTTAAGGTCCAAGGTGAACCTGATTAGTGATTGGCCTCAAGTAGTACAATAAGATCAAAATTTCAAAGACAATAGGATCAAAATTAAGAGAGAAGTACAATTTTTTACCCTAGTGATTTGTGGCATTCTGAGTGCAGCTTCGTACCACGTACATTTCCATGTCAGTTTTTTTAAAATGCTTTGGATCTTCGGATATGAATTAAGAATGGTATGAAAAATTGGTGGAACTAGTCTAAAATCTAAAATCCTATACAACAAGCCTAATAGACAAGTTTGAAATTCATACTTATACAAAAAGCCGAAACATATTGGTGATGAGCCTATTACTTATATATTTAACCATTTTTTTTCATTTTTCCGATGTGGAACAAACTCAAACTTGAACCTTAACAAAGCTATACAGAGAGTTAATTATAATACTTATGCTCACAATCTCAAGCTTTTTGAGATCTATGAGAGATCAGGATTGTAATGAAAATAAAGATTTTTAAACTCTCATTGAGACGAGACTTGTGATCGATTTATTATAAATTCAAAATTTGTTCTCCTCTCTCTAAGATCAGACGTTTTTTTTTTTTTTTTTTTTTTTAAAGATTGATTTTGCATTTTGTAGTATTATCACATTGGATTGGGCTGTTAGAACGGATATGGGTTTATACGGCAGGAATTAGTTGGATTATTGGATTGGATCGGATTTGCAATCTTCCTCAACAAATCATATTAAAATATTCTTTGATTGGATCGGATTTGTCCTGATAAAGTTTGACACTAATCCCTTCTCTCTTTCAAGGAAATAACCCCATTGGAAGTAGCAAGAAAGCTTAAACTTATTGGTGGTGAGCCTATTACTTATATGTATATTAAGTCACTTTTTTCTTCTTTTTTTCCTCGTCTTCCGATATTGGACAGACCCACGGGTGAACCTCAACAATTGTGTCACTGAAAAAACAAGTAGGGATTTGTAAATTTCACTTTATGTTTGGATAAGGAATTTTTAGGTAGAATTTATCTTTGAAATTGAATTTGTAAAACTCACATAAGGAAATTTTTTATAAAAACTTTACAAATTTAATTTCTAAGACAAATTCAACCTAAAAATTCATTATCCAAACATAGCTTAGAGTATCCTGTTATTCAAAAATCAACTGATTGATAAAGGCTTATGTGTAGAGCAAGTTCCATAGAGCCTACATAAAATCCATAATATCCTCTTCTTGCTTTCTTTCTTTCTTTTTTTTTTTTTCTTTTTTTTCCGGAGATCCCAAAATATCTTTTATCACTTGGTGAATTTTGACGAATGACTTTTTTGTGTTATAAGGGGAAAAAAAAAAAACTAGGGATAAATACTAATACTCTCATCGATTTATAAAGGGGGCTCATCTAATTTGTTGTCAAAAATTTTTGATGAAGTAATAGTGAAAAATGATGCATAATGCAGTCCCGAAAAGGGATACATATGTCTTCGATTTTTTTTCCTTTTTCAGTTTTCTAATTACTTTATTAGTCCTTTAATTTCCCTGGTATTACTGATAGGAATTGAACTTTCCATTTTGCAATTTTTTCCCGATTATTATCCTGCGGGTTTTTTCAAGGAGTTTGTCTATCTCACATATTTGCTAGCAAGAAGTGCACTCATGGGGATTCTGGAGCTAATTACTTATGACTCTCCCGTTAGACTATATATATATATATAGAACATATACATACTGCTATGTTCATAAGCATACAATAATTAGTCAATTAGAACGCAAACCTGAGTTAGCCATTTGCACAAATTGAAACCTTGAATTACCCAAGACTGAAATATTTCACCCTCTACACACCTTCAGTTTTTAGACCTTTCATATTTTCAATGGGGCAAGGTTTGTGTTTCTTGTGTGTGTGAGGATGACTCAGCCTCATTTTATAGGAGACGTAGAGATGATTTTTCCCATCACAAAATCATCCTTTCAAATTGTGTGCATTAATGAGGTAGGGGGGGTAAGAAAAAGAGGTTTTACAGCATAGAAAATAAGGAGACAAGAGGAAGAGGGAGAGTAAGGTGACAGAAGTAAATAAGAGAACAGTGTGTCAGTGAACTTATATAAATAATCATCTACGGTCATCCCCATGGTAATACCATGGTCCGCTGCTAATATATACCTCCCTTAATGCACCATTGATCATTATCAATAAAGCTCTACACATTCCATCCATATTTTGTAAGCACGTGATCACACGTGACTAAGGTGTTTCGTAATTCATATTACTTTATGGATCACATCCTCAATTGGGAATCCAGTAACTCATAATATCAATTTCTCATCAATCTATATTTAATCAATGATAGCCCACAATAAAGTCTTACATCCCCATGTAAAAGCAAAAGCTTTAAAGGAGGTAACAAAAGAAATAAAGATTGCACCCAAAAAAAAAAAAACAAACAAACAAACAAAAGAAATAAAGAAAGAAAGAAAGAAAGAAAATAAATTGGTAGCATTCGTTTTCTTAATATGGAGTAATAATTTTACTAAAGGATAAATTGGTAAAATAAATTTTCATCAATTGGTAGGTGTTGCAAGAAATTTTTGTGGTTTATTTAGAAGCTCCATAACATTTTGAAAGAATTGGGGGTAATTTGTTCGATTTTAATGAAATGTGACTTTGTTTGAAGGTACAAGGGCTCAAACTAGCTAAAATGAAAATTTACCATATAATTTACCCTTTGTTTAAAATTAAAAATTATAAAAAGATGATGAATTATATGGAACGTCTAGCCAAACCCATCGATGGGGTGAAGTAGGCACCATCTCTACTCGTGTTACTGCAAATCCCAACCTTTATAAAAAAAAAGACATCTCTTTAGCATCTATTATGTACCATGAGCCAAGAAGCCATCGGTGATCGTACATCCCCCACTAATTGGAATTTGCCTCTTTAAACTTTTCTTTCACAAAGTAGAACAGATCTTACTTTAAGACTTATCCAAGCAATGTCCATTACAAGTCACTGGGATAATAAATTGAGACGAGATAGCTGAGCCAAGAAACTAGATCTAGCAAGGAGGAGGAAGAGCAGCAGAAGCAGGAGGACTGGGAGGCAAGAGACTGGTAATTACTAAATTTTTGTATTGCTATTATTCCATCTGCTACATCTTAGAGTATCACCCAATGTCAGGCGCGGCCGGCTAGTCAAGAAAATTTTAAGCCATCTGTCTCACATTTCCACTCACTACTCCTCAGAGTCTAACCAAAAGTGCACGGGGGTGAATTATTATATAGGGAATTATAGATTGGTCCGGCAAATAATTATACTTAATTGTCATTCTTAATTAAGTTAGTAGTCATTAGAAGGAAGTTAGTAGTCATTTGAATTAAACTGTCATCATTTGCTTATAATCAAACCAATTTGTCATTCTCCCATATATAATATTGTACCCCGATCCAAAAGCCAATTTTATTATACCCTAAAAACCTTGTGGATACCATAGAATTATCTTTGATCCAAGAAAAAATAGATTTTTTTTCAGAGCCCACTATTTTATTTAGATTTTTTTTCAGAGCCCTCTATTTTTCAGAGCTTTCACAAGGATTTGTCTGTTTTATTTTTTGTTTCTAAAAGTCAGCTAGAGAAGTTGCAAATTAATGGCTTACCCCCCTTACCAAATGGAAAATGCTGATGTCTCTTAATTTGAAATCTCAGTGTGAGCCTCATCCTTGTGTGGGGCTTTAGGACATTTACCAAACACTCAAATTTACTTGGAAAATATTTTATTATTGGATTTATATTATGATCATTATACTTTTACAATTCTCCTTCTTCTTTACCTGATTTCATTTTCTCAACTTATTTTTATGTAACCATTAAATCTTTATATCCCCATTGAATGAGTTTTTAAGGACAACCAACCATGGTACCTTAAGAAACTAACGATTTTATAGCCTATAGTTGTTCTCTACTTAAAATTTTACTAGATTTTTTCCCCCCCAATATTTTACTCTATATGTTTCAATGGTTATCATTATTTGCCTTCCTACCAACAATTTTCAGTTGCGCATGTCAAACGAAATGGTTTCAAAGGGTCATGGAAGCAATTAATACCACTTCGACAACAACTATCCCATGTAAAAGTTGTAGCAAAATTCCAGTTCATGTTACCTAAGAGTCATCAAGTAAATTTTACTAAGCCTAGCATCATGTTGAGTCGAATTTTTGAACTACAATTTAGCTTTTATGCAGGTATTTGCATTCAATTAATGTAGACTTTTTTTTTTTTTTTTTAATTATTTTTACGTGGCATCCATACGTTTGTTTTAACTAATCCCTTAGAACACGGATAAAGCTACCTCAGCTGATTCTATACTGGTTTTTTTAGCTCATTCTTTCTAGTTAACGTCCAAGATAAACCTTGTTGGTGATTAGCCCCAAGCCAAGAGAAAATGATAAGTTATATCTAAGACTTTCCACTTTTTGAGGTGTAAGTTCTAAGAACTATTAATCCATATCTTGGGATTGTATATTAATATATGTTTGACTACAAAGACAAATGAATCAAAATTTCAAAGTCAACAGGATCAAAATTAAGGGACAAGTAAAATTCTTTACCCTAGTGATTTATGGCATACTAAGTACTGGAGCTTCGTACCACATGTTCATCATATATGTCAATTTTTTTAGAGAACTTTGGATCTTCGGATATGAATTAAGAATGGTATGAAAAATTGGTGGAGTCTAAAATCCAACACAATAAGCCTAATATATAAGTTTGGAGCTCATAACTGGTAAGCCCATTATCTATATATTTAACCATTTTCTTTCTTTCTTTCTTTCAATCTTTCGATATAGGAGAAACCTAAACATAAACCTCAATAGAGCTACATAGATAGATAACTATAATACTTATGCTCACAATCTCAAAACTTTTGAGATCCATAAGAGATCAGGCTCGTGATGAAAATAAAGAATTTTAAACTCTCTCAATGAGATGGGCTTGTGATTTATTATAAATTGACAGTTTGTTTTCTTCTCTAAAATCAGACACCTTTTTTTGGTTTTTTGGTTTTTTTGTGTGTAGATTGATTTTATATTTTGTAGTATTATCACATTAGAATGGACTGTCAAAACGGATATGGGTTTACGCAGCATGAATTAGTTGGCAACAGTTAAAATGATGGTCGTTTGTCGTAACAATTAGTATTAGTTTATTATTGTCATCATTACTATTATTATTATTATTATAATGATTTAGTTTTTCTAACACATTTTGGCTTTTCGTTTTTTGGGGCCTCACACTAGGGGCAGAGGAAAAACCTGAAACAGAGGCATGGCAATCCCCGACAAGTGGAAGAGTTTTTGGAATCTATGGGATATCCGTGTTGCCATCCTCCTCAGTCTCTCCTACCAGATACTGTTAATTAGCATTGCATCATTACGAAAACGAACCGGAAACATATTTCTAACCGTATTTGTCTGGTCGTCTTACTTGCTCGCCGACTGGATCGCCACCTTTGTCCTTGGCCTCATCGCCAGTTACTCGAATAACGACTGTAACAAGACACCTCCAGACGTGAGCCTCATCACTTTCTGGGCTCCCTTTCTTTTGGTACATCTCGGCGGTCCGCATAGTATCACTGCTTTCTCCCTCGAAGATAATGAGCTCTGGCTTCGCCACTTGCTTCAGCTTATCATCCACCTCTTCCTTGTTGCTTATGTGTTCGTACAGGCGTCACTTCCAAAAGACTTCTGGATCCCGATTACCCTTGTTTATCTCGCCGGATTTATTAAGTACGTTGAGCGCACACGTTCTTTATATCTTGCAAGCTTGGCCACTTTGAAGACCACTATGCTTACAAATCCATCCGCAGGATCAAACTATGAACGACTCGTGCAGGCAAGAATGAATCTACATGGGTGTGGCCTGTGGGGGGCAGCTGCCTCCGGCCACTGATTTTCTTTTTTCTTTTTTTCTTTTGAAATTCTAGATTTGCCACCCCTGAAATTATTATAATTGTTAGTAGTAGTGGTATTATTCATTTAAAAAAAAAAAAACCCTTCTTTATTTTGTCTTTCCCACCCCTCTCAAAATAACAAAAATTTTTAACTAAACTTCTTAATTTGAATTAGGCCAAGTGATGGAGTCAGCAATTTACCTTAATGGAGGCGATCTTTGTTTACATTATTTTTTTTTCCCAAATTTTTGTTTAGTTGATAGTGTTTTATATTAGAGCAAAATAATGGAATACAAACTTATTAGTTATTATACATTCTATTAGTTTACTTGCTTATAATGTTCGAGTAAACTACTAGATATGTGGGTGTGTGCCTATTAGGGAGAGAGAAATGTGTCATGAATTTTAGCAAAATTGAATGAGTATTTACGAAAAAAATGAGGCATTTGTTTACAAACTAATTTTTGACAGAAAGTTTTGAGGCGGAGGAAAATGATAAAATTGATATCAATGAAGAAACAAAAATGTAATAGTGAGTGACAATACGTAAATAATCTAAATTTCATATAGAAAATTGAAATTAGAAAAAAATTGTGTGCCCCACTCGCCCCATATAAATCCACCATTGATTAGGCAGGATTGAAGTACTAACAAGTAACAACCAACCAAAGTTTACCTCTCCTGAACTAAATTTTTGTTTTCGTCCCTGCGTGTAGGTGTACAAATCAAAAGATGCTGCCTCGGTTCCAGTGGATATAATCTTAGCAGAAACAACCGAAGTGGAACCCGATTACAGTGATAGAGAGTTCACAGGCGTTGAGGTGGTGCAAAGTGGCTTCAGGTTTTTTAACGATTTCAAAGGACTGATCGTGGACCTCACGTATGGTCACCGCGAGTGGCACAGGAGCCGAGATTTCTTCTTCAAGACACCTGCAAAATATGCTTTTCAAATTATGGAGGTTGAGCTCAATTTCTTGTATGATATGCTCTACACCAAGATGGTTGTTGTGCATAGTAGAGGGGGATTCTTTTTCCGCTTCCTTTGCTTGGTTTGCATTCTGGCTGCCTGGGTGCTCTTTGCTTCTCATCATCATATGCTTCGCGATCTGCAGAAAAACCAAAAAGATACGCATCGTACTGGTATCTATGAGTTTGACATATATATTACCTACACTTTGATTATCGGTGCTATCATCCTAGACTCTTTTGCCATCATCAAGCTAATTTTCTCTGATTGGACAATAGCTAAGCTGGAGAATTTCCAATCCAAAGTACTTAGTTTAATGCTCTTTGTCCGTACAACAATCTCTCTTGACAGAAAGCACCGATGGTCCAATTCTCTCTCACAGCACAGTTTGATCACTTACTGCTTGAAGGAACGGTTCAAATGGATCGAAAAATTAGTTGACCCTCTCGGAGCTAAGGATTTCTTTGATGAAATCCTATACAAAAGGACGGTGCCCATAGAAAGCGATAATGGCCTGAAGGTGTTGAAGTGGATCAAGAAAGCAGTTAAGTGCAATTTCGGAACTAGAAAAGCCGAGACTGTGAAGGGTGATAAACTAAAGGAGTTCATCTTCATAGAGCTGAGGACCAAAGCTTTGAACGCAAAGACTTCAAAAGACGCCAAGGAGATATGTTCATGGAGAGGCGAAAGCCTTCTCTTACAAGCCTCTCGTTTTTCCACCGCCCTTAAAGAGAGCGTTGAAGTTGAATACGATGAGAGCGTCTTAAGGTGGCATGTTGCTACTGAACTCTGCCATCTTACCGAAGGTAAGAATGATGAAGATAAACATCGCCAATTTTGTAAGATCCTGTCGGATTATATGTTGTATCTTCTCATCATGCGGCCAACAATGATGTCGGAAGTGACAGGTATCGTGCATATCAGGTTCCAGGACACCTGTGAGGAAGCTAAGAAGTTCTTTGGCAGTGGACAAGAGCCAACTCCAGAGGCAAAAGAAGAAGCCAGGAAGTTATTTGGCAACAAATTAGTGAAGGCTATTAAGATGTTTTTTGGGTTTGCCAAGGGGATCGATGAGGAATCCAGCAATTCTCACAGCAAAAAAGAGAAGCAGCAGGTTCTAAAACCTGATGATGCCCGTGTGAAAGCCTGTATGAAACTACTTGGAGTAGATACAGTTATTGCGCCTGGCAAAGTGAAAGGGGGTACAAGCAAATCCGTGTTATTTGATGCTTGCATCATGGCGAAAGATCTGCAAAAATTGGATGCAAAGGAAAGATGGGAGATGATGAGCAAAGTGTGGGTGGAATTGTTGTGTTATGCAGCGAGTCATTGCAAAGCCCATGCCCATGCCAAGCAGCTCAGCAAAGGTGGAGAGTTTATTACTTTTGTTTGGTTACTCATGATCCATTTCGGCATGGGAGAACCATTCCGAGTGGACCCTGAAAGTAGATACAAATTAGTTGTGGACAAGTGATGGCTAGAAGCCAACCATGATATGATGCTCTGCTTCCATGAGTTTGGTGAATCTTTTAGTCCTTTGCAATCTTTCTTAATTGTCCGATTAAAATTATACGTACAAGTTTAGCAGATTCTGAGTGTCGGCTTTTGAATAATTGATGTTTAATTCGATTTGTATGTTCTTGTGTTACGCAAGTGAAAACTACGAAAAAACAGTTACTCCATCCGTAATAGACTTGAGATTTCTTGTATGCTTACTGCACTTTAATTAACAACACCCCTTGTGTTTATCGATTTCAAGTAGTCGACCCCATATTGTTGGGATTAAAAGTTGCCAAGTTGAATTAATCGATTGTTGACTGAGATTTGAGATCCCGGCCAGCGTGATCTATATTAATTGGGTTTGTAAGAATAGAAGAATGGCCGAATGGGGCATGTCACATATAAAGTTCCGAAATTTGGTAAACTATTGCACCCACCATAAGAGAAACTGCATTGAATTTTGAGGCAGGGGAACTGGGGAGGCAGTACTCACACATTACATTTATATGGAACCATAAAACAGGGAAGGCCAGTGTAAATAAAGAGCAATATAGGAGAGCCTTGTGTGACTTTTGTTGTGTAGCATACCTTTCTTTTTTTCATTTCTTTTTTTTTTCTCCCTTATAAATTGACATGGGGAGGTAGTAATATGTGTTTTTTTTTTTTTTTTGGTAAATGGGAGATTAACATAAACTACTTCGTTTTATTGTTTGGTTGGAGTCGAGGGGAACCAGAATAGAGTGAGTCTTCTCAATCTACTCCCTTCTCACAACGACTCATCATTAAAATCTCATTCTATTCCATTCTACTTCTCCCCGATTCTGCTCAAACAAATGAGTCCTTAAAGTTTGTTACAAACCAGGGATACAACACCCCATTGGCATGATCATCTAATTGTTTTAACAAAAAAAAAAACTAGGAGCTTCATTAAAAACAAAACAGCCATTCTCAATATTAGCTCCATTCCTTGCAAGGATGTCGGCACGCTTATTCCCTTCCCGGAACGTGTGTGTAGCTTCACTTCCATGAACATCCCCATCAACCACCTGCAATCAAGAATGACAGAGTCAAGAGGATGGACAGAGGACACTCCATCTTTGAAAAGATCAGTGGCCGTTTTTGCATGCATATCCACCAAAAGAGCAAGATGCCATGTTTGTAAGAGATATCAAGCCCATCACGAAGGGCCCAAATTTCAGCACTAGTGCTAAAGGGTGGTTATTGCGCACTACACTAATTTTAATTTTTTAAGGTTTTAGAAAAATATGAAAGGTTTCTTTGAAAACCAACCATGTTATCCATTATAAAACATCATTTTAAACAATTTTACAGAAGGTTTTTTCAAATTATGTCGTTTAAATGGATTTTTTTTTTTTTTTATCACTTATCGTCTCTATTTTATTTTTGGTCAAAAATTCCACTTAAATGAAATATTTGAAAAAAAAAAAAACCTTTCTTTTGCAAATTTGTTCAAAATAATGTTTTCTAGTGGATAACACTGTCATTTTTCATTAAAAAAAAAAAATCTGCTATATTTTTTTAAAACTTCAAGAAATTAGAATTAGTGGGATGTGCAAATAAAATTAAGGGGTTGTAATAACTGCCCTCTTAGTGTTATCCGTAAAGCCGAATCTCCTTCCAAACCCAGAAATCCAATGACCAAGATGATTTCGGATTTATCCTCGGCACTGGCTAGCCTTGGATTCCCAGTAGCCGATCCATCCGCATTTAGCTTGTAAAAGAAGGGGGATTTGGAGCAATCCGTTTGACGATTATTTGCCTGGGCATGCCAGGGATTTTAATATTGCTGGCCAAATGATAAATTTGGTGGCTTTGGATAGCATTCCATGAAGGTTTTGGTTGGGATCGAGCAAAAGGTTCTGTTCAAAGACAAAATGTTCCTATTGCACCAGAGAGACCCCAACAAGCAAAGGGGAAAATGTCGGAAAAAGAAACCTGATTTATCAGTGGTTCAATGTCACACCCTAGGTTCAGGATCGAGAATCCATGTATCAAGAGGAATGTCCGTCCTAATGGGAACGTATGCCTCTTCATACATGTAGAAGCAAAAGCGTTGTCAGGATATTACCACAAATAAAATAAAAAAGTGGTAACATTCTTTTTCTTTTTCTTTTTCTTTTTGACATGGGGTCCAACAACGTACACTAACCTAAATTTGTTTTCATAACATATCATAAGAATTATTTAGAAGGATTTTAAAGGAAGTTCAATAGTGTTTTCTTTTCTTTGTGTGTTTCTAGGGCATCATCCCATGTACTATGGTTACATTGTGACTTTTTGCACTTTATCTTTATGAGATGTGTGGATTCTTATGATTATTGGTATGGATGGTGCCACCTATAGTTGCTTACCGAGAGTGTATGTAATGATTCTCTTTGATAGTTGTCATTGTTTGCTAGATTGGAATGACCCTCCATCGAGAAAAACTTGTATGTAACTGTGACACGGCTGATGTGGAATCACACAGGTCAATAAAAACCAAGTAAAGTGGTCTCATAATCCTACTTTGCTTGATTTTTATTGACTCGTGACATCACGTGGCCGTGTTACTGACATGGAAGACTCACTCCACTCCATCATGGCATTGTGCAGTTTTTCTCTTCCTTGTTAAGTTACTATTAGGCCTGACAATTGGGTGGGTATGGGTGGGTTTGGGCGGGCTATAAATAGGATGGATGAAAATCTTACCCAACTCGATCCAACCCATTTATGTGCCCAGCTCATTTACAGAGTAATAATTTTTGGGTGCCTGCTTTCGCCTACAAGTACAACAACAATTCATTTGGTTTATAAGCAAAATGATAGTTTAATAGTGGTAGAAGTGCTAACCCATAATCAACTGTCCGATCAGTGATCAAGCAAAATGAATGATCCTGATTATCCTGATATGATTGCTAGCGCTCCTTGCTACAAATTACAATACTCATTTGCCAATAACTACAAAGTGAGTCACTTTTAGAATTTTAATTAAATAGTGCACCATGATGTGATATCATCGAAATCGCAGATTGAGTAGCGGAAAACAATAACTACAAAGTGGGTCATTTTTAGAGCGAGGGAGGCTATAATGCCACTACATAAAGTATTCTAAGTTTACGTTTTTAAGGTTTTATAAAAATATAAAAGGTTTCTATGAAAAATAATTATGTTGTCCACTAGAAAAAATCATTCCAAACAACTTTGTAAAAAAAAGGTTTTTCAAAATCTGTCGTTTAAGTTAACTTTTTGGTCATTTACAATATTTGTTTATTTTTACAAAATATTTCATGAAAAATAGCCAAAAAAATCCACTTAAACGGTAGATTTTAGAAAAACTTTTTCCTACAAAGTTGTTCAAAATGATGTTTTCGACTAGAAAACGTAAATAGTTTTCGTAGAAACTTCTTATATTTTTCATAAAACCTTAAAAAAATGTAAACTTAGTGGCAGGCTTAAAGGACTTTATGTGATGGCAATATTCTCACCTTTTTAGAATTTAATTAAATAGGGGATGAACCAATATATGTCAATTACAAAAACATGCAAATCACGCTGTCACCTCTAGTAGAGGTCCTCTACTCATGTACCTTCCTCCAAGTGAGTCCCAAGCTTTATAAAAAGAGACATCTTTCTTTAGCATCTATTCCATACGTACGTACGCACCAAGGGCGATGCCAATATGTAAGAAGGTGGGCGAATACCCCACCGGAATTTTTTTTTTTTTTTTTTAAATTTTCTTGATGTTTCGTTTTTTTTATAATCATTTCCTAATTTAATACCAAATTAAGGACATTAGTTGTCATTTTGAAATACATATACAATCAATTTGTAGTAAGTTGATAAACAATATCCTTTATATGGTATTAAGTTGAAAAGTGATTACTAAAATATAATAAATTATAATAAGTTATCTCACCTAAGGTAATTTCCTGACTTATCCCCTAATACACACCATGAGGCCAAGAAGCATTTGGTAATCATTCATCATCTCCTTTTAAGTGGAACTTGTTTTTGTATGTTTTACTCATTCCATACGATCGGTCTTACTTTAAGACTTAACCAAGCAAAGTCCATCACAAGTCACTGCAGAATAAATGGACAAAGACACAGCAAAGTTAAGAACTAGAACGAGGAGCAAGAGAGCAAGAGGAGGAGGAGGAGGAGGATTGGAAGGTAAAAGATTTGTAAGCCATCTCACTCATTCTTCTACTCACTATTCAGCAGAGTCTAACCAAAAGTGCGCACTTATTTAATTATTAATTACAGGGCCGGTTCTGGGCAAGGCGGCCGCCTAGGGCCCCACATTTTTGCTCAAAAATGAGGGCCCATTTTGAGACTAACTCTTCTAATAGGCTGAGTTTTCTTCCTTTTTCCAAATAGAATGGTTATTGCAACCCTTTAATTTTATTTGCACACCCTACTAATTTTTATTTATCAATGTTTTATCAAAAATATAGAAAATTTTTATGAAAATTTGTTACGTTATCCATTGGAAAACATCATTGTGAACAACTTTGCAGAAAAAAGTTTTTCCAAAAAAATTATCGTTTAAGTGGATTTTTTTGATAATTTACCATCTATGTTTAATTTTTGGCCAAAAAGTCTACTTAAACGAAAGATTTTAGAAAAAATTTATTATGCAAAGTTGTTCAAAATGATGCTTTCGAGTGGATTACACGGTTAATTTACTTAGAAACCTTTTATATTTTTCTAAATCTTAAGAAATTAAAATCTGTGGAATGTGCAAACAAATTTTATGTTGGTACTAGAAAAAAAAAAAAAAAAAAAGGTATGAAAGGTCCTATTTTAAGAATTCGCCTAGGACCCCAGAAAACTCAAAACCGGCCTGATTAATTATTTGGCTAGCTTTTGCAAGGATATGTCTTTTTGATATACTATTGTTTTTTAAGCTTTTGCACGGAGCGAGTGAGATGTCATTTGCTTTTGCTTATTTTGAAGCGTTCACTTATTTATTTATTTATTGTTTTGCTAGCTTTTGCAAGGGTATGTCATGCTGATTACTGATTATATTATTTGGCTAGCTAGAAAAGTTTACTACTTGATGGCTTGACAAACGGAAAATGTTGAATGTTTTGTGGTTTGGAATCTCACCCTCTGACAGTACTGTGAACATCCGGTATCATTGTAATTTTACAATTCTTGTACTTCTTTGCCAGTTGATTTCACATTCTTACCTAGTTACCTTATTTCTATTTCACCATTAAATCTCTTTACCCATGCTGACAAGTTTTTTAAGCACACCTTCGTCTAACATCTAGAGACTAACAAATTGGTGGAATTTTAGATTCATTGTGCTATGGGAAAATATTTACAATTTGTAAGATCGAATGCTAATCATTTCACCTAAAACCAGCCGATGTCAGGAGACACGCCCTCAAATCTTGCAATAACCAAGAACCATGGTTTGAGTAGTTTCAACCAGCATGATACTGACCCTAGTCCTACAATCCCTGCAATTTAGGCCAACAATTACTCCCAGCACATGTCCTAGGGGCTCAAACTCATGACCTTACTCTTTACCATCTATAGGACCGAGTACTAACAATTTCACCTAAAATCAACTGGTGTCATGTTAGTGATTTCAATCTACTTTAAACCCTCATTTTTCCAAAGCCTAACCTCTCCAGGAACAAAAGCATAAAACCTGAACAAAACCCACCTCAACGACGATGAGCTTCGAATCATAAGCCATGGAGAAGAAGGCAGTTGTTTTTTTATTTCTTTTTCTTTTTCCTGACGACGAGTGAGGTTGACTGCAAACGTTGTTGTATCCTCTATCCTCTTCATCTGCTCCCTTTTCTTTTTTTTTTTCCTTTTTCCTTTTGAAATTCTGGGCTTAAAACGACATCATTTTGGTGGTCACTTGCCACATGGTGTCACGCCACATGTATGCCACCTAAGCAAGCACGTGACACGATGTGTATTTTTCATCAATTTTAAGTGATGGACGTCATGGTTGTCCCACATTGAAGCATGATTTCTAAAATTTATAAGTTTGTGGACTACATTGAAATTAGGGGTAGAGTTAATAGTACTGAATCATTAATAACCCTTTTTAAAAGCAATTATAAGTTTGTTTACTCAAAAAATCAAATAACATTAAGAAGTAGACCAATCTAATAAAGTTTTTAAATTTTCTAAACAAATCCGAAAGAGTGACCCCTGCTCTTAAACGGTGCCTTCAAGAAAAGCCAGTAACATTAGGTAAGCTATTGCAAGGTGGGAATGTTTTGAAGGTGTGACCAACTTGCCAGCTTAATTGATGAGCTCATAACATTGAGAATAAAAATCGAGATAATTCTTGAGATTCTTTCCGCTTAGCAAATAAATAAATAAATTAAATTAAATGATAACATTATGATATCTGTGTGGGATATTTATGAAGAGCAAATGAAACGGCGACACGTGTATGATCTCGGTAATGAGCTCGGGCTACCCTGTTCCGTCGGGCAAGCACGTCCTCGGATCATCCGAGACCTCGGTCCCGCCTGCTCTCGGGTCGATGGGCCCTCGGGCCTTAATACCCGCCATTCGTGTCAACCTCGGGCAGGTTCCCTCTCGGTCCAATGAACCCCTTTCGGGCCGCATGAGCACGCGCCCCTCACGTGCTTCTAATTTGTCCTACATCTCAGAGCCGACAGAGGAAATCAGACCGGGAGTAGAGCACGCTCCTGGAAACCGAACCAGGGGAACGACTGTCATCGGCCAGGCCTGAAACTCCGAAAGATCCGCGATCTGGTCTGGAACCCCTATCTAACCATGGTTAGCTCGGAACCCTAATTCGACCACGGTCAGGTCAGAGCATTGGACCAATCCGAAACCTAGCGCCTGCCTATAAAAGGAACACTATTCATGGTGAGAAAGGCAAGTTCCTCTAGCACGAAACCCCTAGAAATTTCTCCCTCTCTCTCTCTCTCTCTCCCTCAGAGACTGACTTGACCGTCGGAGGGTTTTAGACCGGGAAACCCCCGGTCTCCCCTGACGATCCTCTTTGATTTCAGGTCCCCGTTCTAGGTGACGCATTGCTCTCCTGTTCATCGAGAAGGTTCTGTATCCTCGCACGACCACGAGCCATCTCAGTCCATACAACCCAATCGGACCATAGCTGCGCGGCGTTCCGAATCTCCGAATCACTCTCTCAAAGCGCTCCACCGACTGTCCGGACTTTTACCCGTACAATATCTATTTGAGATAAAGTAGGTTTATATAAAGATAAAAATTGGTGTAAAATAAAATGATAAAATTTAGTTCTAAATTAAAAGAGTAAAAGTGTATTCATAATTTTAAGTGAAGGTAAAATTGTTAATCAAAAGTTTTTCTTATTAAGAGACTTTTATAAGTACTAGATGTAGGCGCACATGCGTTGTACATGGTTATTTTTCAATAATATGAAAGAATAATTTTTAAAGAATTAGATATTAATATCGGTTTGATTAGATTTTTACTTCTAATAAAACTTATAATGAGTAGTATAACTAATTTAAAAAATTTTAAGTTAGTCACAAATAAATTTAGAATATAATAATTCCCAATAATATATAGTAACACAATATTATATTGATTAACAACAAAACTTCAACAATTTGAAATGAAAATTTAAATAAAAAAAATTAGTCATTATTGAAGATATGTGTTGTCACCAATTTACAAAAATCTTGTTATTTTCTTTAAAGTTTTAATAGAGAAACATCCATTCACAATGAAAAAACTAAAGAATGACCCTACATAGAACTCTAATGAAATAAAGAGAAATGTTTCCTATATAAGTTAACTACAAGAATATAGATGTCTCCTATATAAATTTTACTATAATAATAGTTGTCATCTATTCAACTACAATAAAATTAAAAGGGTGCAGAAGGGTAGTTGTGTATTTAAAATTTAAAATAAGGGTATATTAGTCAATCAAAAGTTTTTCTCACATTCAGCTCTTTATAGATAGTATAGATTATAGATAAAGATTATCTCCAAAATAGACATAAAACAACTTTTGTTTCCAATAACTATGTTATAAAGAGATCTAAACCAAAATTATAATTATTTTATTAGGATTTTCTTCAACAAATTTACAAATTTATCATTTCTTATTTATTTTCCACTATTCAAAAGCATAATAATTTTATATTATATTTTATTAAATATTTTATCCCGTGTATTTTAACAAGTCTCAGTCTAGTTAAGGAAAAGAGAGTTTTGGAGGGAGAGCTTTTAGTGCTACCACGTCACTAAGGATGCCACATCCGCAAAACTAGTAAATATAATATAATAATATAGATAGTACATACGGATATAAATATAATAAATTTATGTTTAACAAAGAGGTCCGTCTTTATCAAAATAAAATAAATAAATAATAAGGACGTCGACAATCGGGTTGATTTGGTTATATACTAACCCCAAACTGAGAACCAAACCAATCACTTCGGTATTGTAGAATTTAGAACACAAGCATTTGGTTTGGTTCTTCATTTCGGGTTAGTACATAACTGAATTGACTTATTAAACACATATCAAATTGCACCCCTAATATTATGTGGTATGATGGTAGGTTGCAACGGGTTCGGATTTGGTGTTGTTACAGCACCATACTGCATGTGTGTTTGCATGTTGCCAATCATGTAATTCCCATGATCGCATGATTGGTAACACACCAATTGTACAATCACGAACAACATGGTGTTGTTACAACACCAAATCCGTTCCCATTTGCAACAGTCATTTTTTGGGTTTATGTTGGTTTTCTGAAAATGTTTTTAATGGGGAAATTGGCGATTAGTCCAATTTTTGGTAAAATATTGGCAATTAATCAAGTAAGAGTTTTTATAAGTCAATTAATCAAAGAGACTAAACTTATTTATCAATTAGTCACACATTTTTTAAAAATGCCTGGTCTACCCTTATTATTACTAAGGGCACTCCCTTTTTTGTTATTAAGGGCACCCTATGTAACTACCTTAGCCTTTTAGTATTATAATTTTTAAAAGCTTACAACTTACAATATACATATCCGTTTAAAAAAAATTTTATATTTTTGAAATCTACTCGACGATATTTTCGAAAAAAGATCCATATTGATTAGGTAATTATTAAAAAAATTAAAATCGTAAAATTTTACTACTTGACACAGTCTAACATAATACTTCATAAAACAGTAAAATTTTACTACTTTACGAAGTAGTAAAATTTTACTACTTCAGTAGTAAAATTTATAATGAAGTAGTAAAATTTTACTACTTTATATACGAAATAAATTTTACAGCGAATTTTACTACTTCGAAAATTGGGCATACAGGTGTACGACAAGGACCTGGTTAGTTTCTTGCAAAAATGAAATTACATATTCAAAATAAAAATGTTTTGTTTCATAAACCACAAAAAGTCTTCAATTAAAAATGTCAAAAACATCATCTTTCATGTAAAAAACTGATCTTGATTAGCAAAATTTTGTTCGAATGTAGAAATTATACATAAACGCCAGAAGCAAGTAGCAAGAACATGGATCCAAAACCCAAGAAGTGCCACTACTCCTGTTGTGAGCTCTTTGGCTAAGCTGCGATTTCGCCGAGTAACCTCAAAACTGATCTTGATTAGTAAAATTTTGTCCGAATGTAGAAATTAAACATAAACGCCAGAAGCAAGTAGCAAGAACATGAATCCAAAACCCAAGAAGTGCCACTACTCCTGTTGTGAGCTCTTTGGCTAAGCTACGGTTTTGCCGAGTAACCTCAAAATTGATCCTGATTAGCAAAATTTTGTCCGAATGTAGAAATTAAACATAAATTCTAGAAGTAAGTAGCAAGAACATGGATCCAAAACCCAAGAAGTGCCACTACTCCTGTTTTGAGCTCTTTAGCCAAGTTGCAGTTTCGCTGCGGTTTCGCCAAGAAGAGGTTACTCATTTGTTTCATAGATGAAGAATGAAGCGATGACGATGAGGCCGATTGCGAGCATGAGAACAGATAGGGTTGGGTACCAGCCGTTAGGGACAGGGCTTGATATAGGTTTTACTTGCTTCATAGACTGCGAAAGGTCATCGTTTTTTAGCAGAAAGCCATTATTTGGATTGATTGAAGGGTTGAGTTTCATCTTTGCCATGGAAATGGTTTTTGAGCTCTATACGTGGTTGAGACTTGAGATAAGAGAGATCAGAGAAGAAGGGAGAAAGAGATGAGGGTGAGGGTATTTTGGTCAATAGCGACTAA
This sequence comes from Liquidambar formosana, assembly GCA_039720395.1. Classification (NCBI taxonomy): domain Eukaryota; kingdom Viridiplantae; phylum Streptophyta; class Magnoliopsida; order Saxifragales; family Altingiaceae; genus Liquidambar; species Liquidambar formosana. The sequence goes on along the minus strand of CM077834.1, from coordinate 10,351,909 downwards.
AATGGACTAAATGAGTTTAAAAAAACATCCCTTGACTAATTGCTAAATAAGTACTATTTGCTTGACTATTGGCCAAACCCCCCATGTTTTTAACACATTTTGCCTTTTCCTATTGGGTTTATGTTGGTTTTCTAAAAATGTTTTTTAACACGTTTTTCCTTTTCCTTTGGGTGCCTCAAACTGGACAGGGGCAAAGGAAGAAACTGAAACAGAAACATCCAAATGTTTTTTTAATTGCCCCCAGAGTTGGTGAGGCTATGGAATCTAGTAGATCTCCGTCTCGCAGTTCTCGCCAGTCTCTTCTTCCAGATATTGTTAATTAGCATTGCATCATTACGAAGACGGACAGGCAACGTATTTCTAACCATGTTTGTCTGGTCGGCATACTTGCTCGCCGATTGGATCTCCACCTTCGCCGTTGGACTCATCGCCAGTAGTTTGAATGATTGTGACCAGTCTGGCATGACATGTAAGAATTTTTTGGACTCCATAGCTTATATTTTATTTTGATTAAATTCTGAGTTAATTGTGATGATCTTGTAAAAGTGGGACCCATAGATCAAACGGTTTTAGTTAATCACAGTGAATACGTTTTGACCGTTTGATCGAATATATTTTGGTAATATTAGTAGGGTTTTAGTGAGTGTGGTGATTTGATTCTATGTGTCTTGACCCATAAGACTTATGATAGGTTAAGTCTTAGTTGGATTTGGAAACTTAGGGTTAGTGGTCGTCACCCAGCCGCCTATATATTTCATTGTGTTTTGGAACCCTATCATCCTGAAGTTAGGAAGGCTGGGTGTAGTACTACTACCGTTAGAGTTTTTATTCTCGCAGGTTAAAGCATCTCTACAATGGCTACGCTTTCAACTCCTTCTGGTATGTTCTTCATTATTTATGATTTTATGATCTATCATACTGTACAAATCCGATCTGTCTTATTTTCGCTTCCGTTTAGTTAAATATTATTTTTTTATCATGTGGTATCAGAGCCACGGTTTAGATTTGTATAGTTTTGGTGATCGTTATATTGAAAATTATTTAATAATTACTTTTAAAGGGGTTGCCAGCTTTTCTATTCGCTGTTACGAGATTTCGGCTTACTTTCAATTTATTATTGATTTTTCATATGAATGGAGTAGTAATTAAATTTTTTTTAAAAAAAAAAAAAATCACGTTTTGTTTTTTTGTGAAAGCCAAAACCAGTTTGGGTTTTTTTTTATTGGTAGAAGGTATATATTTTTTGGAGGGTTGTGATTGGATAGAAGATGCACGACCTATTGTATATGGAGTGATCGTCAACCCCTTGCAAGCCGTGTGAATTATGATGAGACTCAACTTGAGTCTTTTGAGCTAGTGCACAACCCATAATAAATATCATTGACTTTTTGACTTTATACTTTGTTGGTATAGATATTATATATGAGTTTTTAAGAACAAATAAATAAATTATTGAGACATGTCAAATTTTATATGTGTCAATAATACAATTTTCATGTATTTTGAATTGACACCAATTCGGTAGTAAAATACATTTATTAGTCACTTGTGACTTGGTCTCATTATTTATTTATTTTTTTATTATTTTTTTTTTTTTTTGGAGGAAATAAATTAGTGTTGAACAATTATTAAATTTATTGGGCTTTTGATATTTTGGTTTTTTTTTCGGTTTCCGTTTTGTCAATTGATTCATAACATATTTTTATTCATTCTTATTTGTTATTTCAAAATTATTATATGTTTGAATCAATTTATCGGTGATCTTTACAAAGAATAATTATGTTAGCCCACATTGATTTATGTTCTAACTAGTAATCTCTTATAGGGAATATATGACTATTAGTATTGTTACATCATGATATATTGTGAGACTTATGCTAATACTTGTATGAGACTATCGGGCTGCCAAAGTAGACGAAAAATCTCTATAATTATTAGTAGAGGGCTCATTAGTATTTTGTTCAACATGTTTATGTTGAGTTCGTGTTACTTTTGAATGTCATGATGTTACGTTGCGTTCGATCATGTCCATGTTTGATATATGACCCAAAGGCTTTGTCATTTATGGTAACACGGTTGGAACGGGCAAGGAAGTGGAATATGCATATGTGAAATTGATTTCAATATATGACCCAAAGGCATTGAGAATGATAAGACACTATGTGTAGGAAACTTGCCTTGATTTTGCGATAAAGTCGCTTTGTTATTTGGTTCATGTTTTCAACCCAAAGGAGAAGTCGTGAATTGCAAATAATTTAGAATTTGGTCTACCCCAAAGATCAAATTGTGATGGATGTTGCATTTTATATGCTTGGTGTATTTTATACATCCATGGTTGCTTGGAATATTTGTATTGACATTGCTCCAATTTTAATTTGCTATATTAGAATCCCAACAATTGTTATTGTGCTATCTTATGATTGGTAATATTTATTTAAATATTTTGTTATTGACAGCCATTAATGTTTCTGTACCTCTATCTCAACCAAGTCATATTGAGTTTCTCACTGGGAATAATTATAAGAGGTGGAAGAGACAACTAGACACATATCTTGGTGCTCATGATTATGACATTTGTCTTTCTCAACCTGAGCCTGTGGAACCTCCTGACAGTGCCTCATCGTCTGTTAAGGCTCGTTTTTCTTCATGGCAAAAGGCAAATAAGATGTCTCTTTTAATTATTCAAAGCTCCATTTCTGAACCCTTGAGAGCTGGGATTCCATCTTTTGATACTGCTAAAGAACTGTTAGATATCATTGAGGGTCAGTTTATAGGTTATGCTAAAGCCTCCATAATGAACCTTTTTACCCAACTTTTTGGCCTTCATTTTGATCAAGGGAGTGTTAAGGAGTTCATTAGCAAGCTTTGCGGAATTGTTTATCAGCTTAGAGATTTGGGCATGAACCTTGATGACGACTTTATTGTCTATTCGACTATGTCTTTCCTTCCTAAGTCATATGAGACTTTTGTTGTTAATCATAATACTAGTGATCGTAAGTGGAGCGTTAATGAACTTATTAACCAGTGTGTACTTGAAGAAGGTAGACAAAAGAGTGGAATTGTAGCTGCTGAACACGCACATCTTACACATTCTACTAATCCTAAGAATTTTGGCAAAAGGAAGAGGAATGATAACAAGCATCAAAATTCTGCAAAGTCAAATCAACCCGAAAGATTATGTTATTATTGCAAGCAGCCTGGCCATGTCATTGCAAATTGTGAGAAGCTCAAAAAGAAGAATGCTGCCCAGAATACCCAAGAGACTTAAAGTTGAATTACCATTTTATTTGGTAGTAGTTTTATTATGCCATCTTTTCAATTTTATTCCTTAATGGAATTTTGTTAAACCTTTAGAGCATTATTAGTTGGAGTTAGTAATATTTCAATTAGTTGTTTTGGAATATTTTTGTTTTGAGCACAATTGGTTGTTATTCAATTAGTTTTCTGAAAAAAAAATATGCGTTTTGAATTATATTTCTATTTGTGTTTTTTGTTGGGAATTATTGAATTATGTTTAGTACTTTTAGTTTGTGGGAGCACTTAAAATTAGAATTTTTGTTATAGGCCATTTGATTATTACTATTATCTTATGTCGGAGAAGTTTTATTGAAAATTACATTTACTTCTCGTCATAAGTTTATGTTATGTTACAATTAGCTTGACTAGTGAAAATCTATTTCCGCGTTGGTCTATTTGGATTCATATTTGTTTTCTCTCAAATTGAGGGTTTTTTGGTTCCTTAGAGTTCTTATTTGAATATATGTGAGATTCGATTTTATACGCTCACTTTTGGGGACTTAGAACTCTTAAACTAACTTGGGAATTCTGGATGACTGGAAATCATCTGAAGTACCCTCATCTGGATTTTGTTTGCACATTCATTATGATATGTCCCAATCATATTTTGGATCCAGGTGACATGTGCTTTTGTTTTTGGTGCACATGAAGTTTCGGTGACCATTCATGGGAAAGGCTTGTTTGTTTTTTCACTATACTTTGTTACATGTCTTGTCCCATTAGACACATATCTCTACATTTTGTTACTTAAATATGATGATTTTGTAGATACTTTGACCTTGGTAATAGGCCAGTACTGCGTAAATGCGTACGCCCTTCCTGATTGGGTGTTTATCAAAATCATTATAAATAAGTTTTGTTTTATAAACTCTTATATTACTAAATGTTTGGGCAACTTAAATAAGATCATCATTTGTTTTTCAAATTAATGAGTAGCCACTCGACTTTGAAATTTTGTTATTAACTCAGACTTTCTTTTCAAATTTCAAAATCTTTCGCTATGGTCCAAGTGGGAGAATGTAAGAATTTTTTGGACTCCATCGCTTATATTTTATTTTGATTAAATTTTGAGTTAATTGTGATGATCTTGTAAAAGTGGGACCCATAGATCAAACGGTTTTAGTTAATCACAGTGAATACGTTTTGACCGTTTGATCGAATATATTTTGGTAATATTAGTAGGGTTTTAGTGAGTGTGGTGATTTGATTCTATGTGTCTTGACCCATAAGACTTATGATAGGTTAAGTCTTAGTTGGATTTGGAAACTTAGGGTTAGTGGTCGTCACCCAGCCGCCTATATATTTCATTGTGTTTTGGAACCCTATCATCCTGAAGTTAGGAAGGCTGGGTGTAGTACTACTACCGTTAGAGTTTTTATTCTCGCAGGTTAAAGCATCTTTACAATGGCTACGCTTTCAACTCCTTCTGGTATGTTCTTCATTATTTATGATTTTATGATCTATCATACTGTACAAATCCGATCTGTCTTATTTTCGCTTCCGTTTAGTTAAATATTATTTTTTTATCATGCCAAGCCTAGCAACACAACTCTCAACGAGGACCTCATCACTTTTTGGGCTCCCTTTCTTTTGGTACATCTAGGCGGTCCGCATAAAATTACTGCTTTCTCTCTGGAAGACAATAAACTGTGGATTCGACACTTGTTTCAGCTTTTCGTCCACCTCTTAACCATTGCTTATGTCGTCATTCAGTCACTTCCAAATAAGCTTTTGCTCCCAATAATCCTGGTTTTTCTTGCCGGATTTATTAAGTACATTGAGCGGACATGTTCTTTGTATCGTGCAAGCTTGGGTACTTTGAAGACCTCAACGCTCCCACCGCCGATGGCTGGATCAAATTATGCTCGGCTCATGCAGGCAAGGATGAAGCTACATGGGTGTGAGGGGGCCAGTTGCCTTGAATTTATTTATTTATTTATTCTCTCTTTTATTATGTCTTCAAATTTTTTGAAATTCTAGATTTTCCATCGTCTAATTTTTTTTTTTTTAAATCTTGTTATTTTTGTTCTAAAGGTTCTTCCATTTTTTGAATTAGGATAAAATAATGACAACCAACCAAAGTTCGCCTCCCTCAAACTAAATTTATGGCTTTGTCCATTTATGCAGGTATACAAATCAAAGTTTGATGCCTCAATTCCGGTGGACATAATCTTAGCAGAAATGCCGGAAATTGAACCTCCCGCTTACCCTTACCCTGCTGTAGAAGAAAAACCATTCCTAAAAGAAATTCTGGTGGTGCAAAGGGCTTACAGACTTTTTAGTGACTTCAAGGGACTAATTGTTGACCTCACATATGGTTACTGCGAGTGGCAAAAGACTCCAGAGTTTTTCTTCAAGACAACTGCATTGGATGCTTTTCGAATAATAGAGGTTGAGCTCAATTTCATGTACGATTTGCTCTATACTAAGATGGTTGTGGTGCATGGTAAGTGCGGATTCTTTTTCCGCTTCGTTTGTTTGGGTTTCATTGTGGTTGCGTTGGGGCTCTTTATATCTCATCAAAAGCACCATAAGGTCGAAATCCATGGGGTTGACATGTATATTGCCTACACTCTGCTTTTTGGTGCTATCGGCCTGGACACTTTTGGCATCATCAAGCTTATTCTCTCCGATTGGACAATAGCTGCACTCTCTGATATTTGGACACTAGAAGCGCTCAAGAATTGCAAGGAAAGATTGCTTCCTTCTTTGTTTACTTTCCGTATAAATTTCTCCTTTGACAAAAATTACCGATGGTCCCGATGTATCTCACAGCACAGTTTAATCAGTTACTGCGTGAAGGAAGAACGCTTCAAATGGATCACAATTTGGTTTACATTTTTGGAGCTAAAGAATTCGTTGACGAATTCCTATACAAAGAGACTCTGCATGTAGATAATAATCGGACCAAGAATGTGTCGGAAAAACAGCGGACTCTTTCGGTACGACATTGGATGAAGGTACACACAAACAACTAAAAAAATACTAATGAAGATGGACGCCTTAGGGGCTGTATAGAGCTTTTATACAAAAATACAAGAGACTTTCAAACTAGGATAACTTCATCACTTGATCACTTATGGGGTGCTTACAATATGCTTGGTACGTCTCTTAGTCGCCTACATGCAGGGGTAACACCCCGTTACCTTTTTATATAGGAGATAGGATCCTCTCCAGTCACTAGACTGGATGGTCTAACTGGACATGTCTATTGGAGAGGATCCATACTCTATATATAGACCTTGTGGATTCGTCATCATAAATTCACCCAATGCCCTTTCACTTCCCTAGGCACCTAAACCATGAACTTACCCACATACCTGAACCACATATATTAATTGCTAAAACATGAACCATTCTCTGTACCTAATACACGAACTAAACTAACCATTCTTTGTCCCTGAAGAAGGTGAAGGAGAAGCCGGTAGGGGACAATCTGAAGGTGTTCATCTTCAAAGAGCTGAGGAAAAAGGCTGTGGAAGCAAAGACTGCAAAAGAATCCAAGGAGAGATGTTCCTGGAGAGGCGAAAAGGCTCTGTTGGAGGCCCCTCGTTATTTTACGTCCCTTGTGGAGAGCGTTGAAGTAGAATACGATGAGAGCGTTTTAAGGTGGCATCTTGCCACCGAGCTCTGCTATCTCACAGATAAAGATGATAAAGATGAAAAATGCCAATTTTCCAAGGTCCTGTCACAGTATATGTTGTATCTTCTGGTCATGCGGCCTAAAGAAGTTCCTAGAAATCCATAAGATACTTGCACCCGAGAATGCCTGTAAGAAGCTACTTGAAGTAGAAACACCTATTGACCCTAGCAAAGTGAAGGCGGGTACAAGCAAATCGGTGTTGTTTGATGCTTGCATCATGGCGAAAGATCTGAATAAATTGAAAAAAGCAGAAAGATGGGACCTTATGAGCAAAGTGTGGGTGGAATCGTTGTGTTATGCTGCAAGTCATTGCAAAGCACACGCCGATGCCCAGCAGCTCAGCAAAGGCGGAGAGTTTATTTCTTTTGTCTGGTTATTGATGTTCCATTTCGGCATGGGAGAACAATTTCGAGTGGACCCTGAAAGTAGATACAAACTAATTGTGGGAAAAGATGGACTAGAAGATTTGAAATCCTGATCTATCCTAATCCTACCATTTACCCCACCTTCTCTCATCACTAATCTAGCCCTAGTGGGTTTATCTTTTAACTGTTCTTCAATGTCTTCTTCTGATAAGGAGTCTCTAGCTAGAGTCCTTAGCAAATAATAATATGAAAGACTATGTGTAAATATAAGATTGCTTTTAAGTTTCTGTGATACTTTTTTTATGTGCTTTGTTATATATAATTAGTAATAAAAATTATAGATATTTACGGACACCCCTAATTTTTTTATGTGCTTTGTTGTGCATGCTTTGACAAAAGAATGGTCACACCTATACTCCTTAATTACGATGATTACAGGTATATGAAGTCATATTAAATCTAATATTCAGGCATTGTGGAATGTGGGACTTCCCAACAACTATAATTTAATATTTGTTAGTCTTTCAAATTTCGACATGTATTAACTGAAATTTTGAGAAAAGACGTGATTGTCAGGAAGCATAAAACAGAGTTGGTAATTGTAATTACATACCTCTATACGAGGACCTTGTGTGATTGTTGTTTGGTACCGAACCTCACAAGGTAAACAAGAAACGCTAGAAGCCAACCAATGATGCTCTGCTTCCACGGCACTCTTTCTTCAGTGTCTGATTGAATAGAGCAATGCTATATAGCTCTATTTTTTGCCCATATTTAGTTGCCTAACTGATGTGGCAGCTTGGTTAGAGGAATAAAAATTTTAGGAAGATGCTAAATTGCCTAAATTTTTTTCCAAAATCCTCTTACCCGAATGACGTGGGAGCTGCTACATCAACCACTATTTTAAATTTCTACTCTTATTCGTGATGATGACCACCATTTTCTTGAATTTGTCAAATCAAAGATATAGATTCGTACCTTCAATACTATGTAAAATTTATTGAATTGTTTAACTTGGAATTGGACACCCAAACAAGCCCTTATACAATTCAAGGTGCAAGGTTGTTTACCCTAGAATTTTCATACTATGGTAAATGCTGCCAGGATAATGGATAGAATTGTATTCACTCTGTTTTGAAGAATGGCATAAAACAGAGTGAATAAAAAAAAGATGGAAACAACAGAAGTTTCAGTCATGATCACTTGATCAGAAAGAGCTTATTACCCAATAAACTTGACCAGAAAGCCATATATTTAGCTTCAATTCCCGAGTATATGAAATACACAGCTTGTATCAAATGCAGTGGGATATAACAAAGTGAACTAGTTTTTCCATTTTCTATACATACACACAGAAGATAAAGGAAAAAAAAAAAAAGCACGTGCAACCAAGATTGCAAGGGGATATGATTTGATTAGCTTTTAAGGTAAATATAAAGAGAATGGTTTTTATAAATTTTTTTGATTCACCACACTTTCAAAGAAAGTATCAATTTCCAATGTTTAAGAAAATTTTCAAGTTGTTTTCTGAAATGCCAATTAGTCACATAAGGAGCTCAGTTAATAGAAATCCAATGCAAGATGATTAACAATATAAAATTACTTTGGATTTTCACAATAGCTTACAATATTTTTAATTTTACAAATGATTTAGTTCAACTTGTTCAAGTACTTGGAACACTTTCGGAGGCAATGCTTTAAGCCCACCATGGATCCTCACCTGTTCTGAAATCTGTCTCGACCCATGGAACAAAAATTACCTTTCCATCATCAATATCAGCATGCGCCAGTGCGAGTGACTGCTCAAAAATAAGATTAGAAGTATAATTAGCAAAGTGAGAGAGAAAGAGGGAGATCATTTCTAAGGAATTTTAAATACAATGTTGCATACCAGAGGAGCAGGTCCCCTGACAACCCTGCCTTGATTGTTGTACTGAGATCCATGGCAGGGACAGATAAACTTGTTCTCAGCAGTATTCCATGGCACAACACACCCAAGATGCGTGCAGACTGCATTAATGCCGTAGGTTGCAAGAGTTTTATCGTTCTCCACAACAAGGTAGGTGGGATCTCCCTGCAGTATGACAAAAAGTTCAGTTTGATTTCACAAATTACATACTGCTGCTGGAAATCTTATGGCCGAGTTGGTAAGCAAAAAAAATTAGGCCTTCATTCTCGAGGACAATAGGGACTTGTTAGAAACTTGGAAAAATTTTTAATGTGATCACCCTTAACCAATTTATGGTCAGAAATTGCAAGGTGTAATCGATTTGATTATTATGAAAGGAAGGGGATTAATTGGTTTGGCGAATTGAATAACACAATAACATGATGCAAGTTATCAAGGTAAGATCCAATGATGATTTGATGCGTAGAACATGTTTGAGAGTTTTGATTAGAATTTTACTAGGGTTGTCTAAATAAGGTTTGACACTTATCCTTACTCTCTTTTCAGGGAATAACCCCATCAGAAGTAGCCAAACTGTGAGCAAGAAAAAATTACAACCAAAAGCTAAGGCATAGTTTGGATGCCACTTGAAAATGACATTGGTCAATTCATTACATGTTAAGGATTAGTGTTAAGATTTCGAAGACCACCCTAGATTCAGATTTTGACTACTGTGTTTGTGATTAAGTCCATTTTTCTTAACCTAGATCTTTTTCAAAGAATGAATTTGTGCCTTTAGATGCTACGGAAACAAAAATGAATTACATATGATTTTTCATCTAGTCTCCATACACCACAAAAGATTCCTAAATCAGATTTTAAGATTGTCTAAAAAATAGATAGTCAAAAGTAAAGAAATCAAATGGGCAAAAAATAAATTGTATTAGCTATTTTTCAAAAGGAGAGCAAATAAATGAGAGTACCTTCAACCCTTGAGTTAGGGTTCTGTCACCAGGTCCATGGATCTTTAGCCATTCAGATGCAATGACATCATTCCCGAGGGCATCCTTCGCAACAATACCACCTCCAGCACCTCCTGACCTGTTCAATGTCCAATTAACACTGAATTTAGAGTCCAAGAGTCACACAAACAACAATTTTGGTGCACTGTTATGGAAAAACCCACCACTACATGATTTAGTACAAGAAAAACAAAAAAGTTACTGATCAAGTCAAAGAAATCTGTGGCATTTTGAAGAATATGTTATATACCATATACTTCAAATATGCTAGGTAAAATGAGTTAATGACCAACTTCTTCTTTTTTTGTCCACATGATGTAATGAAAGAATCAAATAAGAGTCGAAAACAACAGCCCCCTGTCATCATCAAGAGCATTTCTAAACACCCGATTACATGTCAAATTTCAACATGATTTCCTCACTAATCTTTTACAAAAGTAAAAGGCTCTATTTGGTTTGCGGATTTTATCAAGGAAAAAAAATAAAATATAAGGAATTGTACTTTTCTTTATTTGGTTGCAATGGAAAATTGGAAGAAGAAGAAGAAGAAGAATTGGAATAATTTTGGCTTGATATAATTTTATCTTTTCCTTTCATTTTCTTTCCTCCTCAATTTTTTTCCCTTCCTTTTTTTTTCCTTGGTAGAATCCATGAACCAAATAGAGGGTAAGAAAATCCCTTGAGTTATTTCTATCAATTTTAAATCCATAAAGCCTTTTTTAATAAATTAAAAAAATCTGATTTTTTTTATATTTATTATACTTTTTATTTTATTTATTTTTCCCTTTTTTGGGGGGGTGCAACAAAAGTAATCAAGATCCTTAAGGAAAATTACATTCCTCAGATACAAGCAAATCTATATTCAATTGTCTCTAAAATTGAGGCTCCCCTTACAAAATTCATGCCATGAAACCCAAAGAAAATTGAGAATTAAACCCATAAACCAAAACAACAGACCCACAGTGACCAACTTCAATTATTTGAAAGTGATGCTTCTATAGAAAGCTTTCCCTAGCATACTTATAACTCCAATTTTGTCACATATTAAAATTTCTAACAATGAATTAAAACAGTGATCTATATGGGAAATTAAAATATCAAACAGCTAGGAAAAGAAATGAAGTTGGAGTGGAAAATTAAACTTACCCAGGTGGGGCAAAGAAAGTGGCATAAGGAACTAACATGCCGGCGGTGGGCAGAGAAAGAGCACCCAACAAAAGCAAATTCATGAGCTCCCTCTTGCCCATGTCCGGTACGCGATCGGCCGGAATGCTGGTGGCCTGGCAGGTGATCTTCACGCCCTTCTCCTTCGCAGCAAAACGAGTTTTTGTGGGTTTTAGCATTAGAGCTTGGGATGCAGAGAACATTCCGCTCTTACTAGAACAAAGCTGAAAAGAAAACATTGAATTTTCCAATTTTAGAATTTAAATCAATGGTTTAAGACAGTAGAGTTCATAATGAAGATGGAAAGTTGAAAACAGAGTAGCTTGTTTGGTAGGGTGATGTGTACCTGAGATGGTGCTGCATGGGGGAGAGTAGAGGCAGCCATGGCAAAGATTTTGGCAAGAACTTAGGTGGGTTTGTTAGATATGTGAAGGAGTGAGAGAAGGGGAATGTAAACAGCAGGTAGTAGATAAGGCAGCGTGAGTGTTTGATGGAAGATGGATATCGTAACAGAGCCACACGTTTTAGACAAAAAACAGATATGCTCTGTGGGGTTCATAACTTCATACGATAATGGTGGGTTGGTTTAGGCCTTACCCATTATTCATGCACCTTGGTTTCAGATCCAACTAAGAATGCAACTTGGCCCAAGGTACTTGGGCAAGTTGGGTGGATTGGAGGTCAACCTAAGCTAGGTCATGGTGCTAAACTTCCTACCCAAACCCAACCCAACCCAGCCCCGCGCCTAGCACAACTTCTTTTTTTTTTTTTTTTTCATTTTTAACAATTGATAAAATCTATCTATATCCGTAACAGGCAATGAAGTAACCTATGGATTAGCTAGTTATGCTAAGAATGTTTTGGATTTTAAAATTTAGATGGAAGAAATCCCATTTTATGTAAGAGGCCAAGTCTTTGCAGACTTGGCTCATGGTTTTTGTTAGACTTTATAATACTATCATCTCTTTATCCAAAAAAAAAAAAAAAAATTCATATCCGTAACTTCTTAATATCAACAAATGGGTATTAATGCTTCTCTATAAGTTTGAATCCAAAATCGCTTATTCAACAAGTTAAGAGAATGTCATTGGACTATAATGTCATCGGCTAGTGCCCGATACAACTTAGATTAGACATGAGTTGAATGGTTGGTAGGGTGGGCCCACTTCTGGCTTTTTTGGTTTTTTTTTTTCATTTTTAAACCTAATTGAACTACACATTTCTCAAAAATAGATGTTAAAAAAATGCTGAAGGTACAATAAATTTTCCCACTCTTTACTTATTGATGTGACAATAAAAAATTAGAAATTAATAAAAAAAAATTTAAGTCCTTTTTATTTTGAACTTAAGGAAAGATTTTAAAATCCACATCCGCAAATAATGAAAAAAATTGGATTTGGGCCAGTTAAAGAATGGGCCACTCACGCAGAAGGACTTAAGGCCCGAATCACCAACCTCACCTGCAAACCGTAATAACTAACTAATAGAAGAGACACAGAGAGAAGCTTATATATATATGAACATATGCGCACACCTCACCTGCTAAGTGCTAACAGTAAAATCTAAAAAGCAATTCTTGAGAGAGAGAGAGAGAGATTTCTCTGCAAAAGAAAGAAAGAAGGGATTTTTTTTTATCCAGAGAGTCCATTTCCAGAACAAGAAGAAGCAATGGATTTTAATCATGAGAATCCATTTTCAGAAGAACTTAACAGCGAGGCTATTCGAAAACTCTTCACCACTGAGTGGGATCACATGGCCGCCGAGGGTTACTCCGAGAGCTCTGATAATGCCGCCCTTCGAAGCGAAGCTATAATCACCATCAGAAAAGTAAGAAAAAATATATAGTGAAAGATTCAATGCAAATAATCTGTCACACCGCATAAGTTTATTGATTTCTGGACTTATTGTCATTCTGTTTCTGCAGTACTATCAATCTGATGACTTGGATCGGTTCATACCATATCTTGCTGTGACCTACTTTGATCGTTTCATTTCAAGGCGACCACTACCGGTAAGAAGAATCTGTTTGGTTGCCGAGAAAATGGAGCAGAAGAAAAGAAAACAAGATTTCTGGGTCTTCTGTTTTATTTGTTTTCATTTCCAGATAACCAGATTTCTGGGCCTAATGGTTTCTGTGTTTTGTTTCAAGAGAACAGATTTCTGGGTCTAATGTATTAGGCATTTTTGTTCATGGGTCCTAATTTCAAAATTAATTTAAATTAAAAAATAAAATCATGATTTTCAAAATTTTAAGTTCTTTCCATGCCACTTTCTTTGTTTTCTCAGCAAACAAACAGAATCCTCCAGTTTTTTGCAAATGTTTTTATTTTTATTTGATAGTTTGGCATATTGATTGAATTTTATGTTCTGTAATTGTAAATGGAACCCTTATTTGATCTAGACGTTGAAAGAAGGACCCCAAGAGAGCTTGAATCTTTTCGCCATTTGCTGTCTCACAATTGCTTGGAAGATGAGAAACGGCGAATTTTCCATGGTGGATTTTCTGGTAAAAAAACTGATTTTCTTTCTTATTCTTTATCTTTCTTCTTTGTTTTGACTCTGGTTATTGGGATTTCTGGTAAGTCACAGTTTCAAAAAAGTCTGTTTGATCCCTGAAACAGAAAGAATACCCTCCCATTGGCAAGAGGATGCAAATAAGGGAAATGGAAACTCTGATTCTTTCTGAGCTGCAGTGGCGAATGCGCTCCTTGACACCCTTTTGCTTCTTGGATTTCTTCCTTTCTTCCTCCCCATTGAGCCTTTCGAAACGCAAAGAGCTCAAACAATACACTGCTCTAAAGATCTATTGTATGCAGCATGGTAATATTTGCAAGAAGAAGAAAAAAAAAAAAACACACAATTTGTTTCTGATTTTTTGAACGTTAATAATCAAAGTATATCTGATTAACACTGGTTATTTTGAATCACAGATATCAAATATACAGAGTTTAGGCCATCCATAATTGCAGCATCGACTCTTATGATAGTCTCAGCAAAAATGTGTCCCTCGAAATGGGCTCAGATAGAAGAGGAGATTGTAACCTGCGAATATATTGATCATGTAACGCACGAGAACACAATTGTGTTATTCATTTCTCGTTTTTGAATTCTTCTCTTCTTTATTTATTTATATATTTTTATCTGTGTTTGGTTGCTTAGAAAACAATGTCAAACCAACTTTATGTTTTATGCTGTTTTTGTTTTAAAAAATGAAAAACTTACACTCAATTAAGCCAAATACTAGTTTGGATCATGCTTTGTTGAGTGGACTAGTTTTCACTTTCTCATGTCATAAAGAAAAAAAAAATTTAACTAAGACTAAAAAGTATATTCTTTTTCCTGCATTTTCTCAGCAACCACACACCACTAAATTTTTTTTTCTTTTTCTTTTTCTTTTAATAACAAATTATGCTATGCTTCCAGGGAAAACTGTTTTACTGCTGGAAACGTGTAAGAGAGAGTGTAGGCTGGAGCTCAAAGACTCTGAAGACAACGATTCCGCCCCCTTCCCCTTCTCCTCAACTTCCTTCTTCTGTTGATGCTTCAGCTGCAGCAGGTGATCATGCTACAGAACCAGAGAGAGCAACACCACCACAATCACCAGGAAGCGTAAGAAAAGAAGTACATGGAGAAGAAGCTGAAGACAGCAAATAGAGAAAGAAGATGAGCTGAAGGCATACTGATTTCGCAGACCCAACCCTGAAATTTGTATTGTTTTCAATATAGAAGGTGTATGCATGTATGGCAAAAGTTTTTGGCTGATAGCATAAATGTAGGAGAAATTTTGGAGTTTGAAATTGGAAAAGAAATTCTCAAGAATCACTGAATAAGGAATAAAAGATTAAACCAAAAGTTACTGTGATCAAAAGATTTGTACCAATGGATTTGATGATTTTATAGGGGTGGCTTAATAGGATAGCAATTGAGGTGGTCGTCTTAGACCTCAACCCATTAAAAATTAAAAAAGCCTCCATACAAAAAAACCTACTTAAAATTTTGACATTAAACCCCATTCAAAAATACTTCATTTACAATTTAGCCTTAGGCCACACTTGGGATTGGGCACTTCGTTTGATCATATATTCTTATGCCACTTCAATAGAATGGGTCACCAAACCCAAGGGCGAACCAATGGTTCCTGTCTTCATAGGTTTACTTCTCACTCCCTCTTGGGGCCAGCCATTAATAGTGTCCATATCCAAATTTAAGGGAATAGTATTGATATATCTTTTAAATAGTTTGTCCAAAATATATATATATTTATCAAATTATCCAAATTTAGCCGATGTTGCTGTTGCCATGTCTGCCTTATGCTACCTAAGTGTGTAAAAGAGCCATATATGACGAATTTTGGCCACTCTGCATTGGTTACCTGACCAACAGTACAGGGACTCACCTAAGACGAACCTGACCAGACAGCCTAAACGCTAACAACTAACGAATAACTGCCAAGAGACACATTTGTGAGACAGAGTGTTTTCAAACCTACACCTTCTTCTCAGTCTCTGTATCTCTCTACAACATTCTCTCTCTAAAACTCCCTCTCAGATTTCTCTAAAATTATCTCTAATTTCCTTTCATTTTTCTCTGCAAACAAGAAGACATGGATCTTGATCCTGAGAACCCATTTGCAGAGGAACGCAACTTCGAGGCCATTCGAAAACTATTCACTGCTGAATCAGATTACATGGTCGCCAAGGGTTACTCTGAGAGACCCAATGCATCCGTCCGAAGACAAGAAGCCCTGAAGACAATACTACAGCACGTAAGGAAAAGAAAAAAGAATCGGTGAAATAAATTTCCGGGTTTTTTTTTTTTTTTTCTTTTTTTTTTTTTGCTCTACTCTCTGTAATTTCTTGTGGGTTTAAATTTATCATGTTTGGTTTGGGGTTATGCAGCACTCAAGTGACGATAACTCTGATCTTTACATACCATTTCTCGCTATAAATTACTTCGATCGGTACTTTTCAAGGCAACCACACCCGGTAAAGAAAACACGAAAAAACCTGGGATTCCCTTTCTTTATTTTGGATCACTTTGTTTGGCCTTTGGGTGTGAAGTTCAATTCCTGCCATGTACTAATTGATCTTGATGTCGCAGAACGAACCGCAAGAGACCTTGAACCATTTTTCTATCTGCTGTCTTACACTTGCCTCGAAGTTCAGGCGAACTGAGTTCTCTGTTACTGCCTTTTTGGTAAGTGTTCTGTTTCTTCTTGTTTTTTTTATTTGGGTATCAGAAAGAATGAAAGAAGAGAAAGGAAAATGCTAGAAAAATGGGTTTCCTTTCTTAAGCGTTATCAGGCATTTTCCTTCAAATCATGGGAAAATGTCGGAATAACTTTTCTGTGATTGATGAACAGAAAGGACGCAATCTCAATATGAACGAGGAGTATATAACGTGTATAGAGGCTCTAATTCTTCTCGAGCTTGAGCAGAGAATGCGCTCGGTGACAGCCTTATGCTTCCTGGATTTTTTCATTTCTTTATTCAACATCAATAATCCGCGATCCAAAACAGATCTCAAGCAGTATGCAATGAAAGAGATTATCATCAGGGTGCAAGCTGGTAAATACCCCAATTTTTATTTCTTAAATTAAAGAAAATTCTCTTTTAATTTCATTAGAAACTGGGAAAAGAAAAAACAAAATTGATATTTGATTTGAGTCCTGTTTTAATCACAGATATCAAATTGACGCAGTTCAAGCCATCGATAATTGCAGCATCGGTTCTTCTCGCTGCTTCTGCCATGATGTTTCCTGAAAGATTTTCCAAGTTAAGAGAAGCAGTTTCATCTTGTGGATTTGTGAAAAAGGTAATGATTGTTTATGATTTAATCAAATTTGTAAACTAATAGTTCTATGTGGGTAAGAGATGGAGAGGGGGGAAAGTCGTATGACCACATATCGGCATGACTGAATATTCACTCGATCTTGTCTATGTTTAATTTTCTTTGATGCTGTGCTTCCAGGGGGACCTAAATAAATGCATGGATGCAATAATGATCATGTTGATGGTGGACTTATTGGAGAAAATTTCCATTCCTAGTGACCCTTCTGCTCCTACTGATGGTGCTTCAGCTGCTAATGCTACTACCAACACTAAACCAGAAAGAGTGGATTCAACAGAAGCACATGAACAATTCACAGACATGTCAAAACTGGGCCATGGGAGTTCATCATCAGTGCCACCGCCACTCAATAAAAGGAAAGAAGAATTCGAAGAAAACAATGATGACGCCCAGAAGGCGAAGAAGCAGAAGAAATAAAGGTTGAACTGAGGCTGGAAATTGCTTGCTATCACTGTCTAGCATCTTCATTTTGGCTAGTGACCAACAAATATGAAGGGCAATGAGAATGTTCATATGCCTTTAGCCGACTCTATGTGGCTCTATCAATGCATGGCTTCCTCAAGCCTAAGCTGACATTATTTTGGCTTTATATCAATCCAATTGTAGCCATTAGTGCTTCCTGAGTAATTCAAAACTAGTAATTTTCCATGCTAGGTGAAGAAATCATAAATAGTCTTGTATTAGTGGTGAAGGGTTTGCCTTCTTTAACTTGATTTTGTATTTTAAAAGGTTTGTTATGTCTTTTTTTCCCTTTTTTTTTTTTTTTTTTTTTTTTTTTTTTTTTTTGGTAAAGAAACGTTTGTTATGATTTTGGGTGCAGTAGACGTTAGCTGTGACCTTATTATATAGGAAGTCCCAAGTGGAACCTATTGGTATGTTGGTATGGGATAGGCGTCAGAGAGATTACAAACCCATTTTGATAGGGCATAAATTTCTCAAATCTGCAAATCTAATTTTGCTGATTTTCAAATAATTTGATGAACTAAAACCAAAGAAAAATATGATTTAAGGAATTTGTAGCCAAATTTATGAAGAATATATAATGGGTGATCTTGTAACACATGCATAGAGAGAGAGAGAGAGAGAGAGAGAGAGAGGAGGAGGAGGAGGAGGGAGCCCATTAAAAAATCTATTCCCGGATTATTCTACTTTCCAGATGAATATTCAAATTTATTACAACCCAAATTTACCCTAAATTTTATAACAAAATCCTGTTGAGATCAATAGAAGCTTTGTTTAATGACTCAGTGGTACCATTGAGTCATTGACCATGAAGGGTAACAGGGCTTACGGGCATATCTTATGTGCCCCATGATACTATATATGTTATTGAGCTAATTTGGTATAGTAAGACAATAAAAACTTATTAAACTATGTGTTATAAGCAACAAAGTTATGCATCAAATGTGGCCAAAGCTTGACCAATACTTTGAACCATATGTGGTCTTTTTGGCATAAAATTTAATGCATACTTCGAACCATGGTATCAAGTTAGTATAATGAAGAGTGTGAAAGTTATTGGGATCCCTTCATCATTCTCCCTCCATATAATTAGGCCCCATCACCATCAAAATGTTATTGGAACTAACCATATTGTAGATCCTAATAAATACATTATATCCCAAAAAACTCAGCTCGATCCTTTGAATCATCTTAGGCTCTTAGCTATTCAATTAATTCAATTTTAATCAAGTCAACTGAATGGAGGCAAAACCTTTGATAATATTTTGGCCAAGCCGATGCTGTCCAAATAGCGGCCTAGGGACAGACCTTGTAACACGTTTGCCACCATCGTTCGTGTTTTTGTTTTTTTATATTTTGATAAGCACGTGTGCCACCATCCTGGTGAATAGAAGGCTGGAAGCCAAACCCCAATACTAACTGTAATAACTAACATAAGAACCGCTCGAGAGAGAGACTAAATCCAAAACCTTCCATTTCGGCAGGCTTTTACATACATAGTTTCTCTCTCTAATTTCTGAACTGCAAACTAGAAGATATGAATCTTCATCTCGAGAACCCATTTGGGGAAGAACACAAACCCGAGGCCATTCGAAAACTCTTCAATGTTGAATCAGATTTCATGGTCGCTGAGGGTTACTTTGAGAGCGCCAACGCATCAATCCGGAGACAGGAAGCTCTGCAAACAATACAGCAAGTAAGATTGAAAACGAAAGAATCTCTGGTTTTTTATTTCTCATTGATGACGAATTTTCTTGTGTTCGAAACTGATCGATATCGTGTTTGGTTTGGTCATGCAGTACTCAAGGAACGATGATCGGCTCGTACCATATCTTGCTATGAATTACTTCGATCGGTACTTTTCAAGGCGGCCAATTCCGGTAAAGAAAATACGAAAAACTTGATTCTTTGAACTTGTGGGAAACTTTTTTTTCTTCATTTTGGGTAAATTTTGTTTGGTTTTTGAGTGGGATATTCGATTCGTGCATGTACTGATTGATCATATTAATGTTGTAGGAAGAACCGCAAGGGATTTTGAACATTGTTGCTATCTGCTGTCTAACACTTGCCCTGAAGATGAGGCATTCCGAGTTCTCTGTCACTGCTTTTTTGGTAAGTGCTCTGTTTCTTCTTGTCCTCTTTTTTTTTCCTTTTTTTTTTTTTTCTTTTTCCATTTGTGTATAAGAAAGAATGGAAGAATGGAAAAGGAAAATGCTTTTGAAAAAAAAAAAAAAAAATGGCTTCCTTTTTTAAGAATTAGCAAGCATTTTCCTTCAAATCACAGAAAAATGTTTGACCCTTTTTTTTTTTTTTGGATTGATGAACATGGCAGAATGAGCAAAATCTGAATATGAACATGAAGCATATAACGCGTATGGAACTTCTGATTCTTAGCGAGCTGAAGTGGCGAATGCGCTCAGTGACGGCCATTTGCTTCTTGGATTTCTTCATTTCTTTGTTCAACATAGATGATCAGCAGTTGAAAGCAAATCTCAAAGATGGAGCAATCACTGAAGTTATCTTCATCAGCATGCAACACAGTAAATAGCCCAATCCTATGTCTTGAAGAAGTTCTCTTTTGATTAATTTTATCAACGTAAATTTGAAAACAAAAAGGTGATTGATTTGAGCCTTTGTTTTAATCACAGCTATCAAATTTACACAGTTCAGGCCGTCGATAATTGCAGCATCGTCTCTTCTTGCTGCTTCTGCCCTGATGTTTCCTGCTCGACTTTTTGAGATGAGAGAAGCAATAGAATCTTGTCAATTCGTACAAAGGGTAATGAGGACTTGTTCATGATTTAATCGAATTTGTAAACTTACAGTTGTATATTTGTGTGCATACTCAGTATGATTTAAATCGAATTTGCCATATGCCTATGCATATTGCTCACGAACGGTACATCTTGTGTGCATACTATCAAACACCTGATCACTCACAAGGGTTGAGGGAGGAGGTGGAGAAAGGGGTCAAAGGACCCTCTTCCTTTAGATTTGTCATTTTTTATTCAATCTTTTTTTAGTATTAGAAGTTTGACCTTCCTCAAATTTTTATTTTGCTTCAAAAATTTGATCATTTTGTAAATTTGACAATCTCTCACACAATGTCATATAGTCAAAAAGTCAAAACCATTTTTGCTTTCTAACTTTTAGTTGTAATTTTTTTTAATAATTGCAAATTGGACCCTCCCAAAAAATTTATTTTGAATTTGATCCAGTTAATAATCAAACCTTTTTTGTTTTCTAAATATTAGCCATAATATTCTTTTAGAGTAACTAAATTTTGTTTAGATTTTTTTTTTTTTTAATCAATAGAATTTACCCATACCCTTAACCTCTATCAACAAATGGGTATCAACACTTTCCTATAAGCTTGAAACAACGATCTCTCACTCAACAAGTGAAGAGAATGCCACTAGGCTATCATGCCATCGGCACGCTTTGTTTAAGTTCAATGAGTTAATATCTTGACCCTCTGAGCTAAGACTAATTTTGTGTGTGTGTACAGATATAGATATTTGTTTAACTGATACTTGTTCTTGTTTAAGTTTCTTTGATGCTGTGTTTCCAGGGTGACCTATCTAACTGCATCCAGGGGATAATTAGCATGTGGATAGTGAACATAGTGAAAACACTTTTCCCTCCTGGTGACCCTTCTGCTCCTAGCTAGCGATAATACTTCATCTGCAAATGCTTCTAGTACCGCTACCAGTTCCATTAACCCAGAAAGCTAGAGAAGTAGATTCAACAACAGAAGAACATGAACAGCCTACAGACATGTCAAACAAAAGAAAACAAGAATTCGAAGACGACAGTACGTGAAGAATTGGGGAAAAGATGAAGAAGAAGAAGAAGAAGAAGAAGAAGAAGAAATAAAGGCTGACTGATCGAGGCAGCAAATCTCACTAGCTATCACTGTATATTATAGCATCTTCATATTGGCTTGTAATAATAAACCGATTATTGGTAGAGCAAAATCTGAAAATTGTGGAACCGATGATATGATTAATGTAATAAACCGATGAGATGATCACACCCATCTGACTCTATGTGGCTCTATCAATAGCTTTTGAAGATTTGTTCTCTATCATCCAATTGTGCCCTGAATGTAGTTCTTATCCCTTTTTAAACCCCATCTTGGAATTTCTTCTTGTTTAGGCAAACATATTTCATTAATTTCGGTTTACAAGAACCAGATTAGCGTAAATGTCTCGACTTTAGTGATGAGTTCAATGAATTATTCATTGAGCTATAGTGCACCTTATTGCACGTGAACGCCTTTTAATTTGTTTCCTCACTATAGAGTTTCCTATTAGGAGTCCTTATCAGGTTAGGCTTTGTTTTTCTAAAAATATGAAGGATTGTTCCCTACTCCACTCAACAAAATGACATCTACCCATTGAGATTTTGCAACCATAAGAGAGGAGAGAGTAAAGACTTCTACTTGCTAATCGCCATGGACACAGGTCGCTCATAAATATGGTATATTTGTACCCATTATTGTTTTAATTCATCACCCAAAAATAGTAATAATAATTGTACCCATTATTGTTTTCTGATTAATTCAGAAATGAGGATTCTCTATGTTAGGTGAAAAAAATCATGGTCTTATATTTGAGAAGGGTTTGCTTTTCCTTAACATGGTTTTTCATTTTGAAAGGTTCGGTGCAGAAGGCCTTAGCCGAAGGGACCCGATTAGTGTTCATTTTTACTCTTGATCAGTATACCTATAAAGGGCCCAAATGGAACATGTTAGGTGTAGGTCTTGGTATGCGATTGGCCTCTAGAGATTCAGAACCCCATTTAGAAAGTTTTAAATTCTCAAATTTTGATAATCCAAATTTGTTAATTTTCAGGCCAAAACGGAGTTACCTTGTAACACATAGAGACAGAGAGAGGGGGATGATAATTAAGAACCCGATCCTAACAGCCCAAACAATCCGAAAGACAGATTTTAGATAAAAGAGAGTGTGCTACGTGCATGTATTTTTGCTTTATAATTCATTGTGGTTCCGCTTTCCTAATGATGTGGCATTAGCATATCGATCATCTTCCATTTATTTTCAATAAGAAAGTTTTTAAAGAAATAAAAAAAATTTGAACCACTTATTAAATAGAAAACTCAAAAATCTGATGTCTTATTTCTACGTATGAATATGTGTGTTGATCTCTTAACTTATGTTTTCATTTGGTTGCTGGGAAAACAGAGGAAAATAGCAAAGAAAACTTCTAGTCTAGTAATCTTTTTGTTTCCTAACTTTGACCAGTTATTTACTTTTAGAGTGTGATAAGTTTGATGTACGTGTATAATGTATACAGATGTGCTGATATAATTTATATCGATACCCACATTGAGAATTATATCATGTGCCTTAGTGGATTATGAAATACATTGGGTCAATACATAAAGTACAACCCATACTGATCTGATCAGAATTGTACGCATAGATAGTAAACATAGGCACTGTTGAATGAATCTATTATAGTAGTAATATATTATAAAGCAATAAAATTTTGAATAAAAAATTAATTAATATTTCAATGACTACTGTTGTACTCCGTGTTACACTTTCATGCCTGAAGATTTTTTTTTTTTTTTTCTAATTTTTATAAAAAAAAAAATATTTCCCAACATTTAACTAATACTTTCGAACATTTAACTTATACTTCTCAACATCATAATAAAACTCTTGTAATTTTCTAGGTTTTTTAGGCTATAATTTTTTAGTTGCACATTAGTGAATTGCTACAAATGATTGCATCCTCATCACATAAAGTCAAACCCATAAAAATAAAATAAAAAAGAAGGTCAAACCCATAATTTCTTGTACCTATAGGGATAAAATGGAGCTAGTAAAGTGGTTTTCCTTTCTAAGTTGCCCAATGTCTATGCAGGTGAAGATATGCTCAGGGTTTTCTAGATCAGTCCAAGACAAAATTGCTTCAAATTGACCCAAGAAGTGATTGTATAGGTTATGATTAAGATTGGAATTGGTTTCCGTCCCAACATCCAAATTTTCAACCTCTCTATCAATAAAATTACAATCACCTGCACAAAGTTATACAGATGAAGATATGCCCAGGGTTTTCAAGATCACTCAAATATAAAATTGCTTCAAGATACCAAACAGACATTACCAACTTAGAGACACACCTAGAAGAAAAGGTTCAAAAATTTTGAACATGCCAAATTATCATGAGGTCATGGTTAATATTGGACTCATTTAACCTGATACCAGGCTGCTAGTCATGAACTTTTTACTCTTTATCTTATTTTATGTTTTCATCTTTTTGAATCGATCAGAGCATCATACTATTCAGCTTAGAAATGGGTCGAGATTAAGATGAAGGAAATGGGCTGAGATTAGGATGACCCATAGTTAAACCGAGACCAAGACCTTTGGTTTGAATTTGGGCTCTTCTAGGTCCAGAACACCAGGTCCGAACTCTGTCCCCCTCTATGGCTCTATGGTCTACACCCACCACATTCAAAGAGAACAAAACTCGCCCCGACAAATGGACTCTTTTTGGGCTGGGTTGGGCATTTACGGGTATGTGCCATGGTGTCACATACCCAGGCTCCAATAATATGTCGTGTAAATGCCTGAAAAATCACATATCATAGATTTGACATAGAAGCCCTACAAGGACCTGAATCAATAATTTATTGCTCGATAAATGTAGATTCTCAACCAGAATCATCATTCGATCCTCAACCAGAATCATCAAGACCAACCATGCCCTGTAAAGTAGAATTTTTGTAAAACGCCATACCTTGAGGTACCATTCTACAGTTTTCCTGCTTTTATCTGCTACAGAGCACATAGTTGGATAGGACTTCCCTCACTAAACAATCCACCCAGGAGTGAACAAGTTGCCAAAACAAAGGAGCAGAAATAGGTTATATGACAAATTTTCATATAGAGAGAATTTTACTGTAAGTCATTCTTCCCAACATGTTTTTCCTTTATTTTTCTTTTGTCAAGGAAAAAAGGGAATTTTGATATGCTAACAACCTATATTCCACGAATTTGGCACCTCAGCAAATGGGGAAAAAAGTTAAACCACAAGCACCAGAAAAGGGCAGTGATTCAAAAGCCATTATGCAAAATGACCAACAGCACAGATTGCTCAGATTCAAAGAAATCAGATACTGCATCCTTTCAGCCGCTATCACCTACCGGTTTTTTTCCATTGAATCTTGTTCTCTTTCAGCTGTTAATTCTCTCAAAGAAATACAAGTAACCCATGTCCTTGGGGGGGTTAATGGAAGCCCCAACCTTGGCGTCATTGAAAATAACCCATCTCCCATCTTTATAAATGTGAGCAACATAATGACCGCATTGGGTTGATGTTCCGATGTGGCTAACTAATCCAATAAGCCTGTATCCTGCGTACATAACATAACTTCATTTAAAAAGAGGTCAAAAATAAAACAATAACTACGGTTTTAAAAAGGTTATTAAAAATATAGTAATATAATTATGCCATATAGGAGTACAATTGAGGTTTAAAAAACAAAAAATAAAAAATAAAACAAAACAAGATTAAAAGATATTATGCACTACCACAATTGATATTCCATTGTATCTGAAAGTATTGTTTAAAACTATGACTATAACATTAGACTCTTTCTCAAATTAAATATTAAATACAAACTTCTTCCAACAGAATATTTCAGTAAGTGAATCTATAGCAATTTCAGTAATTAGACCTAGAAAGATTTCATAACTTACAACTATTTTACCAATACAGCAAGCAACTTCTAATTTTTTTTCTCAGCAGTGTACCAAAAAAGGTATAGACCAAGAGAATATATTTTAATAATGGTTATTACAGCATTACCATAATAAATAACAGTCTACACCCCTATTATTATGACTATAAAATATTCTAAGCAGACAACATATAAACTCAGACAAACCCAAAGAACTAAAATAATAATGCCAACAATAAAATACCTGAACATATATACTACATTTGCTTGATCTTATTCGTGGCTACACATCCGGGAACAAGCAGCTAATCACCCCCCCCCCCCCCCCCCCCCCCCAAAAAAAAAAAAAAAAAGATAAGGGTACAAGAAACTAACTTCCTCCTCCATCAGGTAGTGCAGCATCAACAGGTGTAGGTGCAGTGCTTGATGTAGCATCCATGTCCGATGAACCAGAAGCATCAGGTTTGCTAAATATCCAATCTGTTGCTTTCTCAATATCACCACCCTGTGAAAAATTAGACACAAAATAGAAACGGTTTAGGCATTTCCGGTATCCTAGAAAACATAATTTCCAGATGTACTCCCCATAATCTCAAGAGAATTGAGAAGTTATAAGAGTTTACCGATGCTTTCAGTGCCTTCCGAGAAATTTCTTCTTGAAAACCAAATGAAATCAAAGTATCAACCTTCGATTGGTCAACATTTGATACCAGCAACTCAGCAATTTGAGCCTCTTGGGAAATTGGAACATCTATATCTGGAAAAGGAAGTGTGCATTATTTGCAATCTTAACATTACTATGAAGCTATGCTAAAACTATCAGAAATCTTGCTCTGAATTAATCATTTTCCCAGGTACCAGAAATTTTGTCAAGATGGCATTAATCATGTAATACCTGGATCATCCATGTGAGAAAGTAACCAGTTCATTGCCTCTTCCACTCCAGTATTTGAGGTTTTTATACAAGCTTTCTCACAATGATGATGATTAAAGCCCATCGACACGAGCTGGGAAACAATATCCTCATTGGCCAAAACCTTATTTGATACAACCTCATCCTCAGCAACTGTGCAGCAAAAATAACAAACCCCAAGTAACGTAAAATTATCAATCGCTAATTATGCAAGCATGCCAAAATGAACAACACAAAAGCCCAAAACAGTGTAACAATTATCTAGACAGCTGATATATATTCCCCTAGCCAATTCTAGATTCTCATTCAAGATTCCATTTTTCATGATGGTAATTGAAATTAGGAAAGAAGCATGGCAATGCCGTTGGATGAGGCAAGTATCATAATGATAGAAGTGTCAGCATGCTACTGTAATCAATGTATTTGAATAATATGATATGAATGAGGTATGTAACTCAGCCTAAATTCCTGCCCTTTATTGTGGAGAATTCTAGAATTTGTTATTAGCAGAACACCATTAGTCTTGTGCTGCAAACTCCACTGAAGTGGGAGTTCCATGAAACCATTGACTTAAAATGAATGAACGAAACAACACAATTGAATGACCTATGAGGGAGACTAATCAGGCAATTAGCCCACCAATGAAGTCTGATTGGACAACACTGGTTTAATGCAAGTCTAGACTAATCATTTTTAATTGTTCTTGCTTCTCCACTTCAGCCTTTAATTATTTAAATAAATAGATAAATAAAAACTTCTATAACTACATCCCAGACTGAGATAAAATTAATAAATAAAAATTAGTAAAAAAAATAGATTTGCACACAATTTAATCTAGTTTTATTCACAATTTTAGCAAATAACATGTAATCGCCTATGCTATTTGTCTCGTTATAAAAAAAAAATAAATAAATAAATAAGAGTAATGTCACAAAATTAATTTGATCTACGCTCAGGTCAATGTTTCCAGTCACTAATATATAATAATCAAAAAGAATCTAAACAATCAAACTTCTAAGAAAATCATATTTTGATGAATTCACCCTAAATTCTGATTCCATTGAAGTAGTTCTTAGTACATGTTAGAATCTTCTTTTTCTTTTTTAGTCTAGAACAAATCATCAGCCAGGGCTCAGGAAAAAGTCGAGCATCAAAACAAAGAGTAACATGATTGGTGGGTCAAGTGCAAGCAGAATCAGTGGATCATCTTTTGTTACACTGTTGCATAGTGTCACAATTATGATATGTTGCTTTGGTATATTTGGGGTGCAATGGGTGATGCCTCAATCCATTTTACAGTTTATTGAGGCATGGAGATGGCAGATGTAGAAGCAGAAGCAAAAAGCCTTTAGCTTGTCAGAGGATGGCCACCCATGCCATTTTTTGGACTTTGTGGAGAGAAAGAAACAGAAGAGTTTTTTATGGGGAGGAGTTGGATATAGATAGACTCAAACATAGCTTTTTAGGGCTTCTTTTTGATTGGTGTCATCCAGAAATTCTTGAGGAATGGATGACCTTTTTATATTCCTTAGATTTTTTTGAAACTGTGATGTTGCACAGTTTGCTTGCCTAGAGTGTACATGAAACTTTTAGTCTATTAAAATTCATTACCTTATTGAGAGAGAGAGAGAGAGAGAGAGAGAGAGAGAGAGAGAAATTGGTGGACCAACACTGGCCAACTATTCCCTCTACCCAAGAAAAATCCAGCCTCTGCCACAAGAAAAAGATCTAGGATATCCCCAAAGATTAGAGCTCAGATTAAAAGACAAAATGAGTTTATAGTGGATATATGTATCAACGACCCCGATTCCCAACCAAACTAAAGGTATTATTTATAAGACCAAATATACAATAATACAGAATAATGGGCAACCAAGAAATGATAGTATATAAATTATAAGGCTAAACGCAAGTGACTTATATTGGGCTTGTTACGCAAGTCTCTCATTGAAAAATGTGGCTTCCATTGGTTTGGTAGAAAAAGAGAGAGAGAGAGAGAGAGAGAGACTCATTTTAGTTGCACTCATAATTAATAAGTAACCAGCAGAATTATGAGGACTGGATCAAACTTCCAATTTTACAATTACAAAAAGCCAAACAATATTAAATACCAGCTTCAGGTAATAGCTCCTCCCCAGGTTGAAGGCCCTTGCTGCGCATGTGACTAATATCTATGATATCGGGAACATCTATATAGACATCTGGATAGCCAGAGGAAGAAAAATAGTCAATTACAGTACCACTTCACAAACAGCAATGATGCATTGAAATTAATGAAACCATAGGAAATATACCAAGCTTTTTTGGCACCCAGCCAGACTCCATAACAAATTTCCGCATGTGCAATACCAGATAATCAGGAAATGAAGTCAAACCAGCAGTTCTGCAGTGAAAAATATAATGGGTAAAATAACAATACAACCCTCATTATAATGCAGCTCTGAACATTCTAATGATATCCACCATCTCCTTACATTTCAGGCATGCTTGGCTTGGCTTCACTATAGCTTATCCTTTCTAACCCCTTTAATGATAAATCGAGAATGATTACTAGTTCCTCAATAAAGTTAATTGGTCAATTATGGTTTTATTTTTTCGAAGATTTAAGATACATAACCTCTGTAACACAAGACCCACCAATTTGCAGGCTGACATTTGACAATTTGGCCAACCACATGCCTATTAAGTGTGAGGGATTTCAGATCCATTTAAATTCTATGTAGAATTTACCAATATGTCTACCACATGAAAATAGCATAAGCTAAATAAAAATTAGAAAAATGAAAAATGAAAATTAGAAATGTGTGAAAGATCACAAAACTTACTTGACTGCTGTTGTCTTGCCCTTCAAGGCAGTGCTGTAAAAATCGTGCACCTCCTCTGGAGAAGAAAAGCTCGCTAGGCATGCCTCTAGAGGAACCCTTGGGCGTACAATTTCATTGTCAGATCTGTAAGAGCTAGTTATGTTCAGTGAGAAGTCTAAAAAAGGATGAAAACATAACACTAAGCGCATTAAAACTCACAGTTTCTTCCCTTCTGTATTCTTTTCCGCCTTCAATTTTTGAAAGGCATCTACTTCTTCTGAATTATCAAACAAGGGATCATTAGAAAATAACTTTAGGGATGAATGTTTCAGACAATGATGATCACAGAAACTCACCTTTATTAGTAGCTTCATGCAGCGGGATATTCAGAGAAAGAATGTAGTCAAGCCTTCTATTATAAGCAACTTTTCCAGATGAACACAAAATTCTCTCTTCAATACCAAACTTGAAACTTCTTGAGGGATCCGATTCAGGTTTCCCAACGTTAGCTCTTTCAACTTGGTCAAGAAAATGTAGGAAGAATTCTAAGGCATCCTAAACATAAGTAGATGTCAAGTATTTATGTAAGATGGACGATGACGAAAACAATAACAATAATATAGCAGAGGATAGGGAAACAATTCTCCAGTAGTTAAAGTGTAGCCTATAGATGTTCTCTTTGTTAGACAAACCACCACCACCACCCCTTTTTTGGCATTAAGCCCTCGGCAAGCAGTGGTAGCAAGGCAGCCCCAATTAGTTCCACCACCTACAGCCTGCATTAGGCCCTAGGTAGGCAGATTTTACCCAACAACACCAAAACAACAAAAGTAATAGCACCCAAACAGTTGCCAAGAAATGTAGTCTGCCTTCATGGATTCTTGAGCACTCTGCTTAGACATGTTGCATATTTATAGCAGTGCAGCCTCATAACTAACTAAAAAAATTTCTGTATTCTCATAATCAACTCAACCGTAGACCATCAGACATAATAAAATTAAACAAGCGCTTGTTCAAAAAATTTCAACTCTCCAATGGAACTAATACATTGGAGGGTCTAGAATCACCAGATCATTGAAATTTCACCAAGTGAGTTACTCAGGTGGAAAAATTAATTGTCGGATCCTAACCGTTTGTTTTCAAGGAAAGCTATGTACAATTGTTATAAACAACTTGCCTCTATTGTTGTTTAAATTCTTTTCTTTCTTTCTTTTTTTCTGGGAAAATTCTTGTTTTTCTTTCAGTAAAATACTTTAGTGCCTTGACTTTTTGGGGGATAAGAAGAGTTAGAAGATGCCATACAAGCCCTCCACTATGTAACTTACATTTGGCAAGTTGATCTATAATTTTTTGTCAATTTGTACAACAAAATAGTTGGGGGGGAAAAAATAAATAAATATATAAATATATATATATATATATATATATATATAGAGAGAGAGAGAGAGAGAGAGAGAGAGAGAGAGAGAGAGAGGGCTGATCATGTGCGGGATATCCTGGAGTATCTTGTTCGATCACAGCACGCACGCATGTCGCTCACAAACGGCCATGATCAAACGGGAAATCCCGCACATGATCAAAGCTATATACATATAATAAACCTAGAATTTCTTAACTGAATGTGTAGCTCATCTTGTTCCATGTACAATCATATCTTTTCCGAAAGATTCCATGCAAAAATAATCCATACATCTGTCTTTAATTTTATTGCTTGCTACTGAACCACTTATGTTACTCTTTAGATGTTATATGGTATCCTCTACATTGATGTCTAAAGTCATCCACAGGCTTCAAAATAGTTGGACTTTCTTCATTGAATAAATCTGCCACATCATAGATCCATAAGAACAAAGACGACAGGCAGCAGGAAAGAGGAAACTGAACCAAGTTTCATTCAATTGGCCCTTTATAAGATCTCCTAATGGCCATATGCAGAGTGTTTAGGCTATAAGATTGATTAATAATTTGACAAGGTTCGGTAGATACAATACAACTTGGAGCTCAAAGTCATCTTTTCTAACAAAAGTAAAAGTAATATTCACACAAATTGGAAGAAAGCATATCACAAGCTTCTTTGGTGAAAAATTGCATCTCTTATTCATGAAGAATCTGAAAACTGGTGAAGATACCTGTTGTCTCATAGATGAAAATTCAGGATGACTGGCAGCAATAACTGCCTTGAACATACGAGGGGGTATCCCTTCCTGAATCTGAAATTTTAAATGGTGGACAAGGGAAAAAAAATTTAAAAAGACAATCATCAAATCAAAAACACAAAGGAGACTGAACAACAAATAAAAAGTGTGCCGCTATGCAAATATTAAAGTCATTAAGACATACAATGTAATGATGTATATAACGAAACAACAAAAAGAAATAAACAAATTGCTTGCAGAAAAAGTTTAAATGTGCACTTGAGATATAAGAATTTTAAGGAAGAATAAAGAAACGTAGATAAATTGCATAGCACAAACAACAAATGAATGAATTCTATTGCCAAAACCAAGGCCAGTTGAAAACTTCAACATATAGAGAAATTCATCAAAATATTCCTAAGCAGATCACATTGAATAATTTAAGAATTTAAAGAAAAAACGATAGACTCGGCAAGTGAGCAGAAGGTTCAGCTAGAAAGCTTACAGCATTTGAAATTGAGGATGCATCATTCACAGTATCAATCTGAATGACATTTATAAAAATAAATAAATAAATAATGTTATCCCGTCCAAGGTAGAATACTTTAATCTAAATAAAGGAGCCCTTTTTCTGTGGTTGACGTACCTCTGGTGCTGGAACAGAGTATTTACCCGATAGCAAGCCATGTGCCAGTTTCGTTCTGTCATACAACAGGAAAGCGTTATGAAGATGCGGATCTTCCATGTAATTACTTTTGAAATAAACCATATTCAGTTGTTTATATACCAATTACATGGTTCACAAGCCACTCCAATGCTTGGAAAGACTACTATTTTATCTTCTCAAAGGAAACATTAGGAGAAAAACTATTCATTATAAGAGAGGTCAGACGTCCACATCCAAATGAGAGAAATGACCATAACATGCATAAAGATTAGTTTCAATGAACAAAGGATACTTGGAATCTTGGATGCCAATTTGATGTAATAAAGCCTACAGTATTTAATGAATTAATGGAGATGCCAAGTGCCGGTAGTCAAAAAAAACTGCTCATCATAATAAAAACAAACACACACTAACAAGAGTACCAAAAAATTTAATTTTTTTTGTTTTTGTTTTTTGTTTTTTGTTTTTTGTTTTTGTTTTTTGTTTTTTGTTATATGATACTGCTAGAGCCTCAACCATCCAGCAGCAAAAAAGCCACTCTGCACTTCTCAGCATCAACCAAGATATTCCAAATCCAATCTTTTTCCCATCATCCATCTCAAGATTCCACCTTTACCATGGCCCTCCACAAGTGAGTTTCGATATTTTTATTTTTAAACATGATTAAACTACTATTAAAGCCATCCCGCTTTCACTAATGTTATCACTTAGTGAAGCTAATCCCAGATTTTATGCTACATGCTCACTTATAGTTCTACACTCCCTGGTCTTATGTCTACATTAACATCCCCATGAGACCATGGTCTTAAAAATCGCGATATATCGACGATATATCACCATATATCGCCATATCGGAGGGTAGCGATACGATATTCTCATGCGAAATTGGAAAATTTGAAAAAAAACAAAATATCGAGAGATATCGACGATATATATCTCGATAACTTGTAATATCGTTAGCATTATATCAGATATCGTGGAGAAATCGACGATATATCCACAATATATTGTCGATATATCGTCAATATCGACACTCTGCTTTATATCATTCCACTGAATTGGTGTTTGGGTGTTTTTCAACCATATGATCTTGTCCCTTGTTGGTACCAGAGAGAAGAAGAAGAAGGAGAAGGAGAAGGAGAAGAAGAAGAATATTAAAGAAATCAGGGTTAACATAAAACCATGGGAAAATACCTAAAATACCCTTACATAAAAGTACGAAAAAGTTGTACGGCAGAGTCTTCGACCCCCTCGGGGGGCTACGCCCCCCAAACCCCCCGGTCAATCGTGCTGATCAATATCATCAGACTCCACATACCACAACAACTACCATAGTTGGTGTCAGAATAGGTACCAGAGGAGAAGAAGAAGATACCAGAGGAGAAGAAGAAGAAGAGTGGAAAAAAAAAAAGTAGTCAAACTCACCTAATTTTTGCCGGAGATGCTACCATTGGTGCCGGCATAGGTACCAAAGGAAGATACTATCGCTGATAGGCTGTAGGTGTTGACTGACTCTAGGTTTCCATCGTGAGAAGTGAGAACACCTTATCATCTTCTTTACTTTGCAATTATACCCTCTATTTTATTCTATTTTTATATAAACAAAGACCAATTTCACATTTTAAGCCCTCAAAGTATTATTATTACAATTCTTCCATAGTTTCAAAACTTATCTTCAAATTTACCACACCCATGGTTAAATTTTTTTCAAATTTATCCTAAATTTTTTTTTTTTTGGCACCACTCACATATTTACTTTATAACATATACATACACATAGAAGTGCTCCTTACATGCCTTATCATTATAATTTTTTTTTCAAATTTACCCCTGGGATGCGCATAAGTGCATAACAAAAGCATAAATCTCTTCCTTTTAATGTTATGTGATATTTAAATGTTGAATTTACATAAATCTCTATTATTTATTTTCTAAGCACGACTTACATTTTATACCCTATACAACACATATTTGTCCTATACACATTTAAATTGCAATATTTTGATGCTAGATTGTGTATTATAGCCTAAATCATTATTTTCCAGAGTTTCAATAAAAATATCCGTATTAACTCATAATATCCACCATATCTTTAAAACGATATCGATATTGTCGATATATCCAACGATATATCCGATATATCCGTATTTTTAGACCCTCGATATATCCATCGATATCGATATTAAAGTCCTTGTCCCCATCTCAGCTTTCGTTTCATATCCAGAAGGGGAAAAAAAAAAAGTATCCCCATCACAGCTAATCTTACTCTCAACTCACTTTTTTGATAAGCAAACACCCTTAACCATTAATACTATTGCCCATATTGTTGTATTATAAATTCCCTTTTAACTTGATTGGTGTAGATGTGCAAATTAAACTCCCAAAAAACCCTTTTAAGTTTAACCACTCTACTCCAATTCTATTAGAAAGACATATCACCAAGCTCTTCATCAGGAAAAAAAAAAAAAAGGAAAGACATATCACCAAGCAGTGTACTTTAGACACAGGTCACCAGCCTCACAGGCACTCTTAAAAGTCTGAAGTTGCAATCGTACAGGGACAGGATTACAATCAAGCTACAAGATGTTGACAATAGGCAATAGCAAACCCAAAAGGAAAAACAGCTTTTTGTAAAATCAGGGGCATAAATAGATTGATCATGGGCAAAAATGATTGTTTTACCATCTATTAAATTCGTAACTAACCCAAAACAAAGAATCTCTGACAAATTGCAAGAACAAAGGTACCATCAGTTCAAAAGAACAAGACTTGTACCATGTCATAGTTTTATAGACCACCTAGAGTTCTTTTCTTTTACAGCCACTGAAAAATGCAACCACAGTAGAGGTGTTGGCATCATCAATGATCAATCAGCCTTCATGGGCCTCCAATCTTAAGATTTCAATGGTGCAAAAGACATTGACCCACCACACACTCAACACACCAAAATGAAACTTTACCAAGACTTGACTCCTTCAGAACACCTGCAATTCCTCAGCAATTTATCTGCTCCTCCATGAAAACTTGTGATATCAACTTATCAAGCCTTCAAATAATTTCAAAAGTGATTCCAACTCCAAGTCATTTAACAGTCTTCCAATTCTACCACTAACATAAAATCCACTATCTGAACACCCAAATAAACTGCTAGAAGAGAATCCTTATATAACAGAAATTTACAAAGTTGTGCTAGGGATTATTTTAAGTTCAATGGGTGATGCCTAAGGGTTCTGCAGGTAGTGGTGCAGGAGTGCGAATAAGCTGGCTAAGCAGGCTTGGAAACTTGTACCGCACGCCATTTTTTGGTCCCTTTGGACAGAGAGAAACAACAGTGTTTGAGAATGTGGAGAACACAGTTATGGCGGTTAAGATGCAAGTTCTTGATTATCTTTTTGCATGGGGGGATCCTGATAATTTTTGTAAAAGAAACTCCCTTCAGGAGTTTTAGTTTCTTTAAGGCTTTAAGCCTCTTTGTAGACTGCCTGTGTACAGGGAGTTTATTTCTTAATAATATGTTATTACTTCATTGAAAAAAAAATTGAGAAAAATAATATTTGGCGCGTCATGCCCACAAGAAATAAGTAAATAAATAAAAGTAAATCATGCCAAAAGGCTACACTCATTCCATGCCCCACAATAAAACAATCCCAACTAAAGTAGAAAAAATTTGGATGCCCTTCCACACCCATAATCCATAGATAAACTTATATCATCACCAATGCACAAACAACAAACTCAACAAAACCTTAATCCCAACTAAATGGGGAATGCACAAACAACTTGGCGCAAATAAAGGCAGGGTGCAATTTGAACCAATTAAAATAAAATGGTGGTTAAGCAACTAAACTGATAAAGAAAACAGACAATATTAAGCAATTTGAGAATATGGATAGCCAACTAGTCTTGTAGTAATTAGCAAGAGGAAGGAAAACAATACTATCATATGTCAGATCAAATAAGAAGCAATAAAGCATTAACATTTGGACTGTTGTACTTGTTACTTACAACTGCATATTCAGGTCTACAGTTGGATCGGCAGGAGCAGTACCAAAAGCCATTTTCAAATTTTGTTCCATGTAGTATCTGATGACATAATTACACAAGATAAAGAAAAGTATGTATGACCAATTCCAAACTGAAACTGGATGATTAACTCATAATCATATGAAAAAAGGGAAAAAAATTACACTGACCGTGAACAGAAGGAACGAGTTGAGAACACAACTTGCATAGTTGCCGCCAAGTAGCAGCTGCAAGAAAACAAAATGAGGAAACAAGAAAACAGCAAAAGAATACATTGGTCCCAGCAGCACTCTTCAAGGACCAACCTTACCTATTCCCAAGATTGACGAGCCCTGTATAACCCGGTCCAAATAGTGGTTCCACTTCCTGTCCACTTTCCTGGATTCGATTCCAATCAAAATTGGTATTCTGGTCAAGTTCCCTTTCAGCAGTTGTCATTTCAGTCTGGAAAAAAGGAGGAAAAAGGTTGTGAAGTAACATAAATATAAGCAAAAGGCAAACTGATTTTGAAGGGACAACAATCAAATGTGAAATATGAACGAAACAGTACAAACTGTTCTCACATTTACAATGATTGCCTTGTATCATTGAAAAACAGACGAGTTAAAACAGAATATATGGATGATCAGGATATATTTATGAAAGAAACTAGATCCAACTATGATGTAACTTCCACAGTTCCACCAGGGTACTTCAAACCATCATTCATTTTATTTTTTAAGTAATATTCTGGGACTCCGCTAAGGCGGGAGCCTCGTGCACTAGGTACGTCCTTTTAAGTAATATTCCAAGAAGCCAAGATAGAAGGGAAGAGTTAACCAGAGAGATATTTTTAAAGAGAAGACGAGTTTTGAAGAGAGTTTTAGAAAGAGAGACGGAAAAGAGAAAATAACAGATGGGTAGAGATATAGAGAGAAGACAAAGAAAGAAGCAGCCTATAACATTAGAAAGAAGGAGGGAGGGAGAAACTCTTCCAAAAACTAAACAATTTTCATTCATCTTGGGACTTTTTTCCGTTTTTCACTAACAAGTCCCATTTATAGGTTATAGCGTATTA
The DNA here is from genome assembly GCA_039720395.1 of Liquidambar formosana. Classification (NCBI taxonomy): domain Eukaryota; kingdom Viridiplantae; phylum Streptophyta; class Magnoliopsida; order Saxifragales; family Altingiaceae; genus Liquidambar; species Liquidambar formosana. The sequence continues at coordinate 10,314,902 of CM077834.1, read as the reverse complement.
CAAAACCCTAAAAATGTAAAGAAACTACTTAAAATTAATTTTAACCTATGTATATGGCAACATATCAGATACCATATTTTACTCTTAAAACCTAAAAGCTACCAAAATAAGAACATTACAACACTATTAAACAATAAACTCCAACCCAGGCTTCCACTTAAAAAAGTGCTTGGGTTGATTAATTGTCTCTGATGTGCTTATGATTTTGATTGGACAATTAGTTTGAACATATTTTTTTTATATATTTACTTGTGAGTTAATCAAAATAATATTTTACTACTTGTAATTGATTAACTGGTTTCCATAAGCAATTGGACTTTAATTAAATTGGAATAAGAAAACTAGAATATTTGGGTAAAAATGTTTGAACTAAATAAACTTTCACCCCACCCCCCCTTGGGGTCATAACGCAAATCAATAACCGCAGAATTTCAATCTTTTCTTTTTCTTTCTGACACTTGAGGACATTTGGTTACACCAAATTACATCAATGAATAAGAGCATCTCCAAGGGTACTAGCTAATTTTTTGCTACTTTAACTAGCAAAATGTCATTTTTTTTTAAAAATAGCTAGCTAGCTATCCAAGTGAGTACTCCAAGGGTACTAGTTATTTTTGACCTATTTAAAAAAAAATTATTAATAATCTTTCTTTCGTTAATCATTTGGTGGAGAGATAAAGATAGAATGATGCATAGAGAGAGGACAAGTGTCACTTTTTTAACTAAAAATAGTTTAGCTAGCGAACATTCGCTAGCAAAATGTAGCTAGCCAAAATGATGATAGCTAAAATAGCTAGCCTCTTGGAGAAGGAAAAAAGTGATTTGGCTAGCTAAAATAGCCAAAAGAGTTGGATAGCTAGCCCCCTTGGAGATGCTCTAAATATCTCGCACATCTTCACACCAAAAAAAGCCATGTCTAGAAAAGTAACAAGCCATAAATCCAATTCAAAAGAAATAACCAACCTTCTGTAGTGATGAAAAATCAATACCATAGAATCCCAAATGCTGAGCTAAAAGCGGATCCAAAACACTTTCATCTTCCGGATAACAGAAAACATCTGAGCTGCCACAACACATTACCCATAATTATATCTAAATCCATACAAAATCAGATCTTAACAAAATAATTTTAAAGCTTTTTTTTTTTTTTTTTTTTTTTTTTTTTTTTAGGCCTTGAGAGCAAAGAAAGTTGAACCCAAGACCTCTTGCTTATAAAGAGACCCTAAGACAAAATAATTTTAAAGCTCAACTATACAATTGCACATTTAAATTTTAGATTTGTAACACAATGTTTGACCTAGATATAGTTATGATTCTTGCAATGATACCATTTAGCTTGTCCCATTCTTTTTCCCTTTCTGCTAACTCTCTTACAATCAAAATCAACGCAGAAAGCTTTATAAAAATACAGATTTGATCAGTTCTGCAGATTGGCTTTCATAGATTAACAGATTGCCACCTATGCAGGTTGTTTTAAAATTTTATATTACATATAAAACATCTGAATCTGTTTGATGACCATATGCCCATATTAATGCATACACATATGGAAAAGTTTGTGCTAGTTTTACCCACCAACTAAAAGTATCTCAACGGATTGACACATAATAACACAGATTCAATCTTCCCTTCCTTGTCTAAAATTTCTGCAGGGGAAATAATCAAATTTGTCCCTGAACCCTGTCATGCTTATTGTATCAACCCCTAAAAGTGTGCCAGATCAAACCACAAGCACTTTGCTGGTCCATGATCCAGCCAAGATGCTTGATATGAACATTTCACTTGCTGATAAAGAGTCTTATTTACATGCTAACAAAAACTTATATGGGTGCATTTGAATTATGATCCAAAAGTATAGGAAGAGAAAAACAACTTGCCAAAGATCAACAGTGATCAAGAGTAGCTCAGCAGGTAGCTACCCAAATGAAAAAGAAGAAAGAAAACTATTCTGCACAAAAATTGTAATCTAAGAGTAACGACATTCATTCTAAATGGTATGTATTGCTATATCCTACATAGTGGAACATGAAGCATCAGGGCATTTACCCAATCCAAATAAAAACAATGATAAAGCTCATGGGTCACTTTTGAGCTAACATTCTCGACATTCTATAAAGCCTCCAATGTATTCTTCATTGCAAAATCTCAAAAAATAAAAAAATAAAAACACACGAAATCTCAAAAAATATATTACATCTACCTCTCCCATATTGCCAAATGCCAATATTACCAAAGCTCTCATCACCGCCCTCAATGCATCATATAAAATGCTTTATCTACTTTAAATTAATAAATTGTACTTTATTAATAAAAAAATAATAAAATTTTAAAAAAAATCATTTTATTTTTATCTACCTTTGGCTGATGACTTTGAGCATGTAATTGTGAAAATGCATATTATTGATAGGATTATAATTACTACAAAGCACACTATTTTTCTTTTTCAAATCGATAGTAAGCACACTTTCAACACATCAAAATAATAAAACCAGTGGGTTGGTCTATTGGTTGGGCACTTGGTCCCAAAGTGGCTGTCTTGAGTAGAGGTGAAAGATCCTAAATTCAAGTCCCAGCACTTTGGAAAAAATCCCTCGGCCAGCAATTTATCGTTGCCCACCCATTGCGATAGTAATTAGTCCCTTGGTTGCCAGCTTTGGGGATACACTAGGTCAAAGACCAAAAAATAATAGTTGGAACTTGGAACAAGTGTTCCCTTTTACAAATGCAAGTGACATTACCTGCTGCTTCCAGATCAGCAGTTATTGTCCCCAGCTTTACAGCAAGAGGGTAGCCCGTCTCTTTGTAGTGTTCAATGGCATGGTTGTTGCCACCAGTTCCATCCCAGTTTTTCCTCCCACAAAGGATCATTCCATCAGTTAGATTTAGCCAGAGATTGTCAGTTTTATCACACTTGGCACATTTCCACCCAGATGGAGGGACAATAATACCATTATGAATCTGTTGCAGATTCATGGCATATGGACTAATTAGCTTCTTATCAGCTATCCATGCTGAAACTTGCTCTTTCCGCTCAGCTCCTTCAGCCATTAAGATAGCATCAACTGCCAACCTTACCTGCAGTTTTTTATAGATGTGACCAAACAAATCATGTTTAACAGATTTATTTTAATATTAAAAATATAAATAAATAACCTTAGAATAAATAACAACAACGCAACAAATACCTTCTCTGGCAGCTCCACAGAAGGAAACGGAAGAGTTTCACAATGAGGAAAAATGACTATATTGTGAGTTTCTTCATATTCAGTTTCATTGTTGTCAAATCCCCCATCAATGCCTGCAAATTAAACCAAGTCGATATAGTTGCGTTTCCCCACTAGAAAACAGCCAGGAATTAACAACGAAAGAATTGAATAATGACAAATGCTGAATTGATTATAAATTGTAAAAACAGTATCAGTGTGTCACTATACCATACAGCACACAAGTATGTAATTAAGCAGCAATCTGGTATTTGTAATAGGCTTGAGACACCAAAAACGTATTTTCATCAAAACAATTTATTGTTACATTGTAAATTGAATAAGAGGGTGTTGGGTCATGCAAGGTGATGAAATCATTCCATTTTGTTTCCATCTGAATTCATCACTAAACAAGAATGAATCACCACAACAATAAATTAGTAAATTCATTGCGGAAAAAAATATCAAAAATTTGTGAAGCACGCCATTTCTCAAAATACAAAACATAATAAATAATACTAATATAAAGCATTCGACAAATCCAACCCATTGCAAATGCTATGAAAAACAAAAAGTGAACTCCTTTCAATCGTATGCTACCCACAGTGGAATGATCCCACTTTCATGGGACATCTAAAAGTCACATAAAAAAAAAGTGATTAGTAAAAACTAAAAAGTCATGAGGTTCTTGGTTTCAGTAGTTTGAAGATACAAAACAAGAATCTGAACGCATAAGCCCAATCCTTATGGCTCTTATTGGTTTTTTTTAATGTGTCTTGTTGACAACTAAAGGGGTCATTGGCGTGATACTCCTATTTTTAAAGTATAGTGTGTGTGTCTTCTGCTTAATACTAACACATTATGATGCTTCATAAACTGAACAGTTCAATTTCTAGTACTGGGTATATGACAACTACAATGGTACTATGGTAGCAAAGAATAATAAGAACCAATTTAATGTAGTAAATCTCCAATTGATATGATTTTATATCATCTACCACAAACTTCAATCAAAAGAGAAGCATAGAACATCATGAAATCAGATACCTATTGCTAAACGGGTCGGTTTCTTGAGAGGCCTATCTTCGGAAACCACCTTCTTCGTCTGCTTGATATGCAAATAAATTGGGTTCCCAGTCTTCTCATAATTCCAACCCACACAATCTTTTCCAAACGCAAGAAATGTATTCATGTCGATATACAACCCACCTTCAGATCTCTGAAAAGCAACATAATAACATCATCAAAACACAAGACCTCCAACAAATACAGAGCTTCAAAAAGAAATACATTAATTCTCTGTTCGGCTGCCAAGAAAAATGGGACAAAGAAAAAGAAAAGAAAATTCACAATCTCAGAAATTTCATTGTTTGATCCCTATAAAACAAAAGCTCCACCTCAACTGAGCCAAATAAAATCATCATAACAACCGCACAAAAACATTTGCCAGGAACGAAAGGATCCTCTGTTGGGTTGCCAAAACAACCAAATAATTATATTAATTTCTTTGCTTGACCTACATTTTTTCACCGTCCAAGCAAAAATAAGAATACAATATCATCATCATAACAACATCATAGCGCGAAACCTTTTAGCAACACGGAGCTTCAGAATAAATTTAAGAAAAATATTAAAATGAAGTTCATAAACCCTCTGTTCGGTAGCCAAGAAAACTGAGAGGGGTACCTCCAACATGTTATCAAAGCGAAATGTTGTCATTTCTTTTCATTGCCTACACTTTCTCAGCAAGCAAACACAAATAAGGGAAAAAAAATCATCATCACACTACACGGAGCTTCAGAACGGAACCACCAACCTTTTGTTTAGCTGCCGAAAGAACCGATGGAAAAATAAAAATACAAAATACAAAACTAAACTAAACTAAATTCCGAACCTTACGTTCTACGCTGTTTAACTGAGGCAAAAGAGTGGAAATAGTTTCTTTTGTTTTCCTATACTTTCTCAGCAACCAAACAGAAACCAAGAAAAATAAATAAACAAAAATAAAAATAAAAATTCTGGTGAATTGAACTAACCGGAGTGTCGAAAGAGATGCAGCATTCTTGCTTGTAGATGCGATTGGTAGGCTCCGGGATTCGAACCCGGGACAGATTCGATCGGAGCAGCTCCATAGGGTTCATAATCTCCCCTGCAAACAAATGGCCTCTGAAAATGTTCTTCAATATATATATATATATATATATATAGAGAGAGAGAGAGAGAGAGAGAGAGAAGGGGGAGAGGGTTTTACGTCTTTTACCCAAACAGAAGGAATATGTTCTTTGCCCTAAGGTACTGCAAAGTGCAAACTTCTCTTTGCGCCGAAAGAGGGAGAGAGAGAGCTGATTTATTGGGGAAGGTCTTACAAGGTTCTGGTATGTTTTGAAATTAAAGCCTAGAGTCTATCTGATTAGTGAGAGAGTGTCTTGGCTGTTGGCTCTTAAGAAGGCTCATTTAAAGTTACTGGAAAGGTACGGGTGAAATTGCATTGGGCCCCTCTTGTTTCTATGGGGAAAAAGATTAATTTTTAAAAAAATTCTTTTTTTTTTTTTTTTTTTTTTCGGCCAAGAGTCCTACTAATCCAAGGACACAAATGAGACTATCATCCATGTCCCATCAATTAACACTTAATATATTCTTGATTGGCAATTAATTTTGAGAAAAAGTGGAAAATTGAATTAAAACTTCTTATTTATTCGCATATGAGTTCATATTTGAATTAGTTCTTTTATATATATATATATATATATATATATATAGATATATAGATGAAAGGGGATACATGTCAAGCTCTATAACTCATGATTGTAACCTTAGCAGGGGAAAAATTGAGCTTGAAACTTTATCCCACTAAAATTAAGAGTCAAGTGGGGCTCAGATTCCTCTATGCCTTGAGGGAAAAGAAAAGTCTAGCAAATCAATGTTTAACACTAAAAAAAATAAAAATAAAAGAGATAAAAGGTTAGAAAAGAAAAATCATGGAGAGGAGATGATAATTTTTATTCCAAGTTCCACATTAAATATCCATCAAGGTGACTAAAGTCATACCGGAAGAAATAAGATCTTGAGATCCTTTTTCTTTTACAATTATTTTCTGTGAAAACCAAAAAGGAGCTTGTATAAATGATATTGGATTGCACACGTTGATGACACGATAGTTAATCGGCATTATTCATTGAATAAGTAAAAGGGTTCGGATGTTGCAACTCCTTTATATAATCTCTCCCTACTAATTTTTATTTTTCAAATTTTAAAAAAACATATATATAAAAGGTTTTTATAAAAAAATAGCCACGTACTCCATTAGAAAACATTATTTTGAACAATTTTGCAGGAGAAAGTTTTTCCACAATCTATAGTTTAAGTGGATTTTTTGGCCAAAAATAAAATAGGGACTATAAATGGCCAAAAAATATACTTAAATGATAGATTTTGAAAAAACTTTATTCTTCAAAGTTGTTCAAAATGATGTTTTATAGTATACTTCGCAATCACTTTTTATAAAAATCTTTTATATTTTTCTTAAACCTTAAAAAAATTAAGGTTAGTGGGGTAGAAATATCACTTGAAGAGGTCATAATATCCAGACCTTAAATAAAATTGGATTCAAAATTCAAACTCATAGAAGAGCGTTAATAACTATTTGTTGATCTTATGAAAGGAGTTAAAATTAAGATTAAAGAATTAGAGGTTCCATCGACTGAAGAAAGAGAAAGATGAAGGTTGGCTCTGGGCCTAGACGGTTTACTACAAGAAATGATAAAAAGCCTCTAATTTCTAATTGAAAGCATTCCCAATTTCCCATGGGTTGGCGTGGGTGAGTGGGTCCATTGTTGCTATCGTTGCATACCTGCAACCAGTTTCGTGTACTTGTTTTGCTTAAAAACCCTTCATTGTTGTGTATTTGACGTGCAAATTTCTCCCAAGTTACTCAGTTTACTCTGTGGCCGCTCATTAATTATAGCGTGCTACATTATACTTCAATCAATAGAACACGTACAACTACAACCTGTAACTCTGTAAGAAGTTTAAATTTTGAAAGTTTAAGGACCTCAGATTCAGTGTTGAACTCAACACTCAACATTGTGCTAAGGTGATTTAGGCAGTCGAATAGGTTTTTGGACGGTTAAGATTGAAGATCAAAAGGTTATTACTAAAATGATCAAAATGACCTAAATGACAAATCTTTTATTTTTTAATCTTGGCCATCTAAAAATTGATATGACGGCCCAAATCACCTGCTTAGTTTTTACAACTCAGTATTGAATATGAACTCAGTTTAAAGATGCGTTTGTACCAAGGTTCTTAAATAACATCTTATCAAATTGATCTGTAAGTAACCCAACCCGATTTTTATATTTTTCAAACAGCCCATTAGAGTGTAGAAGTGGAAATGACGAGAACATGATATGAAGAGTTAATTATGTTAATTATTATATGAGCTAGAAGCCTATTCCCCCAAATGCAAAATTATTTTGTTAGCGATGTTTCTCGAAGTGGAAGACCAACCAACTTCTTGGGGGTTAGAGGAACTACATCAAGAGGTTTTCGGTTCAATTTAATCACAAATTTCAACATACATGTCCTGGTTCGGGAGAGGAACAAAATAAGTGGAACACCCTTTGGGAAATAGGAGGATGCATTTTTTGAGACTGGTTAGATACAACAAATTACTTGCTAGCTAGGTTTTGCAAAGTGGAGTAAGGATTAAAAGATATTGCAGACTCACTTTTTTGTGGGTTGTGTGATATCATTTGAGATTGTCCTTTTCAGACTGCGATTTTGAGTGCGAATCCACTTGAGCGCATGTGTCTACTTTGATTTTTTTTACTCAAAAGACAAAATTAAAATAAGTAAGTGAATATCTTCCCAATTTCATAATGAGTTCGTCTCTTCAACTCTCAAATGATGGTTGGATTGGAATTTGACTGAAAAGTGAAAACAGAGCTGATAGTATGCCTTTGGTACTGCCGTCTGTCTCGTGAGGAGGCCATTGCAAAATCTGGTGTGGATTTAACTGCATTCAAAACAAGCCCAACTCTTTTATATTAAAATAAACACAGGCGGATGCATTTTGGGATCAACATGGGTGATCATCAACTCATGTAGAGCAGCCAACATGGCTGCTGAACTTTGGGCCATTGTCATTGTCGTAGCTCTCTCCCAACGTGGAAATTGACTCATCGAGGAGGTCCACACTACTCCCAACCCACAGGGAGCCATCATTCAGTTCTGCATAGGACTCAGGAGCATTCAATTAGCAGTGTGTATTTCAACAATCCTTCAGTGCATCTAATGCATGTGGACTCGCTTGCAAACGAGAGCCAACTTGGTCCTTTGAATTTGATTACTATTTTGGAAAAGGGCTAGTGGCTTTTCAAGACTTGTTTTTTTATCTAATACTTATTTTAAACTTATCAAGTTTTTATGAAAAAGGTATAACAATTTTCAAGAAAACGGGTCATGTGGTCTGATCACGGATTCGGTGTTTAGTTTTTTGATAATCAAGATTGAAAATAAAAAGTTACTACTAAAATTATCAAAACGACCTCAATGACAACTTTTTAATATTTCAATCTTAAACGTCTAAAAACCTATCCAACAACCCAAAACACCTCAGCACGGCATTTAAGCCTTAATAATCTACTAGAAAACATCATTTCGAATAATTATATAAGAGAGGTTTTTTTTTCCGAACTCTGAAAGTTTAAATAAATTTTTTGATTATTTACTAACGTTAAATCTATGAAATAAAATAAAATGTTTCTTGTAACTTAGGAGTTATGACTCAAGAAACATAAACTCATGATTCTAGCTCTGTAATCCTTATTGTCGGGACTATCGATCAATTATATTTATCTTAAGCATCAATCAATGTAAAGTTAATAGTTATTTTAGTTGTGATTCTAAAATATAATCAAATTAAAATCTAGACACTTAAAAGGGAAAAATAAATATTTATAGTAGTTACAATTTCCAAAAACACATTGACTCCTATATAAGTTTGTGCTCCAAAATTCAAACCTTGAGAATTTCCAAAGTAGTGGCGGTCCTATGTGCAGAGTTATGTCTGTTCCGTGACTCGAGTAGGTCAAAGTCACAGTCCAATAATTAATAAGATAAACCCAATTCAAAGTAAACTCGGTCAATGAATGCACGGCATACTCGATTTATGTCCATTTCGAACGAGCTTCGGTTTCGTGTACGAAACGCCTTCGGACAAGCGAATGCAGAGATTTCCTGTAATCTCTCTCACCTCACCTGCCTGTCACGGACATCGCCAGCACTGCCATCAACATGAACAGCGTCCAATAATTTAGATGGTAACAAGTCTCAGCGGGATTAATTGAACGGTCTGATTAGGGGACTGTTTTTGAAATGTTATCACTCCAATTTCTTATAATTATTGTTGCATGTAGATTTGAGACGTCTCACAGTTAAAGATTAGTTTCAACTAAAACCTATGTGAGATTAAGGTTATATCTCTAATCGTCAATAAAAATAAATAAATAAATATATATATATATATATATATATATATATATATATATACACACACGGTTATATTTCTATCAACACGTGTTGATATAAGTTATATTAGCACTATACATTGGGGGTTGTATTTTTTACATTTGTCCAATGTACTTCATATCCCACTAATGCAAAATGTATAATTCCCAATACAGATGTTGATATAAGTTATATCAGTACGTGCTTAGCTGATCATCATCCTCTCTCTCTCTCTCTCTCTCTCTCTCTCTCTCTATATATATATATATATATATATATATATATATATATATATATATATATATATATATATATACATTTTAGATGGTAACAAGAATTGCATGATGCCAGTGTGTGACCTTTTCAGATGAATAGTATTGTGATTTTTTCTTCTTTTATTGTTTTGGTCTTTAATCTTTAATTTTTTTTTTTTTTTTTTGACATGGGTATTCATCAACTTATACTAAATACTAATCTAATAAGAAGTTAATCTTAGATCTTTCAATTTTTATAGCATAAATCCCAAAAAAATAATCCTGGGTTATTCTTAAAATTACTAGTAAAAAAAGTAAGACATTTGAAAAGAGTTCAATTGCTACTACAAATATAATTATTTTACCGAAATTATCTGATGGACTTTAATCAAAATTTTAATCACGTGTCTTAAGAAATTTTTTAATTTTATTTACAGAATTACTTATGTCAAATTTTTGTTGGTGAGAAGCTTTTTATTTGTGCTTGAAAGAAAAAAATCCCAATTGGCGGGCATTTGCATGCCATGTGGCAGAACGAAAATCTAAATAGGGCCATTCAGAAATATCTATGAGAGTTAGCCATGGCAAACAATGTCAAGAGGGAGACAACCAACCAGTACATGGCACGTGCCAGAAGACCAAGAAACAACTCTATAATCACCTTCATTGGCTAATAGAATATTATGCCTTGTATTGCACCCACTTTCATTTATTTTTTTAAATGTTTCCTGTTTTTTATTTTGGGTTTTGTTGCCCCATCTCTATGTACTCTCATCAAGTAAATACAAAGAGGAGTATTAAGACTTGTCATCCAATGGGTTGTGCTTGATTGATTTAGCACACTAAGTAAATTTATTTTCTACTAATTTTAGCCTTTATTTTTCATTTCTTTAAGGGTAACTTGAGCCTACCAATTTTGACCAATTGGAATTCATTATTGACTCAACCCACCTACATGTCGCGTTTGTTATGTTTTTGTTATTGGATATTAACATAACAAAATCACACCGAAGATAAGATCTTACTAGAGAGTGATGCTACTTTAAAACTTAAAAAATTGTCGTAATTAAACTTTTAAAATGATTTGGGTTTGGGATTTAGACTAAATCACCTAACAAGCAAGGACAAAAAATATGTCTTTCTTGTTGTATGTAAATTTTTCTCTTCAAAAAAGCATAGAGAGAAGTCAAGTAAAGAGTAATGAACCCACTAAAAGTGCCTTTGTCCATTGTCTTTTTTTTTTTATGTGTTCTTTCATATTTCACTATTTTGGATTAGTACCCCAAGGGATCCGGATTCAGTGAAGTTTGGGACTTTGCCTGTATAGTGAAAGTATTATTGAATTGATGCCATATAGCAAGGGAGAAAAAAGAACGGTTCAGATTTTACTAGTAGCAAAATAGTTATAAGATTTTGTGGTCTCAACTGCTTTTCTAGAAGTGAATCTGAACCGTTCCTTCTTCTACTTTGCCATATGATGTAAATCTAGCGGTAACTTCACTATGCAATTAAATTCCCAAACTTCACAATATCTCAATCCATACTCTAAGACATGCGTTACATTATCAATTTATATTAATAAAAATTCAATAAAAAAATGTGTTTAAATTATCTTATATGCATAGAGAATTTTGGTCAAATATTAGTAATCGACATATGAGAGAAAATTGCATGATATTTTCAATGAAATTTTATACATGATACCACTTTTTCCTTTCAATTTTTATTTTAAAATTAAAACATTAAACACACTTCCCATATTTTGACATTTATACAATATCCCCTAAAATAAGGGTTTTTTTTTTTGGTTCAATGATAGGATAACACATATGTGCCCATACGGATTCAAAACCAAAACCTAAACAAACTAAGAGCCATTGATCACAAACTAAGAGATAAGTTGGTTGATAAACCCATGAAAGATCCATTCCAATAACCTTTATTTTAATTTTTAAAAGTTAAAAATAGTCATAATTAAACTTTTAAAATGACTTGGGTTTGGAAGTTGGACTAAATCTCCTAACAAGTTGAGACAAACAATGAGTCATACTTGTTAGATGTAAGTTTTCTATCCAAAAAACACGGAGAGAAGTCGGGTAATAAGTCCGCTAAGAGATGCCCTCGTCCCTTGTCTCTTAAGCCTTGTTCCTTTTCTCCTATGTTCTTTCATAGGTAATTGGGTAGCAATTTTGGACAGGCACTTTAAGACACATGCCACATTATCAATTTATATTAATAAAAATTCAATCAAAAAAGTATTTAAATAAGCCCACATGTGTAAAGAATTTTGGTCAAATATTACTAATGGACACATAAGGAAAATTCCACGTATATTTAATGAAACTTTGTATGTGAACCAAATTTTCTTTTTGATTTTCACTTTAAAATTCAAACATGAGACACACTTCTCATATTTCAGACATTTATAAAATATTCCCAAAATAAAAATAGATTTGTTCCATATTAAATAAACCCATGAAAGAACCATTCCAATAAGTCAATAACCCTACTTGTGAAGCAAGATATAGCATTTTTTTTTTTTATATTTTCCCCCCTTTTTTCACGTGCCTAGCAATCTATTTATTGAAAATTACCCAAAAAAAACCTATTTATTGGCCGGTGATATCTGCTAAATCCACAAAATTATTGGTGATGGGTAATAATAATAATAATAATTATTATTATTATTATTATATTATTTTACGGAGAAAAAATAAAGAAAGTAACTTTCCGAATCGGTCAAATAATATAAGAATTTATTATTTTAAGACAGTTTTCGGTTGTGAGAAAAAAACGGAGCAGACGAAGAGCGGCATCGCCGGCCTCCAAAATCCCAAACGCCGGAAACAAACACCAACCCCCCCTTCCCCTCCCTTTGTTTTCTCAGATACATCCCTATATACTCGCCACCACACAGAAACCCTCACTATATATATATATCCATCGCCACATAAATAGAATATGGAGTCCATAAAAAATCCAAGGAAGAAGAAGACCCTGAAGTTAATGCTCTGTTTTAGACCGGCCGCCATGGACGACGGTTCAGTAGTCAGGACCGATGACCCCACGGACTGCTCAGGAGACCCGGTTTTCAAGTATATTGCCGTTCGTAAAGACGCAGAGAATGATGGTAAGGTGGTGGTTCCGATGGTAGTGTCGTCTTTTCCTGATGAGAGATTGAAGGTTTTGGATGAAGATGTTGTTGTCGTCGAGAGTCGCCGGCGGAAGAAAGGAAAGGTTTCGAGGATTCTGAAAGCCGTGTTTTTCGAGACGTCGTTGGTTCGTTCTTTGCCCTTTCTTTTCTTTTTTTCAGTCTCGTTTTCAATATTTTGTTGCTTTGATTTGTGGACCTGATTGACTCGTACTCTGTTCTTTAAAATCTTTAATGCCATTATCCCTTTTTTTTTTTTTTTTCCTTTTCAATAGATTTGTCATGTTTGTTCAGACTGCTTGATGGGTACTCAATTTTCTTTAAATTTTTTTCCCTAATTCTTCCTTGTTTCATTATATTGATTGACTGACGTTCTGTATTTTTTGTTTTCTCTGTTTTCTGGTTCTGTTTTGATGAAACGGATTGATCAATACTCAGATTTTGCTTTCGATATTTGCTAGCCTGTGCCTTTTAAATCTGTAATGTCATTATGGCTTTTTTTTTTTTTTTTTTTTGCCTTTTCCTTTTTGTAAATTTACATCTACGTTGGGATTGCTTGATTGAAACTCAATATTCTTTGACTTCAATTTTTTATGTTATATTTTTTCAAATTCTTGCTTGTTTGATAATATTGATTGATATATATCCTCTGTTTTGTTTTTGTTTTCCGTGATTTTGTTTTCTGTTTTTCTTGCTTTGATAAAACGGATTGATCACTGCTAATCTCATCATGTGTGCTTTGGCGTGCGTGTTTTCTAAATCATTTTGTTTTGACTTTTGACTGATGAAACTGTTTTTTTGGAATCTCAATCTCACTTTCCTCTGCTTTCTCTGCTTTCATTGTTTTGACGAAACTGACTGATCAATTACTCTCTGTTGTTGATAGGCAAAGAAGATTGGAAACCGAAAAGCCCGAAAGAACAGCTCTCGATCCAACAGCAACAAATCAACAAACGACGATAAATCTCAAACCCCATTGGATGGAAAGGCAATGCCTACAGAACCATCAGAGGACGACGACAGGCGACTCAACTCGAAAACCCCTTCTTCCTCACATCCTTCTAGCCTGACAGCTTCATTCTCCAGGGGTTCTTCGAGTTCTTCGTTGAGGGCGCTGAATTCGGGGTCATTGTCGGATAGAAAGACGTCGTTTCCATCGAATTCAATGGAATCGAAGCGGTGGCCGGATGAGTCTTGTAATTATGGTTTGTGCTTGCTTCTGATCAGTCTCTTGGTTTTGATATTCTGGGGGAGGATTTGTGCTATATTCTGCACCTCGACGTGGCTATTCTTCGTGCCCCGTCGGCGTATCAGACAGGAATCGCCGGAGAATGTGGTTGAGTCGCCGCCCCTGTTTGACTCTGTGGAGCATAAGAAGAGGGTCATCATGGAAGGACTGCTCGGAAGGAGCCGAACGCGGGTTCTGTATTGAAAAGTCTGCACCACTGTTAACGAAACGATGGCGTTTTAACTGTGAAAAGAGAATGCAAAACGTCACCGTTTTGGTTTTTTTAGCATTTCCCCATTCATGCCTTTCTGGCTGCCTTTGCAAAATGGGTCCCCAAATTTGATTTCTATTTGATTTATTTTTTATTTTTTTTTTGGGGGCATTAGCACAACTGTACACATATTAATTTCTCTTTTCTAGCTTGTTTTGAATGTTTAGGCAAAGCAGAAGAAAACCAAAAAATCTCCTTTTATGATTATGTATGTTTTTTACTTCAAAGATATGAAAAAACAATCACAGTAGCACAGTTTTGGAAGTAAATGGATAAGCATGATTCCCTTGTGTGGTGACTGCTGCGACTTACTAGTCATAAAGGCGAAGTCCAATAAAAAGGGGCATCATCTTTCATGGGAAAAGGACTGGAAAAGGCTGATTTGATTTTGTTTCTTTTTGGTTGTGATTTGGTTGCCTCTTGTGGCCATTCACTGGGGCTCTTTCGAAACTCAGATATAGTCCAGTGGAAGCTTCAGTAATACGGAGTGACAAATAAAAAGTATCCTTCCCGCCACAAAAAAAAAAAAAAAAAAAAAAAAAAAAAAAAAAGAGAAAAAAAAATGAAAAATGAAAAAGAAAAAAAAAGATACTACTTGGGTTTTTATCATGTGTCACACATAAATGACTAGTTAGAGTGTTAGATACAACTATGCAAGTACACAACATATTGGTTACATGCTATCAAGTGAGGATGTATTTTGTATAGATGGTTTAATTAAGAACAAGTATCCTCTGCACTGAAATATATGGTTTAATGAAATCTGAATTGTTCAAATTACTTGAGTTAGCCCAGTGGTAAGTGAGGGGAGGAGGGAAAGGGTAAGAGTAGGATAGGTTAAGGGTTCGAATCCCCCCTAATGTATTAAGAAAACAAAAGAAGGAAATTTAAATTGTTCATATCATGTGGATCATGCATGTTTATTTCATGTAATATGAATCTCCCAAAATTAAGTTGACCGTTTAATAAATAAAGATAATCTCCCAAATTAATTGGTTTGAGGAAAATGTCTTCACTGCCCCTTCTCCCCTCCCCCCAAAAAGAAAAAGAAAGAAGCATCATCCATATAGCGCAGACGATAATTTTACATTAATTTTGCAAAGTTTCCCATCAATGTAACTCTTTTTTTTTTCATTTATTATTATTGACCCCACAAGAAAACAAAGTATAATTAAAGAATATAGGGTTAAGATCAACATACACAAGTTTTTATATTACTTATGTCTAATTCATATTCTATTGGATTAAATAGTCTTCACACATAAATCGTGCATGCAAAAAATCAAATTGATCCGACATTAAGAACCACTTTATCCATATATGTGATATTTTTGGTTAATAAATAGATAAGTTTTTGGATTGAATCTCAAATCAACTTTATTTTTTGCGTATATAATGGTAGGTTTCGCAAAATATGAATTGGAGACAAGTTATTTAAAATATTTGTGTAAAAAATTAAGTATGTTAATCCTAATCCATTAAAGTAATACTACACTTACCTCTTTTTTTTTTTTTAGTATAATAGGAGGGGTTTGAGCCCCTAACCTATCTTATTTTTACGTACCCTTAAGACCTTTACACCACCCTCGCTACTAGGTTAGCACTAATGGCTTTACTACACTCATCCCTCAACTCTCTAATACTAGCCTACTAGTTGGAGGCAGGGGCGAAGCCAGCACCCTAGTAGGTGGGGCGGAAAAAAAAAAAAATCTTTATATTTTGCTCTTTTGATAACCACTTCCCAACTTAATACAAAATAAAGAAAATTAATAGTCATTTTAAGTATGTATACAGTTAATTTGTAATAAGTTAACAAACATTATCCTTTATATTGCATTAAGTTGAAAAGTGATAACTAAAACATAATAAGTTGTGATATATAAGTTGCTTCACTTGAAGTAGTTTCCTAACTTCGCCCTTGATTGGAGGGTCATGTAAGTCTACGAAATACTCGATGGCCTGTACACAGATTGCCAAACATAGCTCATAAGTCTTCATACGATTTATTAAACAAGAAGGGAGGCGGCCAAGTAGTACAAACTAGAAAATATGTAGTCATCACTACTGGAAGCAAACTTTGCCAAAACACCCATTATATTGTTTTCAATGTTTTGCCTTTCACTGGTCAAAACTAAGGTGGGCTTGCTCAATATTAAAGCAGGAGGTTTAGACCATCGTCAGTCAAGGGGATGAGCTTGATGCCTCTTGTTGTCCATGTCCTTCCTATTCAAAACATTAACAAACCAAGTAACTATAAGTGCCGGTTTCAACATAGGGATCGAGAAACTAATGTTTACTTCTCTTAAAACCCCTCACCCATCTTTTGTAGTTCTTCACCCATCTTTTGTAGCTTATAACTCAACATCATAATGTGTTGACTTAGCAATTTGGTGAGCTAATACTACAGTGAAGCCGTTGATAATCGCCGTTTAATGTGCATGAGTGAAGTAGCATTTTTCCTTCGTATATTAACAACTCTTTGACTCCAAAATAATTTTAATTATTACTCGTAATATAATAGAAAGTCATTTTAATTTTTTTTTTTTTGTCTTTGATCCAATGTATCGTTAAATCTGATAATCAATAAATTAATTACTGTCACGATGAGTGAGTAATGATAAATCGCTCCTCCAGGGTTTTTTTCCAAATCGGTGGGACTAAGTCGTTTTTATTCACCTTAAAGCATTAGTGACTTCCAATCTTCCTCAACAGACGAAAACCAATTTTTTTTGTTTTTTTTGTTTTTGTTTTCTGAGTTGAGTAAATCGAAAATTGATTTAATTCAACGCGATTGCATAATACTACTACAAGTTAAATTCCCGGCCACCCAAACCGAAACATACGAAGGTCGTTTATCCTCCTGAGCCCATGGTTATGCTCACAAAGCTCGTCCTTCGACCGTACTCTCTCTCCTTCACCATTTTCTCTCCACACCGCTTCTTCCCCAGCAAACCCCACATTCTCTCTCTCTTCTCCACCTCCACCTCCACCCAAAACCTAACCCTAACCCTAGCCCAAACCGTCTCCTATGGACCTTCTCTCCACAAAGGCACCAGACCATCCCCACAATACGTACCCCAGTCGCCCCTCAAAGAAGAAGAAGCAGAAGAAGAAGAAGAGAGTGTGATTGATGAAGATGGCTTCACCCGAGTTTTCGACATTGCTGCCCTTAGAGTACCGTCGAAAGACTGTTTTCCCCTCGAGAATCGCCTCCGCGGCCACCTCCTGAACTGGCCGCGCATCCGCAACATCGCTCGGGTTCCCGGTGACGAATTGGAAGAAGGGTTCTCGAAGTTAATGGGTGAAAAAAGGGAAATTATGGACGGCGAGGATGAAACTAGCCTCGATTCGTTGAATCGGCGAATTTATGGGAAGGCGGAGGGAGACGGGGAGCGGTTGAGTCCGGTTTTGTATAGGGAAAAGCTTGTAAAGACGTTTGATTCGCGGGGTTTTGCGAATTTTAGGAATTTAGCGAAGATGTCAAGGCCAAAGAGGAAGAAGAGGAAGGAGGAACAGGAGGGATTTGAGGGGAAGAAGGAGAGGAGGAAGAATGATTTTGTTATGGTGGAAGTTGTGGAAAATGGGGAGGAAGGGGAGGATTTGAGTGGGTTGTTGGGAAATGAGTTTAAGGGGAGGAAGTGGAGGGGTTCGACAAGGTTGTTGCTTTTGGATGAACAGTATGCGGATAAAGGCGTCGAAGAAATGCCCGAGGCCATTAAGGTGGCTGTTCCAACACTTTGATGTACTCTGTGAGTTGCTTATAATTTCTGAAATTTATTTGTTCTACTCTAATCTAAATCTTTCTGTAGTACTCTAGAATATTATTTTACGGTAATTCTCCTTAGTACAATCATTATTCTAGTAGTACCCAAATAGCAAACTAATAGTGACAATGATGTTTGTGACTCTCCCACTAGATATATGATACTCTTGTTGGCATAGTTACTGCTCCACTGAATAGGTAGATAAGGGAAGGAATGGTCACTTGGGTGAATTAGTGGGCCTCATGTGTATTATGGAGCTTTGAATCATTGTTTTCGACAATTGTAGGAGCCTATCTTACATAATTACTTGCATGGTGCTTTAGTTGGTCTGTTTCGATAACGTTATTAGTAGTTAAATGTTTTCTAAGGAGATGTTCACTGCTATAAAGTCTAAGGGACCATCAATTTCTCCCATTCCCATCGGCCTTACTTTTCATTTGTGCAGTAGAATTACAGTAGCATTAATGGGCTTTTACTTAGTTACAGAAGAAGATGAGAATCATGCAAAGATGATAACACACCTAGCTATTCAACTACCAACATTTATTGATTACAATATTAAGGAGCTAATTAAAGGATTCAAACTTCTATAGTCATACAACTGTATATATTTTTTTTTAATAAACGAAAAACATAAGCTTAAAACTTTCATAAACATACATCAAACTTGAACATATATGTGTGGATATACTTGCGATATATTATTAAGAGCAGGCGAATTCAGTCTTTTTTCAGGTAACAGTCTGTATGTCTACAACCCGAGTTTCTTTAAAGATACTAAAGTTTGGGACCCCGTTGTTGAGAAAGTGGATAAGAGGCTTAGTGGTTGGTACAAAGGTTACCTTTCTAAGGAAGGTAAATTGACTCTTATTAAAAGTGTGTTATCTAGCATTCCCATATACTTTATGTCCATCCACATAATTTCTAGATCGGTAGTTAATAGTATTGAGAAGTTTCAAAGAGATTTCTTGTGGAATGGAGTGGGAGGGGATCGTAAATTTCACCTTGTTAATTGGCATACCATCGGTCTTCCTTAAAGAATGGGTGGTTTAGGTATTAGATCTATCTTGTGTGTTAATCAAGCTCTTATGGCTAAGTGGCTTTGGAGGTATGGTAAGGGAGATCAAGGTTTGTGGCAGGATGTAGTGGTGTGGAAGTATGGTGTTTCTAGTAATGGGTGGTGGACCAATGATGTTAGAGGCTCTCATGGTTTGGGTCTTTGGAAGGCTATTATGCAAGGCCTTAACGATTTTAAGAAAGAGATTGGCTTTAAAGTGGGTGATGGTAGTAGAGTGAGTTTTTGGAAGGAAGTTTGGTGTTCCAATTTGCTTCTTATGAATGAATTTCCCTCTTTGTTTGATATTGCACAAGACAAGAATGCTTTAGTTAAAGATTATATAGATATTAATAGTGGTGCTATTTTTTGGAATGTCACTTTTACTAGATGTTTCAATGATGGGGAGTTGGAAAGTGTTTTACATTTTTACCAAGTGCTTTACGATAGTAAGATTTTGGTGGGTGAGAATGATTCCTTGGTGTGGCGTAAGGACTTTAATGGGCTATTCTCCGTAAAATCTTTTTACAATATTTTAAAGCCTCTTGGTAGTGTTTTTCTCCTGGTGAATATTGTATGGATCGCCTCGGTTCCATCTAAAGTGGCCTTTTTTTGTTGGTTGATGAGTAGTGATAAGTGTTTGACTTTGGATCACCTTATTGGGAGAGGTTTTATCTTGCCCAATAGATGTATTTTGTGTAAAGAAGAAGCGGAGACGGCGAACCACCTTTTCATTTATTGTAACGTGGCAAGGAGTCTGTGGATGTTCACTTTCAATGTTTTTGGTGTTCATTGGGTTCTTCTGTCGCCTACTTATACTCTTCTTTCTAGTTGGTGGTTTAAAGGGGGTAATAAAGAGGCTAAAGCAGTTTGGAGGATGACACCTCATGCTATTTTTTGGTGCCATTGGAGGGAGAGAAACCGTAGGACTTTTGAAGGGATTGAAAAGTTGATCATTGATCTTAAATCCGGATTTACTAAGGATCTTTTTTTGTGGTACCTTAGCAATACTAAGATTAGTAAACTTTCTTTTGTTCAATTCTGAGATTCCCTAAAGATATAAAGGGAGCTTTTTGTGTCTTGGAGCTTTGCTCTTGTATATGTCTCATGTACTTGGGCGTTGCCCTTTGTTATTAATACATACTTTATTTCATAAAAAAAAATGTCTACAACCCGAGTTCCACGCTTAATCACAAATTCACAACTCCTTTTTAGCCGGAGGCTGTTCTTTACCTTTTAGCCATTGAACCCCCGTTGCAGGAGCTGTGGCCACGTCTATACAACTACAAGTGTTACTTTCACCCTGCTTGATCAAAAAAAAGTGTTACTTTCACCCTGAGTAGTCCTTTGTCTTACTCTGATCTGTTTTGACTTATTTTGATGTGGGAGACTTAATGTTTTTCTACTCATATATCTTACTTTTTACTGTGACATTTAAAATCATGTTTTTTATTGAGGTGTTGAATATTTGACCTACTTTTATGTTTTTTATTTGACATTAATTTTATATTATAATCCTATTTTTCAGGCAGTGTTAAAAGAGAATTCAGGCCAAAGTATGGCATCAACTTTTGAGCTTGTGAGATGCAAGCTGACTTTGTTCTATAATTACTGGCAGATGAATGAGGTATTTTTGTAATATGCAAGTGCATGCATTTTTTTTTCCTTGAACAAGTTTTCTTTCTATCCTCTACAAGAAGTAATGCTGAAATTATTTAATTGGGTTCCAGAAATTATGATTTATTGTATAATGAAGGAAAGATTTGGTAGGTCCTCTGTTGCATATCTAGACCTTCTCATTTTTGGCTTCTCGCATTGCATGATACCTTTTCCCCCTTACTATACCCCTTCCCCTATACCAAGCTTTTGAAAGATTTATTTCTTTTTATTTTTATTTTTATAACTATATATCACCTTGACAGGTTTGGGATTCAGGAATTATTATCATGAACATGTCAAGAAACTAACAAAGTTTGGCAATAATTCTGCTAATAATTGGAAATTCAATAATGAAAATGAATGGAGAAAAGCAAATCCTGAAATAATTCAGAATAATCTGAGAATTATTCACCAGATTCATTAATTATTTACTTTATCGCATTTTTTGGGGATTACAGAAGTACACAGGTCCTCTCTGTTCTATTAATTAAGAAAGAATGAAGGGAGGTACTTTCATGGTTGTGTGCCTTCTTGTTTCGATGAGAAGAATGATGGTTTTTGTTATGCCTAGTGAAAATAATCTGGGAAACTCGTGATATCGTATTGTTCAGTCTCATAGAAATTTTGAGATTTTTTTTTCTTCCAACATTTATCACATGGAATGGAATATGGAACTTGGATTTTGATATTTTAGAAATGATTATGGTGTGTGTTTTGCTGAAAATGAGAAGGGTTCTGGTGGATAAACTTCAATTTTCCTTCTGCCAATGCTCTGTTGAAATCAAGTACTTCCCTTTCAATCAGCCATATATAGAGGATTTGATGTTTGAGTGTCTTGAGTGGTGGACTAGTATACACTGTTACTATTTGACATTTGAGATGATTTATGGAGGGTAGAGGCCTTCAGTGATCGCAATAAAGTTCACTAATAATCGTTACTGTACTGGCTTGGTATGATAATTCAGAGATTGTAAGTCAGTAATACTCCCTCCGTTCCCAAATAAGTGGCCTAATTTCCCTTTTGGGATGTTTCAAAATTATTGTCACATTTCAAAAGTCATTGATTATTTTTTATTCATTTCCTAAAATACCCTTAAAAAGTGTTCTCTCTTTTTCTAATGTTTTGCACACTTGAGGGCAAAATTGGAATCTCAAAACATATGCATTGATATGAAAGCATTTAATAGGGTTTCCTTAAAAAGCGTGTTTTTTCAAAGGGGACGGTCAATTTGAAATGGAGAGAGTAAATATTTTCTTTTGATGGAAGCTAATCTCATCTCATTTGTGTCACTTGAACCTGTTATTGCACAAGAATGTGGTTTAATGTATTCTCTTGATTTCCAAAGTATGACCAGTAAGCATCACGTATCAGTTCTTTGTCCTAAGAGTGGGGCATTCTTATGCACCTAGACATGGGCTCTCTCTCTCTCTTTCTCTCTAGATATGTGTGTATATATATTGGGCAGGGCTGTTTGGAACTTGGATGGAATTCATTAATCATATCCATAAACTAGGGAGGCAATGAGGCATGGCATGCTGGGAGTTGCTATAAGTTTGTAAAATCTATAAGTTCTAAGTCCTATATGCTTCTTGCAGATCCTAGAGGCCTTGCTACCAAATGGTACAATTGTTCCTTCAGCTTTTGAAACAGTTGGGCATATTGCACACCTGAACCTGAGAGATGAACATCTACCATACAAGAAGCTTATTGCAAAGGTTCTTGGTTCTACAAGTTAAACTTTTTGCCATTATGTCTGTGTACTGTAGAATTGAGTAGCATAGTGATAAACTGTCTCTAACAGAAGAAGATTGTTTTTCTTCAGGTAGTTCTCGATAAAAATAAGCCAAAGATACAAACAGTTGTCAATAAGATTGATGCCATTCAAAATGACTACAGAACAATGCAGCTTGAGGTTTTGGCCGGAAATTGTTCCCTTGTGACTACAGTAGTTGAGAATGGATTTCGTTTTCATGTTGATTTGGCAACAGTGTATATTCCTTTTTCCCTGTCAAGCTAGTCAACTCTAAATCATAATATAATAGAATCATGTCCTGTTTCAACTACATAATTGTTGCTGGCTCCTGGAGAGGAGACCTCTCCGAGAGAATTAAAAGTTCCTGTGTGAATATTTATGTCTATCAATAAGAATCTGAATATTTCCGCTTAGTCTCTAATCTTGAAAGCTACCTGGATTGGCATGGCCGGATGAACAATCTCGCTCTGCCTTGATCTTGCCATTTGGATCTTATATTACTAAATCTTAGTTGCCTGAGTCAATGTACATTCAGTTCAGTCAGATAATGTACATTTTTGTTTTTTGTTTTTTTGTTTTTTGGGACTTGGGTGAAAATCACTAAAAAAACAAAAGCTTTTTCGTTGGGGTGATTTTGTGAGGAAATTCTTTCCTGTTTTGTTGATAACATCTGTTAATGATTTTCTGGTAGAGTGCATGACCCTAGTTTCATGGACATTGGACAAATTAATGGAGTCATGATATCATAACTAGTGAAGGGAGTGGCATGGAATTCATAAAAGTGGTTACTTTGAGAGGGATTTTCCAGCAGCTATATTTTGTCTAGAAGTGGCTCATTATAGGTTGGACTGAGTTGTCTGCATCCACTGTTTATATTTAGTGTATTTAGGGGCAGAGTTATACTGCACATTGGGATTTCAATTCAACTCAACTCAACAAGCTTCATTTCACCAATTAGTTGAGATTGGTTGCATGATACTTTTTCACCACTCAGCTGTATCTATATCTATATCTTCAATTAAATCCCCTTCAACCATGGCTTTACTCATTGCTTCAAGCCACATTGTTTTTTAACCATCCTCTTGTCCTTTTGGCACCTTCAACTTGAATCAAATCTCTTCTCTGAACTCGTGCTTTCATTAGTTTTCATTGCTGACGACCAAATCACTTGGACCCCATTCCCTCTTTTGTTGTCAATTGGTGCCACCTCTAAAATCTCACGAATGTGTTTATTATTTTATTCTATATTTTCTCGTATTGCCATTAATCCATCTTAACATCTTCATTTTGACTACACCTTCTTATTTTATTTTTAAATTAATTTTATGATATTTGAAAATTATATATACATATATAGCAATTAGAGATTTAGAGGTGTAAATTATGCATCATTTTTTAGAAGTAGGCTACCATATAGGTCGGGGAGGGACAAAAGTAAATATCCTCTCTTTCTAATGTTCCGAGCTTGACCATCAACAAATTATTTTCAATGAACACATTTTGCATTTATATTTATTAATTTGCATTAATGTTTACCTTAGCAATATGTAGATTGTTAATTTTGTTGACTTCTCCCAAAGGGTTTCCTCATCTTCAATTTTATTTTATTTTTGTTGACTTCTGTTGTTATTTATAATTTACTTCACAATTAGCATAATTGTCTTTAGCCTTGGGGTTTTCTCCTCTTATCCTTTTGATTATACATTCCCTTGATTCCTTGGCTGGACGCCAAAGGTTTTTTATGTTAGAGCCCGGCAACCTGCTACAGCTTTCAATTGGTGGTTATGGATACTTTTAAATTTCATTCATAATGGAGCCCTGTGATTCGATTTTTCAAGTGCATAATAAGATAAGGATATAAAGTAAAACAAGAAAAAAAAGGTAAAAAGATTAAGAAAATGTAGATTTAATAATAATAATAATAACAATATATATATTTTTTTTCAGGTATTGGAATTCAAGGCTTGCAACCGAGAGGCAAAGGCTTCTGAATTGCTTTATGCGCAATGACGTTGTTTGTATGTTTATATCTTGGCCTTATTCAACTCAGATTTTTGCAGTTTATTAATGTTATATACTCAAGAGTATGTTAAGATTACTTAGTGTGCCTTGGAACATAGTGAACCTTATTAAGGATTGTTGGAATATTATTAGAGGTGCTGGTATTGTGATGTAGCTTACCCTATTTACATAGAAGGAAATTAAGAAACAATGTTTTTTATTTTTTATTTTTTATTTTTTCCCCCGACTAGGTCTTAATATTTAAAGGATGGAAAATTGGTGTCTGGTTTTCTTATGGAGCTTATGAAAATTCTATGTATGATGCAGTTGGCAGATGTGGGCAGACATTGTGTCTTTCTTAGCTCGCTCCTAACTTTTAAAAAAAATTGAAAATCAACTTGGTTTTGCTTTACAACCATGCCTATTTTTGGGGTGTGCCATTATCATTTTCAATTCAGCTACTAGCTTAAAAGGGATCATGTATCTTTGTACTTTATTCTTCTAGATATCTTTTTATTATTGGTTGCTCTCTTTTTGTCGAAACTTCTACCTAATTTTTTTGTCTCCCAAAATGGTCAATTCTCTCTTTGAAAATGTTAAATAGTATTATTGTTTAGGTGCTGATACATGTGTGATCAATTTCACTGCAATTAACAGGTGATGTTTTCACGGGGGTTGGTCCAATTGCTATATCTGCAGCAAAGAAGGTAAAACGCGTGTATGCTAATGATTTGAACCCTTTTGCGGTTGAATATCTGGAAAGAAATAGTGTTCTCAACAAACTCGAGAGGAAGATTGAGGTATGACTTCAGCCTGTCTCGTGTAAGTTTATTGTCTTTATTTTCTTATTTTGTTACTGAATATATGAATAACAAAAAATTCTGAATTCTTTAATTTATTTTATTATTGCTACTTTTTTTAATACAAAAGTTTTGTTGTGCCTGAATGATAGAAGATGGCTTGACATAATTCCTTGCGGAATATTAAGTTTTTTATGACATGAAAAACTGTACTTGTTGGGTTGTCTGGCATTAGATCTTTGTAAAATGATGGGCATGAAAAAAATGATGCCCATGAAAAAAAAAAAAAACTTTCTCTGACATGAACCTGTTTGAAGGTTTTTTAGTGGTTGAACTTTTGAATTGCTCTGAATTTTATCTTTAGATTGATCGTACTAATAAGGATGAAATTGAACCCTTGTGTGCTTCATATGAAACTATCTAGCGCATTACCAGTCATTGCAAGTCAACCAATTTCATTGTTTTGATTCCCTGGTGTGCTTCATATCGGACAATCTAACACATTAGCAGCCAACCGATTTCATAGTATTGATTTCTAGCATGGATTGTGGTCTTAGAATTTTATAGAGTTATACAAATATATAGATTTGTAGATTTGGAATATGCAGTGATGATTTTGTGTTTGCTTTCTAGGTATTTAACATGGATGGAAGGAGGTTCATCAATGCTGTATTTACAAGCCAAAAAGCTCAGTCCATTACACAAGTAGTTATGAATTTGCCGAATGATGCTGCAGAGTATCTAGGTGTGTTGTTAATTCCGAGATAATACTTTTTCTTTTCTGTTGTTCTTTTAGTGATAGAATCTTAGATATGAGAACTGCTCAGTTTATTTGCTCACTTTTACCAGGTTACTATTTTTACTGGTAAAAGACTTTTTAGTGATATAGTGTAGTTTAAAAGTGGCTAAAATTTCTTTAAAATTTCTTTCAAATACGGGTTCTAGGAATGGCAAACTGAGCTAGGTTTCATAGTGAGGTTTGTTCCATTTTTTGGGCATAAAATGGAGCTAACAGATTTATGGTTTGCTGGGACCTTCACTGACTTAGATTATTCCCCTCTACCAACTCAACTCTGCAAAGCCTTAATCCGATTACTTGGGTCATCTACACCATCCTTAGAAATTTCAAACTCACAGATCTTATTTTTTTCATCCTTTTTGGGATTTACATTGGACCTTATATCTCAGAAACTATTATCCTGCATATTATGGAGAAGCCACACCTTACTGTTATAGCAGCAAATGTAAAATTTTAAAAATATTCTTGTTTTTTTAATTGAAATTTGAAGTAAACTGGTATTTTTTTAATTTTATATTTTTTGATTAAGGTTGAAGTAAACTAGTAATTGTAGGCCTAACCGCCTAAGTACAAGTATCCTAGGATAATAATGATTTGTGTAAGCTTAAGAGGCACTTTTATGAGAAATATGAAAACTTGGATAGGAAACTCTCATGTATGAATTTTGCACAGTTAGGCATTAGCTTGGTAAAATGTCTTATTGGATAGGCTTTCGTTCAATGGGGAAACCAGCAGAAAATGGTACATTGGCAAAAAAAATTTGTTTTATGTGAAATCTTAATTGGTTAAGTTTGAATGCTTACTTATCCAATAAAAAAAAAAAGGTTTGAATGCTTGCAAAGAGAAGTAAAAAAGGCAGATACTTTGACCGGCATAGGGAATCTTAGAGAGGTCTCTTCATGAATTTTTTTTTGGCTAAACATCTCTTCATGAATTACTGTTGTCTTGGGCTGGTGGTATCATTAGTGAGCACAGGGTGGACACCATGGTTTCAATCGTAACTCCGTACACACGCATGTGAAAAGATCTCTTCATGCTTGAACGGAGAGAGATGCTTACAATTGGTTTTGGTCTTAGAAAAACCTTACAAAAGATCTCTTCAATACTTGTATTTGAAACTTGATAAAGAGCATGGCATCATCTGCCTTTATGGCATAGTGTCCATTTGACCAGATATTTTTAAAATATAAGGAAAGTTATATCAGTTTTATAAAGAAATTTCATTTCTTATGCAGCATACAATTAGTAGAAACTTGAAAGTTGTAAGCATTACAAGTTGGAAGCAATTGGTAGAAACTTGAAAGTTGTAAGCATTACAAGTTGGAAGCCGTAAAATCTTGGTTTCCAAATTTGATGAACTTATATTATTACTGCCATGCAACTCCCTCTCTCTCTCTCTTTTTCTCTCTCTCACTCTCAATGTTTTCCTCTCCTGTTGGCAGATGCATTCAGGGGAATATTCAGAAAGAAGCCGAAGGATAGAGAATATACTTTGCCCATGATCCACGTTTATGGATTCTCAAAAGCTCGAGATCCAGAGTTTGACTTTCATGAGGTCTGGTTCTGAAGAATTTACTTTGCGCCTGAGGCTATTCATTTTATTTCCTTCTGGCCCACTTGATTTATTATATATATTTTTTAATAATGTTGATGCAGCGGATAAGCATTGCGTTATCAGAGGCGGCGGTTGATGTAAAAATGCATAGGGTGCGCCTTGTTGCACCTGGGAAATGGATGTTGTGTGCATCATTTATCCTTCCTGAAAGTGTAGCATTTGCAAAAACAACGATAAATTTGTAAATATATTCAATTTAAAGCTAAGGTCGGTAATAGCCTTAAGTTTTGTTCCATAATCTTCAATTTTCATATTGCATTTTAATTTATTTTCATTTTATTTTTGGGGTGGAGTCTCAGAGAGCATTTTACTTGTTCGAATTTGAACTGGACCAAAATTTGGCAGTCAGGAGTCTTACCACCTCCCATAACCACTAAGCACAACATTATCATTCCCCCACCACCAGTATCGCCTCCCTTCCAACAGGTCCACCACCCCCACACCAACCCCGACCCCGGCCCGTCACTACAACTCTTGCCCAAAAATGGACTGTATAAGTTTTTTATTTTTATTTTTTTTGTTATATTGTGACTGTATTGATTAATGATTACTCTCTATGAATGAATTTTCAAATTCAGCCAAATTTTTTTTTTCATTTTTGTTTCTAGCTAAATGATTTTTTTTTTTTTTTGGGCGGAATTTGTCAAATTTCTCATCCAACCTTAATGTCATCCTCTTACCAAAAAATATTTGAACCAAACTCTACGTCCTCTTTTTTTTTTTATTGGTTTATAGTATCACGCCAATCTAATGATGTGGTATCATTGGCTAACTCTCTACTTTTGCCCTACTCTTGATCATTTTCATCAGCTCTAATTAGAGTGCATCTGAAAATATTTTCAATATAGATGTGTTGAATATATTTTCAATATATACACACACACACATGAGTTTACTAGAAACAAACAACAATTGAAAACGCAACAAAGAAAAAGAAAATTGGGAAGATGTAAAGAAATGCGCCTAGTGTGTCGTACAGTACACCCAGACGTGCCTTGTATTAATGAGTCTCTGTCACAGCACCAAAAAAAAAAAAAAAACAAAAAAAACACGAGGGATGATGGTTACCTTGTTTATGCATGGAATAGGCCTAGTGAATATCTGATGCACATTATTTGTCCTCTTTGGACGGTCTAGATTTGATGTCCCAACATGTGGATGTTTGTTGATCATGTTCCCCCTTCCTTAAAAAATTATAATCCTAGTGTAAAGAGACGTACCATTTGTATGTGCCTACTGCCCTGAACTCGTACGGATTATCCAACAATTTAGCACGCTTTGGTCGGGACATTATGGTCTATATAGTACCACATGACATGTGAGGGCAAAATGGTCATAATATGTGAAAGAAATAGGGCAGACTGGAGAGAGATATATCTATATAGAGAGAGAGATTGCATATCTCAGTTCAGATTCGGATCTATATAATTACTCTCTTCTCTCTCTCTCTCTATATATATATAGGTATATATAATGTATTTATGTATGGTTTCTCTGGGCCTTATGCACAAGGTGCATGCATGCAGGCAGAACTAACAGT
This sequence comes from Liquidambar formosana, assembly GCA_039720395.1. Lineage (NCBI taxonomy): Eukaryota > Viridiplantae > Streptophyta > Magnoliopsida > Saxifragales > Altingiaceae > Liquidambar > Liquidambar formosana. Next base: position 10,285,299 of record CM077834.1, on the reverse strand, counting down.
TTTGCTATATTGCCCAAAAGGAGATATGCTTTTACACAAGTTGCATAAAGCTAGAACTAACAGTTACTCTAACCCTTGCTTTCCTTATGGCAACCAGTTGGGGACAGCAACACCAACCCTCTCCCTCATTTAAACCCCTTCCACAGTTGCATGGGCCACAGAATGACAAAAAAATACTGCTACCCCATTTTTTTTTTTTTTTTTTTAAAGTTCAAATTAAAATACTAATACTAGTGGAAAAAGAAACCTACACATAATGGTATTTGGGATTTTGGATTACCATGCCAAATAATATATAGGACCTCTTCCCACAGGTTTTCTTAGAAATATTATAAATTAGAAAGTGTTTTTCTTGCTATTTTGAGCAAAGATTAGGGCAAATTTTGTTTTTGAAAGTAATAAAAGTGCTTCGTCAATGCAAACCAAACGATGCCCAAGTGAGGATATGGTTACAAATTATGACATGAGATTTTTTGAGATTACAAGCTTGCCTGATTAAGATTGAGATCGACCCAGTAAGAAATGAGATCATACTGGTAGTAAAAATTTGAAACACCAAAAATGATGCCATTTATTTATTTATTTTTTTTAATAATAATGAATCTTCTTGAAAATGATGGTGGGTTTTGATGATAGAAACATTAGGAAAACTGCTATCAAAACCTTGACCAAAATTCGTGATTTCACAATCTCCTATGCCTTTAACCAAAAAGAAGAAAAAAAGAAGAAGAAAGATGTAAAACCTTAACTCCATGTCCATCACTCTCACCAAATTGTCACAATAGCCCTACTATTGCCTCCATTGCCACTCCTCATTACCGCTACTGCCAATCCATTGAATTTTGGCATACACACTGCTTATGCCAACAACTTTTGGGCTAAGTACTCTAAAATCCTAAAAAGAAAAATAGGAAAAAATAAAGAAAAGTATTAATTTTTTTATTACTAAAAAAAAAAAAAAAACCCCTCACGTTTCATGGGTGAGAGTGAAGAGTTGTGTGAACTGTGAAAGGCTTCAGCATCTCCCAAAAGGAAAAGTTCAGCATCTCCCAAAAGGAAAAGAAACCAGTAATTTTGCATAAAAGCTAGGGACAGATTAGGACTATGAGAAAGTATAATAAAAAACAAGGCAGGATGCATGCTTACACGTATGAAGTGGTCCCCAATCCTGGGGGAAGCAACAATTTAGCCGCATACAGATCCCAATCATTCCATGCAGGGCACAATCTGCTTCCCAGAAACCAAGAATCCACCATGTCTGCCCATTACCAGCATCCAACCAAACAACCCCCTCTCTCTACACGTGTCACCTATTATTTTATTTGTGTGAGTAGGACTATTAAGAGAATGTCCTACTCTCTTTCTATGGGGTCTCTTATTTTTTTATTTTTGGGATTATTAAAGATCTTAATCATATGTTTGTGAAGTGTAATTGTGTTAAGGGGCGTGGAACTTGGTTAATAACTCTTGTTTGGTGCTTATAAATGATAATAATGATTTGATTACGTTCTTTGGGAATAGTAAAAATCTTAAGTATGTGATGATTCTGTCAAAAAGAAGAATTGGAGTATTGGGGTCATTATTCTTAACTACTTTGGTAAGTTATTAGCTATGCTATGTTATTATTTTGAGGAATGTTACTTTCTATAATAAAATGGAAGTTATTGGAGTGAGGAATGGTTTGATGTTAGCGAAACAAAATAATTTTAATAAGGTGTCAAAGTTTATGAAAATTTTTAATCAAAAAATTATTGAATGAGAGAAAACTTTAGACTTCGATCAAAATGTGAGTAAGGATTCGCTGATGGTTTGCAAAAAAAACCATCAGCCTAATGGTGTGACCTCAGTCGTTCATAAAAACAATGAACGACTTGGATTACAAACCCAAAAAAATGCTGACTTGAGCAACTTTTTGAACTTTTGATTCGAGTTGTTCATTACTTTTATGGATGGCTTGCATTACACAATCACAGTAGTGGTTTTTTTTCAAAACATTATCAAATCCAAATCCTCAAAATGTAACAAAAAAACATAGAATTTTTTAATGAAATTTTATATGTAAAACCCTTATGAGAAGATCTCTCATCCATGAGCAAATGATTATTTCAAGATTTGTATAATTTTTATATAGGGAAAAGAGCTTGATAATACATCAATAGAGAGCTCTCATATCACTTGAATAGCGAAGTTTGGATTTAGTGCTGAATGAGTTCGGGTTCAAGGTTGAGGTGAAAAAACTCAGCACGAGTTAATCCGAATCGTTGGATGTGGTTTTTGGTTGCTAGAATTAGAAGATCAAAAAATTGTTACTAAGATGACTAGAATAATTTAAATGAGCAATTGTTTTGTCTTTCAATCCCCACAATCAAAAATCTCATCCAATAGTTTAGATTAGTTCATCATAGTACTGAATTTTTTCACCTCAACAGCGAATTCAAAATCTGAATTGTGAATGCATTCAACCCATGAGGGCATTTTTATTATTATTTATTTTTAAAGTACCATGAGGGCGTCCTCATAGTATCCTTTCCTTTTTCATTCATATTAAACCTGCCTTAGCTCCTCCCAATGCCCTCCACGTCGCTTTACCCAGCCGCCTCTCTCTCTCTCGAACTTTCCTCGTACGAGAGAGCAAAATCCCATGTGGACCCCACCAGCTATATATGTTTGGGGTCCAACCTATGTGGGTCCCCACCAAACCGATCCCTGCGGATTCTCTTCCGAAAAGAACGCATTTTGCAATTATTCCACCTAGGCCCACCTGAAAAATCTAGAAAAAGATAAAGGCCCATGTATGGGAAAAATTTGTTGCTTACGTGGCAGTCTTCTATTTGTTAGATACCTCACGGTTATTCATGGTGAAGGTGTAGAGAACTGAGGACGGCGGAGGAGGGTGTATACCGTACACCCTACCTTTGAAAATAGAGATCTCACCCGAATCGTATCGACACGCGTTGGTTGGTCACGCGATTTGGATTTTTTTTTTTTTTTTCCCACAAGACTCTCTCTTCTCAGATGCTTGACTGAAGAAAGGGAATGTTTCATGCGTGTGGGATTGTGGTGGGGGTTTGTGGGTAGCACAGCATTTCGGTGCTACACCTAATTCAAAGATGGCATTGGGCTTTGGATCCAAGATGTTTTTTGTTGCTTCCTAGAAATAGTTTTGATAATAGCCAAATCAATCATGCATCATTCTTCATTCTTAAAAAAATTGATTTCTGTTATAATGACTTCGAAATTTTTACTCTTCCAGGATCACAATGTAGCATGGCTGTTTTACATTGGCATTTCTCTAATTAGAGCATAACAGGTTTTCCTCATCAGCGCTTTTGGGGCGCCAACCACTTGTTCAGTTTATCCCCACTTGTTCAGTTTATCGCGAGCGGTCTGTATTAAGTGTTACTATACATTGCTACAAGAAGACGCGCATGATAGGGAATTATTAGTGGCGTGACATGCCACATCACATTGACATAACATGTCACATCATCATTAGTTAAAAAAAAAGAGCCCAATGCCTCCTTTAACAATATTAAAAGATAAGTTATTTGGGATGCCTAATGGTAAGGGAGGGTGGGATAAATGATAAAAGTAGGATAGGTAAGGGTTTCGAGTAGAAGTGTTTGTGGTTCGGTTTGGTTCCGATAAGTTTGGTATGGTTTTAGAGTAGATTTCAAATCAAACCATAATACTTTGGTTTTATTCTTACCAATCCATATTATAAAAAAACCAAACCAAACCAAACAATTTCGGTTTGGTTTTGGTTTTAACTTATCAAGTAACAACAAATCATCATGGATAATTGTTTACCCCTAAGAAAATGGAAAAAATGACAATCCAAACTCTAAATAAAAACAATTTTAATAAAAGCATTACATTAGCAACTAAAAAAAACATTAAACATTATATCAAAATGGAAACAGAGAGCGAGAGCTGGGGAGCAAATGAGTAAACTTTAGTTTGACTATTAACTCAATAGGTTTTGTATTCCTAATACAGTATTACCTATTTTTACCTGTTTACCCTTATTCCAAATTATGATTTGTTGTAGTGATATAGAGCATTTCCTATTCGTATGTGTTTAGGAAATTAGTTGGGTCAAAGGTCAAATATTCACATTGAATTGATAGGAAAAATTAAAAAATAAAAAAATAAAAAAACAAAAGAGGAAGGAAAACTAGGGGTCAAATGATTCCAAGGGATTAGGTTTGTGCATGTCGCATAGTATTCAAGAGTCTCTTGTATAGTGATTTCGAGCACTTGTGAGGTTCATCATAATATATTTTCATATTTCTAATTGTTTCTAATTGCATAGATGGAGATTGTGGTATAATAAATTTGGGATGGGAGGGGTTCTTACCAAATGATGATAAGAGGCTAGGGTTTCCCTTGATGGTAAGTACGGAAACCTTTTTCGTGTGATAGGATCATAAGAGGCAGAGGGCTTGTTTGGATAATGATTTTATCTTTTTGTGACAAATCTTATAGTGCAATCTTCAATGGTAAAAGAAGTTAGTGACACAAACTTATAAATGGCAAAAAATACAATGGCAACAATGTGATAGCATTCTTTCATTATCATTTAACACTACAAAACTATAAAATTTACCATTTATAAGTTATCCAAACAGCCCCTAACAATGGTATTTAAAACCATCTACCAAAGTGGTGTCCTGTGGTCTCAACCATTCATACTTTGGTTTAAAAAAATCAACACATATCCTTTCCTCTGGTGAAGTACAAAGAAGAAGTGTTTCTCTTTTATTATTTTTCCCCCAAAAAAATGGGGTTACCATATTAGAATGCACCACATGGAGTCAGCTTTATAATACTTCTATAAATAAGCCATCTATTATTTAGAGCCCTATATCATAGGGAGATCACATATTCATGATCAAATCTTACTCTATATGATTGCAAGAGACTCTCCTAGAATGATCTGCAAAGCACCATAACAATGGTTCACCAACCATGGCTACGACCCTTCATGAGCACTTGATTAGCCCCAACCTCCCATGATCAATAGATCAATACACAAAGATGGATGTTCTTTTTGGTTTTTTTTTTTTTTGGGCGTACCGCTACGAGAATGGATCATCTTCATTTATTAAATGATCAAACAAAATCTAGAACATTCATACCATGTGGGATCCACCAATTTATATAAGATTCACTACCTATCATTGGTCCAGATTTTATTAGACCATCCATTAAATAGAGAGGATCCTAATCCTATGACTACATTTCAATTTTTCAATTTTTATTTTTTATTTTTTGGTTGCCAAATGATAGAAAAACGCACATCTACATACACATTTACACAGAGTAAAAATCAAAACTTCTGCGAACTCTACAATCTTATTGAGATGGATTATACCATTAAACCCAAGAACTATTGGCTTACAACTACATATTAAATTCCAAAAGGGAATTCTTATTAATTTACCTTATCCAATAAATAAACATAAATAAAAGAAATGGAAGCTAATGATTAATTTCTAATTTTGTTGAGGCTAACACTATGCTACAACGCGCCCCCATTTGCTTATTTTAGCACCTACCAAGGCGGTCATGCTCCGACCACGCCTGCCATAGTCGGCGACGAATATCAGATCTTAACACGTGTGTAGTGGGGGACCATGAGACAGTCCCTGGCTCACGCGCCTTTGAGTGGCACGTGACACACACTTGTTGCTAGATTGGATGGAAAATGTTGGGCGCTATGTTCACGGCTAATTTTGCTGTTTCCAGTCAAACTTTGGCAATTTGGTTGTCTTTGTATGGGTTTGAAATCACAAAAGACCTCAGGAACCAAAACTAAAAAAATAAAAGAAAAAAAATGAAATCACAATATTATGTGGAGTGTAAGGAGGGTGAGCATTAGGCTGCTCATGTTTGACTAAGTTTTTGAGTTTTACTCGTTTGTTTCATAGATGTTGAAATGTTTTTGAACGAATTTTGATCAATTTCAAAACAATCTCAAATAATTTAATAATTCAAAGCATCAATGAATTTATTGAATTGGATATAATTTTTATTGAACTTGGCTCGATAAATTAAAGAATTCAAAATGACATTTTGAGTTTGATTCATTTATCTTACAATTGAATAGAGAAATGTAGATCAAATTAGCCCACGTTTATCCATTCCCTCCTTGTTTTGGACCAACACTACTCTCATAGAAAATCCTACTCTTGTTGAAAATTGAGTCCGCTCGAATCTTTAGGATAGTTTAGGCTAAGGGCCAAGCTTTAGATTTGAACTTTAATATGAGTATGGGTTCAAGCATTTTAAACTATTATGAAATGAAATGAAATGAAAGTAAAGATTATATTAATCCTTTTTTTTTATAAGGTTAACTTGATGTAAGTTGCATAAGGACGTTTATTGTGAGGCTATATCTCATGTATGGATGGGTTGTATAGTATAACTCATCCATGCATAGCAGGATGGAAACAATGTCCCTTTTGTTCTTTATCAATCTAGAGTCTTGCTTATCAAAAAAAAATAAAAAATATAACCCCTCCATCTATGCATGACCTTGCACAACTTTGGCTAAGATAACCTCTATCACCTTAAAATTTTGGAAGATTATATATAGGGGCTCAATGCAAGATGGAAACAATGACCCTTTTGTTCTTTCTTAATCTAAAGTCTTGCTTATCAAAAAAAAGATATAACCCCTCCATCCATGCATGACCTTGCACAACTTTGGCTAAGATAACCTCTATCACCTTAAAAATTTGGAAGACTATATATAGGGGCTTGAGCCCAAAAGTAAAAAAAAAATAAAAAAATAAAATTCAGGATGGGAGGTTGAGCTGGGGTTTTAGATTTTGGAGAAAATTTATGGTCCTAAACTAGCTTGAATGAATCATTTATCAAACCTGAATTAGCTCATCTTGCAGGCCTAGACTAGTATCTCTGGAACTAGCGAAGGCATGTGTGGAATTAGGAACTTCTTAAAAATAGAACAATAACCTAGAATCAAACAAACAGGCCTAGATAGAGCCATGTCCATCCACATTTCTTAGCGGTAGTTCTGGTTTCTTCTCTTTGCCTCTCTCTCTCTCTCTCTATATATATATATATATATATATATATATACACACACACACACACAGAGCCAGACACATTTAACCAAAAATCTCTCACAAGCACCCTACTTCCTCTGAAACAGCATTGTCTACAAACCCATCTCTCTCTTTCTCTCTCTAAAACAAACATACTCCAATGGCAACACCACTTCTCCTCCTGGGCACCAATGACCCCACAATGCAAGAACCCACAAAAACCTTTATTGGGTCTGAAGAAACCAAATCAGAAACAGCAAAACAAAGAGGCAAAAGGTCAAGTAAATCAAAGTCTCCCTCAAAGAAGAAACAACCTCAGAGAGGGATGGGTGTGGCTCAGCTCGAGCGTTTAAGGCTTCAAGAGCGGTGGAAGGTGATGACAGAGACCAACCCACTTCCACCCTTCAATATCCAAAACCAGTTTCAGTATCAGTTTCCTCATTCCTTTTCCAACTCGCCGAGCGGTGGACCGGCGGCTTTCCCAGCGGCAAACTATGGTGGTGATCAGCTGGGGTTGAACAGGGTTTTGATGCTTCAGACGATTGGGAATGGAGGGTTTAATGGGGTTTTTGTTGGTGGGTCGTGTGGGTCTGGTGGTGCTGGAGGTTGGGGGTATGATCAGGTGCAGGTGGATCCACGGTTTCGGATTGAGAATGTGTTTGAGACCTCGAAAGAGCTCACTTCAATGCCAAAGATGCAGTGTGTGTCTGATCAGTTTGATTCCTGTCTTAAGGTAATAAGTCCTCCGTTTGGTTTCCGAGAAAACTTTGGAAAGTAAAAGAATAATGTCTGGAGTACCATGTTAGATGCTGCTTTGGGCTTTTGAATATTATGCTCTAAGTGATTAAAAGTCATCCGTTTAGTTGCTGGGAAAATTTAGGAAAGGAAGAGAAAATATGTTTTGAGTATGTATTATGTTTTATGTTGTTTTGGGCTTTTGAGTAGTATGTTCTAAGTGATTAAAAATTTTCTCTTCTTTTCTTTTCCTACATTTTCTTAGGAACCAAACGGATCAAGCATGATCATGATATATATTAAAAATCTGTCTTCCTCGTGTGTTAAGATGATTGTCTTTGAATTTGTAATTGCCTTATTTGTTGCAGAAGAAACCTAGCAATAGGGAGCTTTTCGGTTTCAATGGAGGTAGAGAGAAGGTTACTGCGGTATCACCTATCAACGGCTATGATCGTCTCGAATTAAATCTCGGAAACAACCATAGCATCAATGGACAGAGAAGAGATTTTGGTGCAAGAGCGGCGAGGCGTGCTGGTGGCAATCCTGAGGAGGTGAAACCTTCAAACAACCCATATCAATAATCTTAATTCTGATAAATTTTTTGATTGTTTTTTTCAAATTTTCTAGAATTTTGATTGGTTGGGTTTAATGGGTATTGCAGGTAGTAGAGGTAATGGCGATTCACAGGAAGGGAAACTCAGTGGGTGGAAGCCTTTTGATGGAGTATGAGTTTTTCCCAGGGAATGGTGACAGCAGAAGCACTTCTACTACTGGTGGTGAAGCTATCTTTACTACAGCATCAACTACTACTAGCGATACTAATGCTTCTTGTAATTCTATTGATCTGTCTCTCAAGCTTTCATTTTAGAAGCAGAAAAAGAAAGGGTTACAGTTTGTTTTTTATGTTTTGTGTTTTCTTCGTCTTTTCACATTTGTGTGTAATGAATTGTGAAGGAAAATCCAAACACAGCTTTTTGGTTTCCATTTTGTTGTGAAGCTATTTGCCCCACCAAAATAGACCAATACATGTTCTGCTTTCTGGGCATCTCTCTCTCTCTCTCTCTCTCTCTCTCTCTCTCTCTCTCTCTCTCTCTCTGAGACTGTCAGTGAATTGCTTTATGTTTTCCGAGGATTTTATTATCTTGCCATTATTTCTGATTTTGTCTTTCTTATTTCTTCCAAAACTGTCGTAGGTGTAGCATATATATTAAGGGTCTGTTTGGAAGTCTCATTGAAATTAAAATTGAATGATCGATTCCACTAGTTTTTGGATAGCATTTTTAAGGCTAGAAATCCATCATTTGAAATGGAACCATTTTTTTTACCAAAAAAAAAATAAATAAAAAAATTGGAGATCTTCTAAAATCATTTTTAGGATTACTTGAAATGCCACCATATCAAATTTTAACCATCTCATGCCATCAATTTATAAGGGACAGCCATATGCGCCCTAAGTGAATTTAAATGTTAATTATTTTATTGTGGTGTTAGACTAGATTTCACATGTATCTCTTATTCCATGAACAATAAATGAATCTGATAGGTATTATAACCACTGCAATCTTTAGGACTGAAAAATGTGAGGGGAAATTAAATGACTATGGAGCAATCGATCAGGGTATCCCTCAAGTCAATTACTTGCACTAAATGATGGATGCGGAAATAATTATCATTTGTGATAGTTGCTTTTGGCAATAACCTTTATTAGTATCCGATCCTATTCAACGAAACACAACTCGCTAGGCTTCATTCATTAATCATGCTTAGCATATCATTCTTTCATCTTGCAAATCTTAATTCTCAGCAATACACAAAATTTTAGCAGGAGATTTCAAAGCTTACAAACATTTATCATGGTATGGTTGTCATCCATTGTTGAATGGAACACCAATATGAATTAATGTATGCAATCCTTCATATACAATTTCGCCAATCACTTTTCGATTTTGTGGTGGAGTGGTAGACCATGATCGACCAAGTTAATCCTCCAACCACAAATTTAATTTGCTGATATTATTTGTGTTCATAGGTTGTCATCAGCTGTCTATAAAATAAATCACAATCCACAAGCTTAAAACATTAACTTTCCAGATTCCTGTATCTTTTAAGTTGCATGTATCTATAAGACCCCAAAAAAAAGAAAAAAAAAAAAAAAAAAAAAAAAGAAGAAGAGGGGGGAGGGGTTACAGTTGATAAATTCAACTGCTATACAGGTTACACAGAAGAAGCTTTGACTGCAAAGCTCAAAACCCTAGCAACTCTCTCTCTTAATTGATGTATTAGATTGGAATAGGGTAGATGGGTTTTCTGTTTTAGAGTTAGTTTATGTCTTTTAAGTGCTGAAACACAAGGAACGCATCTCTGAATTTTCTGTTTATGGGAGTCAGGTAAGCTTTTGAGGGAGTGCTTTAAAAAACGTGAAAAAGCTAGAAAAAAAGGGAAGGCAAGAAGATTGGTACATACCCTTCTTTTTCCTGACGATGTGGGTTGGGTGTGTGATCAGTGAGGAAGCAATTGCTGCTGGGTACACCTCAGGCTACAAACCACAGTACAGTCTGCAATAAGTATAGTACTACATGTATGTATAAGCTGGAGACTGGTAGTGTTCCAGTCTTAGTAGAAGTAAGGCTGTGGAAGCTTTTTTCACTACGTTTTGATTGGGTGCTTGGTGACCCTGTCCTACTGATAGCCAGAGCCTTTAAAAAAACAAAAAAGCAAACCATGTTTTGATTGGATGCTCAATGACCGGTGGCTTACTAATAACCAGCTTTTCCGTCTCCCGACTTTGGATTGGTGTTTGAGTTGATAAAGCTCATCCACACTGTTGGATGTGGGGTCGGATAACTCAAATTAAAAGTTGAAAAAGTCTCTCCCCGCAGCACCAAACCCTTCACCCCACACTACATGCAGTTTGGATTTGGTGCTAAGGTAAAAAACTCAGCACTATGCCGAGCTAAGCTACGTCGTTGCATGAGATTTTTAACGGCTGAAATTAAAAAATCAAATAGTTGCTATTGAGATCATTTTGGTAATTTAAGTAACAACTTTTTATCTTTTTTATCTTTTAGCCCAACCGTCCAAAATCCCATCCAATGGCCAAGAAGAACTCGGTACGGTGCTGAGTTCGTACACCTCAGTTTCAAATCCAAACTTCACTCTGTGTATATGTGTGTGAGATCGAGTGGCTTTCTTTCTTTTGTTAATTTTATATGTTTCTATGAGATGATGAGACCTTTTTCATGAAGTTGTTGCAGATTGATTTTACAAGATGAAACTTCTTGCTATGATTAGAGCAATATGTTCCTTCTTCCTCCTTCCACCCCATTTTTATAAATTTTCAAATATTTTATTTTTAGATTAGAGTTAAGTAGATGCAGGGTATAAGGTATGATTAAAGCATGCTAGTGAACTGGTCAAATTACAAGTCCAATTCCACTATCAAAGCCTAGTGCATATGGTAAAAAATCACAACTTAGGCATCTGTCCTACTAAATAATTTTTTTATTTACATTAACATCATTATGCCATGAGGCCCCCGAAAAAATAAAAAAAAAAAAAAATGAGGGCCTCTATTAGCATCCCAAGACTTGCTTTTCATCCCTCATTTACTTTATATTTTAAAGTTTTATGAAAAATATAAAAGCTTTTCATTAAAACTAATCACATAATCTACTAGAATACATCATTTTGAACAAGTTTGTAGAAGAAAATTTTTCCAAAATCTATTGTTTAAATGGACTTTATATCCATTTATATAATAAAAACTGTAAATGGCCAAAAATTCTACTTAAATGATAGATTTTTAAAAAAAAATTTTCTACAAAGTTGTTCAAAATGATGTTTTTTAATAGATATGCATTTGGTTTTTATAAAAACTTTTTATATTTTGTCAAAAATCTTAAAGTGTAAAATAGCGGAGGATAAAAAGCAAGTTCTTGGTGCCTGTAGAGGCCCCCAAAAAAAAATCTGGTATTGCTTATTGGGCCATCACCCTCTTCCAATGTAAGGTGGAATGGTGTGGGCTGTGGAGTTCAGCCCAGTAGAAAAACAGTAGCCAATGACAATAATGCCCCCACTTCGTGGGCATGTGATTGGTGGGTAAAGAAATGAAATAAAAGTGTCGTTGTCCAAAATAAATAAATTGAAAAAGTAAACGTGGACGGCAGGATTCGAACCTGCGCGGGCAGAGCCCACATGATTTCTAGTCATGCCCGATAACCACTCCGGCACGTCCACTGGATGGTTGTATTCCCTCCTGAAATATACCTACTACTGGTATCATTTAAGAACTGGCTTACTCCTCTTGGTACAAAATTTGAGAGAATTATGGAAAGGAGGTGAAGAAGAATTGCTTCAAGGCGTGCAATAAATCCAAAAACTTCCCTTCCCAATTTCTAACGTCTTTCAATAATTTTTTTCCATTATACCTCATGCAGATGAGCAAAGAATTTTTTATTTTTTATTTTTAACATTTTTTTTTTTGTGTGTGAGTAAAGAAGAGTATTCAAAACTTTGGCTCCGACCTGACTAATCTCTTGAGTATATGCAGTCCCTGTCTAATACACGCTGGGTATTGCCAGGCCTTATAGGTAACCCAAAAAAGATCAACGCTTTTGTGGAGTTTCGACGCCTAACACACGCTTCATGAGGCACTTATTAAGGCTCAACCAATCAATTTCCTCAAACTTTATTTAGGTATGGAAAGGAAGCCAATGATTTAGGTATGGAGGGAGTAGTGGAGTACTTTTAACCACCAATCTCCTTGAACTTATCACAGTAAAAAATTAAACCGAACTCGTTTCTAGTTTGGAATAAAAGAGTCAAGCTCAAACTTTATTTTTAAACTCATTAATTTACCAAATTACTTCGTAAATTTTATTACTCAACTCGATTATTCCTTTGAGGCTGCGTTTGGTTTGGTTTGAGTGAATGGAATGGTAATGAGAATGGACATTCTCTTCTAATGTTTGATAAGAGATGGGAATGGAATGAAAAATCATAGGTGGGACTTATTTTTAATGATTTTTACTCTTTAAAAGGTGGGAATAGACTCACCCCATAAAGGAATAGTCATTCCATCCCCCTTATGCAACCAAACACTCACTTTTTTTTTTGGAGAATAAAATCATCATTCTATTCTCTCTCTCACTCCCTAGTAACAAACATAGCCTTATCTATACTACCTATAAAAAGATGAATGTAAGAAAAACTTTTGATCGACTAATATACCCTTATTTTAATATTTAAATACACAACTATCCACCCTTATGCATATATAGGAAATATAGTAATTCTAAAACACATACCTTAATATATAAAACACAAATAAGAATTCAAAGGAAACGGAAACTATAATTCCTATATAATAAATAGAAATATATAGGAATATGGAAACTATAATTCTAAAATACATACTTTAATATATTCTAAAACACATACCTTAATATATAAAACACAAATAGGAATTCAAAGGAAACGGAAACTATAATTCCTATATAATATATAAATAGCCAGATTGTAAATTCCACTTTCTCCATCAAGAGTAGCTGCGACTTCTCCCTTCCTTTCTCTGGTTAACGGCGACTTCTCCATTCTCTGGTCAGTTTTGCTCTGCAAATTATACTATATATATATATATATATATAGTATTGTTAGAGAATAAGTTTGATTTTTGATAAATTTATAAGTTAGATAAATGAATTTATAATCATAATAGATACTGTAATTAAAGAAAGAAAAATCATTCGAAACGAAATACCCATAATTCTGAGAAACCGTTTAAACTCATTAAACCGAGGAACAAAATACAATACATACCTTAAGAGTTCCAACCGAAACCCAAAAAGGATGAATGAAACCCAAAAAGGATGTACTCTAAATACTCGAAGAACCCTTTAAAATCGACTTTCCATTGCAGATATATCTAAACAAAAATACATAGATTAGTGAAAAGAAAAAAAAAAAAGAAACTAATATTATTCAAAAATATTCACGTGCAACACACGTGTACTATATCTAGTAATCATAAGTAGGTGTTGGGAGGTTTGGTATTGGAGATATTTGGAATTCCCAGTAAATTACTACTAACTTAACCCTGAATGAAAATAATGGTAATTATTTATTCGGAAAAAAACCAATCTATAATTCCCCCGCTTCATTTTGGCATCCGGCCATGATCATAGCCCGGCGTCGGAAATCAAAGGCAAGACCTTTCCTATGACACCCCACGAAAATACATTACTGTCAAGCGTGGGATGGGTTCAAGGGTTGAATAAGGGTTTTTTCTCTCATACATGGCTGAAGAGGAAAAGGGACATGGATTAATGCCGCAAGCTTAGGCTTCTCCCTTTGGTGCTGCGAAGGAAAAGTGACAGAGGCAATTAGGGGGCATCAGAGTCCATGATCAAGACAAAGCAATACGCAATAAGAACAAGGTATGGGGTAGTTCCTCATCAATCATATATATCATCGTAAGCATGCTTTTACCCTTTATAAACTAAAACCCATTATGTTAAATCTTATCTCTTGCTGTGAACTTACATGCCTTCTTGGATTCCACTTGCTGTTCTAATAGTAAAACTCTTTAATACAAGTTTTCTTACAAATTATGTGTGCAGAACTAAGGCCATGTTTGTTTAGCTGGAATGGAATGGATGGAATGAAATCACATTCCAATTCATTCCAAACAACGTGTTTGGATGAGGTAATTTAAATGGGAATGGAATCAAACAATGTGTTTGGACAGCCATTTCAAAACCCTTTCCATTCCAGACTACTTCAAGGCTTCAAGCATGAAATCAGATTCCATTCCCATCCATTTCATTCCAACTAAAGAAACATGGCCTAAGTGGTAAGGTTCCAAAAATAAGGTGGCACAGTCTAGGATGGATTGAGAGAAACATTAAACTGAAAATTTGGGCTGTCTCTTTTGCCTGAATGGTGTAGTTTGCATGTTTGAGGAGCTTGTGTTCTTTGTTGTTTTGGTAAGAATTGAAGCACAAAGTTTTCTTTCCTTGGCAAGCAAAAGTGGTAACTTGGCTTGGAAGGGGGAAGGTGCTGAATTTTGTACAAAATATATCGATGGTGTGATATTTGGTGTAGTGAACTGTGAACCTGAATTCGAAGATGCTACTAGAATCTAGAGATGTTAAAAAAAAATTGATTCTTAAGGGTGGTGTGGGTGCGGGGTGAATGGAAATTTGATATTTGGTCTTCCCCCTTTATTGAAAATTATTTTAGGATTCCTAATTAAAAGGAAAATTATTTTAGGATTTTTTGATTTTTGATTTTTTGATTTGATGTAGAAATATCTATGAATGTAGAAGCCCAAATTTGGTGTACCTTCAAAATTTTAGGAGGATTTAAGTCTTTTGGTAACTAGATGGCTGGAAAGGATTCATGTAATTGACCCCTAGTTCTTTTTTATTTAGGCATAGTTGAAATGAGTTGAATATTTGGTGTTTCTGTAACTGGGTATTAGTTTAGAAGTTACGGCATGAACCCAAACAAACCCCCGCCCTGCCTTTGGGGGTTGGAAATTTTTCTGAAGTAGATCTTTTTGAAATTATGTTACGTTGCATTCTAACATGAAGGGAAACATGTGTTCCAATACTTACATTTCAAGCCACTAGTGCATTATTATTATATTATTATTTAGGAAATTATTCTCATTACAACAAGCAGAGCCTTAGGATTTTTATTCTTTTTGTCCAACTTTCTCGTGGTATCTTGTTCTACTTCTTGCTATGATTGCTTCTCCAACTCTCCATTATTTTCATTTCTCATCTTGCATCCCATATCAAAACCAAATTTTGCTAAAGCTTTCCAGGTCATTTTAATGTCCTTAGGAATTGCCACATTCTATATCTGAACAACATTTTTATGGTAAGATTCTGGAATTGAGGCCTACAAAGGTAGAGCCCACTAATTAATCTCCCATGTATTAATCAGACACTATTTCTGTTGTTTCCTTTGGGAAGTTGCTTGTTATAGTTTTTGCTTCTTAATTAGGAAGAATTTTGTCTGGTTGGCTACCCCGTAGACATGGGATTGAGTAGATATATTTAATTAATTAACTGGTGATTGCTGGATCCCCCTTGGCAAGTCCTAGAAGCAATGGTATACCTTCTGCTTTGAGGACAGACCTTGGGCCTGAAGGTTTGGTATGGCTACACAAAGACTTAGTCCAGAGATCACTTGAGATGCTACTTGCAGCTTGGCTGCCCTTTCTGTTTTCTGACCTTTCCTAAAATTTGTTTAGTTTATGGGGCAGGAAGTTGCTATTAACATTCTGCCGTTCTTGTTGATGTTCATGATCTATTCTACCATAACATGCGTCCATACAGCCATTTACTTATACTCGTTTAAACATTCCAGTCGCCTTTTGGACAATGCTGAAGGACATACCTGCTTTTGAAAGTAGATTCATTCTAATTGAACCAAAGCTGCCATGAGATATTAAAAGATTTTAGTTGTAACAAGGAATTATCATTCTGGTTCACGATTTGACATTTATATTAGGTTCCAAACCTGATTAGCTACTGGATAAATGTTCTTTTTCATTCTACTCATAGCTGCCTGATTAGTACATCGTAAATCTATTTTTAGAGTAAGAACTCTGTTTTTAGTTGTATACTAGCCCCTGATTAGTACTTCGTGAATCTTTCGGATCTATTGATCTTTTGTGCCCTTAACTATTTTTTTTGATCGGCAACAAAAGAAAGGAGGTGGTACAAGATAAAAGATTTGTGCCCTTAACTATTCATAGTAATGATATGTTCCCCCCTCAAAGAAAAGCTTTGCTTTACACTAGGATGTGTTTCTAATGTTATGGGATAAAATATCTATTCCTAGTATGTTGATCCATGGAAGATAATGCACATTTAATGATAGTCTATTATACCAACTGACATTTCAAATTATCCCATATAGGTGGTTATAATCTCAGCTTCAAGTTCAATGTTGAATAAACACACAAAGTGAACAATAGCAAGAAATCCCTTGATTGGTCTTTATTACCAGAGCCTTTTTGGTCATCTGCTCTTAACTTGCTTATAGTATGTCCAATGGGGTGCTTCAATTAGATAGAGAGTCTAAGCTGGAAACTGTGTTTTTCTGATCTCCTGCAAGATTTATAAGATGCATGGGAATGGGAGGAATACTTACCTCTTGAACTCCTTCCAGAATTTGAACAACCTTCCCCATCGATGGCCTATGAGACTCGTTATCTTGGATACACCAACAGGAAACTCTACAAGCTCTAGTAAGCTCTTCCAAATCAGCATTCCCATCCAACCTGAAGTCTAGTAGGCTAAGAATCCTACCTTCATTAAGTTGGGCTGCTGCCCAGATGGGGAAGTAGCCTACATGTCCACCCTCAAATTTACTTGTGTTTCTCCTGCTTGATATAATCTCCAGTAGCATCATTCCATAGCTGTAAACATCGGCTTTCGGTGTGATAGGTGATCCTGAAATCCATTCTGGAGCCAGATATCCTATTGTCCCTGTCATTGTTGCCATACTAAAGTCTGCTACTTTGGATTGGGAATCAGCATCCAAAAGTATGTTTTCTGGTTTGATGTCGCAGTGTATAATGCAGTCCCTGCACTCTTCGTGGAGATAAGCCAATCCTCTCGCAGTCCCAATTGTGATCTGGAATCTTGTTTTCCAGTCCAAAATCTCACTACCCTTTTGATGAAACAGATGATTATCTAAAGAGCCGTATTTCATGTACTCATAAACCAACAGCCTTTTGGTGTCCTCAGAGCAAAATCCCCATAAGATTGTTCCAATTGTGCTCACTTCTGATCGGAATTGTTTGTCTCCTTGTCTGAGGCTTTCTAGTCTCTTTACTGCTATTGCAGTTGAATTTGGCAATGTCCCTTTAAAAACAGAACCAAAACTTCCTCCTCCCAGCTTTTCAGAGAAGTTTTTGGTAGCTTTTCGTAAATCCCTGTACTTGTAAACCACCAAAGAATCCCCACCTGTCATTTATGCAGCAATCATGTGTCTCCTCATGTTCCTCCATATAGATATTAATACAATTACTAAGAGAAGCAGCACCCCTAAAATTGCACCCACAGTTCGGCCTATAATTTTTCCCTTCTTACTATTCTTCAGAGTATAGAGACGGGGATAGACATATCCATTGACAGCTTCTTCATCACTAGTTGGTTGTTGCACATTCCACAGATCTTTGCACCATACGTAATACTTACCATGGTAGTAACCATAAGCAGTGCAGGAACAGCTGTTTAAGCATGCTCTCCTACAATCTTCAGCATTGTCAACTACTAGATTTTCAGCATTTAGAGGCAATTTTGTGAAGGGAATTTCCACAAATCCATCATCTTCTCCTGAATTTTCCGAACTATTTATGTTACAGGATAAAGGGGTTGTTCTCATACATCCACCAGACCAATTATCCCTAATCCAATCTCTGGGTGAGCTTGGTTTGAAACCTAGCAAACATGTACAGTGTGGTGGTTTCTGCCAATTGCAGCTAGTGAAAGCCCCACAAGGGTAGTAAAGTTCACATTGATCATAGGGTGCTGATGGCAGAAATGGAGACCATTGGAATTTGGGCTCCTGCCTTGTGAATTGGTTGATGTCTCCCAAATAGTCTATCATGTGTCCTGATATCGGAGAAGATAAGGTAAAATGCATTGGATGCTCGTTCCTATGCATCTCAATTGCAGTAACTGACTCGAGGAATATAGGACTATTACGAACCTCATTTCTTTGATTACTTGAATCATACATGTTCCATAGGATATTGAAAGTATAAAATTCTTATCTGGATCTTGCATGTCCGGATTTTGGCTTATCTGAAAAGAAAAATGTCCTGGAGCTGGATCAGATAAACTTCGTCATGATGTAAATAACTGTGTTTTGTTGGTGACTTTTCTTTTTTTTTTTTTTTTGATAAGGTAAATATGTATTGATGATAAAAAAGGCTTAGCCCAAGTACATAAGCCATATACAAAGACTAACCAAAACCCCTCTAAAGCTTAAAGGAGTCTACAAAACTAACAAAAGAAAGATTACAAGTATTAGTGTAACTAGAATACCACATGAATAAAGACTTAACAAAATAAGACTTAAGATCAAGGGTAGACTTTTCAATCCCATCAAAAGTTCTAGCGTTTCTCTCCCTCCAAATACACCACAAAATAGCATGTGGAGCCATATACCAAATCACTTTTGCCTTTATACTTCCCCCCTTAAACCACCAACCCGCCAAAAGGTCATAAGTAGACAAAGGAAGAACCCAATGGACACCAAACATATTGAATAAAAGCATCCAAAGGCTCCTAGCCACAACGCAATGAATGAAAAGATGATCCACCGCTTCCGCGTCTTGTTTACAAAGAACACATCTATTTAGCACATACCACCCTCTTTTAGCAAGATTGTCCAAAGTCAAGCACTTATTACTTCCCACTAACCAACAAAAAAAGGCAACTTTAGTAGGAACCGAGGAAACCCATGTAACTTTTGCCGGAAGAAATAAATTCCCTAAAGGATTTAAACAATTGTAGAAAGATTTTACGGAGAATAACCCTTTAGAATCCTTACGCCAAACCAAGGAATCATTCTCACCCACCAAAATCTTACTCTCATAAAGAACTTGATAAAAGGCCAACACTCCCTCCATTCCCAATCATTAAAATGACGAATAAAAATAACATTCCAATGTCGAGAGCCAACTTCCCCATCCAAATAATCCTTAATCAAAACTTCTTTGTTTGAAGCAATAGAGAATAAAGAGGGAAACTCCACTATAAGAGGCAAATTTGAGCACCACAAATCTTTCCAAAACTTCACCCTACTACCGTCACCCACTTTAAACCCAATCTCTTTAATAAATACATCAAAACCTTGCATAATTGCCTTCCAAAGACCCAAACCATAGGGACCATTAACACCATTAGACCACCAACCCTCACTAGAAATACCATACTTCCAAATAATAACATCCCGCCATAAACCTTGAACACCACTTCCAAACCTCCAAAGCCATTTGCCCATGAGAGCTTGGTTGGCACAAGCAATGGACCTAACCCCTAAACCTCACAAATTTTTTGGAAGACATATGGTGTGCCAATCGACAAGATGAAACTTATGCTCGCCTCCCACCCCCTTCCATAAAAAATCCCTTTAAAGTTTTTCAATTCTATAAGCCATGGACTTGGGAATTTTATGGATGGACATGAAATAAGTAGGAATGCTTGATAAAACACTGTGAATAAGTGTTAACTTGCCACCTTTAGAAAGATACCCTTTTTTCCACTCACTAAGTCTTCTTCCCATTTTTTCAATAACGGGGTCCCAAACTTTAGTGTCTTTAAAGCGAGCCCCTAAAGGGAGACCAAGATAAAAAACTGGCAATTTCCCAACTTTACAACTCAAGATAGTAGCAAGATTATCCACATTACCAACACTACTCACCGGAATTAATTCGGTTTTCCCAAGGTTGAGTTTGAGTCCCGACACCACTTCAAAACTAAGAAGAATAACCCTCAAATGTAACATTTGCTCCTCCTCCAATCCACGAAAAATTAAAGCATCATCGGCAAAAAGTAAATGAGAAACCTTGCCCATCCCAAACCGACCATCTCCCACCAAGAAACCATCCAACAAATTTGCATCCACGGCCTTGGAAATAAAATTGCTCAACACTTCCATAACCAAAAGGAACAAAAATGGAGAAAGAGGGTTCCTTCCGAATCCCTCTGGAGCTTTGGAAAAAACCATAAGGAGTCCTATTCACCAAAACCGAATAAGATGGGGTAGATATGCACCAAAAAATCCATTTACGCCATTTCACCCCAAAACCCATC
This sequence comes from Liquidambar formosana, assembly GCA_039720395.1. Lineage (NCBI taxonomy): Eukaryota > Viridiplantae > Streptophyta > Magnoliopsida > Saxifragales > Altingiaceae > Liquidambar > Liquidambar formosana. The sequence continues at coordinate 10,264,649 of CM077834.1, read as the reverse complement.
CTACCAATTAAATAAATGAGAAAATGCCAATTGACCTGATCATATGCCTTCTCCAAATCAATCTTAGCCAAAACTCCCAGATTCCCATTTTTAAGCCTAGAGTCCACACATTCATTAGCCACAAGAGCCACATCTACAATTTGTCTCCCACTAATAAAAGCGAATTGTAATGGTGAAATGAGTTTCCCAATAACTTTAGTGAGTCCCAAGGCTAACACCTTAGCAATAATTTTATACACACTACCAAGTAAAGAAATAGGACGAAAATCACGCACATCCACCACTTCCCCCTTCTTAGGAATAAGAGCAATAAAAGTAGCATTGAGACTATTTTCAACCTTTGCTCTTTCAAAAAATTCCTCAAAGACTTTCATCAAATCATCTTTAACAACCCTCCAACATTTATGAAAAAAAGCAATAGATATACCGTCCAGGCCGGGGGCTTTATCACTACACAAGGAATTAAGAGCTTCCAAAACTTCCAATTCATCAAATTCTCTATCCAACCAATTCGCTTCCTCTTGATCAAGAGAATTGAAATACATATCATTGGTAAGAAGTCTCCATTCCTCCTCCTCATAAAAAAGATTCACATAAAAATTAACAATTTCTTTAGAAAAAATTTCCTCATCATCCACAAGAGATCCATTCACCAATAATTTCCCAATGTAGTTACCCCTCTTATGAGCATTAGCCATTCTATGGAAGAACGTAGTGTTTTTATCACCTTCTTTAAGCCTTGTTGGTGACTTTTCTTAATGTCAGATTTGCTCCTGTAAGCCACGTATCAGTTGGATAGTTGAAGCTCTGCCAAATTATCGCTGAGGAAACAGATCCATCTGTTAGAACAAGATTTCCGGTGTCACAAAGTACCGCCGATGTGGAGCTATAATTGCCGTAACTCTTGGTGGACCAAACTTCGGCTTTGAGCTGGTTGAGAAGGACTAGATTCCCTTCTTCCGAGATCTTCAGTTCTGATGTTGACTGATCTTTGATTGGTTTATCTCTGTTTGCTACCCAAGCTACCCTCTTAATTGAGGCGTTTCTGTACCGGATGCCTATGTAGTAGTTCTCAGAGTTGTCTGGCTTGAAGAAACCCAGTTCAAAGATGCTACTGTTAGAGACTATGGTCTGGTTTCCTGTGAGAGATTGGCCTGGAGATATGTAATCAACCACGATGGAGTTAGCATTGAGACAGAAGAAAAAGAGGATGAGATAAACTGAAGGCACGAACCAGGTTTTGCTTCTTCTGTTGCCCATCTCAGCTCACCAGAACCTTACATGCCACTCACTAGAGCTTTAAAATGACGAACTGGTTCCAGGAATAATTCTGCCTAGCATACCGGTAAAAGTAGTTTGAAAATTTTTTCTACAGTCCGATGTCTCTGGCTGTAACGGAACCAAGTCACTACTTTTAATTTTCTGGCCTTAGTGTTCATCTTATTGATTTCGTCATAAGTGATTTTTTATAAAAGCATTTTTTCTTTTAAAAGTTTTCAGTGAATGTGACATTACTCTTTCTTCTTTTCAGATATCCCGTCTTAGATTAAATAGTTAGTGATGGAAGATTTACATGGAGTTGTCTTTCCTGTTGTGTACTTTTTTGGCGGTAGACTCCAAAAGCGTACACGACTTTTACAGGTACCAAGGACCTTTATTATGTTGGGGCCTCTATTTGCACCCCAAGACTTGCTTTTCATCCCCCACTTATTTTACATTTAAGGTTTTATGAAAAACATAGAAGGTTTTCATAAAAACTGACCGCGTAATCTATTAGAAAACATCATTTTGAATAACTTTTTAGAAAAAAGTTTTTCCAAAATCTATCGTTTAAGTAGACTTTTTTGCCATTTATAGTCTTTGCTTCATAAATGACTAAAAAGTCCACTTAAACGATAGACTTTGGAAAAACTTTCTACCAAAAAGTTGTTCAAAATGATGTTTTCTAATATACAGTGCGATCAGTTTTTAGGAACTCCTTATATATATATTTTTAAAATCTTAAAGTGTAAAATAAGTGGGGGATGAAAAGCAAATCTTTGGGTGCCAATAGAGGCCTCCTATTATGTTGCGTTTCATTTTTTCTTGACAATGAATACCTGCTTTATCAGAAAAAGGCTTTGAGAAGGTGATGTGGATTTCCGCACTGAGCACTTGGAACAGAAGGCCCAAATTTTTTTCAAATTTGGTAGGGAAATTGCCAAGGTTTTTGGATGTATATGGTGGTGTTTGAGAATTGGAAGGGATAAAGGGGTTAAAAGATGTCCAAAATCTTTTTCAATCCTTTGAACTGATATGGGAGTGAATAAATTTTTGTGGAAAATTTGCTTTGGATACATACTGGTTGAGTGGTCGAGCATGTCAACACATTTTTTGCACATGACTTTCACTAGCCTTACTGCCAAAGATTCTCTCCATTGATTGGATAACCACTAGATATGAAATCAACCAAAACGGATATAGCACTGAGACAGAAGAAAAAGAATATGAGAAAACTGAATCGCATTTATCGGGTTTGCTTCTTCCCTTATCCATCTCAGGCTCTCAGCTAACCACAAGCTTTAGAATGAACAAGAATTAGTCCCAACCTCCAGAACCTTGCGCTTAAAAGTTGTAGAAATGTTTTCAGCGGTCCCATTTCAATTTATTGAAATGTCAAATATTTGAAGAAGTGCCATGGACGCACAAGTGAAGATGTGAAACATGAGGCCAGGAAACATTTCAATTTTTTTGAAAGGAAATTGCCAACGTACTTCCTTTCAATCCTTTGAAATGATATGGGTATGGACCTCTTTCGTGGAAACTCTCTCTTGGATAAATAGCTTTCAATCAGTGTCATTCTGGGCCATTTGTATTGGTCCAGCATGTGACTGAAACAAATTTCCTCTAAGATGATTTTCTTAAAGACTTCCAGCTAAATAATTTTCTTCAGCGATTGGAAGGTCCAGTACACCAGTGAGAGCTTCATATGTCCTTCAAATCCAGGTGGGTCCTTCATAAGAGGGTGGGTTCAAGGTAGGCCTTTTTAGAGATTGAGTGTGAGTTGACTTTATAGGCTCTTGGCCCTTTTTGGGCAATGTGGCATATGTTGGTTTCCTTGTTTGTGTGGTGTGTAGCAAAAAAGGGTGGGTCCAAGGGAGGATCGTTGGCCCATTTACATTGAGAATTTGTTTTTGGGCTGTGCTAGCATGATAGACTGTTATTGCTTTCATTACTTAAAGCAATGACAGCTAAATCATGGCCACACACGGATTTTATTCCACTTAAAAAAAATTCAAGGTTTGTTGATTTTTGTGGTCATGATTTGACTGTCATGCCATCATTTTCCTTTGTTTTTTCATATATATATAGGCTCATGCGTGTGTTGGCATTTGATGCAGGTATGGTATGGAGCCATGGAGGAATATCTGAATTCATATTTTGGGTGGTGGTTGCTTGGGCCCCCTTGACAGGGTTACTTGAGAAGGTAATTTCTGCGCTTTTAATGAAATTTAACTTAATATGAATAATGCATAAATTCTTGTCCTCAACAGTTACAATTTTTTTTCCCCTTTTTTTTTTTTTTTTTCCTTTTTTGCTTTCCCAAAAATTCTACAATTGTATCTTACTAGGGGAAAACATACCAAACAAGGTCTTTTTGGACACTCAATTAACCATATGTTTGACTTATGGAAGTGAGAGGAAATGTTTTTCAATGGAAGTAAGACACACGGGTTTTCGTTTCCTGAAGTTTACAGATTCCCTTAAACATCATAATGCATGGCACTGCTTAATGATGATTTATGTTATATGGCTTTATCACAATTTGGTGCCCTCAGAGCAGAATCTCCATAGGCGAAGCAGATTAAATACTACATATTTTGAAAGAATTTTGTTCTTTCTGGGCATAATGGTCCAGCAGCAGTTTGGTGTTTGTAATGCACCTTCTTTCTGGGCATATCGTTTTTCTTGTCCTTTTCTTCTCTCAAAAAAATAAAATAAAATCGAGGGCCATGTGAAACATTCTATGAACCATGTAAATCAATCCCATGAGCAGCAAATTAGATACCATAACATTATTAAAAGTAGATTCATTCTTAATTATTGAAACCTAGCTGCCATTAGAAATTAAAATATTTTCTTTATGGACTTTCCAGTAAGGAATTATCATTATGGTTGGAGAATCAAGATTCAACATTTATACAATATGGGGTTCCACACCTATATAGCAACTGGAGAAATGTTCCTCTTTTCGTACCACAAATAGCAGATCCTTAGCTGTTATTGTGCCTTGTCATGTGAATAAATTTTCTGTGGAATGCAGAGTATGTTTGAAGAGCATATCCTTCTCAAAGCCCATTTCGGTAAGTTTTCCAATTCATGTTTGCTTTGTGGTTTTATTGTTATTTAAGGCGATTGGCTAATTAGATATTTCTGTGAGATGTAATATTTTGGTTTAGTATTTTAGTCAATTAGGGTTATTAGTGTTAGTTTCCTAATATTAGTGTCAAGTCCTCTATATATATGCTTGTAATATGTCTTTTCAATTAATAAGAATTATTCTTTCTTACAAAAGTTAACAATTTCAACATTATTGGATGACCACCCCCCCCTCCCCCCCAAAAAAGAAAGAAATAAATAAATAAAAGAAACACAAAAAGAAAAAAACACACACACTAGTCTGCCTTGGCTAGCTATTACTTCCTTGGTCTGGATCTTGTTAATTAAATCATTAGGAATAATATTTATGTGTGATCTCTAAATTCCTTTCATTATCAATAAACGATTAATCATATCCTGAAAAATCAAGTCCCAATACATATTTATTGCTAACCAATACATAGAGGGCCCTTTTTGAAACCCAATATCAACCTAATTGTTGTATTATTCCTGTTAACAATCGTCTATGTTGTATGGACATCTCTACATGAATTTACCTAAGTTGCAAATGTGATGGATGCTAGAATAACACTTTTGAAAGTCCTTGTTGATCTTAGAACATTATGGATCTATGATGGAGTGTGAACTCTGTTTTTAGTTTCATACAGTTTGTAACTGAACGATAAAACATCATTATGGTTAGAACCTTCTCATAAAAATAGAAACACAGTTCATTAAGATGACATTATTTTGTAATTTACCTCTGCTTTACTGTATTATTTATACAGCCATGTCCAAGAACTACCTAAAACACCATCTTCTGGGAGTTGTTTTTTATAAATATTTTAGGACTAAAACACTATCTTCTGGGAATTATTTATTTCATAAGTACGGCTGGATTAATTTCTTCTGCTCTTAGTTGTTCATAGAGAAGGATTTGTCCCTCCGCAAAGAAACTATTGCAGAGGATAAAAATACCCAATCCTAGTATGTTGAGCCATGGAAGTTGAGCTACATTTAAAGGCAGTTTATTATACCAACTCCCACCAAAAGTGTTTTGCATTTCACATAACACTTGATATTTGAAATTATAACATCTGAATGTTGCATAAATACACACTGAGAACTACAGAAAGCAATCCCCTAATTGGTCTTTGTTGTTAAAGCTTTTCGATCAATGCACTTTTTAGCTTCCATATTCTGTGTGCAGAGTGCTTTGATCGGATATAGAGTCCAAGGACAAAACTCTGTCTTCCTCATCTCCTGCAAGATTTAAAAGACGCGTGGGAATGGGAGGAATGTTTACCTGTACAACTCCTGCCAGAATTTGAACAACCTGAACCATCGATGGCCTATGAGCTTCATCATCTTGGATACACCAACAAGCAACTCTACAAGCTCTAGTAAGCTCTCCCAAATCAGCACTCCCTTCCAACCTGTGGTCTAGTAGGCTGAGAACCTCACCTTCATTAAGTTGAGCTGCTGCCCAGACGGGGAAGTAACTAACATTTCCACCCTCAAATTTACTTGTGTTTCTCCTACCCGATATAATCTCGAGTAGCATCTTTCCGTAGCTGTAAACATCTGCCTTTGGTGTGATAGGTGATCCCGAAATCCATTCTGGAGCGAGATATCCTATTGTGCCTCTCATTGTTGTCAGGACCCGGCTGAATTCCCGATCCAAGAGCTTTGCCATACCAAAGTCTGCCACTTTGGGTCTGAAATTAGCATCCAAAAGTATGTTTTCTGGTTTGATGTTGCAGTGTATAATGCACTCCCTGCACTCTTCGTGGAGATAAGCCAATCCTCTAGCAGTTCCAATTGCGATCTGGAATCTTGTTTTCCAGTCCAAAATCTCACCACCATTTCGATGAAACAGATGATTATCTAAAGAGCCGTATCTCATGTAGTCATAAACCAGCAGCCTTTTGGTTTCCTCGGAGCAAAATCCACGTAGGCGAAGGAGATTAACATGCTGGATTGTTCCAATTGTGCTCACTTCTGATCGGAATTGTTTGTCTCCTTGTCTGAAGCTTTCTAGTCTCTTTACCGCTATTGCAGTTGAATTTGGCAATGTCCCTTTAAAAACAGAACCAAAACTTCCTCCTCCCAGCTTTTCAGAGAAGTTTTTGGTAGCTTTTCGTAAATCCCTGTACTTGTAAACCACCAAAGAAGCCTCACCTGCCATTGATGCAGCAATCATGTGTCTCCTCCTGTTCCTCCATATAGATATTAATACCATGACAAAGAGAAGCAGCACCCCTAAAATTGCACCCACAGTTCGGCCTCTAATTTTTCCCCCCTTACTCTTCTTCAGAGTATGGAGACGGAGATAGACATATCCATTGACAGCTTCTTCATCACTAGTTGGTTGTTGCACATTCCACAGATCTTTGCGCCATACGTAATACTTACCGTGGTAGTAACCATAAGCAGTGCAGGAACAGCTGTTCAAGCATGCTGTCCTACAATCTTCAGCATTGTCAACTACTAGATTTTCAGCATTTAGAGGCAATTTTGTGAAGGGAATTTCCACAAATTCATCATCTTCCCCTGAGTTTGCCGAACTATTTATGTTACAGGATAAAGGGGTTGTTCTCATACATCCACCAGACCAATTATCCCTAATCCAATCTCTGGGTGAGCTTGGTTTGAAACCTGGCAAACATGTACAGTGTGGTGGTTTCTGCCAATTGCAGCTAGTGAAAGCCCCACAAAGGTAGTAAAGTTCACATGGATCATAGGGTGCTGATGGCAGAAATGGAGACCATTGGAATTCGGTCTCCTGCCTTGTGAATTGGTTGATGTCTCCCAAATATTCTATCATGAGTCCTGATATTGGAGAAGATAAGGTAAAATACATTGGATGCTCGTTCGTATGCATCTCAATTGCAGTAACTGACTCGAGGAATATTTGACTATTAAGAACCTCATTTCTTTGATTACTCGAATCATACATGTTCCATAGGATATTGAAAGTATAAAATTTCTTTTTTTGATCTTGCATGTCTAGGTTTTGGCTTACCTGAAAAGAAAAATGTCCTGGAGCTGGATCAGATAAACTTCGCCATGATGTAAATAACTGTGTTTTGTTGGTGACTTTTCTTAATGTCAGATTTGCTCCTGTAAGCCACGTATCAGTTGGATAGTCGAAGCTCTGCCAAATTATCACCGAGGAATCAGATCCATCTGTTAGAACAAGATTTCCGTTGTCACAAAGTATCGCCGATGTGGAGCTATAATTGCCATAACTCTTGGTGGACCAAACTTCAGATTTGAGCTGGTTGAGAAGGACTAGATTCCCTTCTTCCGAGATCTTCAGTTCTGATGTTGACTGATCTTTGATTGGTTTATCTCTGTTTGCTACCCAAACCACCCTCTTAATCGTGGCATTTCTGTACCAGATGCCTATGTAGTAGTTCTCGGAGTTGTTTGGCTTGAAGAAACCCAGTTCAAAGATGCTACTATTAGAGACTATGGTCTGGTTTCCTGTGAGAGATTGGCCTGGAGATATGTAATCAACCATGATGGAGTTAGCATTGAGACAGAGGAAAAAGAGGATGAGATAAACTGAAGGCATGAACCAGGTTTTGCTTCTTCTGTTACCCATCTCAGCTCACGAGAACCTTACATGCCACTCAAGAGCTTTAAAATGACGAACTGGTTCCAGGAATAATTCTCCCTTGCATACCGGTAAAAGTAGTTTGAAAAAGTTTTCGACAGTCTGATGTCTGTGGCTGTAATGGAACCAAGTCACTATTATTTCTCTGGCCTTAGTGTCAATCTTATCGATTTTTCTTCATAAATGATTTTTTATAAAAGCATTTTTTCTCTTAGGAAGTTTTGAGTGAATGTATCATTACTCTTTCTTCTTTTTAGATGTCGCATCTTAAGTCAAATAGTTAGTGATGGAAGATTTACATGGAGTCGTGTTTCCTGTTGTATACTTTTTTGGGGAGAGAAACTTCCCAGTGGACTCCAAAAGTACACTATTTTTATGCCATGTTTGTTTGGTTGGAATGGAATGGATGTAATGGAATCTCATTCCAATTCATTCCAAACAACATGTTTGGATGAGATAATTAAATAGGAATGGAATCAAACAGTATTAGTAAATTATAATGATATTCATGCCGCAATGTTTATTTCAATCTCATTTCATTCTAGACTATTTTAAACATGGAATCAAATTCTATTCCCATCCATTCCATTTCAACCAAACAAACATGGCCTTAGATGTACCAAGGACCCTTATTATGTTGTGTATTGTTATTTGCTTGACAATGAATACCTGCTTTACCAGAAAAAGGCTTTGAGAAGGTGCTGTGGATTTCCACACTGAACATTTAGAACAGGGCCCAATTTTTTTTCAAATTTGGTAGGTAAATTGCCCCAGGTTTTTGGATGTATATGGTGGTGTTTGAGAATTGGAAGGGGTAAAAAGGTGAAAAGATGTCCAAATCTCTTTCAATCCTTTGAACTGATATGGGAGTGAATAAATTTTTGTGGAAAATTCCCTTTGGATGCGTGCTGGTTGAGTGGTCGAGCATGTCAACACATTTCTTTCACATGACTTTCACTAGCCTTATTCTCTCCATTGATTGGATAACCACTAGATATTAATCAACCACGACGGAGATAGCACGGATACAGAAGAAAAAGAACATGAGAAAACCGAATCGGATTTACCGGCTTTGCTTCTTCCCTTATCCATCTCAGGCTCTTAGCTAACCACAAGCTTAAGAATGAACAATAATTAGTCCCAGCCTTCAGAACCTTGCCCTTAAAAGTTGAAGAAATGTTTTCAGCAGTCCCATTCCAATTTGTTGAAATGTCAAATATTTGGAGAAGTGCCGTGAACGCAGAAGTGAAGATGTCGAACATGAGGCCACGAAACATTTCAATTCTTTTGAAAGGAAATTGCCAACGTACTTCCTTTCAATCCATTGAACTGATATGGGTATGGACCTCTTTTGTGGAAACTCACTCTTGGATAAATAGCTTTCAATCAGTGTCATTCTAGGCCATCCGTATTGGTCCAGCATGTGAAACAAATTTCCTCTAAGAAGATTTTCATAAAGACTTCTAGCCAAATAATTTTCCTCAGTGATTGGAAGGTCCAGTACACCAGTGAGATCTTCATTTGTCCTTCAAATCCAGGTGGGTCCTTCATAAGAGGATGGGTTCAAGGTAGGTCATTTTGGAGATTGAGTGTGAGTTGACTTTATAGGCTATTGGCCCTTTTTGGGCAATGAGACATATGTTGGTTTCCTTGTTTGTGTGGTGTGTATGTGTGCCTTGGAAAAAAGGGTGGGTTCAAGGGAGCATCGTTGGGCCATTTACACTGAGAATTTGTTTTTTCATATATAGGCTCGTGCGTGTGTTGGCATTTGTTGCAGGTATGGTATGGAGCCATGGAGGAATATCTCAATTCATATATTGAGTGGGGGTTGCTTGGGCCCCCTTGACAGGGTTGCTTGAGAAGGTCATTTCTGCACTGTTAATGAAATTTAACTTAATATGAATAATGCATAAATTTTTGTCCTCAACACTTAAATTTTTTTTTTCTTTTGCTTTCCCAAAAATTCTATAATTGTATCTTACTAGGGGAAAACGTACCAAACATAGCCTTTTTGGACACTCAATTAACCATATGTTTGACTTATGGAAGTGAGAGGAAATGTTTTTTAATGGTAGTAAGACGCAGGCTATGTTTGTTTGGTTGGAATGGAATGGGTAGGACTGAAATCTGATTCTATGCTTAAAATAGTCTAGAATGGAATGAGATTGAAATCAACATTGCGGAATGAATATCATTATAATTCACTACTATTGTTTGATTCCATTCCTATTTAATTACCTCATCCAAACATGTTGTTTGGAACAAATTGGAATGGGATTCCATTCCATCTATTCCATTCCAACCAAACAAGCATGGCCTAGGGGTATTCGTTTCCTGAAGATTTGAGATTCCCTTAAACAACATAATGCATGGCACTGCTTAATGATGATTTATGTTATATGGCTTTATCACAGTTTGGTGTCCTCAGAGCAGAATCACCATAGGCGAAGCAGATTAAATACTACATATTTTGAAAGAATTTTGTTCTTTCTGGGCATAATGGTCCAGCAGCAGTATGGTGTTTGTAATGCACCTTCTTTCTGGGCATATCGTTTTCTTGTCCTTTTCTTCTCTCAAAAAACATAAAGTAAAATCGAGGGCCATGTAAAACATTCTACTAATCGTTTAAAACAATCCCACGAGCAGCAAATTAGATATATACCATAACATTATTAAAAGTAGATTCATTCTAAATTATTGAAACCTAGATGCCATTAGAAATTAAAATATTTTCTCTATGCTATGTTTGGATAAGGAATTTCTAGATAGAATTTGTTTTTAAGATGGAATTTGTAAAATTTATATAAGGATTTTGTCCATCTCATCCTTACAAAAATTTTACAAATTCCATCTGAAAAGCAAATTTCACATAAAAATTCCTTATCCAAACATAGCGTTATGGACTTTCCAGTAAGGAATTATCATTATGGTTGGAGAATGGAGATTCAACATTTATACAATATGGGGTTCCACACCTATATAGTAACTGGAGAAATGTTCCTCTTTTCGTACCACAAATAGCATAGCTGTTATTGTGCCTTGTCATGCGAATAAATTTTGTGTGGAATGCATAGTATATTTGAAGAGCATATCCTTTCCAAAGCCCATTTCGGTAAGTTTTCCAATCCATGTTTGCTTTCTGGTTTTATTGCTATTTTAGGCAATTGGCTAATTAGATATTTCAACATTATTGGATGACACCACACCCACGGCGCCACACCCCCCCCCCCCCCCCCCCCCCCCCCAATATTTATGTGTGATCTCTAAATTCCTTTCATTTTCAATAATCAATTAATCAAATCCTGAAAAATCAAGTCCCAACACATATTTATTGCTAACCAATACATAGAGGGCCTTTTTTGAAACCCAATATCAACCTAAATGTTGTATTATTCCTGTTAACAATCGTCTATGTCGTACGGACATCTCTACACGAATTTACCTAAGTTGAATAACACTTTTGAAAGTCCTTGTTGATCTTAGAACATTATGGATCTATGATGGAGTGTGAAATCTGTTTTTAGTTTCATACAGTTTGTAACTGAACAATAAAACATCGTTATGGTTAGAACCTTCTCACAAAAATAGAGACACAGTTCATTAAGATGACATTATTTTGTAATTTACCTCTGCTTTACTGTATTATTCATACAGCCATGCCCAAGAACTACCTAAAACGTACACCATCTTCTGGGAGTTATTTCTAATATTATAGGACTAAAAGACTGTCTTCTGGGAATTATTTATTTCATAAGTACGGATTGATTAATTTCTTCTGCTCTTAGTTGTTCATAGAGTAGGATTTGTCCCTTTGCGGAGGATAAAAATACCCTATCCTATTATGTTGAACCATGGAAGTTGAGCCACATTTAAAGGCAGTTTATTATACCAACTCCCACCAAAAGTGTATTGCATTTCACATAACACTTGATATTTGAAATTATAACATCTGAATGTTGCATAAATACACACTGTGAACTACAGAAAGCAATCCTCTAATTGGTCTTTGTTGTTAAAGCTTTATCGATCAATTCACTTTTTGGCTTCCATATTCTGTGTGCAGAGTGCTTTGATCGGATATAGAGTCCAAGAACAAAACTCTGTCTTCCTCTTCTCCTACAAGATTTAAAAGACGTGTGGGAATGGGAGGAATGTTTACCTCTACAACTCCTGCCAGAATTTGAACAACCTTAACCATCGATGGCCTATGAGCTTCATCATCTTGGATACACCAACAAGCAACTCTACAAGCTCTAGTAAGCTTTTCCAAATCAGCACTTCCTTCCAACCTGTGGTCTAGTAGGCTGAGAACCTCACCTTCATTAAGTTGAGCTGCTGCCCAGACGGGGAAGTAACCAACATTTCCACCCTCAAATTTACTTGTGTTTCTCCTACCTGATATAATCTCGAGTAGCATCATTCCATAGCTGTAAACATCTGCCTTTGGTGTGATAGGTGATCCTGAAATCCATTCTGGAGCGAGATATCCTATTGTCCCTCTCATTGTTGTCAGGACCCGGCTGAATTCCCTATCCAAGAGCTTTGCCATACCAAAGTCTGCCACTTTGGGTCTGCAATCAGCATCCAGAAGTATGTTTTCCGGCTTGATGTCGCAGTGTATAATGCACTCCCTGCACTCTTCGTGGAGATAAGCCAATCCTCTAGCAGTCCCAATTGCGATCTGGAATCTTGTTTTCCAGTCCAAAATCTCACTACCCTTTTGATGAAACAAATGATTATCTAAAGAGCCGTATTTCATGTAGTCATAAACCAGTAGCTTTTTTGTATCCTCGGAGCAGAATCCCCGTAGGCGAAGGAGATTAACATGCTGGATTATTCCGATCGTGCTCACTTCTGATCGGAATTGTTTGTCTCCTTGTCTGAAACCTTCTAGCCTCTTTACAGCTATCATAGTTGAGTTTGGTAATGTCCCTTTAACGACAGAACCAAAACTTCCTCCTCCCAGCTTTTGAGAGAAATTTTTAGTAGCTTTTCGTAAATCGTGGTACATGTAAACCACCAAACAACCCTCCATTTCCATTGATGCTGTGATCAAGTGTCTCCTGCGGTATCTCCATATAAATATTAATAAAATTACTAAGAGAACAAGCACCCCAATCAGACACACAACTGCCTTTCTAATTTTTCCCATCTTTCCACTCTTGGGAAGCTGGAGACGGAGATAGATATATCCATTTACAGATTCTTCATCACTTGTTGGTTGCAGTATTGCCAGATCTTCGAACCACATATAATAGTAGCCCTCATAATAGGCGTAAGCAGTGCAGGAACAGGTGGCCAGGCATACAAGTCTCCAATGTTCAGCACTCTTATTTGGCAAAGGTTCCGCATTTGCAGGAAATACTGTAAAAGGAACTTTCGAAAATACTTGTTCACCTGAATTTATGGAACTATTTGGGGCACAGGATAAAGGGGTTTTTCTCACACAACCAGTATCCGAAGACGAATCATGCATATGCCATTCTCTTGGTGAGCTTGGTTTGAAACCTGGCAAACATCTGTAAGAATCTACAGATTGGTCATCGGGTTTTATTTTCGGGGGGAAGGACCATTTGCTTTTGTGTCCCAACGATATCCATTGGCTGATGTCTGCCATGTAGTCTATAACAAGTCCTGATAATGAAGAATTTAACATGAAATACATTTGTTCTTCGTTCTTATGCACCTCAATTGGAATATCTGACTCGAGGAATAATTGACTATTACGAACCTGACCAATGGAAAAATGTCCAGCGTACTTGCTCACCAGGATATCGAGACTATAAATTTGCGTGTCTGGAATTTGGCGTATTCGGAAGGAAAAATATCCTGGAGCCGGATCACTTAAATTTCTCCATGATATAAAAAACTGTGTTGTGTTGTCTTTATACAGCCTCAGCTTTGCTCCAGGAAGCCATGTATCAGTTGGGTGATCGAAGCTCTGCCAGATTATAGTCGAGGAATCCAACTCATTTGTTAGAACTAGATTTCCGGTGTCAAGAAGTACCAATGTGGAACCATAAGGGCCGTGGCTCTGAGGATACCAAACATTGACTTTGAGGTGGTTGACAAGGACTAGTCTCCCCGCTTCCGAGATCGTCAATTCTGATCTAGATGGATCCTTGATTGGTACCTCTCTGTTCGCTACCCAAACCACGGTCTGAATTGAGACATTTTTGTACCAGATGCCTATGTAGTACTTCTCCGAGGTTCCCGGTTTGAAGAAACCCAGTTCAAAGATGCCACTTTTAGAGACTTAAGGTCTGGTTTCCTGAGAGAGATTGGTTTCGAGATATGTAATCAACCACGGCGGAGTTAGCACTGAAATAGAAGAAAATAATTATGAGAGAAACAAATGGGATAAGCCTGCAGGTTTCGCTTCCTCTGTTACCCATTCCAAACACAAGCTTTTGGAATGAACAAGAATTAGTCCCAGGCCTAGCCTTAAGAACCTGTCCGTAAAAAGATGTTATAGAAATGTTTTCAGCACTCCCATTTAAATTTAGGGTAAAATACATTTACACCCCTGTGTTTATTGACTTTTACACTGACACCCCCGTCCTTTCTGAAATTACACCGCCCTACCCTGTCAGAATGCCAATCTTAACGTGGTTAACAGAAATGTAAAAAGACTAAATTGCCCTTCCTTTAAAATAACATCGTTTTGTGCTTTTGCTCTCTCTCCCCCCAGCTGCCCATCCCTTTCTTCTTCTTTACACACTCTCTCTCTCACTCTGATTGGGGTCCTCCTTCGACAGATCTGATGATCAACGTCGTCAAATCTGGAGATGGGTTTACCTCACATGGCAAATTTGATGGTGTCGTCGGCGAGGATGAGGAGAGAAGGGGGAGAACGGTGGTGGTGGATCTGTAATTAACAAAAAGGGGAGGTATAACAGAGGAAAAAAAAAAAGACCAATCATGGCGGCCATGGTTGCCTCTAAACAGAGTAGAAGGTAAAATAAAAATAAATAAATATATATATATATATATATATATATATATATATGAAGAATGGAGAGAACAAGGAAAGAGAGATGGTGACGAATTGTGGAATTTGTTGGGGTTTGCATTGGTTGGTTGTCCTCTTCTCTTCATCCTTTCCATCAATCCAAAACCCTTTTTCCAAATTCTTCAAAATCCTACCTTTATACCCTCACTTGATAGGAAACTTTTCAGCCGGAAAAATTGGTAGGGACAACGAAATGCATACAGATTACAGAGGACAAGTCACTCTCCACCTTCTCATGGTGGGCTTTTAATCGGGTAATACACACCAAACCTAAACTTGCCGGAAAAAATGGAGGCTTCGACGCACGGATTTTTTTTTTCCCCTCATCTTCTTCCTCATCCTCCCTTTCTCTGTTTTTTTTCCCTCCTTGGTTTGCTTCTTTTCATTCCTAAAAAAACCCAAACTTGTCAGAAAAAAGTTTGCTGCCGCCGTCGTAACTCCATTGCTGGCATCCATCTTGGCCATCGTCGACGCATGAGTTTCGTCCAGGCCATGGCTGCGAGATTGGGTTTCTAGGGCTTGAGGGTGAGAGGCTAGGCTACGCCAAACGCAGCGTTTTGGTTTCAATAAGGGTAAAATGGGTATTTTTAGCCCATTTTTTACATGACGTCAGCAATAGCCGTTAACCCTTTTAACAGTTGGTTGACGGATGGGAGAATATGTACATTATTTTCCAAAGTAGGAGAGGGCAGTGTAATTTCAGAAAGGATGTGAGGTGTCAATGTAATAGTCAGTAAACATAGGGGGTGTAAATGTATTTTACCCTTAAATTTATTGAGATTTCAAAAATTTGATTAGGTGTTGTGGACACAGTACGTAGTGAATATGCCACACATCTGAATATGCTATAAAACATTTCAATTTTTTTTTATTATTTAATAAAGGAAATTGCCAACATACTTCCTTTCAGTCCTTTGAATTGACGGGTATGGAGCTAATTCGTGGAAACTAATTAATTCCCATGGATGGCTGGCTTTCCATCCGTGCCAGTCTAGACCCCCCATGTTGGTCCAGCATGTGAAGTGCAATTACTCTAAGATGACTTTTCAAAAGCCTTCCAGCAAATAATTTTCCTCACTGATTGGATGGTCTAGTGAGAGATTCATTGGTCAGTCAAATTCAGGGGGGTCCTTCATAAGAGGGTAAGTCCCGTGCATTTGGTTTGAAAAGTCAAATTGAAGAGAGGATATGTGCCCCATTCACACGAGAATTTGTTCGTTTTAGGCTCGTGCTTGTGTTGGCATTTTTTGCAGATATGATATGGAGCCATGGAGGAATATCTCATTTCATATTTTGGGTGGTTGTTGTTAGGAATGGCCTCGGGCCCTTGACAAGTTTGCTTGAGAAGGTCATTACTGGGCTTTCTTGTTTGATGTTCATGATCCATTCTACCATAACATGCACCCATATAGGCATTTACTTGCCTTCTTTTAAACATTCGAATCGCCATTTTGGCAATGCTATAGGGGAAATTTCCAGCCTCCAAATGTAGATTCATTCTAAATGAACCATAGCTGCCATGAGATGTCAAAAGATTTTTTATATGTATATTCCTCATTTTTGTTGTAATAACGAATTATCAATTTATCATTAGGGCTTGAGATTCAAAATTGGTGCAATACAGTGTTCCACACCTAGTTAGCAACTGGAAAAATGTTTCTCTTTTCGTACTACACGTAGTAAAATCATTAGTTGCAATTGTTCCCTTTTTTGTGAATATTTTTTTCTCTGGAATACAGAATATTTATGAAGAGCATATCCGTTTTAAATCCCATTTTGGAAAATTTTCCAATTCATGTTTGCTTTCCAGTTATATTCTTAATTTAAGTGAACTATCAGATTAGAAACACACACACCCCCACTCACAATATCACTGGCCTTGGATTTTGGTACTTCCACGGCCTGGACCCTGTTAATTAAATAATTTGGAATCAGATTTACATATGCTCTCTAGATATTTTCCTTTCCTAATTCATAAGTATATCCCAAATGACCAAGTCCCAGAATATATTTTTCTCTAACCAATATATAGAGGGGCTTTATTTGAAACCCAATATCAACCTACTTGTTGTATTCTTCCCATTATCAATTACGGTTATGACATTTTCATAAAAATATAACACAATTTATCACTCCTCCTTGGGATCTTCGGGTTCGTTGGCATAATTGTTTGTACTTCATGCAGTTTATGTACTTTCAGTATACTCATATTTTTCGAAAAGGTAATGTTGCGGTTGATAAATATACTGTTAATATTCGGATTGAGTTCGTGATCTATATCCGTGGTCCGCCCACATGTGGGTGACGAATTTTATGAGTTTTTTTCATTGAGTGGTTTCCTATTGTGTGGTCCTATAAGATTTAAGACTCATAAGATACTATATAAGATTTTTTTCTCTACATATTGGGAATTGCCAAATTAGTCCCAAGCGAAATATGTCACACACAAGGCCAGGAAACATTTTCCTAGTTTGAGGCAAAATGCCAAGATATATACGTTCAATCCTTTGAACCGATGTGTGTGGAAATTTTCCATGGAAACTTTCTTTTGTCCTCTATTTGGTTCAAGGATTCTACTAAGAAAGGAAAAAAAATGAGAAGGAAAAAAAATGAAAGAAAAAGATAAAATTATATCAAGGCAAAATTATTCAAAAATTTTTTTTCTTTCATTTTTTCATAGCAACCAAACGAAGAAAAGCACAATTCTTTATATTTTATTTTCTCTCCTTGATAAAATCCGCAAACCAAATAGCACCTTGGGATCCAGCTCATTCTCTCGGCTGTCTTTTCAAAGTCTTTCAGTCAACAATTTTAGGCAAATGCTAATTCCAGTCCAACCACACCATGATTGGTACGCATAATTGGGGTCCGCTCCAATCATAGAGCCCACATCACTGTAATTAACATCTGCCATAATTTTTTATTGACTGATTGGATGGTCTACTGACCTGGATTGTCTGACCAATTGGGTGGCCCATGGGAGGGGCAAGTCCCACTTGGTATGAAGGGTCAGTCGAAGAGGACTCAGATTTGCTCAAATTGAGGGCCAAAACTGGACGCTCAAGTTGCCGTGCGATTTTAGCCACGTGGACGATTGAAGAAACAACGGCTAGGATTAGAATGCTTTATCATGTGGGGAGAAGTCTAACGGCGTTAGTTGGGAAAGCTGTGTTTGGGGAAAACGGTGCCGTTTTACTTGCAAAAACAAAACCAAAACCGTTGTAATCCCAGTCTATAGCGGAGCCCTCTTTAAAGCCAAAAAGCAGCAAAAACCAAAGCACAACCCTTCAATCTTTTTTCATTTTTAACCAAAACCCATCTCTCAAAACCCCCAAAGATCTCTCTAAAACCTTTCAAAAACCAGCCATGATTTGATCCATCAACTCCTCTCTTCTCCTGCCCCGAAACCCATAAATGGGAAAACCCTTTTACTCTCTGTTTCTCTCTCTGTTTTTGTCTATGACTACTTTTGAGCAAATCCTACTTGCTAAATCTGATTCTGATTACACCAACTTGGTCTATAAGGGCTGTGCAAGGCAAGCTTTATCAGATCCAACTGGTGTATACTCACAAGCACTCTCAGTCCTTTATGGGTCTTTAGTTTCACAGTCCTCCAAGACCAAGTTCTACAAGACCACCACTGGTGGTGGCCAAACCACCATCTCCGGTCTCTTACAGTGCAGATGGGAACTCAGCAATGCTGACTGCTACAGCTGCGTGAGCAAACTACAACAGATGTTTGACCAATTGTGTGGCAAAACAGTAGCTGCTAGGATTTAGCTATCATGGGTTGCTACATTCTGTCTGAAGTAGCTGGTTTTGCTCAAATTTCTGGCATGGAGATGCTGTACAAGACCTGTAGTGTGACAAACGTTGCCGGAAGTGGGTTTGAGGGCCAAAACTGAGAGAGAGAGAAAGAGAGAAAGAGAGAGAGAGAGGAGGAGCCAAAATCAAAAACCAGATCTGGAATCGCTCCCCCTCTTTTGGTTTTGGCTTTGTTTTTGCAAGTAAAAACGGCACCGTTTTCCCCAAACACAGCTTTCCCAGCTAACGTTGTTAGGCTTCTCCCCACACGGTGAAGCATTCTGTTAGGCTTCTCCCCACACGGTGAAGCATTCTAATCCTAGCCGTTGTTTCTTCAATCGTCCACGTGGCCGAAATTGCATGGCAACTTGAGCGTCCAGTTTTGGTCCTCAACTTGAGCAAATCCAAGTCCAGTGGGGGAATAGAGGATCCTTAATTGTTCCATTTACATGAGAATTAACATACTTATATAAACGCCTGTGTGGCTGTGTGCATTGGACTTGGATTCAGTGCTGAGTTTAGAAAACTCAATATGGTGCCGAACTAATCTCAGTTGTTTATCTCGGGTTTAGACGGTTGAGATTAAAAGATGAAAAAGTTACTCTTATAAAGGCATTTTGGTAACTTTCTCATTTTTCAATTTCAATTGTCTAAATCCGAGATGGACGACTGATATTAGCTCGGCATCGTGCTGAATTTTCTAAACTCAGTGAATCCTCACACGTGTGCATGTGTTCGCGTTTCTTGAAGATATGATAGGATTATGGAGCCATGAAGGAATATCACAAATCATTTTTAGGGTAATGCTACTAGGACAGGTTTTGAGCCCTTGAAAGTTATGGCCTTTTAATTTTAATTTTAATTTTTTTTTTAGTTACATTGGAAGGACATGGATCCTAGATCACCCAACCCCCCCCCCCCACCCCTATCAGGTACCACCCTAGACTAGCTAGTACATCTTTAAGGGCTAGCTTGGTAAGGTAATTATTGGGCTTTTAATGAAATTTAACTAATTATGCATGGTGTACAAATTTTTGTCCACAATAGTTAAATTTTTTCTTTTTCTTTGAAAAAAAAATCTTTTATTTTCCCTTCTAATTTTGCTTTACTATGCTCTGGTTTCCCAAACTCCCCTAAGGGTTTGCTCGTTTGACGGGAATTGGCGGTGAGAGTTGCAGATTCTCAGGAATTAATAAAAAGTGGGTTGTTCGTTTTGCTTAAATCTTGAGGTTTTGATTTCCCGTAAAATCTCAATTCTCGTAATTCATGAGAGATGAAAATCCTATAAAAAAACACAGGAATTAGAAACTCCCACACGTTATTCTCTACAACCCAAACTCATTCTCTAGAATTTCACTCCACATCCTCTTCTTTTCTCTTTACAAAACAGAGTGTGTAAGAATATTGGCAATGCAACGTTGAATGTTGATAAGAGTTCTGGCATGGACGCCTCTAAATCACCCCCACAAATCTTCTCTTGTTTTGCCTTGATCTTTTTGCCGATAAAAAAAAAAAAAAAAAAAAACAGAAAGGGGATTCTCTTTCTTGTTCTACCTCAATCCAATAACCTTGGTTGATCTTCTCTTGTTCTACCCCAATATGTGTGTGTTTTTATAAAATTATTCACGGTCTTTGATTTTGAACTTAAACATTCTTTTTTTTTTTTTTTAATACCCAAGCAATGTTTCACCTGCGATTACCCACATCACCCACTTTCTTCTTCTTCGGCAAACTTCAATAAACTCTAGGTCATATTGCTTCACCAACTGTAACTTTTTGGATCTGATTTCATTTTTCTTTAAAAGGTTTTTTTTTTTAAAAAAAAAAAATTTTATTTTTAAACATAAATTCATTTGGAAAATCCTTTTGTTAACTGAACAACCAAAATTCTTACTCTCAAGATTGTAACTCTTGAGAGTTTCAACTGTCGAGAATTTCAAAGTCTCGAGAGTTTCGTTTCTTGCGAAACAAACAGACCCTAATTGTTCTTATTAGGGAAAAGCTTTACCAAACAAGGTCTTTGGGACACTCACTAACTAACCACATGCTTGACTTCTTGAACAGAGGAAATATTTTTCAATGGAAGCAGGACTTGGGGGGCTTCTTTCCTTGTATATTAGAGATTCCCATCAACAACATAATGGATGGCACTGCCTAAATGGTGATGCATGATTGACAGCTTTATCACAAATATTCGTTTTTCTAGTTAGTAATAACATTAATTAGGCGTCTAACTCTAACCCACATAATTGTTAGGCTACGTGGAGCTTGGTATTTCATCTTAATCACATAAATTTTTTTTTTTTTTTTTGAGGCCTAGTCCATGGAGCAAAGGCTCGGGCCGATGATGAGTACATGATTTAGTTCCCTAACAACATGCAAGACAAACATTTGAGATAAGATGGAGGGAGTGGATAAAAATGTAATGAATATAACTTGTTCAATCAAAGTGGTTGTTTGTACACTTGACATCTTATATAGAATGGGATCACAATAGGATGGGTCTGGGATGGGACAGCCTAATCCCATTTTATCCAAGTTGAACCATTCATTTATAAATACATAGTGCGAACTACAAAATGGAAATCCCTTAATTGGTTTTTATTGTTAAAACTTAAACAATCAGATTGAGAGTCCAAATAATATCAAGTAGTGAGCACATGATTTAGAGGTCCTAGGATGCCAACCTAGTTGGGATGCTAGGATTCTCTATGATGCTTCTATTTTTATTTATAAAAAAAAAAAAGAAAGAAAAAAAATGTAGACTCCAAACTATACTCTTAATTTTTTAAGCTTCCATATTGTGCATCCAACTAAGTGCTTTGATAAGATATGGAGTCCAAATCCGCAACCGTGTCTTCCTGATCGCCTACAAGATTTAAAAGATGCTTAGAAATGGGAGGAATGTTTACTTCTACAACTCCTTCCAGAATCTGAATCACTTTACCCATTGATGGCCTATTAGCCTCATCATCTTGGATACACCAACAGGCAGCTCTTGAAGCTCTTGTAAGCTCTTCCAAATCAACATTTCCATTCAGCCTTTGGTCTAATAGGCTAAGAACCTCCTTCCGTATTTATAATGTTACTATTCTACTTATAAAATTTGAAAATCACGTAGTAAACTGATATTGTTCCCTTTATAAGATTTGATGGGATAACCATGTGTTTATTGTTACTTCCAATGACTTGAATTAGAGTCTCTTACTATTTCGAACTTTGTTTTTTGCAATCAATTTTTTTATGGACGTTAATGAACTCTTTTTGCTCCTAAGATCTTACTACCTCATGATTTTAGGAGCGTTTCTCTGTTTAGAAATTCTTAAAATCATGACTAAATGATTTTAGGACCATTTCTCTGCTTTTTTTTTTTTTTTTTTTTAATACTCATGTCATGTTTAGAAATTCTTAAAATCACAGTTATTTCGTGATTTAAGGATTAGCGGTTCCCTTATTTAACTCATATCACGTTTGGAAATAATACATTAATAAATTAGGGATATTTTAGACCAAATTCGCTCAAAATGGGTTATTGGGTTAATTAAAAAAATTCTTGATTTATTATAAAAAAATTCTTATAGTATGGGTTATGGCGAAATCTCCCATTTATAAAAAAGGAAATTGCCAACATGCTATCCTTTCAGTCCTTTGAATTGACGGGTATGGAGCTATTTCGTGGAAACTTAATTCCCTTGGATGGCTAGCTTTCCATCAGTGTCAGTCTAGATCCCCCATATTGGTCCAGCATGTGAAGCACAATTACTCTAAGATGACTTCTCATAAGCCTTCCAGCAAATAATTTTCCTCACTGATTGGATGGTCTAGTGAGAGATTCACTGGTCCGTCAAATTCAAGTGGGTCCTTCATAAAAGGGTAAGTCCCATGCATTTGGTGTGAACAGTCAAGTGAAAGAGAGTGTAAGTGGCCCATTTTGGCATTTTTTGCAGATGTGATATGGAGCCGTGGAGGAATATCTCATTTCATATTTTGGGTGGTTGTTGCTAGGGAAAGGCCTCGGGCCCTTGACAAGTTTGTTTCAGAAGGTCATTACTGGGCTTTCTTGTTTGATGTTCATGATCCATTCCACCATAACATACACCCAGTTGGATTCATTCTAAATGAACCATGGTTGCCATGAGATGTCAAAAAATATTTTATTGGTATTTTCCTCATTTTAGTGGTAATAATGAATTATCAATTTATCATTAGGGCACGAGATTCAAAATTGGTGCATTTCACTTGACATTCGATATTATCACATTAAGATGTAATGATTATGAAATTTAGTTAATGCATTTCACTTGACATTCGATATTATCACATTCTTTGTTTTGACAAGTGGTAAGTACATCATACTAACGACACACAGCCACATGGATATGAGCTGAATCCAAGCACCACCTCTAAAAGGGTAACCTAAATTTTTCTCGTCTAAATTTTGCATATATACACACACTGTGAACAACGAAAAGCACTACTCTAATTGGTCCTTTTTGTTAAAGCTTTATTCGATCAGATGTGCTTTTATCTTCCATATTCTTTGTGCAACTGAGTGCTTTGATCAGATAGAGTCCAAGACCACAACGGTGTCTTCCTGATCTCTTACAATATTTAAAAGACACCTAGAAATGAGAGGAATGGTAGCTCTACAACTTCTTCCAGTATTTGAACAACTTTCCCCATCGATGGTATGTCAGCCTCATCATCTTGGATACACTGACAGGAAACACTACAAGCTCTGGTAAGCTCTTCCAAATCAGCATTTCCATGCAGCCTATAGTCTAGTAGACTAAGAACCTTGCCTTCATTAAGTTTGGCTGCTGCCCAAACATGGAAGAAACATACATTTCCACCCTCAAACTTACTTGTGTTTCTCCTACCGTATATGATATTATGATCTCAAGTAGCATCATAAACTAGAAGCTTTTTGGTGCCCTTAGAGTAGAATGCCAGTAGGCGAAGGAGATTAACATGATGGATTATTCCAATTGTGCTCACCTCTGATGGAAATTTTGTCTCCTTGTCTGAAGCCTTCTAGCCTCTTCACAGCTATTGCAACTGAATTTGGCAATGTCCCTTAAAAAACAGAACCAAAAGCTTTTTGTAGCTTTTCGTAGATTAATGTATTTGTAAACCACCAAAGAACCCTCTCCTACCTTTGATGCAGTAATCAAGCGTCTCCTTTGTATCTTTGTATAAATATTAATACAATTACTAGCAGAAAATTAAGGACCCCAAGGACTGCACCCACGATTGGGCCTATAATTCTTCATCATTAGGTTGTGCAGATTCCACTGATCTGTTAACCATATATAATACTTACCGGAGTAATAGGCATAACCACTGCTGGAACGGGATGCCAAGCATGCTAATCTCCAATGTTTAGAACTCTTATTTGCCAAAGATTGCGTATTTGGTGGCAGTCTTTTCAAGGGTATTTTCAAAAATTCAGGTTTACCTAAAGATGAGGAACTATTTATGTGGCAAGATACATTGGTTGTTCTCTCACATCCACAAGACCAATGATTTCTTCTCCGATGTGTAGGGGACTGTGACCCTGGTTTGAAACCCGGCAAACAGGTACATTCTGGTGCATGATTTTTGCAAATTGTAGGTAGTCATAACCCCACAAGGGTTTTGAACTTCACACCGATCATAGGGTTGTATTGCTGAAGAGGAGAACCACTTTCTTTCGTGCTCTGACCATGTCAATTGGTGGATGGATCCCATGTAATCTATCACAAGTTATGCCGACGGAGAAGATAAGGTGAAATATGTTGAATCTTCGTCCTCATGCATCTTAATTCCTGTAACTGACTTGAGGAATATCTGATGACTACAAACCTCGGTTCTTTGATTACTTTCGTGGTACGTGTTCGGCAAGATATCTAGAGTATAAAACTACACGTCTGGATCTTCCGTGTCATTATTTTGGGTTATTTGAAAAGAAAAATTTCTCCGTGCGTTAAATGTGTATTCATCCAACTTCAGCGCTACTACAGGAAGCCAAGTATCAGTTGGGTAGTAGAGGCTCTGCCAAATTACATACGAATCAGACCAATCTCCTAGAACAAGATTTCCAGTGCATGTCAAGAATGTTGAAGAGCAACAGCTGTCCTTCCGTGTGAACATGTACCACCTCATCTTTCTTCCAATCTCCATTCTACACATCACCTCTTTTTTTTTTTTTTTTTCGATAAACGAATGGGGGCGACCAACAATAGCAATCCACCCTTGGGCATTACCATAGGAGCCTCTACCCATCACTTGAACACCTGTTTTAGGGCTGTCTTCATAAACCGACTTATGTAAACCGACTTTTTGTGTTGCTTCAATTTATTTTAACCCCCTCTGTTTTGTAACCTATATATATATATAGGTATACAGGTATTGCGCGCATTTGATTGTACTCTTTTTCTTTTTTCTTTTTTTTTTTCTTTTTGCTGAATGAAATTTGATTGAGAGTGAATTGCAGTCCGTGCTTTCTGTATGAGTTGTGAATTGCATTGAGCTTCCCTTGTTAGTGCTTTATTTATTTGCTGTGAGCTCCATCAATTTTCCCCTGTCTCAGTTGAGAATTCTACAAAGAAGTATTGCCACTGTAGAATTAAAATAGTCTCTGTCGCTCTCCGTGGACCAAATTTTGTATGTCTTTGAGGTGGTTGAGAAGGACTAGACTCCCTCGTTCTGAGATCTTCAGTTCTGATGTAGATGGATTTTTGATTGGTTTATCTCTGTTTGCTAGCCAAACCACTGTCTGAGTTGAGATATTTCTGTACCAATGCCTATGTAGAAGTACTTTGAGTTAGCACTGAAACATAGAGAAAAAAATTATGAGAGAAACAAATGGCATGAGCCTGCAGGTTTCACTTCTTGTGTTACCCATCTCAGCTAACAATATTACACTCACGATCGAGCTTTGGAAACAACAAGACCTAGTTTTGGAAACATAGTTATGGTATCTGTTGCATTTGATACCATAACTATGGTCTCGCATTTGAAACCACTCACGAACGAGCCGAAAAATCCTAGCTCGAAGTTTCCTCCAGCAGAATCTATGGTCTTGTCGTCGTCTCTTACGGATTGAGACATAGTTATGGTATCTGTTACATTACATTTGATGTTACTAGGCTCCTATTGATGCCTTCGTGGTTCTTTCGCCCGACTGTGGTACACCCAAGTGACTGAAAACATAGGACCGACAGAAAAATATAATTAAAGACTGACCGACACACTATTCCTTACTTTTTCTAATGGAAGGTGTTGATTTAGCGTAAAAGGGTAGGGACCCAATTATCTCCACCCTTTTTTTTATTTGGTAAGTAAAGACGGTGGATCTAACCAGTCTTCTAGTACATCTTTTTCCTTCAAGACTCAACATAATCTTCTATTTGTAGAAGGAAAAAAAAATAAAATGCAAATCTAATATATTCAGCTTGCCTTCTTATAGGTTTAGGTTTTAATTTTGTACTCCCTCCGTTTCAATTTAAATGTTCCCTTGAAAAAACACGCTTTTCTAGGTAACTTTATTAAATGTTTTCAAATCATTATTTAAGTTTTAAAATTCTAATTTTACCCTCAAGGGTACAAAACATTGGAAAGAGAAAAAAGACTTTTTTAAGGGTAATTTAAGAAATCTAACAAAAAGAATCTTTGACTTTTTGAATGTGGCAATTATTTTGAAACATCCCAAAATAGAAAGGAGGCCACTTAAATTGAAACAGAGGGAGTAGTTTTTTTTGCTTTGTTTGTGAGTTTGATAGTGACAGGTTCCGACTCACCAGGTTTAGAATTTTTATTTTTTTATTTTTTTTAATTTTGCTTTCTTTGTCTTTATCTTCTATTGTATTCTTTTTAATTTCTTTTAAAAAATTTCAAGTAGTGAGCACATGATTTAGAAGTCCTCGGGTGCCAACCTAGTTGGATGCTAGGACTCTCTATGATGCTTCAACTCTTTTATTTAAAATACAAAAAAATAAAATTGAAAATTTTGAAGCTGTGAAAAAGCTCATGGGAAACTTCAGAGCAGTTCTACTTATTGAAGTCCCTTGATCGATCATGATGAGAAAAAAAGAAGTAGATCAAGTTTGTCATTCGTCTTCCATAGGGCTGGCTATTAGGGTAGCTAGTTGTTTGTGTTCTATTTAGAAACTTTCTTGGAATTTATGTTGGAACTTCTGTGGATTTATTATAGTTTGTGTTGTTCATTTAATATATATACATATATAATTACAGAGACATAGATGTGTGCATGTTGGGACTTCTATGAATTCAAGTCATTTGATATGATGCCTCAGGCCTATTTGTGATAACTTGGAATGGAACAAATGATTTTTTTTTTTTTTAAAATTTTGGATGAGGAACAAGCCAAATTTATCATTTTCCAAAGGGATGGATTGTGTTTTTTGATGAATTTTAGCATAATAATGATATTATGAAATAGTGGTTTTTGAAATCCATGATTTGAAATCATTTCTTCAAATATTTTATCCAAACAGTAGACTCTTAAATTTTAAATCCATAGATTTAAAATCCATACCCAAATCCAAATTCACGTTCCCAAACGTAGCCTAAGTTTGTTCGGAATGAAAGGATTCTTGAGATATAGAAAAAAGAAAAGAAGCAAGAAATCACAGAATCTATTTCCAACACCGAATAAAGCCCAAGAAAAAGCCATTCATATGTGTGTGTGTATATATATATATATATATATATATATAGAAATATTATGTAATAAACATTAATATCAAGAGAATTAATCTAAGATTGCCTCCTGATTTGGGTGGTAAAGTCCTCGACTAGTCGTAATGGGGAGAGATTGCTGATAGTTCCACCAACCATGCATTTTGCTCCATCCACTAAATTACACTATAGTTTTATATAAAAACAAATTATCAAAAATCTAAAAGCCATTAGATGAGATAAAATGTTGTTTAACCCATATGATCCTATGGCTCAATGCTAAATACTACAAGAACATTAATTATGCTTTTTGGATGGTCCTATTCCTTTTTCTCCAAACTTAACGGCGACATGATGAGAAACATCAGAGAAGTACTCCATGATGTAACACATTTACAAAGAGTCTTGCGAAAATGGAACGACAGGTGTATCCTCCTGTAAATTATCCATACAAAGAAGATAAATAACCTTGAAAAGCAACAATGGTTGTGGTTTCTATAATTTATTTTTAAAAAAAGAAAAATTAAAGGTTCTAGTACATACAAAAACATCTCCATGAGAATCATGAGATGTCTCTTATCGAGCCTCTAATACTGTAATGGTATCGTGATTGGTTGAACATGGTTGATACTTGTCTGATGACGAATTGGTTCCAATCAGATTCCATTCATTGAAAAAGCCAGGTTGTTTAGGCTGAGGTAATGTACCTTCGCCAGCCAACATTAGAACCATAGATGACATACTAGGCCGATCATCTGGACATTGTTGCACACATAACAGGCCCACATGGATTGCACGCAATACTTCATGTAGGTTGCCATAGTCCCCTATCGATGCATCTATTAGCTCTAAAGGTTTACCTTCCATATAGAGCCTCCATGCCTAAACAATTTGGAAACATATTATCATTAGTAGGTTTAACTTAGAGAAGTGAGAAAACATTAGTCAAAACACTTACATGCCCAATAAGGTTGTGGTGGTCGTCTGGATGATGAAAACCTTTGTTTCTCTTGCCACTGACTACCTCTAGCAACAAAACACCAAAACTAAAGACATCGGATTTTGTTGAGTAAACCCCATCAATTGCATACTCAGGAGACATATAACCACTACATGAAACCATTAAACAAATGAATACATCAACAATCAATGAATTAAGACTAAAATCAACATTCTAGATATACTTACTATGTTCCAACCATATTTTCCGTGTGAGCCTCAGATTCATTTCCACCAAAACTTCTAGCCAAGCCAAAGTCGGATATTTTTGGATTCATCTTATTGTCAAGCAAAACATTGCCTGCTTTGATATCTCTATGGATTATCCGTAGTCTAGAATCTCGATGAAGATAGAGGAGCCCTTGAGCAATTCCATTAATGATTTGGTAGTGCCTAGGCCAATCCAGTAGAATGCTTCGTGAGGGATCTGCCCAATTTTTTCCGGCATCAACTCCATAATTAATAGAATGATTTAAATTCTATATAAAAAATTATCGCGTAAACATGTGACAATGAAATGAAAGCCATCCCATTGTGATATCCATTAAACTAGACCATTAAACTAGACAACAATAGGTAATGCCTAGTACGTACTATTGCCCCTTTCCCTTGTATTAGTGTTCTACATCAGTTGCGGACAATGCCTAGATAGGATTATAAGACAACGTTGAATGCCTTATTAGAAATGCGTCTTTTGGGTTTAGGACTCAAAAGGATAAACCTGTGAGGCCAATTGGTATGCTGAGCCATAGCAGACAATACCTCGAGGTGGGGGTTGGGCAGCGCAATGCGTTTACATTGGTATCAAATCCAAATAGTAGAGCATATACAAAGGTTTGGTCTGTGTTCACAACATTTGGATGGCGTACAACAACCCTGCGGCTCGTAATGACAAGCGACAGTCGTTCTCAGGTCTCTTTTGCAAGAGGTAACTTCTTAGACCCACAATTTATTTGCAATGTACAATATTTGTAGCGTGTTTACACCTTGGTTCATGAGTCATTGCTAGACGTAGTTACCTTAAATTTACCCTAGCACCTCTTTGTCAAAGCATTACTCTTATAAACTAAGAAGATTTTGGAAGTTGTTTATTTATTTATTTTTTGAATAAAATTATGGAGCTTCAAGCATCATAGAACAATCCAGTATCTCAACTAGGTTGGCACCCTAGGAGTTCAAAATCATGTGCTATTCACCTAGAATTTATTAATAAAAGAAAGTAAGAGTACAAGATAAGATAAAAAAGAAAAAATTAAAAGCTTTGGTCATATGCCAAGACTTACAAGAGAAAAAGAAATAAATAACCTCTAAGGTCTAAATCTATAAGAAAGCAGACCACAAGAGTCATGCTGAAGAAGTTTAAACTAAAGAAGATCTAAGAGAGAGAGAGAGAGAGAGAGAGAGATTCATACCAAAAATGAAGAAGTCCAAACTGTTGTTGGGCATGAATTCATAAATCAACATTGTTTCATCTACTTGAAGGCAACACCCTAGAAGTTTTACTAGATTTCGATGCTGAAGTTTGGCGATGTATATAACTTCATTCTTGAACTCATTGAGTCCTTGTTTACAATCCTTTGAGAGCATCTTCACATCTATTTCTTGTCCATCTTCCAACACACCCTAAAAATTATCACTTCATGTTATGCTTAAAGATTTATCTATATATGTATATATATTTGTGAAAGCCCAAAAATTTGGTCAAAGTTTATATACAACGACTAAAAAATTTCCCAAACCATTTTAAACAAGGGGGAATTTTTGATTGGTTGGCCTACAGGAAAATAATTACAGTTACTAGTCATTTTTCGTTAAGTTAGTAAGGTGTGCATGGCTCAAGGCGCGCATGGGTTGACTTGCTCGCGGAGCGCCATACCTGAAAATGTTTGAAGAGCATTTTGCACTTAACTATAATTATTTTTCCGTTGCCTGATCAATCTAAAATTCCCCCTTTAAACAACTATAATTACTTCTACAGTAGGATTGTTGTCTTTAATTCGCCCCAAAAATATTAAACAAAAAAATTAAAAATAAAAATCATTAATTTTGCTAGCTACGTACTGAGAAAAATTTCTAAACACTTAGAATAATTAGTTCTATGCCATTTGTTCAGATGTTTAAAGGCAAAGCAGTGATAGAAAACTAACTGCTCATAAGTGTACAAATACTAACGTAGGTGCCTAGAGCTATTACCATGCAAACTTGGCAACATCGAAATATTGAATGATAGTAAGTATATTTACCTTGTAGACAGGTCCAAAACCGCCTTGTCCAAGCTTATTTTTAATTGAGAAGTTATTAGTGGCCTCAGCTATTGTAGCAAAGTCAAATAATGGTAACTCTAATTCTTCAGTGGTTACACCTCTTTCTAGAATTTGTTTCTTCTTTCCTGCAACATAGGAAATAAAAATAATCTAAATGAAACATCAAATACATTTGCTTTGAAGTATTGATGAAAGTCTAATTCATGCTTGGCAACTTTCACAATTTAGGCTCCCCCAGGCTAGGATTCCCAAATGCTAATGATTGTAAGATTACACGGTTTCCCCTTCTCATTATCCTCCTCTTCTATGCCTCCAATTTTAATTGGGCCACACCAATCTCTGAAGAGGAACTTGCGTGCATAAATTTTTATAAAGAGGTCAACAAAAATGAAAGATGGTCGCACAATAGAAGACTAAAATTACTCTACTGAAGGAAAACCCATCACATGGCAAATCCATCACCTCTTTGACAAATCAATGCTACCAATTTAAAATCACACATGGAAGCAGAATAGGCCAAAGAGGTTGAGCTAGTAATCAAGATTCTCTTGTGAAAAGGTTTGAAGATAGAGGAAGCCCTGCTACCATGCCATGAGGTGAGTTTAGTCTGAAAATATGCAGTAGGCGGATTTAAAGGAGAGTTAAAGGTAATAAGCATGCATTTGAACAATTCTTTTGCTTATGTACTAATACTACCATGCTAATGAAGCAAGATCAACTGTTCTTTGGGTTCTCTATTGTAGGGTTATCAGTTAGACCAGTCCATCAAGTCGTGGCTGATCGGTGTAAATTTCCTTAAATTGCAAAGTACGAAAGCAGACGAGTAATCTTACCATAATATAGTCTACTCAGCTTCTTCTTCTTCCAAACGTACACAGTTAGACTTAAGCCAAGGAGAAGCATTCCTGCTAATAACACTGAGCTGACTATGATCCTCACTCATTTCTTCCCATTGAAGCCACTTTGACCCGAATATGAAGCAATTAATTTTAAGGGGGGAAAAAAAGCACTGGAAAAAAAAATTAAAAAAAGAAGAAGAAGAAGGTAGAATTCCTGCTATTTGTAGTGTATTTGGGAGTAAGGGTGGTATATAATTGGAGGGTAATACTCACTACATTGGCCCATTGTATCCCATAATCTATCAATTAGTACAAGGGGTATATATAACCTCTAATGTATGGTGCTGACACAATTTACATCAGCACATTCTCATAGGACCGGTTTACTTATGGGATGATGATTAGGTAAGCACATGCTGATCTAACTTATATCAATACCCGCATTGGAAGTTGTACCTTGTACATCAGTAGGGGATGAGGTACATTAGATCAATGCAAGGGCTACAACCCCCAATGTATGGTGCTGATATAACTTATATCAACACGTTTTGATGGAAACATAACCGTATACTTATGTATACATAAACACACATATATTAATGTATACCACATAGGGGCTTACATGAGATCGACTTGGGATGGGCTAAGGTCGGCCCATCTGAGCTGAGAAGTCGTAGTAATTTTCCTTTCTTTTTTTCTTGGTAAACAGAGTGTTAGTGTATACTCATGAAAACTAGGAAAGATTCCTAGTCTTTATAATCCTTTTTTTATTCTTCTGATTTCTCAGAGTGAGAATATGAAATTTTCACTCATCAATTTCCTCACAGCTTAGAAGATAAATCAATACCTAATTCAGAGGAAGCCATCCTTATGTAGATGTTTTCTCCACTTTCTATGATCTCTCTAATGTTAATCAAGTCCTCAAACCAAAGCAAACATCCACTTCCTCCTGCTCTTATATCCAAATTTGCATAAGCCATACAAGAACAATTTTTCAAGCACATCACCTTGCATTGGTCAAGGTTCATCCGCTTGTTGAACCAAGAATACCATGTGTCTGGCAATTTAATACCAGAGTACTTCATAAACCCATTTCCACTTTGGCAATCTGCAGCCAATAGCGACCTTCGAACACACCTATTCGTCCAATCAGCTACATTCCAATCTTTTGGAAATTTTGGCATAAATCCTTTCAAACACCCACATTGAGGGGAGTTGCCAATGTTACAGCTTCCATATGCACCACACTTAGCATAATCATCACAGATATCTGTCTGTATGGTTAAGTAGAGGCTCCAACTTTGGGTTCGTTCAATCCAAGTGAACCGCTGCATAATGCCATCTTGATTCATCACCATCCTTGTAAGAACTGAGTTGTTCACAAGCTCAAACTTGTAATACATCTCCTCCTGAGTAAAAATAAATCCAAACGTGTATATTGGATTCGGTTTTAAATTCCACTAAACCGAAGACCATTCCATGGCCCAGAACAAAATAGTTCGACCAAATCCTTCCTTATGACTAGTTGTGGAAATCCTCGAGGATCAAGCCGAAAA
Organism: Liquidambar formosana; assembly: GCA_039720395.1. NCBI lineage: Eukaryota > Viridiplantae > Streptophyta > Magnoliopsida > Saxifragales > Altingiaceae > Liquidambar > Liquidambar formosana. Next base: position 10,231,512 of record CM077834.1, on the reverse strand, counting down.
GTGAATTCACCTCGAGAAGGATCATCAGTGCTTGTCCATGATGATAGGTATCTGTCTAGGCCAGAGGTTGTGTTCCATCCAAGCTTCATTCCTGGTAGGAATGTATTAGATGGGTAGTCAAAACTCTGCCACAGGAAGTTTTCAGGGTTATCATCATTTTCATCTCTTATAACAAGATTTCCCGACTCCAAAAGCTGCCCAATCGGATTATGCACCAGTCTTGATGAATTGGAAGACCAAACGATGGTCTCATTACGATTGAGAAGGATGAAAACTCCCCTGTTGGTTACATTCATAACACCTGATGAATCGATGAAGGGGGTTTCTATGTTGGCTACCCTGCAGGAGTATTCCTGCCTCGGGCTTATTCAGAGTAAAACTCTTCCTTACTGTCACATCAATAGCACTCTCATCATAGGGATGGGGAGGAGTCTCTCTCCTAGTAGAAGTGCTTTTTATGAGTCACGCTCTGCGAATTGTTTCTACCCATTGAACCTTCTTCATGGGATCTCCAATCACAAAGGTTGGGTTACTTCCGTTGGTGACTCCCTGTGGGCTAAAGCCCCATCCCCCTCGATGGATAAAATAATTGCATTTCTACATAAGTCTTTAGTTGGTTGATCAGGCACATTTCACACCATATTCTACATCTCATATTGGCATTATCATTTCCTGCATCACATAATGCTTCACATAGACATTAGCCAAACTTCGAATGATATAAAGATACCAATATAGTGAACCCCACAGTTATAAATATTTTTTCTCTTAATGAGTTCACAAATAAACATTAATTGAATGTCTATAACTTCTGATAATCATCTCATGAACAATACATGTTTTATATCAAAATCAATTTATATTCATGAGTGCATTTCAAATTATAAATAAATAGAATACGGTAAATGCCATACGATTTCTCAAGAGGATCAGTCATGATTGCTATGTGCTTTAGTAAAAATCTCAAGATAATAATCACAGTATCATGTCATCTCCAAATATATATAACCTTTATTATGTCACAATAAAATATAATCCTCACATAAAATATAATATGCCATAAAAATCAATACTTGATAATAAACCCCTACATTCAAAAAATTCTATAATATGCCATACAGACTTTCACTTGAAAATGAATATCTCATATTTAAGACAATAGAATATCTCATATATCTCACAATATTTAATTTTGAGTTCACAAAAAATAAACCATATTCACTGAATAATTACTTTAAATAAATGATTAGATGACCAATTTTTTATCAAGAAAATTCCTAGTTCACAACAAGATAATCCAATCAAAATAACTTGTTTAATGCATATTTGTCTCACATCATACAAATTTCGAATATTACACAAGAAAATTAAAATTTTAGACCAAGATCATAATTGCATGCACAAAGTATTTTATTTAATTCATATAGTAGATTGAAAACCTCAAATTGAAATTTTTATTTTTAAAGAACAACCTCAAAAGGTTTCTCTTAGGTAAATCTAGCACCCTAGATTCTATATCTTTTTTTTTCTTTTAATTAAATTTAAAAATAAATAAATAAAATAAAAACCAAAGGTCACATTATAATATATACGAGAACAATCCATACATTGTAACACATGTATATATACACTTGGAATACAAACCTAATACTATTTGAGACAATCTAATAGTTTTAATTATATTGTTACAAACTTGTGGTCATCCAATATCGCATCAAAATCAGCTATTTATTAAAATTTCGTATTATGATGGATATTTAACCAATTAAAAATAGAAATATACATGTAAACTAAATATCATGAATAGACTAAATATCACGTACTGTATGTACATATAGCAAATGGAACTTCCAATAATAGGCAATGAAGGAAATCACACAAAATAAAGTAAGCCTAGGGATATTCCAATATCTTCCCTATGAAATTGCAAATTTTATGAGACAGCATTGCTCCTACTCTTAGGAGGTAAGTTGATGTTAGCTCACCTTGAAATGCCAAGGGCCCAATAGGGAAAGGTTCCTGGTCAGAAGATCCAAATCCCAACAATCAAGTGGCTGCGTGAATAGCCTAACCTCTAGGCCAGTACTCGGATAAAAACATACCACTGTAAATCAAGCTTCACGAAGAATGGACATGATTCCAAGACTTAAATGTCATGTATAGACAATATGATGTAAATATACTTTCAAATAGGCATCCCATATTGATGTGTAATAGCTGCTGAACTATCTCAAACAAATAAAATTTTATTGCTACCCTTTCATTGTCACAACTCACAAACACAAGATGTTATGAATCTAAAACATTCAAGTACTATAATATTAACACAAGGACTCAAATCTAATCATTTTTTTATTTATTTAAAATTTATATTTTATTTAGTCCAACCTCAAGTACAGGTTAAAAATACACATCAGCCACTACTCAAACTCAAGGATTATCAACCGAATGCCACAAGGTGATCACAACATAAAAGAAGCCATTCTTATCAAATAGCCTGGCCAACGGGATCAGTTAAAATAACAATTACATCAAATTTATAAACACATGCATGTAGGAAAGGAATATTTCAACAATAAATATAAATTTCTACAACTTAATTATATACCAAAAAAATTTCCAGGCTACTAAGAAACTTCGCATATATAAATTTCAGCCTATATTGAATTCAACAGTTGTAATAAAATTTCAGCAAATACTCAAGTAAAATCGTTTTACTTATGATAGTTTTACTTATGTAATTTTTTTTTTAATTAGATAATATACAAATCACATAGAAAATATATGTAAACTTTTTAGGACAAGAACTGATCAAATATGTAAATATACAGATACCAATTAATTATTTAAAACTTATATAAATTATCGTTTCTTATATAGATTATTAAAAATAAACCCAGTCTGTAAAACTCTTAACAGTGAAAGCATTCAAACTTATTCAACTCAATTTGTAAATGAGTAAAATAAGAGTAATAAAGATATATTTTGAGAACATGAATGTATGTACATATAATTCCTGAAAATCTCTTTCATGGAGATACAGCACAAATAGTAGGTGCGGAGGTGCTTTAAGATTGCAAAACTTTAAAATGATAACATTAGTTACATAAAATAATAATAAACAGTATTAATTGGCAAGAGCATAAAAAACCCAAACGGCTAGCGAAATTTAATACAAGAAAACAGCCAGCATGAAATATTTCAAGTACACAGTTCAGCCATGATGAATAAAATAATAAAAATTATTAAGTTTAATGAGGTGTAATGACTAAAATAACCGTCCAAGCTAAAAATGGGAAACAATTAATTTTCATGAAGGCCTCAACATGGCTATATACAAGAAACACGTCTCATGAGAACGGTGTTACATTCCCTCTACTAGAGGATTGAGCACACAAGCCTACCAACCACGCAACCAAACATAAATTATAATCCCAAATGTCCTGATGACCCATATCAAATATGCAGCCATCTCAATACAAGGCCCAACAGCCTATCTAGTGCATATAACAGCTATATAGCTTGCTGCATATAACGGCTAAAAGGAAAGGCTAATGGTGCATATACAAGAAAGAGCCAAAGGACACATATAGAACAAACATTTACATATCTCAGGTGGGCAACCAACAGTAATGAAACACCAAAAAGAATTGCTAAGATATATACACAAATTATTTATTTATTTATTTATTTTATCCTCCAAGATGGACTACTTCATCCTTTAGACCAACTCATTGATAAACATACATATATTTTACTCAATTTATAAAACAAAATCTAATATCATGACAACACTCAATTTAGCCTAGTAGCCTTCGATTAGATATATTACTTAAATATGGATCATAAGAGATGAACAATTTCATAAACACAAAATAATAACACTAACAGACTATATAGAGAATCAGAGATTACAATACAATATATACGACTTGTCATTTTATTTTTTAATTATAAAACCGGTCATGTTTAATATTGCGGAACTATACGATAAAAAATTATAGCGTTTAATATAATATAAACCAAAACTCATCTAATTTTACCACGAAAGCAATATTTAAATAAAATCCACTATAATTAGAAAGCCATGGTTCCTTTAGATTGTTGGGGATATTCGTGGATTTTGTGAAATTCATCACAGAATATTTATTAAAAATTAAACATCAATATAATTTACAACACAAATTAAAAATCACAATTACAATGAAATTGAACATGGATAAATAAAATAATATACGCAATTTGAATTAACAAAAAATCAACACAAGAAATATATTTAATTAAAATAAAATAGAGTAAGAAGAGCTGGCCTGTGGGCAGGCACGTGAGATCACGCTGTCCTAAAGGAACTATCGCCTCCCTACGTACAGGTGCTGACGAACGATAGGACCTCCAAGATACAACCCCAAAGCTCGCAGCTCTCTCTTCTATGGGTACGTCCACAAGAAGAGTCTGGTGAACCCGTCCACGATCAGTTGCCTGTAAATATAATATATAAAATAACTCAATAAAACTCTTAGAGAAATATAATGGAAAAGGATTGAGAAGATAATGTAAAATCCCCCCTTGTTCATGTAGAGAAGCCCACTATTTATAATAGTAAAATGCTGAAATTGTTTTAGGCCAATAAAGGCCCAAAATAAGTGCCATAACAATTCTTATAACAGCCCAATAAATAACATGAAATAAAAGTCTAATGGTTAGTAACGGACACACATAAATCATAGAAATTTAGGTCCAACGGTCAAATGAAATAAACTCATATCAACAGCCCATTAAGTCACGCGTGCGCCATATCATGCGCCACATCATGATACGGCTGACTAGTCCGGATCGAGTTAGGCTATGTAGGTGCGCACACGTATGTGGTCCGAAATTTTAAAGCTTTAAAGAAAATCACATATTTTCTAACACAACTTACAAATCACTCACAGATTTTCTGCATCCAAACTCAAAATCTGACTCCAAAAGTGCGTTCGAAACGTCAAATTTTAGTAAGGTACCAAATTTTATGTCAATTGGACGTCGTTTCACCCTTCAATTTGACGGTAATATAAAAAAAATACCAAACCGGGTGTGAAACGGGATTAATCGTACACGGTTTGACTAAGTCAAAACCAATTATTGTTTTCCTCACGTCACCCCCTTGTGGCTTTTAATTGTTAATATCAACACCAAAAGGATTGATATTGTCAACACACTTTTTAGTGGGAATGGTGTATGGGGAAACCTTTTTTTTTTTTTTTTTTTTTTTTTTTTTTTTTTTTTTTTTTTTTTTTAAGTATCAATACTATTTTCTAGAGTATTGATTTCGTCTGCAAAAAAACTGATCCAATTAATTCACCTCCTAAACAACTTCTGCATGTAGGCCCAAAGAAAGAGGCTAAGAGACAAGGGTGTCGTCTTCTTTGATGGGTTTTTGCAATCAAGATGAACCACGCACAAGTCCGATGCATAGATTCAAAATTTTATGCGTTTCTATTCAGTTTCTTCACAGTTTTCTTTGCTCATAAACTCTTCCCCGAAACTTGGCTCTGATACCACTGATGATTATGAGATGGTTGATGCCACTTCATCAAATGAATTGGATAGGGATATTCGAATCAGTGGGAGGAACGAATCAAATGATAAGATTCGAGAACAGATTCGAATTAGTGGGAGGAAAAGACCAAGGGAACCCTCTCAAAGGCTTAAAGCCTATTATGTCTATGACCTTAAAGAGGTAGAAGACATAGGACAAGGACAACTGGAAGATGACCCAAGAAATTTCTCAGAAGCCATAAAGGCAAGTGATGCTAAAGAATGGCAATTGGCAATGAATGAGGAATTAGACTCTATAGAAAATAATGGAGTTTGGGAATTAGTTGATTTTCCGAAAGGAAGAAAAGCCATTGGATGTAAATGGGTCCTTAAGAAGAAATTGAAAGCAAATGGTACTTTAGATAAGTACAAGGCTAGATTAGTAGCAAAAGGCTTTACCCAAAAGCCAGGGATAGACTTCATGGATACATACTTGCCAGTAGCGCAGTTTACCTCCATAAGGGTACTCATGTCAATAGTAGCTAGGATGGATTTGGAGTTACATCAAATGGATGTCAAAACCGCATTCCTCAATGGAGAATTGAAGGAAGACATCTATATGAGTCAACCAGATGGTTTTAAGGTTAAAGGACATGAGGACAAAGTCTATAATTTAAAAAGATCCCTATATGGACTCAAACAATTTTCAAGGCAATGGTACTTAAAGTTCTACTAGGCTATCCTTGAGATAGGATATGAAATGAGTCCACTAGATCACTGTGTATACGTATGGAAGTGCCAAAAAGGGTTAGCAATATTGTCACTTTATGTAGATGACATATTGCTAGCGAGAAATAATTTAGATATGATAAATAAGACTAAGCCATATCTAGGGTCCAGATTTGAGATGAAAGACATGGGTGAGGCATCCTATGTTCTGGGAATAAAAATTTCCAGAGATAGAAATTTGAAGTTATTATATCTGGATCAAGAAAAGTATCTAGAGAAGGTGCTAAAAAGGTTTAACATGGGTGAATGTAAACCTATTAGAACACTTGTTTGCAAGGGCTTAATTCTAAGTAGAGAAATGTGTCCTAAGAATGAGGAAGAATTACTAGAAATGCAACAAGTTCCTTATGCCCAGGCTGTAGACAGCCTCATGTATGCAATTACAAGTACAAGGCCAGACATCTGTCATGCGGTAGGATTGGTAAGTAGATATCAATCTAATCCAGGGAGGACACATTAGCAAACAGTCAAGAGAATTTTTAGATACATACAAGGCACGAAAGGTATGAAACTTTGTTTTGGTTTAAGTGATCTAGATTTAGTTGGCTACTGTGATGTAGATTTTGCAGGTGATGTAGATGATAGGAAATCTACTAGCGGTCATGTATTTATTGGTGGAACAACTGTTTCTTGGCTAAGTAAGAAACAAGGTTGTATTGCAAAGTCTACCATAGAAGCAGAATATATTGCATGCAGCATAGAGGTAAGTAACACACGTTTTATTGATAGTTTAAAATTAGGTATACCTAGTAAGCCAGTCAATTTGTTTTGTGACAATAAGTCTGCCATCTAATTGATAAAAAGTGGAGCTAATAGCTCTAGGGGCAAACACATTGATGTAAATTATCACTATGTACAAGATATAGTGGAGAGGGGTGAAATTAAAGTCAACTATGTACCCTCTAGCGAGATGGTAGCTGATCCTATGACCAAGGGATTACCTCTGGAGAAATTTAAAGAGCATGTGACTACAATGGGATTAAAGTGCACATAAAATTGTAGCAAGGCATGCGGTACAAAAGCATCATTGGATGGATTTCGGGGACACCTGAGATGAACAATGTGATGCTACTCTATCTAATTTTGGGGACAATATTGGTTGGAGAAAAGATAGAGGATACTAGCGAGGTAACAAGATTATGCATAGAACGACTTAGTTGTAAAGTTCAACTTGAGGCACTAAATTGCGTCTACATAATACTTAGGCATATAGTATAATAAGTCGCTGATAAGGTATGTCAAGGAAAACCTTCAGTTTGGCCCACAATGAAGTACTTGATCGAAACTTCAAGTGCAGGTCAGCACATGGTATAAATTTGTATCTTGGCTGAAGTCGCCAATAATGACTAGGGTGTGAACTTATTTTCCCTCGCATGGAGTATTGGTGCCATTCACTTGAAATATAGTGAATGAAGTCGTCTGGATTATGTCATTTTGACATGTGGCATATAAGGGAAGGATGTGGTCAAAAGGAAATAGTAAAAACGTGCGCAAGTGGGGCATACCAATATTTTGACGCTGATCTATGAGAATACATAGATGTGAGTTGATATAGGAGTAACCGGTGAAGGGAATACTCGGATAAATTAACTAACTAGGTCGGGTTATCTATATGCATATCCCATTTTCGATCAAGTGGGAGATGAAGGAAATTGGGTGATCTCAATAGGATATGGTGTGGTGTGCCACATCGTATCGCTTCTTAAAGTGTAGTAGATAACTTCCCACACAGGAAAGTGTTATGTGGAATGATGTGCACAATAATAGGATGCACACACATGTCATTGGATGAACAAAGAGTCACAACCAATGGGGAAAGATGCAACTCTATGAATGGCCACCAATTGGTGTTCCTTCGTGTATTATAAATACACCACAAGAGACCCTGGTCAGTATATATGAAAAATCTGACGTAACTTTCTCTCCCTCATATATTCTTATTCATCCAAACCTTCCTTGTGTGTGATAACTAGCTTAACGGCTTTGCGTATCACCGATTTATTATTTTCCATCAGGAAATGCTCTAAGGAGGAAAAGAGTTGGATCAACATAATTTGGGTAGGTCTGAAAAGTAGCGAGGGTAGTTATAGGGTCAGCAATCAGCTTAAACATGGTTAAACGATGCGTGCAAAACAAACTCAATCTTTTTTTTGTTTTTGTTTTTTTGTTCTCCACTCCAAATGTCATTAATGAAAGAAAAGAAAATGAAAGAAAGATTACAACAAGATAATAAAATGAAAAAGAGACCTATCTAGTCTTGATGGCTTATAATGCCATGATCTAGCTCACAAAGATAGATATTAAGACAAATAACCTATGAAACAAATCGATAAAATGATAACCTCAGCATATCTCTAGCAAGTTCAAATGGAACAACACCATTATCCTTATTCCACCAAGTAAGAGAAGAGAAATTGATAGCATAATTAGCTATTTTGTTTGCCACACAATTACCCTCTCTGTAAATATGAGAAAAACCACCCGCATATTTTTTATGATAGAAAGACAATTCCGCCATTCATTTAACAGAGGCCAAGGAGGTTTAAACGTATAGTTTTGTAAAGAAGAAATAACTGCAAAGAAATCACTTTCAATCCACAATTTATGCCAACCCTTCTCCTAAGCAAATGATACCGCAAGAATAACACTTTTGAGTTCAGCAAAAAAAGCAGATCAAATACCCAAACTAAGCCCATAAAAACTAGGGGTGTTCATGGTTTAGGTTAAAACCGAAAACCGAACTGAACCAAACCAAACCGGTCAGTTTGGTTTGGTTTTTTTGTCATTAGGTTTGGTTTTGGTTCCAATTTTAGAAAACTGAATTGAATTGGTTTGGTTTTGGTTTTCATGTTTAAAAAACCAAACCAAACCGAAAAACCGAAAAAACCGAAAAATATATAATATATATATATTATATTATTTTATATATTATATATCAAATTTTAATTTGTAATTTGTTGATTTTAAGTTTCTTATTGTTTTTCCTATTTTAGCTTGGCATGTATTAAACTAGTTATTAATGTTGTGTGAGATAATGGCATATATTAACTTGGAGATTTAAACTTGGATTGACATATGTCAATTTGTTTCCATTTTGATACAATGTTTAATGTTTTTTTTTAGTTGCTAATGTAATGCTTTTATTAAAAATGTTTTAATTTGGAGTTTGGGATGTCATTTTTTTCCTTTTCAATTATTTGTTGCTACTTGATTGGTTAAAGCCGAAACCGAACCGAACCAAACCGAATTTTTATGGTTTGGTTTGGTTTGGTTTTTTTATAGTATGGTTTGGTTTTGGTTTGGGAAGAGCAAAACCGAAGTATAATGGTTTGGTTTGAAAAGTACCTCAAAACCGAACCAAACCGAACCACGAACACCCCTAATAAAAACCTTTTACAAAACCATGACAATGTCTGAAAACGCCACCACTAGCAGCAGGGCTAAGATTGCCCTTAGCTAAACCATCAGTATTTACCCTTACCCATTCAACTATAGGGAGATGCCGAACCATTAGGATGATTTTTGGAGCTTCGTGAGGAATACCTTCTAAATTCAAATCTTGTAAAATTTGAAAATCTAAGACAAAGTTGCCCATTGGAGCTTTAATTAGCAGTCTGCCCTCTTTAATCCAGGCAACAATAGTACCCATAGCCCAATGAACATGAGGGACAACATTATTAAATTTCGCATCGTTTCTAGATTTCCAAATAATCCAAAGAATGCTCATAATAGTAAGAAACCAAATCTGAGAAAGTTGAGGGCTGAATGTATGATTCAAAAGACCAAGCAAACCCTCTTTCACGGAAGAATCCAATTTATTCTTATTAGGTTAACTGGGCTAAGCACTCGGGTTCTGGTTTAGCATTTTACTTTTATTTTTATTTTTGCCTAGATTGTGACATTTACCAGGTCCGCATGCTCGTGTGGAAAATATGATCATTTGTCAATCACGTATAATTTTTGGTGTCGTCTAGCTCACTTTTTGCCACATGACCCAACTGCTCATTTTCACTTTAACCATGACTATGAGACCACGGCAACGAATCAAGGCAAACAGTGACTAATCAGGATTGGTTCCTCGTCTTCCCTCATCTTTGAATTCCTCATAGACGCACTTGAAACGGCAATGTATGGAGAATACTGATTGATTGCTCCTACTTAATCCCTCGGGTCTAAAGAAAAATCTGTCGGCTCTTAAAATTCAAAGGAATTTTTTTGTTTAGGACGCAGAAGAAATTCAAAGATTAAGAGAGAAGGAAAATGGAGTACTCCCCACAAAAAAAATAATAATAATAAAAAAATAAAAAAATAAAACAGAAGCTGGGTGTAATTGTGGGACTGGCTGTAATTATATTAGTGTTGAAAAAAATTACTACTTCAACATAATCTGGATTGTAAGTTTAATGTTGTATGCTATATGATTGATTGCTTGTGCTCATATACTTCCATATCCCTTGGTCTTGAGAAAACTCCGATCATTATTAAAATTCAAAGATTAAGACAGAAAAAAACATGGTGCATGTGGGGGACTGATTGATGGGGAAGTGACTACAAATTTTCCCCAGAGCATTTGATTCAAGGGGGGCCTTTTTTGACACTCAAAACTTACTTTTTATCTCTCACTTATTTTAAACTTCTCAAGATTATATGAAAAATATAAAAGGTTTTCATGAAAACTTGACGTGTAGTCCATTAGAAACATCATTTTGAAAAACTTTCCTTGTAGAATAAAGTTTTTTTCAAATTCTATTATTTAAGTGGATTTTTTTTATCATTTATTGTCTCAGTTTCGTGAAAACCTTAAAAGGTTTAAAATAAGTGGAGGAGAAAAAACAAGTCTTGGGATGGCTACCCCTTATTCGTTTTTAATTCTTTTTGTAGTCTCTTTTTGAATTTTGGGACGAGTAGTGATACGTAAGGATGAAAACATGAGATGAAATGACTACTTGAACATGATTAGTCAGTTTGAAACATCACCGTTTGTAACAAAAACACATTAAGAAAGGTAACTTAATTCCCTTGGATGGCTAGCTTTCCATCAGTGTCAGTTTAGACCCCCATATTGATCCATCAGGTGAAGCGCGATTACTCTAAGATGATTGGATGGTCTCGTGAGAGATTCATTGGTCCGTCAAATTCGGGTGGGTCCTTCATAAAAGGGTAGGTCCCATGCATTTGGTATGAAAAGTCAAGTGAAAGAGAGTATAAGTGCCCCATTTTGGCTTTTTTGGCAGAATTGAAAGGTCAGGTGGAAGAGAAAATACGTGTTCCATTTTGGCATTTTTTGCAGATGTGGTATGGAGCTGTGGAGCAATATCTCATTTCATATTTAGGGTGGTTGTTGCCAAGGAAGGCCTTGGGCCCTTGACAAGTTTGCTTCAGACTGGGCTTTCTTGTTTGATGTTCATGATCCATTCTACCATAACATGCACCCATATAAGCATTTACTTGCATTCATTTAAACATTCGAATCGCTATTTTGGCAATGCTGTATGGGATATTTTCCAGCCTCCAAAAGTAGATTCATTCTAAATGAGCCATAGCTACCATGGGATGTCAAAAGATTTTATATATGTATATTCCTCATTTTAGTGGTAATAACGAATTATCAATTTATCATTAGGGTTTGAGATTCAAAATTGGTGCAATACAGTGTTAGCAACTGGAAAAATGTTTCTCTTTTCGGTCTACATGTAGTAAAATCATTAGCTGCAATTGTTCCCTTTTTTGTGAATATTTTTTTCTCTGGAACACAGAATATTTTTGAAGAGCATATCCATTTTAAATCCCATTTTGGAAAATTTATCAACCTAATTGTTGTATTCTTCCCATTGTCAATTACGGTTATGACATTTTCACAAAAATATAACACAATTCATTACTCCTCCTTGGGATCTTCGGGTTCGTTGGCATAATTGTTTGTACTTCATGTAGTTTATGTACTTTCAGTAGAAGGTAATGTTGTGGCTGATAAATGTACTGTTAATATTCAGGTCGAGTCCGTGATCCATATCTGTGGTCTGCCCACATGCGGGTGGTGGATTTTATGAGTCTTTCTTATTGAGTGGTTTTCTATTATGTAGTCCTATCAGATTTAAGACTTATAAAAAACTATATAAGATGTATTTCTCTACGGATTGGGAATTGCTAAATTAGCCCCAAGCGAAATATGTCACACACAAGGCCAGGAAACATTTTCCTAGTTCTCTGATAGAAAAAATGCCAAGACATAAAGAGAGGACAAGTGTCATTTTTTCAACAAAAAATAGTTTAGCTAGCGAATGTTCGCTAGCTAAATGTAGCTAGCCGAAATGAAGATAGCTAGCCATATAGCTAGCCCCTTGGAGAAGGAAAAAAGGACATGTTTGTTTAATATTGGAATGGAATATATGGGAATGGAATCTAATTCTATGCTTAAAGTAGTATGGAATGAAAAGTGATTTGAAATAGCTCTATAAACACACTATTTGATTCTATTTCCATTCAAATTACCTCATCCAAACATGCTATTTGGAATGAATTGGAATGAGATTTCATTCTATCCATTCCATTCCACCTAAACAAACATGGTCAAAGTGCTTTGACTGGCTAAAATATCTAAGGAGCATTGGATGGCTAGCCCATTGGAGATGCTCTAAGTGGCAAATTGCAATTTCAAAGAACTTCAGATGGAGACAAAATAACCCCAAATTTTATTAAATATAACCAACATGAGAACGGCATATTTAGAGAGTCTGAACACAATACATGAGATATTTCTATCTACTGACAAAAAAAAAAAGGAAAAAAGAAAAAAGAAAAAAATACAACAGAACACAATACATAAGATGTAGAGCTTCTACTAATCTTAACCACTATACAACAAATTCATAGGAATTTGTTGTATAG